>OZ024741.1:378755187-378780187 GCA_964016885.1 Eledone cirrhosa | reverse complement strand
TATTCCAATAGGTCAAGGCCTAATGGATTCCCCTTGCAGTACGTACAATCTGGACACTCACACACACCTTGGTATTATGCCAATACTATATATCATTTCAGATTTTTTATTATTAAGGTTTTTGATGTTCTATTGCGAGAATCATTTTTACTGAAAATATCGAATAATGTACACCATTTTACCAGTATCAAAACATAAATACCTGTCCACCAACACACACACACACACACATTCTCTCACACACACACACATATATACACACACACATACACACGCGTACATTAACGTACAAAGAGACATATACACACAAACACATACACACACACACATTCCTCCGTATAAGACAAGAGCTGAAAAATATATTTTAACATGTTAACATATCCCCCACACACTTACAGACACATTCCTACTGACCATCCCTCTACCACGAATTACTCTGCTACACACACACACACACACTTGTCTTAATAGGCATTTGAACTGTCAACAGGCTGCGGTTCGCACACACATCCCTGCTGACCATTATCACAACAATGAACCTCTTTACTACTACTACACACACACATACACACACACATATTTGTTTTGAAAGACTTATTTTTCAGTGACTTCTCAATCAGCCAACACAAACCTACATTTGGTGCAAAATCAATTTTTAACATTCACATGACCTCTACCCACCAATCAAAATTGTTTTGACCACAAGAATTTTTGCAACATGAATTGGCGCGAAACTTATTTTAATACCGCTGGAACCACTTTTTTCCCATAAAAACAATTAGAATTTCCAAAACTAATCAGATTAGACCAAACATCACGGACGCTCTACCTTAGAATTATTTTTGAAAAGCATTAGAAATGCGCAACCGGTAAAACTTAAAACCAAAACTGAATACTAACCAATACTATTACTAATTCTCACTTATTCCTAATTAAACTATTTTTCACTGTGAACAATTTGTCAGCATTTTCTTTTCCGTTTACCAATATATCATAACTTGTGTGTTACACCTCTATTCTTTTAAATATATATATATATATATATATGTATGTATATGTGTGAATGTGTCTTTGGGAGCGTGTCATGTCGTTGTGCCTCTCTATAAGGACAGGTGTGTATATGTGCGTGTGTGTGTCTATGTATATGTATGTACGTTTTTTTGTGTATATGAGCAAATGTACGAGTCCGCAGGTATGTGTCCTTGTATGCGTGTATGTGTGTGTGTGTGTGTGCGCGCCTGTGCGTGCGTGTGAGAGCGGATGTTTGAGGATATAGGCAGCGACTGTGGACGTGTGTGGGTGTGTGTGAGAGAGAGCGTGTGTGTGTATGTGTATATATGCGTGTCTGTATGTGTGGGTATATATGTGTGTGAGCGGTCTTGTGAAATACCAAACCTAGCATGAATCCATTGAGGTGTGTCGGACGGAGAGTAGCTGATGGCCAGTATGGCAGCAAATATTGACCAGAATTTATGGTGACGTAGATAAACAACAGCCACTAGCAAGACAAGAGAGGACTATGTTTTTTTAAGCTAACACCCCAGTGAGAAAATTCGTTCCGAAAGTATGGCCTGTGTCCGAAGAACTTGCGGATGTTGAATCAGACAGATCCATACAATGATCATGTCTCGAGCTATCTGCCGGCGAAACAATAGTAACGCAATAAACTGAGTCCAGATGCATCAATGATTTAATATTATATATCCTTATATATAGGAAAACGAAAATGGAAGGGAATGTGTGTGTGTATGAGAGAGAGAGAGAGAGAGAGAGAGAGAGAGAGAGAGAGAGAGAGAGAGAGAGAGATTAGTGTGATGTGAATAGCTAAGACCAGTATTGCCATTATACAAATTAGTATTGTAGAGACAAGAAAATATGAGTAAATATTATATTGATGGTTTAGCTTATATCAATGCCTTCTGAGGAGAGGCCAGGTAGACTTGAAAACTAGTTTTGTTTGATATGTATTCAAATTTCATCGAGTAAAGGGTCATGTTTGCAGGTCTAAATATAAAAAAAAATGTGTAAAATGATATACCCAATTTTCGCTGTCTCAGTTCTCTATATTCTTTACAAATACAAATATGAATTTATCATATTCATCGACTTCATTGTGAATAAAGTGATATATAACGTAAACAACAACGAATTTGAGCACTAAAAATATTATTAAAGATGTATTAAACTATTCGATTGCATTTTCCTTGTGGTTGTTTAGAATATATAAATGCATTCATATGAAATGATTTCTGGGGTACAAAAACCTGTTAAAATTTAATAGGTATATTGACACATTTAAATGCCTGCATATACTAAAAATGCGTGAACATATATATATATATATATATATATATAAAAGTTAAACAAGTTTCAATCAATACATCAAAGAATGAGTTTTACAATAGATGGAAGCACTCAACTGTAAAAAGGTTTTCCAGAGTTATTAATATTAATTCAAAATATTAACAAAATAGATATTCTTGTGAACAATTATATTTTATTATACATATTCAGAGATAGTGAGTTAAGTTTAACAGTGCGTCCTCATCAGATAAAATAGGATGATGCATGACTTACCCTGACATAGTAGATGGTTAATATTCAGTCATCGTATTGATTAACATATGACAAATCTCAATATTTATACACTAATATTGAGAACATGAGATAACATAATACAAACAATGGAGGCGGTGCGTCTACTACAGCTTAAAAAATACATGGCATCAATATAACAGTTAAAAAATTGTTTCTAAAAACTACTGAAGAAAGAGGAGGAAAAGGAAAGGATAGAGGAAGAAACAGCTGATGTGATAATATATTTGATAGGTGGCTCGAGAAAACAAATGAAAGATGATTAAAGAGAGAGAGACAACAGGGAGTAATTTATGTTCAAGTATATGTACAATTTTCCATATTAATATAGTTGGCCGTTAATATTCAAAATATTTAATCTAAGTTATTTTAGAGAACTGAATAATATTTTAGGTTTTAAAAGTTAATAGATATTAATATTATAATTATGTTTAATTTTTAAAATTCAAATTTTATGAAAAGAAATTTAAAGGATTTACGAAACACAAAAAAGAAAATATGTAATGCTTTTATACCCTCAAGAAGGTACCTTTATCAAAATGATTTATAATATTGACAACAGTTTATATAATACAATTCATAAAATAATTCTAGTTATAATTATTAAAGAATCGGCCTTATAACTAAATTTAAAGAAGTCTGAATTTGTTATTAAAAATATGTGTTGATCAAAACATATGCAAGGATTATAGTTTATTATTTGTTTATAATTGAGGTGAAACCTTTCAAATATATATAGTATAATACAATGATATAATATAGTAAATAAGTTACTGAACATATTGTTCATAAAATATATATAGTTAAAAAATATTGTTAAAAAATATTGTTAAAAAATCAATGTTTTATATCAATTATTTTCATTTAGTTGACATACACTATACACATATAAGTCAAAACAACATGAATCCTAATGATAGGAGCGAGATACAATGTAAATATACAAATAAAAGATAATGAATTGTTTGCGAAACTTGAATATGTCCAATATTAAAAATATATTATAAATGTTATAGGGTTTTAATATAGTAGACAAAAGATACATCTAAAATATTTTTAGCGAATGTGATAGAAAGAGGAGCTAAGTATTTGACAAAGGCGAAGGTAATCTAAATTTAATTAAAATAAAATATGATAAATTAAATTATATTATATTAAGTAAAAATCATCATATACATTCGAACTTCATGGGAATATCAAACACTTATAAAAATATAGTCATTTGAGTAACTAAAATATTTTATAAATGTAACTACGAGTATGTTATTACACTAGATAAATATATGTGTACAGCTATATAGAGATACTATTATAGGTATTAATTAAACGGTATACATTTAATAAATAAATAATTATAATCATTATCTGTAATGCTATAATTGTAGTTGTACCTCCAGTTCAGTGGAGAGAGAGACCAATATTTGTCGACTATTATGGTTAGATATATTTATACCTAGATATATGCAACGAAATGCAAATCTAACTTTCTGAGACCCCAAAAACATACTCAAAATGAGTAAAATATGTAAAATATGCAAACGCATGAATGATCCACAGTTCGATTATAATCAGTAAATTTGCAAGTTAAATATCCATATTGTATATTTAGAACAGAGAAAGATTAAATAAAGATCTGAATCAAAATTTTAAATATCCAAAAAAAAAACACAATATATGCCTATTTATCAAGTAAAAAAGTTATCATTAGAGTATCATTCATTCTAACATTAATTCTATCATAAAAGGTTAGAACATAAAGCATAATTAAAGTTTTATACACCGTTATCACTTTTTAGGTCCAACAGTTGATAAGAGACGTCAAACATAAGGCCTGGTTGTTTAGTGTTTTTTGCTGATCTTTTGCGAGGCTTGGAATGTAGACAAAGCTTTATGAAGGCAGTTTGAGAATAATTAACTTTTTTTGTTAATAAAGTTTTCATAATTAGTTATTATTAATAGGGTCTCCTTTATGCAGAGGTTGCAGCTAGTTGATATAGATGAGTTCGTATATTTTTTACTATTACAAAGCATCGTCCAAAAGATCGAGTATTTTAAATTTTTTGTCTTTTAATGACCATATAAGACGTGATAAAGAAGTCGAAGACCTCCTATTAACATTCGAAAATGAGCATTTGTGATTCGCAAATCTCGATTTAAATGTCGAAGAAGTTGCTTCTATGTAGTTGTATGTGTTGTTATTTGTTTTACGGTGCATTTATACACCAGATTTCTATCCAGACAATTATTTTGCAGAGGGCAATCTGGTTTATTTCTACAATTACATTTCGATTAATTATTATTTATATTAACACTATTATTAATAGCATTATGTTGATTTTGAATTATACTATTTAGATTAGAGATGTTTTGGGCCATATTCATAGTTGTAGAATAAGACAGTTTAATTTCTCAGAAAGTTAGATTTGCATTTTTTATATATATATCTACGTATAAATGTATCAAACCATAATAGTCGACAAATATTGGTCGCTCTCTCCACTCAACTGGAGGTACAACTACAATTATAGCATTACTAATAATGATTATAATTATCTATTTAATAAATGTAAACCTTTTCATTAATACATATAATAATATATCTATATAGTTGTACAAATATCTTTATCTAGTGTAATAACATATTCATAGTTACATTTATGAAATATTTTAGACACTCAAATGACTCTATATTGTTATAAGTGTTGATATTCCCAGGAAGTTCGAATTCATATAATGATTTTTATTTAATATAATATAATTTAATTCATCTTATTTTATTTTAATTAAATTTAGATTACCTTCGGCTTTTTTAAATACTTAGCTCCTCTTTCTATCACATTCGCTAAAATATTTTAGATGTATCTTTTGTCTACTATATTTAAACGCCATTACATATATAATATATTTTTAATATTGGGCATATTCAAGTTTCGCAAAAAATTCTTTATCTTTTATTTCTATATTTACTTAGTATCTATGCCCTATCTTTAGGATTCATGTAGTTTTGACTTATATGTGTATAGTGTATATCAACTAAATGAAAATAATTGATATAAAACATTAATTTTTTAACAATATTTTTTAACAATATGTTTTAACTATATATATTTTGTCAACAATATTTTCAGTAACTTATTTACTATATTATATTATTGTATTATATTATATATATTTGAAAGGTTTTACCTCAATTATAAACAAATAATAAACTATAATCCTTGTATATGTTTTGATCAACACATATATATAATAACAAATTCATACTTCTTTAAGTTTAGTTATAAGGACGGTTGATCCTTTAGGCACTCAAACTATTTAACAATAAATTCTTTAATAATTATAAATATAATTATTTTATGAATTGTATTATATAAACAGTTGTCAATATTATAAATAATGTTGATAAAGGTTACGTTCGTGAGGGTATAAAAGCATTATATATTTTCTTTCTTGTCTTTCGTAAATCCTTTAAATTTCTTTTCATAAAATTTGAATTTTAAAAATTAAACATAATTATAATATTAATATAAATACCTATTAACCTTTAAAACCTAAAATATTATTCATTACTCTGAAATAACTTAGATTAAATACTTTCAATATTAACGGCCAACTATATTAATATGGAAAATTGTACATAAACTTGAACATACATTACACCCCTTTGTCTCTCTCTCTCTCTCTTTAATTATCTTTGATTTGTTTTCTCGAGCCACCTATTAAATATATTATCACAACAGCTGTTTCTTCCTCTATCCTTTCCTTTCCATCCTCTTTCTTCAGTAGTTTTTAGAAACATTTTTTTAACTGTTGTATTGATGCCATTTATTTTTGAAGCTGTATTACACGCACCCTCTCTATTGTTTGTATTATGTTATCTCATGTTCTCAATATTTGGGTATACATATTGAGATTTGTCATATGTTAATCACTACCATGACTGAATCTTAACCACCTAATATGTCAGGGTATGACATGCATCATCCTATTTTATTTAATGAGGACGTATTGTTAAACTTAACTCATTACCTCTGAAATATGAATAATAAAATATCACAAGAATATCTATTTTGTTAATATTTTGAAATAATATATATATATTTATATATATATATATATATATATATATATATATATATATATAGTTATGTATTAAACAACATAAGGTAATTATTTCATTTGCCAGTGGTTTCTTGAAAGGAAACAAATTTAGCTTTCAATCATCAGAATGAAAAATAACCTGGTGTATTTATTGACATTGGATTTAAAAAAAAATATATAATCTATATGAAAGTGAGGCTGGAAAAGGAAGAAGGAAAGGAAAAATAAACACACATGCACAGACACACACACACACACATATATACATACACACACATATATACATACATGTATATATGTATGTGTATTATTTATTATATAACTATTAAGCTATGCAACCTACATAGAGCACTCTTTTTTCCTGGACATTTCCGACGGAATGACTTCAGACATACATATATATATTTATATATATATATATATATATATATATATATATATATATATATATATATATATATATATATATATATATTTGTGATGAAACAGATTTTTTTTCTTAATATTTGCGGAGGGTCATATTGTTATAAAATTGCCAGAAATAATAATAGAACACAATGTTTTGTTTGGGTTAGTTTTCGGTTCTGTATCATCTAAATCTCCATACTTAATTGCTTAACTTATTTATTTCTGCCTCTGTCTCTTAATTAAATAGATATGGCGTATGCATTACAATACAACAGGAGGAAACCTAATATTACCACTGACGATGTCACATAGGTGAAACGAAAGAATTTTGATTGACTATGAATATATATATATATATATATATATATATATATATATATATATATATATATATATATATATATATATATATATATACATATATATAAGTTATTCCGGAGTCAATCGGGGTTAACTACAATAAGTAAGGTACTCAATGCATAGCAGAGTATAAATGTTTTAATATAGAAAATATTCAACATGACTAGAACTGTTTCATTCGTGAGAAATCGATGATTTCTCACGAATGAAACAGTTCTAGAGCTGTTGAAGCTTTTGTATATTATAACACACACACACACATATATATATATATATATATATATATATATATATATATATATATGTATATATATATATATATATATATATATATATATATATATATATATATATATATATATATATATATATATATATATATATATATATATAAAATTAGAATTCGTGCTCTAAAATAGCGATATATATATGAATGTATATATAGTGTACTTGCAATACACTGTATGCTTAATTAAAAGCATTTTGAAGACCATGCGCTATTGTTTTAAAATAGTGACAATGTCACTTATTTAAATTTTCAGCAAACAGGGGAGATAAACTGACGGAGCTCTGTTTCGTAATTTTTGGTACTTATCAAAGCTCACTCCTCCTCCTGTTTGCTGAAAATGATGTGTGTTAGATTCTTATAGAATTCCAGTAATAATCAGGAACTGATTATACAGACCGGTCGCCGTTCGAACAGAAATTGAAAATTAGAATTGGTGCTCTGAAATAGCGATATATATGTTACTTATTATATATGTCACTTATTTAAATGTTTAGCAAACAGGGGAGATAAACTGACAGATCTCTGTTTCGTACTTGTTTACAATGCTCACATGAGTGGAATAGCAACATCACAACTAGTAATTGAGGACAAAATAAAGAAATAAAGATACACACAAAAACCAAACTAACAAAACAAATCAGACACACAGATAGAACAATAAAAACAACTAGTGACTAGTAAATAAATACATAAATAAATACACCCCCCCCCCCCCCCCCCAAACACACACACACACACACACACAAAACCAATATGGTGTACGACAGAACAAGGGAGAGACAGAAAATAAAAATAATCACCGAGGAGTTCACAGAATGTGTGACGTAAGAGATTTGACAATATATAAACACCCATCCGGTTATCGAGCTACTAAACCAACCTGAAATGTATAATAAATTGAAGTGAAAACCACAAGCGCGTGTGTTTTTATACTCCCATAGTATAACAATAACTGTTTCAACACACTTTTTCAGATGAGAAATCTTGCAAAACCAATTGAAAAACGAAGTGAAAGGCCTCCAACTGATATAACAACACCATTCTAGGAGGGGGAAACCTTTAAAAAAACCTACGGCTTCGGAACCATACGAAGATGTTGACCAGTTCTCATTTTCGGGTAGTGTTTTCGATGTTCAAAGGTCCATTCATATTGACCTCTCTTGCAAAACTGTTGGTGCTGGCGCTTTGTGTATGATTTATTTTTTTTAGAAAAGTTGATGATGGAGCGCGTCAACCTGAAATGGAAAAATTACGTTTTGTATAAAGAGCTATACTTGTGCGCGTGCATTAGCATGTGTTCGTGTGTGTGTGTGTGTGTGTGTGTGTGTGTGTGTGTGTGTGTGTGTGTGTGTGTGTGTGTGTGTGTGTGTGTGTGTGTGTGTGTGTGTGTGTGTGTGTGCGCATGCGCGCGCGCGCGCGCGTGTGTGTATGTGTTATTATACGTCCTTACCAAGCTCAGAAGTAATGTGGCAGTATATGGGAGTAAAATAGTGTGTGCATGTAAGTACGAAGCTATGAGGAAAAGTCTGTTAATATAAGGGTGTGTATGTGTGTATACAGAACAGTGAATGGAAAAGTGTAGTGAGCATATATAGTCTGCATGTATTAGTTGTAAGAGAAGCTGATAATGATCAAGATAAAGCGATAGCAATCCAGGAGTGTGAGAATGAACGGGATATTAGAGAAATTGTGGAGGTGAGTTTAGCCCAAGAGGGGAATAGGACCCTATATAAAGACTCGCAAAGGGAACACTGGGGGGCATAGACAACGTGGGTTGGTGTGCAAATGAAGGAATGGCGGATACGGAAAGACACGTTAGGGCCTGTACGAGTGCTGAGAGTGGAAATAAAGGGACAAGTGTTGCAGCGGGAACGGGAACAAGGATGAGAGCCGGGTGGATTCGTGGGAGAGGACGAAAATGAACTGCGAACCAGGAGGTCGTGGAGGTTGCGGTTGCGCTTAAAAGCAGTAATGGGTGGGTTTGGAAAAAAGCGAGAAGTGACGTGTTCAGAAGAGAGGATACGGAAGGAAAGGGTGATATGTCGCCGGAGTGGTAGGGTGATTGGGTGGTAGTGAGTGGGAAATGCACACAGGTGTTGGAGGGAATGGTTTGAGGTGACATGGCTGTTGTGCATTCTGTTTCACGGGTGCGGGTGAGAGCAGCTTGGATCAGGGTGGGGGATATCCACGCTGGATGAAGCAGGAAGCCATGCGAAGGGAACGGGTTTCGAAATCGTCGTCCTAGCTACAGAGACGACGAAGACGGAGGAATTGGGAATAGGCTATGGAGTGTTTGGTGTGGGTTGGATGGGAGGAGGTGAAGTCGATGTAAGATTGGGAGTCTGTTGGTTTAATGAAGATGGAAGTAGAGAGGGTGTGGTGAGAGTGATTAATAGATAGAGAGGCATCTATAAAAGCGTCAGAAGAATCAGAGACGGAGGCCGTGAAATTGAGAGCAGAATGGAAAGATTGGAAAAAAGAAAGAAATCAGTCGAGCTGTTCTTGTGAGAGAGAGGTTGCGCCGATAGTCTTCTATATAACGACCGTATAGCTCAGGAGTCGGTCCAGCGAACTGGGAGAAGATGTTGGCTTCGACCTACCCCAAAAACAAGTTGGCATTGTACAAGGGACGTGAGGGAGTGAAAGAGGCAGAGGCGGGGGGTCAAGGATGAATTGGATAAGGGATTGGGCGAGGAGAGGGTGGCAAGTGGAGGAGAGATGGAGGTAGGCCTTTGGGAGATCTCGGTCGAGAGAACGGATTTGGACGAGAGTTGATCGAATGGTCGCTCACATGAGCTGGCGAGAGGAGTGGGTAAGGATCGGCTCAGTGAGGGGAGCAGAGTAAGAGGTGGAGTGAAACTTGAGGCGGAAACCGCCAGGAATGAGGTGGTGGTGGATACCCGACTTAAAAATGTGATGTGACTGTTGTATCGTGTTTTGGTGAAGATGAGGTTGGAGAGATGCAGGGAAAATTGGATGCATATAGGGTGGAGGGGAGAGATTGGAGGAAGCGCTTGAGAGTAGAATGGAGCTGGCGGAGAAAAGATTTGAGATTGGGCATATTGAAGGTACTAGAGTGGGAGTGAAAAGTAGACGGGTGCGAAGAAGAAGGTGGTGTAAAAAGATTGTAGTAGAGGAAAAGTGGTAGAGAGCCGTGGAATGTTTAAATGCAAGAAGCAAACAAAGTTTCAATGATAGGAAAGATTTCTTGGTGGAAAGTCAGGTGTACTCCAGGTTGGTGTCCAGTTTCAAGGTGAAAATCCAATTAGAAAATCGAACGATGAGTAAAAAACAAGAAACAAAAACAATAACACATAGTGCAGTACGAATAGCGTTGGTATTAGGTTAACACTTGAGAGACGGGGTGGCGGACGATGTTTCGGGCATAAGTCGTTAATTAGAAGAAGAGTGGGAAGGAAAATAGTTCCGAGGGTGTGAGGGGGAGTGTTGGAAAGACATTAAAATGGGCGAGAAAATGGAAAGGAAGGAAACAAATTAAAATGAGGGAAAAAAATTCAAATGAAAACAAGTGGTGAAAGGCTGTGATGCGTGTATAGGTTGTGGTGGGTGGATGGAGGGGGGGATGGGAGAAGGGAGATGGGGTTCCAAGCGGGGTGGATGGAAGGTGGTGTGTGTGTGGGGGTATGTGGGAATGTGCGTGTGAGTGCTTGGGGAAGAACTAGGTTCCATGTTCAGGTAATAAGAAGACCAGTGTATAAATATGGTGGGTGTAAATCAGTGTGTATCTGCGTGTGGATAGAGAGGGGTCGGAGTGGTACGGGAGAGGGGGCGTCCCGAGTCCGTAGGCCGAGTAGGTGTATTTGAGGATACGCACGTGTGTGTGTTTTTGTGTGGTGTGAGTACGTGGGAATGTATGGTTGCGTGTGTGCGAACATAGTGTAAGTGTTTGTGTGTGTGTGTTCCAGAATATTTTCCCAGTGAGTGTGTGGACAGATGGTGAAAAAATCCGGGTGTAAACAGAGCATGTAATCAGTGGTGTAGGATCCGTGGAATTGGTGAGGAAGAAGTGGGAAGTTATGGGGTGCGCTCTCAACAGAAAGTGTTCAAGAAGGTTAAGGCATGGGGTGGAGAAATCGGGGTGAAGGATGTGGGAGGGAGGAATCGCAGTTAAGAGGGTGACAGGCAGACGAGTGGTAGATGGCAGGTGTGTGCTATATGTGTGCTTGGAATGTGTGTATGTGTGTGCGGAGGTGCGGTGGATAGGAGAGGAGGTGGGTTAATATAAACAGTTGAAGGAGAGGGTGGTTGTGTGTGGGAGTTGTGTATATTTTAGTGGAGGTGTTAGTAGGATGTGTGGATGGTTGGTAGGACGAGGTGAGAGAGGGTGGTGGGTGTAGTATGGGTGAGTGCGATATACTGGTGTGTGTGTTGATGATCTGGGTGCGTCTTTGATAAGAGGAGGGGATGGGTGTTGTTAATATTATTAGATGTGGGGTGTTTATATATATATATATTGACCGTTGGTCAGTCAATGGTAACATTGAGGACCGAATAAATTAAATTAACCGATATATAAGAAACAGAAGCGAAAAGCGAAAACCAACAAAACAGTGAGTGTGTTCTGGCAATATTACACAAATATGACCCTCCCCAAGTATAACAATATTTGTTTCGACACACGATTTCATATCAAAAACCTCGCAAAACTAATTCATCGCCGTAATATATTTCTATATATATATATATATAACGGAAGATGTCTGTCTGTGTGTCTGTGTATGATTTTTATGCATTTCAACATTTCTTTACCGATTTTTATGCATTTCAACATTTCTTTACCGATTTTGCTGCTTTTTTTTTCCAACGTGCTCCAAATTTACCAACGATGGTCAACGCATAATAAACTTTGCCAACATTTCCTGCTTCTATGAATAAAATCGCTAAAACTAAATAGATGGTGTACCCTTTCTCTTACACACTTATTCACTCTCACTACTACTCAACAGCGACAAAACTTCGTTCAGGAACACGACATAAACTTTGAAAACTAAGCAACACATCATTTTATACAACAACAAACATAGTCATAACGCTCTCTCCATCGCTCTTCCTTCTCTCTATAATAGATCATTCCGCCTCTCTATAATTTAACTGCTTTACTCTCTTCATGCTTTGAGGTTTAACACACCACCCTATAATTTCTTAGCTTTAATCTCTCCGTCGGTCTTCTCTCTCTCTATAATAGATTATTCCCCTCTCTCTATAATTTAACTGATTTACTCTATCTGTCGCTCTTCACTCTTATATATGACAACACTGTTATACACACCTCTCTATAGTTTCTTAGGTTTACTCTCTCCATCAGTCTTCCCTCTCTCTAAAATAGATTATTCCCACCTCTCTATAATTTAACTGCTGGGGGTCATTGGAGTTCCGTGTTCACAAACAGCTTTTCTGGGGTATATTAAATCGGCTTATTGCAAATAACAACCCGCAAAATAACACTTCATATAACAGATTAACGCTATACACATATGAATCGGAATGTTTAAATTATTTATTTTTTACGACTTTCATTGGTTAAATATTAATATGACAACACCCATAGTGTTGTACTTCTGGCAATTCTGCCGAATACACTGCCAAGGATTAACCTTTTTCCCTCGGCGTCAGCTATCCCGTTCGATTTCCGGCGATCCCAATTCCCGGTGAGACCACGTTTTGCCATGTCCATTAACAAGTCACAAGGGCAAACATTGTTGGTGGCGGGCATCCATTTGCGGGAGCCATGCTTCGCCCATTCGCCTATTCCCGCGTAGGGAGCAGGAATGGACATTTTTGCTTGCACTCCTCAAGTGATGACACGCAATATCGTCTACAAAGAGGTGGTATAGTTGTTGTTGCAGGTATTTGAGGTATTGGAGCTATGCCGTCTCGAAAACTATTTCCTGGTAGGTTCACCCATGGCGGACAGATCTGACAACCAGCGTCATTAGGGCCACCATCTTGCAACTTTGGTCTGCTAAATTCGCTATTGGAAGATTATTAACCCATCATTGATTGTCCAAATTGTTTCGTAACTTTTAATAACCGGTTCAACTGTTTCATGCACTTAATTGATAAGCTTATTCGCTTTCAAGTCACTTTTACCTGTATGTAACTTTTCAGGGTAAATGAATAAACCCGAGCAACGCCGGGCTAAACTGCTAGTATATATATATATATATATATATATATATATATATATATATATATATACATGTTAGTGTGTGTATATATATTGGAGCTGTTGTGTGTGTATATAATGTTGTCGTTGAGTGTGTGTTCGTGCCTGTATTTAATATGTACAGTTGCATCAATAAGAAAGGCGTAACGTGATAAGTTTATTATTTAATTTTAATTAAGTGTTCTATTCGAAACGAATGCCACATTCGTCTCCAACACTCACGATACCTTTGATTCATAGAATTCCTTGCTTTGAACATTAAGAATAAAAATGAAAAGAAGTAACATGTTTCCATCGTCAATATAACATAATATTTGTGATTTTTTATGGATATCTTTCGGATATTTAGTCTTACAAAATGCTATGATACTCTCAGACACACGATCGAACACACTCTCTCTATCACACGCACACACATACGCACACACACGCACACACACACGCGCACACACACACATATACGCACACACACGCGCACACACACGCACACACACGCACACGCACACACATACACACACACACACACACACACACACACACACACACACACACACACACACACACACACACACACACACATATATATATATATATATATATATATATATATATATAACGAAGGAAATGTGGTAAGGAACCAGGTGGACCATAACGCACCAAAGTACTCAATACTTGAGGTAGTAGAGTGGGTAATAGGAACCAGTAAGACCCCGACAGCTGAGCTCAAGCCGTTTCGACGGCTAATTCTGGACTGAATTAGCCGTCGAAACGGCTTGAGCTCAGCTGTCGGGGTCTTACTGGTTCCTATATATATATATATATATATATATATGAGAGACGTAAAATAAGAAAATTATAAAGTTAACTTACTAAAATTTCACTCCCAACTAATTAGTTTCTGAAATGGAATAAATATACTTTCCGAAGAAAATATTGAGAATCATTTCGTCGTCAGGGAAGTCTATTCTCAGCTAAGCTTCCAGGCAAAGCGTGGACTCTGGAAACTTATACAAAAATAATTCAGTGGATAGAAAATAGCAAAGCGTGGACTGAATTCCTAGCCATTGAGAAAATCACTGGCTACTGCGTCGGTGGTAAATTCAAAAGAATCAATCACGTGACATCGAGGTCAATCAGTGGAAAGTGGTTTGTTAAGAAGACAGCGGCCTGCCTGCTACCATAGCAGCAGTCTTGGCCAATATTGCTCGACATATAATTTGGAAATAATTATAAAGAATTAATATCTAGTAACATATATATACATACAGATGCATATCAATGCTAGCAAATATATAGGTTTTGTCTTAGTAACTTTGTGGTTCAATGCATGGGGTTGCAGAACAATAATATGAGAGACGTAAAATAAGAAAATTATAAAATTAACTTACTTACTAAAATTTCACTCCCAACTAATTAGTTTCTGAAATGGAATAAATATACTTTCCGAAGAAAATATTGAGAATCATTTCGTCGTCAGGGAAGTCTATTCTCAGCTAAGCTTCCAGGCAAAGCGTGGACTCTGGAAACTTATACAAAAATAATTCAGTGGATAGAAAATAGCAAAGCGTGGACTGAATTCCTAGCCATTGAGAAAATCACTGCCTACTGCGTCGGTGTCAAATTCATATATATCATATGTGTGTGGTGCCTGTGTTCGTGCGTTGCGGGCTCAATCAAGGCTAAACAAATTTAGTAACGTACTCAATACATGTGGATAATTTTCAATGAAACCTTTCTCGACCTATATATATAATGTAACACACCCCCTGTAATTTATGAAGAGACTGTCGTGGCAAACTATGGTTGATATGCGTTTTGGTGGTGTAGTGTTTTGGCAGTATCATATACAATATGGTGTTTATGTGGTGAAGCTAGGTGCTGTGTGAGATCGTATCGTCGGTGGCTATGGGCGATACGTGATTGGGAGATGAAAGGGCGTTGTGCTGTACCAAAGAATGGTTGTGTTTCTGTTGGTGAGAGTTTGTTAGAGAGGAATAATAATAACTATAAAATTAGATTAATGCTAAGTTAAGGATAAGAATACTAAGAAGAATACATGAGAATCAGAGTATAGTATGTAGGGGGTAACGTTTTCTGTGGTGTGGTTAGTATGTAAACGATATATGTTAACGGGGTATGTGGTACTTGTAAATATGTGGTTAAGGACATTGTCTAGTGTTTGAAATGTAGATAAATAAATAGATGAATAAAGAAATGAATTAAATACTGCACTAACTCTAATGAATAGCATACACATACACACACACTCAATAACAGCAAACACATATAAACATACAGTAGTGAATAAAGATAGAATCCAAAAGCACAAATAATTTAAACACGAACACACACACACCAAACAGAAAACACACAATGAAACGCATGCGCAAACAGACAGATACGAGAACCAATATAAAATAAATAAAATAAAAATGGCGTAGACGACGGGGGAAAACATAATAGAACAACTGATGATTTCACATGTGTGTGACGAAAGAATGTTGATAGAGTATATATATATATGTGTGTGTGTCTGGAGGTGTGTGTGTGTGTGGGTGTGCGTGTGTGTGTGTGTGTATGTGTGTGTATGTGTGCGTGTGTGTGATTTTAACCGTTGGTCAATCAATGATATCCACTGATTGTCAGATAAATTAATTATGGAGATATAAGAAATACAGAACCGAAAAGTGATCCACACCAAACAATTATTTCTGGCAATATTATAACAAATGACCCTCCCCAAATATAACAATATTAGTTTCAACACATGATTTCATATAAACGATATATATATTAAAGTAACAGATTAAGTTAATAAAAAGAATCCCGCTAAGCGTGAAATCAGCGATTCTTTACTTTAACTTTAATGTTATTTTAATAAATATTTGCTCTATGCTTTTTAAATATTTTATATATATTTATCCTTATCTTGTCATTTTTATATTTTTATCTTCACATTTATTGGAGCTTATAGATAGGACAACACACGCTGTCTTTTCGTGGGGTAAGTTTTTAATTAATTTTTGTATTCTGAAACATCAAAGTACAACAATTTTTTGGTCACTGGATTGGGAATGTCACGACAGAAGTTTGTGGAAGTTACACAAATATTTTAGTATATTTTAGCAGAGCAATCTTATTTATATTTTACATTTTACATTTACTTACATCTCAATATAACATGGCTAAAATCCAAAGTTTGCTAAGAGAAGAAAACGGTCAAATGAACTAGATACATCTCACTGTCCCCACCACCACAATAACGTCTACACTCTCTCCCCACCATCACATGTCATTACCATACCATACCCTATCTAGACTAAAGTCATCGACCTGTTGTCAAACTCTTTACTCTCTGTTGAATGTGTATATATATATGTGTGTGTATGTATATGTGTGTATATACATCACTCAGTCAAACGACCAGATTTCAACCCCAACATCTACAACAACAACAACACCGGCACTAATGTATACAGCAACAACAGCTTCAGAATGAACTGAAATGAACATTTACAACAACAACAGCGGCATCAAAACATAAAAAAAGGAAGGGAAAAGAAAAGAAAAGAAAAGGGGAAGGGAAAACAAACTCAAAATAACAAAACACACACACACACAACACAACAACAACATCAACTGCCACCACCACCACCGCCACCGCCGCCGCCATCACCATCACCAGCGACCGGGCCTTAAGAAAACAACTTTAATAATAATTTTTCTGCTTTTGGCACGGATCCAGCGACTGGCCAGCGCATCACTGGTACTCTCTTTTGTTGACTCCGGAGGATGAAGGGCAAGGTTGATCTCGGCGGGATTTGAGCTCAGAGCGTGGAGAGCCATAACTATATGCTGTAAAGCAATTATAGTAATACTGGACTGTAATACGATCGGCTTCAACTATACAAACTCTTGAAAGTCAACAATTGACATAATCTTGTAATCTTGTATCAGTAATGACGGTAATATATATATATATATATATATATATATACATATATGTGTGTGTGTGCGTGTAAGTGAGTAGAGTAGCGTGTGTGTGTGTTTGTTTGTATGTAGGAGTGTTGCTGTGTGCGCGCATATGTATGCCTGTGTGTGTATGTCGTACGTATAAGTGTCAATAAGTGATTTTTTTTTTTTTTTTTGCGCGGGGACATAGAAATAATCGGGCTGGATGCCCGATCGCGCAGTTAAACCACTGGGAGTGAAGAATCCCTAGCCCTTGTCAGGGCATTCTTCTAGGAGAAGGCATCTCAGGAAACTGGGTTAACTCCGATATAAAACCTGCGGCTCAGTAGTTACCGATGATGTTGATCTTTTCTTCTTTTCGGGTTATAGCTATTATCGCTCAGACAGTGGGATTGGCTCAGTGCACAGTCTTTCCTCACTTTAAAAATATTCGTCACGCACAAGCATTGCACGAGTGCATTAATAATTATTAATAGTGTACTATTATTATTATTATTATTATTACTATTATTATTACTTTTTTTTTTTTTCCCAATTCAATGATGTTCCAGAACAATGTAAAAGAGATAATTAGGCTATTTCGAAGCTGAACAGTGGAAGGTCTCCAGGTATGGATAGCATACATGCTGAGCTCCTACAATATGGTGGTGAGAGACTCCTGCAACATCTTCACTCTTTGTTTGGAAGGATATGGGCTAATGAATCCGTGCCTGAGGACTGGAGAGATGCAGTAATGGTGGTCTTGTACAAAGGAAAGGGTAACAGGAATGCAAAAGTACACGAACTCCAACCACAGCCGACTATTCCCAGTGAATGTTTTGATTGCCGACTCTGTGCAAGACATTTTAGATCATTGGCTGGGCTAAAAAGCCACATTCGATTGCAGCACTGTTAGTTGCTATCGTGTGTGTGTGTGTGTGTAGATATGCTTATGTGCGTGCGTGTGTGTGTATATATATATGAATATGCATATTATTATTGTTGTTGTCATTATTATTATTATTGCTATTATTATTATTATTATTATTATTATTATTATTATTATTATTATTATTATTATTATTATTAATGTATGTGTGTGTATATGTGTGTGTGTATGTGTATGTATGTGTGTATGTATATATGTATGTATGTATTATTTTCTTTTATTAATTGAGTTCTTTACACGAGGAATTAATATTAGTTTTGAATTAACTAATTAACCCGCGTGTGTTTTATAGTTTACTCTTAATAATTCGGCCGGAGAATTATATTCCCATTTGCCCTTTATAGCATAACTTTCTGCATTTACTGCGGTTATGAGAAGTGGTTCTTATTCGGGTACAAACTCTGATTTAGCCTAAGAAATTATCTATATGCGTGTGTAATTTATACAAGCATATATTTATTTTTTTATTTTCAATTGAGTTCTTAAACACGTTGGATTGATAATGTTTTCAAAAAAACTAATTAACCCGCGTGTATATATATATATTTTTTTTCTCCTCATTTCGTGGATCGTGGATTGTTTCCACTTCCCGCTTCGTGTCGCTATGATACTTCCTCAGTCAAAAACTGCTGGAATTTCAAATTTGGCGGTCATTCGAGTTGAGAGAGAGCAACTTTACGGACATGATTTTTGACAGCGGTAAGAAATTGTTTTCTTATATCAATGTTTAATGGGCTTCCACTGATGATTTATAAGTGCCCACCTAAATATATTCTTACATGAATATATATTAGGCTTCTACATAAACTGGAAACATTCTCCCAAACTTGTAGAAAACTTATAATGAAATAATTGTTTGGAAAGAGAGATATACTTTAACTTTAATTATATCTCATAAAATAATACAACTGGTTTTTCCACATTATACATATTGTTAGCACCCCAAACACTTAAATTGGGTTTATATTTTAATATAACCTAATGTTTGTTGAGTGAGATGGTTACCAGTCAGAGTTTAGCTTTAAACTATCTCTGTTATTGTATTAAATATTTACTCTTGATTGGCCAGAGGTATTTATTTCCAGGTACCTTATGAATTTGACTTACCGTATTTATTACTGTTGTGAAATATTTTGGCTTTCTTTCGTTGTAACTTCTCTGTTTTTTAGCCTAGGAAAATATATATATATGCCTACGTATATAATTACATGCATATATGTATTTATTTTCTTTTATTTATTGAGTTCTTTACACGAGGAATTAATATTGGTTTTGAAATAACTAATTAACCCGCGTGTGTTTTATATTTTACTCTTAATAATTCGGCCGGAGAATTATATTCCCATTTGCCCTTTATAGCATAACTTTCTGCATTTACTGCGGTTATGAGAAGCGGTTCTTATTCGGGTACAACTTCTGATTTAGCCTAAGAAAATATCTATATGCGTGTGTAATTTATACAAGCATATATTTATTTTTTTATTTTCAATTGAGTTCTTAAACACGTTGGATTGATAATGTTTTCAAAAAAACTAATTAACCCGCGTGTATATTATTTTTTTTTCCTCATTTCGTGGATCGTGGGTTGTCTCCCCTTCCCGCTTCGTGTCGCTATGATACTTCCTCATCAAAAACTGCTGGAATTTCAAATGTGGCGGTCATTCGACATGATTTTTGACGGCGGTAAGAAATTGTTTTCTTATATCAATGTCTAATGGGCTTCCACTGATGATTTATAAGTGCCCACCTAAATATATTCTTACATGAATATATATTAGGCTTCTACATAAACTGGAAACATTCTCCCAAACTTGTAGAAAACTTATGATGAAACAATTGTTTGGAAAGAGAGATATACTTTAACTTCAATTATATCTCGTAAAATAATACAACTAGCTTTTCCACATTATACATATTGTTAGCACCCCAAACACTTAAATTGGGTTTATATTTTAATATAACCTAATGTTTGTTGAGTGAGATGGTTACCAATCAGTGTTTAGCTTTAAACTATCTCTGTTATTGTATTAATTATATATATATATATATATATATATTCATTTTTTTTTTTTTAAATTTATTTATTATTATTGTTATTATTATTATTATTTTTTTTTATTCTCGTGCCATACTCGATAACGTGGGGGCAGCCATAATCATATATATATATATATATATATATATATATATATATATACGTTATTCCGGGTTGAATCGGAGGTAACCACAGTAAGTAAGGTACTCAATACATAGCAGAGTATAACAGTTTTAATATAGATGAGATTCTACAGGACTAGAACTGTTTCATTCATTAGAAATCATCAGGAGATTCCTGATGATTTCTAATGAATGAAACAGTTCTACTCCTGTAGAATCTCATCTATATTAAAACTATATATATATATATATATATATATGCATATGTATGTATATACATACATATATATACATACATCTATATTTAAATAGTGACAGTCGATCGACTTTCGTCAAATCGGTCCAAGGAAACAATGTTTCCGTTGGTCTTTCCAATAGCAGATACTACCTATCAGTCGCAACTCCAGATAGAAGCGGCAACGTGAAATAAAGTGTCTTGCTCAGGACATAACGCATCACCTGGTACGAGAATCGAATTCACATCTTCAGGATTGCGAATACAATTCTCTAACCACTCAGCCATGCGACTACATATATATATATATATATATATGTATACATATATATATACATAAACACACACAAACATACACACACACACGCATATATATATGTATATATATATACATATATATATATATATATATATATATATATATATATATATATATATATATATATATATATATATATATATATATATATATATATATATATATGTATATATATATATATATATATATATATATATATATATATATATATATATATACATATATATATATATATATATATATATATATATATATGTATATATATATATTTATCTATATTTATTATGTATCTATTTATTTATATGCATGTATGTTAGCGTTATGACTCTTTGTAACCCTATGTTCCAGTCTCGTAAATTCATGAACACTTATTTAACATTAATGCCTCATCATGCAGGCATTAATTTGTTTCAGATCTTGAAAAAGGTCACACGAACAGAAAATTCGATTTAACCATCTATAACATGAGGATAAACAATTGGCATATTTTGGAAGCTTAATTTTTTCAATTTGCTACTACCGTAATTGTATAGTACAAATTTACTTTCATCAGATTTCATAGTTCATTAGCATGACATATAAACTTGGAAATATGTGAAAATTGTAAATTGCAATATTGATTTTAGAAATTTACATTTACATGTATGTATAATTGTATAAAGAAAAATAATGCGGAATATTTTGTATAATTATAGTATAAAATGCAGGTATTGTATTTAAAAAACAAAATATATCTAAACTAAACCTTCTCTTTCTTTGTGTAGGCGTCATAAAGATATTGCAGGCACTTGATTGCCCGTTCAGCACACTGATATGTTCAGGAAATCTTTAGTCTGAATGTTTCTGGATCCCAACATTTTTCACAGTTATTAATGGTTTATTGTTTGCCTTTAACCTTGTACATAATATCTGAGTACGTGAGTAAACCAATGTTCCGCCTAACTTTAAAGGATGAACCTATAAATGTTGAGTATCAAGTCTCTTTTCTCTGGTAGAAGAATAAAAGCCAAATGAGCTAGTATTGCTGTATAGCTCCAACTTGCATTACTCAAGTTAGGTGTTTTGTGAAACTTTACTTTAGGTAGTTCCTAGTTATTTATAAGTTGACGGATAAACGGATATTCAATAGTGTTCTTTCCTCCAAGTTCGTCATCCATTGTTATGCGTAGCAGTTAGTCTAGTTCAAGATTTTGACAGCCAATGAAATCCGTGTAAAACCGGCTGCTATTTTTAGCAGCATATGTTTATGAGACGCACTAGGCTCTGAAGGCATATGCGTTATTTCATATTCGCACCCTATTCAGTCACCTGATATACTTAGAAGTGGAAGGAATACTAATTCTTACACCTGCTGAAGAGCAGAGAGTTGGTGATTCCTTCAGTTGGTGATTATATCAGATATTGAGTTAGAGACTGAAAATAGTATCTTACAATTAAATAGCGCCAAGGAATATACAAGAGAGATAAACACAAATATAAACATACATGTGTTCGAATTGTAAAGGACCAAGTACACAAGCGCGAAAAAAATATATAACAATATGGTTTGCCAGACTTTATTTAAAAATAATAAATCAAGAAAAAGAAGAACAGACCTATATTGGGCAACTGCCTGAAACATACATATATATATATATATATATATATATGTTTGTGTGTGTATATATATATATATAGGAACAAGTAGGACCGTGGCGGCTGAGCTCAAGCCGTTTCGACAGCTAATTCTGAGTCCACAATTAGACGTCGAAACGGCTTGAGCTCAGCCGTCGGGATCGTACTTGTTCCGATTACCAACTCTACTACCCTAAGTATTGAGTAGTTTGGTGCGTTATGGTCCATTTGGTTCCTTACCACATTTCCTTCGTTATATATATATATATATATACATATATATATTGCAATGGCTACTTGTAATTTCTGTAAAAAGAGTAATAATTGTTTCTACTTTTGGCACAAGGCCAGCAATTATCCCCGTACATTACTGGTGCTTTATTTTATCGACCCCGTAAGGATGAAAGCCAAAGTTAACTTCGGTGGGATTTGAGCACAAACGTAAAGGGCCGCAAATCTATGCTGAAATTCATCGCGTATAACCGTCTATCGATTCTTCCAATCCAATGCTGGTAAAAAGAGCAATAATTGTTTCTACTTTGGGCACAAGGCAAGCAATTATCCCAGTGGATTACATCTACTTTATTTTATCGACCCCTTAAGGATGAAAGGCAAACTTAACCGCGGAGGGATTTGAACTCAGATCGGGAAGGGGGGTAGCTCGCTGCTGCAAATTATGGGGTCCAACCCTGTAATGATACTGCCAATCCGAGAGAAATAATTGTTTCTACTGTTGGCACAAGGCCGGTAATTACCGAATACATTACTGGTACTTCATTTTATGGACCCCGTAATGATGAAAGGCAACGTTAACCTCGGCGGGATTTGATATCAGACCATAAAGGACCGTAATTCGTTGCTGCAAAACTTAGCATCAGACGCTCTACCGATACGGCCAACCGAAATGTATGCGATGTGTATATTGTTTTGCATAAAATTTACTCCAGACAATTCATACGTCATAATATACTGTAACAGGTGTGATTCGCTATATGTGGAAACTGAATGATGTTAAATGTGGCATTCATAAATAATACCAATGTCTCCGAGTGGGGTATTTATATTACTTAAATAACTGGCGTCACACCAATTCAACGTCGGTCCCTATATCACTCATATTGTGAAGAAATCATTTATTGTTTAGTATTTAATGTATTGTATGTACTGTAAAATATAACCGATGCCCCCTTTTTGTTGTGGTGTGTAAGTTGATATGACGTCTAAAATATTCCATTTAGAAAATTTAATGAATTTTATTGAATTCAAACCGTGCTCAATTCTATCATATATTTGCATTGTTAACGTTTGTTTCAACCTTGTCTCATATTATTGAATTTCATTTCATTTAGATGCAGACCATATTGAAGCAGTTATGCTGAATTAGTGACACTCACACATATAGTGTTATAGAATTTTCTATGTGCAGAACAGAAAGATATGTGAACATTTGAATCTCTAATATATATGTATTAGCTCAATTTTATAAAGTATTAATATATTCCACTTGACAGAAATATATTTAGAGTCTAGCTTCAGATCTATCTGGCATTATTGCATTTGATCTGAGGTTAGGTCATTCTCTAAATGCATTGTTGTATCAATATATTAGGCATATTTATCATTGTCCGTGTTCATTTCCCGGACATTTCTGATTGCGTAGGTCTATATCTAATTTCATCCACCACCGATATTCCTAGCATTCCCTGGGCACAGTGTAAGGCTTCTTGCTTAGTGTTCTCTTAAACATACATACATACATACACAAGCATATACGCACATACACACACATGCACACACACACACACACACACACAAACACACACACACACACACAC
>OZ024741.1:378740187-378747687 GCA_964016885.1 Eledone cirrhosa | reverse complement strand
ATAGCTGATTATAGTGTTTCACACATTCCAGATAATCGCGCCATTTCATGTGTTTAAAGATGAAAATGTAGAACAAATATACATAGTTTACAAATATTAATTATACGTTCATTTTACATGACATTATATGTTCGGGTTTGCATTTATTTCACCAGATAATGTAAAAACCTCTGGTAATAAGAACATATATATACATACATAGAAAACATAGTGTAATTTTAATAGGTGTAAAGACCTATTTATGTAAAGCAAACATCAATGAATCAATTACGGAAAATCGTGAAACAACAGATATGAATGTTTAAAAATATTGAGAAAGATAATTATGAGGAAATGTGAGGGGAAACAATTCTTTGATACTATTGCTCCTGAGATATACAGCAGAATGATGCATGGAGAGATTGGGAAGAGTGCCAGAGAAATAGTTAGCATTATTCCTTCCAGGTCTATACTATATGAATTCAAATTAATTTGAGGTCAACATTTCCTTTCTTCCTTCTAAGGTCAAGAAATTATCGTATCGATGAAGCGCAATTGTTAAAATACTCGACTTGTTTCCGCTCAACATGTGTCTAAATTCAATATTTGTTATAGATCAAAAGCATTCCAAATAGGAAGGATATATAATTGTCACATATATGCAATATATCAGATACGGTCTTTTAGGGATACTAGAAAAAAATGTTTACAGTAATAATGTGAAAGAATACATATTTTCGCATTTTCGTAAGAAAAAGGGTTCAGTTATATATTCTAATACATGGTGTTACAGCAGCCGATATGAAGATTGACAACAAGGCACACACATGAAGGCCATCGCTTTAATCATAACACTATGAGACAACAGATTAAATTCATCTCAGTTGTAAGCGATTACTGGTTTAAAATTATACACTTCTTGTTTAATTGAAGGAAATAGCGATTTTGGTTTCGAAGTTTGTACAACGCCTAAAGTATATATTCAAACTTCAGGTAAGGGGTGCTCGACTGTTATATATCTGTATATAAACAAAATTAATTATGTGTGTGTCTGTGTGTCTCTGTGTCTGTGTATTACATCTTACGACCGATTTTCATGAAACTTTACAGGCACATAGATTAGTCAACGGGGAGTGTTTACCATGTATCAGCCTATCGATTTTTAATTCCGGGATCATTCTCCAGATAGAAATCGATAGGGGTGTCACATTTCTTTAGGTATCGAAAAATAAAATTGTTGTCTCTAGGTCCCACATTTTGCCACCGATTTCGTTCAAATTTTAAAGCAAAATAGAATTTATCATTACACATCCTGTAATGCCTATATATTTTGCATTTGTTGTTTAGGGACGGCGTGGTAGCCGCTTAAATATTCAAAAATACCAGTTTTAGACTCAAATTTCCACGTTTTCGGCTCTATCTCCGACATTAATCAACCTACTTTGTTCAAATTTTACACTACGCTATATCTGATTATTGCACGTCTTAAAATGGCTTACATTTTGGATTTTTTCTTCAAGAACGGCGTGGCAGTCACTTATCTATTCGAAAATACCACCTTTTCGCTGAAATTTCCGCCTTTTCATACCCAGCTTCCAAATTTTTCAACCGATTTCGTTGAAATTCGAAACTTCGGACCCACCTCACACATAAATCAATTTATTTAGTTCAACGTTTATACTACGTTAGTACCGATCATTGCACATCTTATAGTAGATTTAAACTTTGCATTTTTTGTTCAGGGACGGCGACCTATCATTAGCTCCCACATATTTCAACCGATTTCGTTCAGATAGGAACCTTCGGCTCCACCTCACACATAAATGAATTTATTTGGTTCAACTTTTATACTACGATATATCCTATCATTGCACATGTTATATATGGTCAAAGGCAACAAAATGGCCGCTGACCTCGCCTGAGCTTTCAGTTGTGTATTTGTGAATTCATCGGTTTCCAATGAAGTAGCGTGAGGAAATTTGTCTTAGTGTTAGATATCATTACCACCCTCCCGCCGCATGCCCCTTCGTCACTCATCCGCGTTTCTCAGTGATATATTTCATCACCACCGTCCACCGCATGGCCTGTGTGTAGCCATAGATGAGTCATCGAGAAGCAGTCGCTAAGATCAACACCTTTTCATCAAAGCAGATAGTATTTTAGCTACCCAGGCAACGCTGGGTACTGCTGGTAGTATATATATATATAATATATATATATATATATATATGTTCTAGGGCGGGTAAAATTCCCGAGATCCATGGACGAGTTCTCTCCAGCGGTCTCTGTACCTCATTATCGCTGCCATGTCCTGCGTCTCCAACAGACCTGTTTCTGTCCTTAGGGCATCAACATACGTTAACCTTGGTCTTCCTCTTCCAGTGTGTCCATGTAGGGGCTCCCACAGGAGCACTGAGTGCAACGTCAACCCTGGATGTCGGTGAGCATGTCCAGCTAACCTCAGTCTACCCTGTGTCACTTTTGAGTTGTCTTTTGAGAGGCTCCCATACAGCCCTGAGTTTTTCATCCTCAGTGTATACTGATTAATTTTCAGGGCCATCCTCACCATTTTCGTATAGCACCCATCCATCATCTGTATATATATATGTGTGTGTGTGTGTGTGTGTGTGTGTGTGTGTGTGTGTATGTATATATATATGCGTGTGTGTGACAGTGTAGACTTTATGTGCGAATGCACCTTAGCCCCTATTTGTTCGTGTGTGCTTGCAACGGTGTGCGTTGACATACACGCATATGTACTTTATGCTGAAATAAGAATTCTAGTCCTTTTCACTTCTGGATTTTGAGACACAGGTTCTTTTGTATTTTACACTTCACTTTTACCTCATTTCTTTTTAAAACGCACTCATCCTTTCTTAGACTGTGTGGACGTAAAGAGATCAATGCACATAGCATGTGTTTATACGTGTGCACGCGTGAGCTGACGGACAATCACACGTACCTACTCTATGATAAAATAAGAATTGTAATTATTTACACTTCTCCATTCTGACACACATGTTTTCTATTTCAGTTTATACTTTTCAAATCATTGATATTGGTTGTAACAGACACGCATTATTTATTTGTTTGGCACATAAGAAACCACATACTGACCACGTTCAATGGTGGAAGGATAGATGCCAGCATACACATATACATTCTTCAGACCATAGTAGCAGCATACTAAAGCTGACCTGCCAGCTAACACCGTAACACCCCTACCACTTCAACATTCTGTCAAAAATAACTATAACAGGATGACTTGCCTCAGAAGAATTTCTATAGACTTTTGACTTCAAAGGAATAACAACAGACCCAGGAGCTGGACATATCGATGTATTGACGGGGTGAAACACACTTCAACAACATGTGCACCTTTCTTTCTCACGCCAATTCGGACTGCCTGAAGAGGTCACAGCCAATATATATATCAGTAAATTTAAAATGTATAATAAACGATGCCAAATTTTACGTATTTGACTTACTTATTGTTTTATATATATATATATATATATATATATATATATATAAAAGACACAAGACCTTAAAAGTTTACACACTACACATAACTCGGTTACCATATATATATATATATATAAAATATAGATATGGTAACCGAGTAATGTGTACAGTGTAAACTCTTAAGATCTAGAGTCTTTTAAATATTACCAGACATACATAAGTGTTTCCAACGATCGTTTGGATATGTATAATAAATCCAAAACAATGCAGGAATGGACATAGAAAAAAGAATCCAATTGCAAAAGATATTGTTGACAAATCGTCTTTTACCTTAGATTTATTTAAATGTCCTTAATGTTCGAGATAATATCTCTTCTTCAGAGGGAAATAAAGGTCTCAAACTCCCTCTGAAGAAGAGATATTATCTCGAAAATTAAGGACATTTAAATAAATCTAAGGTAAAAGACGATTTGTTAACAATATCTTTTGCAATTGCATTATTTTTTCTATGACCATACCTGTATTGTTTTGGCTTTATTATACATATTCAAACGTTTATACCTCATTACACAATGCTTCAAGTGAACTATAACCTCCCCCTATATATATATATATATATATATATATATATATATATATATATATATATATATATATATATAAATATTGAAGTTTCCATTGAAAATTGAAAACGTCAGAGGAATGAAGAGTGCTCTATGTAAGTAACAGAGTTAAATAGTTAATGTATAATGAAAAATAGAGTATAATTACCTCATAACCAGTGTTTTCTCTCATAATACGAATACAAGAAACGTCCGCATTCGTTCACCAGACAAGGCAATTTAAAACATAGTGAAATATTTGAAAAATCTCCTCAAGGAAGGCAAAAGTTTAACGGGCAAAAAAAATAAATAAAAATAATCATACTAGAGGTGTATAAAAAATAAAAGTAAAGAAATATAGTAAGCGGATGTGTATAAATGTGTGTATATGCACTTACAAATATACATGTGTGTGTATGTATTCTTTTCAATTTTCAACGGAAACCTCAATACTTATACAGCTCCCAAGACAGTGATTGTAGCATATTCTACATTTATATGACATTAGCACCTTCCAGCCCTTTTTAAGTCGAGCACTCTTCAGTCAAATGTATGTGTAACCAATACCTAAAATGGATAGACATTATTTGGATTCCTCCATCAAGAATATCCCTACACCTTCTAAAACTTCCAACACTAATATGTTGATCGACAAAGTATAAAATGTTTTAAAAGAATGAGATGGAAAGCTTTGATTTTCGATGGACACTTTATCACGAACTCCACAGAATACTTTGATATCAAGTCTCATAAATACCCACAAAGAGTAAAATATATGACCGCTTTTGAACTAGACTTAGTTAATTTAATTAACCAAATCAAATTCCGTAAGTACTCTAACTCTTTTCAATCTAAACTCTTTAACGATATTTCAAAATTCAATTCTTCTAAAAATATGTTCATTTTCTCCGATAAAACTAAAAACTTATAAGAAGTTTATAATAATTTACATGACCAACTCTTAACAGATAGCATCACCTCTAAATACCAAATAGCTAATATAAACACCTATAATACTATTAATAAGGACGCCAAAGAATTAGCTAGTTTTAAAAAAATAGATAATAGAACAGAAAAACTTGCAAAGCTTAATGCCTATATCACTCTTAAAGATCACAAATCCGATTTTAATAATCGTCCCAGTTGTAGATTAATCAACACTGCTAAGACTGAAATCGGCCTTGCTAGCAAAAAAAATATTAAATAACATAAACAAACATATTAGAAGTAAGTCGGAATTAATGCAATGGAAAAATAGCTCTTGTGAAGTACATTGGTTTAAAAATATTAAAGATAAAAATAGTTCTAGATTCACCCAATTTGACATTGTAGACTTCTACCCGTCTATTACGCACCCTCTTTTAACGAAAGCATTACATTTTGCTAAAAGGTTTATCAATATTTCAGATATTGAAGAGAATGTCATTTTGCATGCCATAAATACATTACTGTTTACTATTAATGATACATGGGTAAAAAGATCTAACTCAGAGAACCCCTTCGATGTCTCAATGGGTTCTTTTGACAGTGCTGACGTGTGTGATTTAGTCGGCCTATTCCTCGTCTACACACTTAAAGAGAAATTCCCTAACCATACTATTGGGCTTCATCGTGACGATGGTCTAATACTTTCACATACCACTATAGGCCATAACTTAGATAGATTCAGGAAATACTTAATACAAATCTTCGCTAGTTTTAATCTTAAAATTACTATTGTAACTAACCTTTCCAATGTTAATTTTCTAGATATAAACCTAGATCTGCCTACTGCTTCCATAAACCGTACCATAAACCAAATGAAAATGTAAAATATATAAATAAAGACTCTTGCCATTACTCCTATAGTTTATAAAAATATCATCCCTAACATTAGCCTGAGGATCTCCACACCCTCTTCATCAGAAGATATCTTCAATAAAGCATCCCTCTCCTATAATAAAGCCCTTCAAAATAGCGGATTCAGTGCACCGATTAAGTACATACCCAACAATACTAACTCCTGTAAACATAATAATAGGAACAGAAAAATAATCTGGTTCACACGCCCCTACTCTTTAGCAGTTAAAATTAATATAGGCAAAACATTCCTGGAACTCTTAGATAAACATTTCCCTAGAATACATAGACGCTATAAGATCTTCAATAGAAACTGTATCAAAATCAGCTACTCCTGCGCACCCTCTATTAAATATTAAATCCTTAATAAGAAAACATCAAAATTGCTCCTGTAGAATCAAAAGCGAATTTCCATTACAAGGCAAATGCAAAGCCAAAGCCATTGTATATGAGGCCAAATTGACAACCACCAGCAACAACCTAACAGCCACCAGCGAACGATATGTGGGTATGACACAAGACAAATTCAAAACGCGTTATTACACACATGTTGCATCTTTCCGACATCCTGAATAAAAGATTTACAACAGCTCTGGCTAGCAGAATATGGGATTTGAAAGACCAAGGTATCCAATATAAATTAGATTGGTCAATTTTGAACCAATCTAAAGAATATGCAAGATGAAGAAGAAGGTGCGCACTCTACATAAGTGAAAAATATTGGATTTTACAGAACCTTAAATCACCAAAAACCTGCTTAAATGAAAAACAGAAATGTTCACCAGTTGCCCACACATGAAATCGCACTTGCTTTCCAACTCATATAAACTTAACCCACTTTCAGACACACTTGTCCTCCATAAACTCTTGTTCTTCATTTTCCTTAACTTACCTTCTTTCCAGATTTCTCTTTCAATTCCATTCCACTTTTTTTTTTTTTTTTGTTATCTTTTTTGTTCTTTATTTTTTTTGTTATTTTTTTTATTTTTCATTATTTTTTTTTTTTTTTTTTTTTTTATTATTTTTTTTTACCTCACATCCACTAGTGAATCCCCAATCACCCCTGCTATTGGATTCACTTACTTTATATTTTAAACATTTTTAATTTTACATATTTTACTTCCCCCTTCTTTTTCACTACTTGATACCACATCTCACTTGTGTTTTTAACTACAGATATCTTCCCTTGTCCCTCAGCCGCTTTTATGTAATTTACCTGCGTATATTTTGTACTCATTTATTCATACGGCTGGTTGTTATATATGTATGTATGCGTATACGTGCATATAGGTGTATATGTGTTTGTATATGTATACGAACGCATTTCTATACGTTGGTGTATGTGTAAATGGCTGTGTGTATGTGTGCGTTTTACGTATACGTGTTTTTTTACGTGTGGGTGTATATATATATATATATATATATATATATATATATATATATATATATATATATATATATAGCGTGTGATTAGATGTGCATGTATTTATATATATGCGTATCGTGTGTATGTATGCCTTTGTGCATATATGTATATATACGTATATATATATATATATATATATATATATATATATATATATATATATAAAATATTAAACAAATAATGAACAAA
>OZ024741.1:378732687-378737687 GCA_964016885.1 Eledone cirrhosa | reverse complement strand
AGTATTACATCGGTAGTAGCATATAAATTATATGTTAACTAAATTAAAAATTATATATTTATTTCAATAGTATACGTTAATTAGTATATGTTAATTAGGTATACAATACATAAAGCAGATATTGTATTTCATCAATAGCATAATATAATTATATGCAAATAAAAATCAAAATTAATACGCATACATATACATATACATACACATACACATATATATACATATACACACATATATATATATATATACATATATATACACATATATACATATATACTCACATAAATATACATACAGATACACTTATAACACACACATATATACATATACATATAGATATACATATCTTTTTCAAAAAATTGCACAGAATATATTAACTAGGTATATATCCAAAACACATCCCATTCTATGATTACATGACATTCTGCAATTCGTCTGTACAAGGATACTAATTTTAAGCAAATTAAAATTAAAGTTTTAGGTTGATTAAAACTAAAACCAAATAATAAATATATTTCCAAAATGTATATTAATTAGGTCTATAATACTAAAAATTCTTTCTCCGTCATTGGATACATGATATTATTTTGTTATATTTTATCTGTAAAAGAATTATAATAAAAAAAATTATAATAAAAGGTTAAAATAAATTAAAATTAATCTATAAATTAAATTACTGAGTATATATTAGTAATATTTAAAGGTTTTTCAAAATTTATGATTACATAATATTTTCTCATCTGTAATAAAATATTAATTAAATTAAATTTATAGGTTAACTAACATTTAAATTAAATTAAATTCTAGAATAATGTTATTAATTAGGTTTATAATATTTAAATGTTTTTTTTAGTTTATGATTACACGATATAATTAATTCCTGTCTTTTATTTAATAAGATATCCCTAGACTTCATTATTTCAAATAGTTCTTGGGAACATAATCTACATTCCTTTCTATTATTTTGATAAGGGGTGGCTCTTTTGAGCACACCCCAGGTCAAATCATATTTTATATTTTTATTTTTATAACTATTGATTTTTTCTGCTAGAGATGTTGTATTAGCCAGTGCGGCATTTTTAAAGCTATGTTTGTGGGTATTATACCTTGTCTTAAAATTGTTAGAGGTAGCTCCTATATATGAGCAAATAGAATCTTTAGTTTTAACATTACATTTATAGACTATGTTGTTAACAAGACAATTCCCTTTTAATGGGCAGTTTGTTTTGTTTCTACAGTTACATCCTTTCGTTAATTCTGTATTTGAGGAGATATTATTGTTAATTTGATGTACTGGTGGTATACTTATGGTTTTCTTACATTTATATGCATTATATGCACTTATATTTTGTTTTATGTTATTTGTTGTAGAGTATGAGAATTTAACTGTAGACCTATTTAAGATTTGATGGTATTTGTGGTTTGGCGGGAAGTTTTTCTCAAGGATATAAAAAAATTTTTTAGCAATATTATCCTTAACTTGTAAATTAAAAGGAGCATTATACCAAGTAACTCGTCTATTACGGTTTCTATGTTGTTTATTATTTTTATTATTTTTATATGTTGTATCATGATTTTTACTAGGAGGATTAATGTTAATGATCTCACCACAACTATTTTTAGTTATATTTGTAGATTTAGGTGTTTTATCTTTTTTATTAGGAGTTTTATTATTAATATTTATTATAGTTGTATGATGAGTAGTTTTTTGAGGGTTACTATACTTTATATTAGAAGATTTAGTATTTTGGGGTATACTGTGGGTGGCATTTAGGTGTGTACTTTTCATTTGGTGTTTGTTGGTAATATTATGCTGTATGCTTTCAGTATTTTTAGTAGAAGGTATATACTCTAATCTATTTTTGTGGCCACTTCTATCTAGAGCTTCATTATAAAAGGTCGCATTTTTATCAAATACATCTTGGTTAGAAGAAAGGTTAGAAATTCTAAGTGATATATTATATGCAAGGTTTTTAAGGATAGATTTAGGGTGATTAGATTGTGAGTGTATGTAATGTAAGTTTTGGTTAGGTTTATGGTAAGGTTGGTATATACCCGTAGCTAAATCTAAAGTTATATCTAGGAAATTTACTACTTTACTTGTTTTTTCAAAAGTAATATTAAGATTATAATAGTCTTTAAGGAAAGTTCTAATATGCTTTTTGTTTTTTTCGATTTCTGAAAGGCTAAGGTTGTTAGAAAGAAGAAGACAGTCATCACGATATAAACCACCTTTGAGGTGGGGAAAAGAGGCATTTATGTTGAAAAGGAGAAAGAGGCCCACAAGATCAGTAATTTGGGCGGAATCGCTTGAACCCATAGTAATATCAAAAAGATTACTGTATGTGTTTCTGGTCCAGTATTCATTCTGAAATTCAATAAGTGTTTGTCTAGCATGTGTAATAATGTTAATGTCATCCGAAGTTAAATTAGATCTATTTTTAGCAAATATTAATGCTTTGTTCAGGAGTATGGGTGATATAGAAGAATAGTAATTATCTATATCAAATTGTAGGAAAGAAGCAGAAGATTTACACCTAATATTTTTAAACCAATTAATTACCTGGGAGGTGTTTTCCCAGAGTGGTAAAATAACGTATTTTCTTATTTGTGGGATGACTCTATCTAAAATTTTTTTGCTAATTATTCCAATATCTGATTTGGAGGGACATATAAGTCTAATAGAAGGGTTAGAAATTCTAAGTGATATATTATATGCAAGGTTTTTAAGGATAGATTTAGGGTGATTAGATTGTGAGTGTATGTAATGTAAGTTTTGGTTAGGTTTATGGTAAGGTTGGTATATACCCGTAGCTAAATCTAAAGTTATATCTAGGAAATTTACTACTTTACTTGTTTTTTCAAAAGTAATATTAAGATTATAATAGTCTTTAAGGAAAGTTCTAATATGCTTTTTGTTTTTTTCGATTTCTGAAAGGCTAAGGTTGTTAGAAAGAAGAAGACAGTCATCACGATATAAACCACCTTTGAGGTGGGGAAAAGAGGCATTTATGTTGAAAAGGAGATGCTAGACAAACACTTATTGAATTTCAGAATGAATACTGGACCAGAAACACATACAGTAATCTTTTTGATATTACTATGGGTTCAAGCGATTCCGCCCAAATTACTGATCTTGTGGGCCTCTTTCTCCTTTTCAACATAAATGCCTCTTTTCCCCACCTCAAAGGTGGTTTATATCGTGATGACTGTCTTCTTCTTTCTAACAACCTTAGCCTTTCAGAAATCGAAAAAAACAAAAAGCATATTAGAACTTTCCTTAAAGACTATTATAATCTTAATATTACTTTTGAAAAAACAAGTAAAGTAGTAAATTTCCTAGATATAACTTTAGATTTAGCTACGGGTATATACCAACCTTACCATAAACCTAACCAAAACTTACATTACATACACTCACAATCTAATCACCCTAAATCTATCCTTAAAAACCTTGCATATAATATATCACTTAGAATTTCTAACCTTTCTTCTAACCAAGATGTATTTGATAAAAATGCGACCTTTTATAATGAAGCTCTAGATAGAAGTGGCCACACAAATAGATTAGAGTATATACCTTCTACTAAAAATACTGAAAGCATACAGCATAATATTACCAACAAACACCAAATGAAAAGTACACACCTAAATGCCACCCACAGTATACCCCAAAATACTAAATCTTCTAATATAAAGTATAGTAACCCTCAAAAAACTACTCATCATACAACTATAATAAATATTAATAATAAAACTCCTAATAAAAAAGATAAAACACCTAAATCTACAAATATAACTAAAAATAGTTGTGGTGAGATCATTAACATTAATCCTCCTAGTAAAAATCATGATACAACATATAAAAATAATAAAAATAATAAACAACATAGAAACCGTAATAGACGAGTTACTTGGTATAATGCTCCTTTTAATTTACAAGTTAAGGATAATATTGCTAAAAAATTTTTTTATATCCTTGAGAAAAACTTCCCGCCAAACCACAAATACCATCAAATCTTAAATAGGTCTACAGTTAAATTCTCATACTCTACAACAAATAACATAAAACAAAATATAAGTGCATATAATGCATATAAATGTAAGAAAACCATAAGTATACCACCAGTACATCAAATTAACAATAATATCTCCTCAAATACAGAATTAACGAAAGGATGTAACTGTAGAAACAAAACAAACTGCCCATTAAAAGGGAATTGTCTTGTTAACAACATAGTCTATAAATGTAATGTTAAAACTAAAGATTCTATTTGCTCATATATAGGAGCTACCTCTAACAATTTTAAGACAAGGTATAATACCCACAAACATAGCTTTAAAAATGCCGCACTGGCTAATACAACATCTCTAGCAGAAAAAATCAATAGTTATAAAAATAAAAATATAAAATATGATTTGACCTGGGGTGTGCTCAAAAGAGCCACCCCTTATCAAAATAATAGAAAGGAATGTAGATTATGTTCCCAAGAACTATTTGAAATAATGAAGTCTAGGGATATCTTATTAAATAAAAGACAGGAATTAATTATATCGTGTAATCATAAACTAAAAAAAACATTTAAATATTATAAACCTAATTAATAACATTATTCTAGAATTTAATTTAATTTAAATGTTAGTTAACCTATAAATTTAATTTAATTAATATTTTATTACAGATGAGAACATATTATGTAATCATAAATTTTGAAAAACCTTTAAATATTACTAATATATACTCAGTAATTTAATTTATAGATTAATTTTAATTTATTTTAACCTTTTATTATAATTTTTTTTATTATAATTCTTTTACAGATAAAATATAACAAAATAATATCATGTATCCAATGACGGAGAAAGAATTTTTAGTATTATAGACCTAATTAATATACATTTTGGAAATATATTTATTATTTGGTTTTAGTTTTAATCAACCTAAAACTTTAATTTTAATTTGCTTAAAATTAGTATCCTTGTACAGACGAATTGCAGAATGT
>OZ024741.1:378725187-378730187 GCA_964016885.1 Eledone cirrhosa | reverse complement strand
TATCATTGCGTATCTTATCAGCGCATTAAGCTTACAGAGATATTAACCTTGAAATTTTGTGTTTGCATCCATCTTTTTAGTATGCACATACAAATTATACACACATTATTGTAAAATATGTGTAAGGTTTTTACATGTATATACACACACCAAACTGCTTTTAACCCTTTGTGTTTTCATTGGTCAATTTTGAACTGATATTTTGAATTGTTGTTATTATCAATAAATATACTTCATTATTTCTGAAGACGGCGTATATATGAGTTAGGTATGTATATTTAATCTTGATAATTTGTATAATTTTGTATAATTTTGTACATAGATCTGTTAAATATGCATACCAATTATAACACATATATACCCTAGAAACGATCGTTAAATAGTGAACTTTTTTTGTTTAATATAAGGAATTGTTTGTTCATTATTTGTTTAATATTTTATCTTGACTCTGTATACCGTTTATCTTTCACCGAAAGTGGATTTTCATTACATCTCTTCTTTCCATGATATCCGGAATACATTGAGTTCTTCATACGGATTGGACACTACCGTAAACTCTTGGTAGATTTATCTACATATATATATATATATATGTGTGTGTGTAGGTGTGTGTATGAGCTTGCTCACATATATGCATGTTTTCTACTTTTTATTGATTTATTTTTTCTAGTGTTGCTCTTTATATTGTAACTCCTCCCACTTACTTTCTCTTTGCCTTAATTTGTTATATTATTTCATTTAACCTTGCCTTTCATCCGTACGGGTTCGATAACATAAAGTACCAGTAATGTACTGGTGTATTTGCTGGCCTTGTGCCTAAAGTATAAACAATTATTTCATTAATTTATCATATGTTATGTAAGTATTGACCTTCAATCTGACACTGCTTTGACTGATAAACTCCCTTCCCTGTATATATCACATACATGTATGTGGTTGCACGTGTGTGTCTGTTTATACGCCTGCAACATTTCATCCTTGTATGTGCATATACGTCATCTCTTAGTCCCTGAGTCTGTATGTACGCTAACTCCATTATCTTACAATTCCTTTTTCAACATATATATATATATATATACGTATTTGTGGTCACACATACACTAATACGTTTGCCCTCATGTATGTACTTACGCACACATTTTTTCACTATACATATGCATTCGTACATACACACACATGTACATTTGTAAGGGCATATACAAGCAATTATACACATCCCTTACTATATTTCTTTATTTTTATTGTTTATACATCTCTTGTATTATTACTTTTATTTATTTTTTTGCTCGTTAAACTTTTGCCTGTCTTGAGGAGATTTTTCAAATACTTCACTATGTTTTAAATTGCCTTGTCTGATGAACGAATGCGGACGTTTCTTTTATTCGTCTTATTCGGGAAACCTCTGTTAATGAGGTAATTATACTGTATTGTTTATTATACATTATTTATATACTTGGTTATATATATATATAACCAAGTAAGTGTGGTACGAAACCAGGTGGACCATAACGCACCCGAGTACACGATACTTAGTGTAGCCGTTGGGGTCCTGACACTTTTCCTATATATATATAAAACCATCATCAATAACCAAATAACAACTGGGAAGAAATGGGTCATTACTGCTACTTTATTTTATCGACCTCGTAATGATGAAAAGCAAAGTTAGCCGAGGCGGGATTTGATCTCAGACTATAAAAAGGCGTAACTCTATGATGCAAAGCAAGGTGTCCGACAATCCACCGATACTGCCAATCCACCAATGCCAAAACTATGATTGAGATACTGCAGAAATCATACTGATATGTTTTAAACAAATCCTGATATGGCCAACATGGGCTGTATCAATGATGTTAATCTTCGGCACACTATATCAGATAGAATCTTTGGCGTCCCAGATATCTTAGTGGCAATTAACAAAATTTATTTACAATTCAGCAGTAGGTCCCAGTAGGTTCCCTGCTTCTGTACTGAAGGTGTGTCGATACCAAGTTGAACCGCCTTTTGCTAAACTGTGGAGAAACTCACTGGATACTGGCTACATTCCTGAAAACTTTTTCTCCTAGTCTGTTCCCCCAGTTTTCAAAAAGGGAAACATGTCCGCCTGGCAGTGAACTACCATCCGATTTTACTCACCTCTAATATCATCAAGGTATTCGAGAGGGTGGTGAGATCACGAATAACCCAACATCTTGAAAGCAACAATCGCCTGAACTCCAGCCAACATGGGTTCCGTAATGGAAGGGACTGCCTAACGCAGCTCCTGCATCAAGTTGATGATATATTGAGAGATTTGGGAAAGGACTCCAACACTGACGTCATCTACCTTATTTGAGTAAGGCCTTTGACAGTGTTGATCATAAGATTCTATTGAAAAAACTATCCAACATTGGTTTATCCGGAATATCACTGCAGTGGATCAAGTGTTTAATGACAGACAGAGCACAAAATGTTCTAGTCGAAAGAGGAAAATGAAGCCCAGCCAAAGTCAGCAGTGGCGTCCCGCAAGGCACTTTGTGGGCCCACTTCTTTCCATCCTCTATATTGATGACTATGCTGACATCACCAAGGACAGCAACATAAGGATCTTTGCAGATGATTCCACGCTCGGGAAGGTCATCAATGAAGTGAGTGACGGACATGTCTTCAGTCAGACCTACTGGCTGTTATCCAATGGGCAGAAAAGAACAGTATGCTGCTGAACTAGGATACATCTGAGTTAATCCACAGAGAAAAGAGGATGCCCTGAAACTCCCAAACTACATTCTTTCAGGTGAGACTCTCATCGCATCCAACAACATCAGACTTGGGAGCAATTGTGGACAACAACATAAGATGGGCCACTGATATAAACAACAAAATTGACATGGGCCGCGCAATCTACTCCTGGATTCTCAGAACCTTCCAGTCGAGAGATATTAACACTGTTATTGTTCTCTTCACCACTTTCGCCCGACGCCACCTTGAACACTGTTATCCACTGTAATCGCCCCACACGAAACAAAGTATCATGAAAGTTGAAGCACCTCAAAGGTCAATTAGAAAACAGATAGATGGCCTGACAAGCCTTGGCTATTGGAGTCGATTAGAAAATCTCAGATTTTATTCTCTCCAACGTCGCCGAGGGCGCTACATTACCTTCATGATGAGGAAAATATTCCATGAATATTGTCCAAATGATGTTGGCATCACCTTTGAGGTACACTCAAGGCTTGGGCCCAGTGCTATGTTTCCACGATAGCACTCGCATCGCATAACGACAATACTGCTCAAATATTTCACCAGAATTGGCCCCGCTCTCTTTAACATTACACGAAAAGACATTAAAACGGAAACGGACCCCATAAAATTAAAGAGGTATTTGGACAAACTCCTTCAAGGATAAACCTCTTACAAGTCTCTACTTGAGTGGCGACCAGAATGTAACTTATAAATTCCTGGCATGATATGTGATTTAATTGCTAAAGAGTGTTCGCTAAATACAAACTGGACTGGAACATGATTCGATTCCTAATGCCTAGATTTTCCTACATCCTATTTAATACATTTCTTGTGGCATCTGAATTAATCACACCCACACAAAAAATTTCTTAATTCCATTTCCTCCATACCCACTCTATCCCAGTCTTAATTACCAACACTCATTTTCTGTGCTTCTCTTTATACATTCTCTACCCTCTCGACCATATATAGCAAACATCAAAAGCTTAACACTTAACAATGGTCAAAGAATAATTGTTCTGGATCATAACACACATATTGATAATGTTAAGCTATTTACCGTACTCCCTCTCCCCACGAACTGACTGTATTTTGTTCTATTTTTATTGTCATTTTGACTTATGTATATTTTCTTAAATAAAAGTCCCATTACTGAATTCTACCGTGTAGTCACTAACACAATCTTGTTGGGGTTGCCGGTTTAGTCACCGATGACCGACCATGCACACGTTGTACTTGGTTACATGTTACCATACTGATGAAGAGCGACATGGTGTACGTACATACATATATATATATATATATATATATATATATATATATATATATATATATATATATATATATATATATATATATATATATATATATATATATATATATATATATTTATTTATTTATTTATTAAAATAACAGATTAAAGTTTAATAAATATTTGCTCTTCGGTTCTTATATATTTGATATATATTCATCCTTATCGAGCCTTCTTTGGATTTTAGTCTTCAAATTTATTATTATTACTATATATATATATATATATATATATATATATATATAGAGAGAGAGAGAGAGAGAGAGAGAGAGAATAAGGAAAAGCGAAGTAGTTTCAGCTGTTCAAGTCATTTTATTATTATTGTTTCTACTTTTAACACAAGGCCAGCACTTACCCAGTGTATTACTGGTACTTATAATAATGATGTGATATATATTTCGATGACGATACTGACCACCCTGTTCTGTGTGCGAGTGTCACGACATCTTCAGACAGCTTGTTACATAATAAGGTTATGTTTCCGAGGCAATTCAAATTGAATCGAAATGGGAACGGACGAAGTGTGTGCTTTTGGGTTATTCAGCCGTTCCCCTGTGAGTACTGATTCACCCCCACCGGTCTGCGCAGGCACATGTCTGAAGGATGTTGACAATTAGCTACCGCAGATTTCAACGAAATTCGCTTACTCATTTCCCCCTCTCAGACAAACAATGACCTATTCAGGCCTGTACCATAGTTTACTGCTACCCATCCCGTCTGTGGAAGTCAGCCAAAAGCCAGAGGCGATGGGAGGGTGTTGATTTTTACAGGTCACAATACTACCCTTCACCAAGAATGGACAGTACAACTGACCATCAACCCCTAAGAGAAAATATACTTAAATCTAGGTATCATTGACTTACATTAGAAGTTATGAGTGAGAGTTGGAAATAAAAATTAAAATGTGAAATCGAAAATCCTAAATCAAATATCAGAAATTATAAATAAAAAAATAAAACTAAATCGA
>OZ024741.1:378680187-378720187 GCA_964016885.1 Eledone cirrhosa | reverse complement strand
CTACACACACATACACACACACACAATATATATATTCTCTTCGTCTTAACATGCTAACCATACTCCCACACACATAACACCCATACACACACATAACAACCCCCACACCTACAACTCCCTCCCCATTTCTACTAATAGAACCACTTTCCTACACACATATATATATACACACACAAAATATAAATTCTCTCCATCTTAACATACTCGCACACACACACATAACACCCATATACACACACACACAACTCCCTCCCCTATCTCTACTAATAGAATCATCTTCCAATACACACATACACACACACACACACACACACACACACATACACACACACAAGCACACAAATAAACATACATATCTTCAGTCTCAATAGAAAATCTGAACTCTGACACCCCGGCGAGCTGGCCATATTCACTGAATCAGAATTCTCCCAATCCCTTTTCTCTTGACCACTATCTCTCCATTGTCATAACATTCACTATAAAGACTACAGAATAGTTTTCCAAATAAGGGCGCAAAAATGTTATGAAAACTTGTTCACGTGACAGCCAAATTTTATTTATAACCAACCAAAAAAAAACCTTCGTGAGCCCCCTTTCTTCAAGTAAAAATAAATTCAAACACTCCTATATGAAAAAAACAACCTGTGACAACCCTCCTCTCTTATTTGAAGAACTATTGTAACGCGAACTGGCACGAAATTTATTATAATTATTGACAAACCAATCAAATTACTTCTCGAAAAACCTGGCATTTCGAGCCACTTTTTCCATATAAAACAAGTAACATTCAGAGACCAACCAGATGTGAGAAAAACCACAGACCCTGCATCTCAACTCACCTTTTGAAAAGCAGAAGAACTGCGAAACCGTTAAAGGAACCAAATAAATATATATATATTTTAAAAAAAAATAAGACTCCAGTTGCATTTTCGATTTCATCTCTTTATATATATATATATATATATATATATATGGAAAATAATTAAACGAGAGTTCATTTCTCACTCTTAGTACTGCTGATACTTAAATGTAAGTATGTATACGTACATACATATATGTATACATACGTACATTAGTATGTATATATATACATACATGCACACACATATATATATGTACGTATGGGTTTACCGAACATTTATTATAATGTTCGGTTTGTTTGTAAACAAACAGCCCGAAATTTTGTTTCATTCTTTTCCATGTAACATTTTGGGTACGCCTGGCCGACTAACTCACTCGATATGCAAATTAGGGTGCTCAGCCATTAATATGCATAAGGAAAGTATATACTTTCAAACGTTCAATTATCTGACAGGAAGGTATACGATGCTGACGATAGCTAATAAGCTTGAAACTAGTACATCGTTCCTGTGTCAGTGTTGAACAAAAGGTTGACGATGGTTGCCGAACACTGTACGGCGTAAATCGGGCTGTTTGTTTACAAACAAACCGAACATTATTATAAATGTTCGGTAAACCCATATGTACATATATATATATATATATATATATATATATATATATATATGAGCATGTATGTATATATATATATATATAATACTGTACGTATGTATACATATATGTATGTACGTATACATACTTACACACACACACATATATATATATATATATATATACATATATATATATATATATATTTATTAATATGACGTATTATCTTCGTTTTTCCGTTCAATGCCAGATAGCGTCTCTATGAACCACCTAATAGAATATTAGTCCACGACTTCTTTTATACCATAAACGTGGTTTTGACTTTGCGTGTAATTGTTTTTCACCGCTCCAATTAATGACGTATATGGTTCGTTTTTTCCCGTTCTTTGCCAGGGAACGTTTCCACGAACCAAAGTATCGTCTTCCTGTCTTCCTCCGATTGCAACGTTTTTTTAAATATTCACTTCTGCCTTCACAGATTGACTTTGTTAGTTTCAGAAGATCCCGTTAAGGGTGAAAGCAGCGATTCTTTGCTTAAAATTTAATCTGAAATTTTAACAAATATTTGCTCTACGGTTCTTATATATTCGATATATATTTATCCTTATCGAGCCCTCTTTGGATTTTAGTCTTCAAATTTATTATTATTACTATATATATATACATAAATACGTACAAAGGAATTAACATCAATAATTTGCGTATAGGCATGAATTGCCTTTAACTGTGTTGTTATGTCCCGATGTTCAACGAAACCCTATCAATTACCATTGTGCGATTAGGTAGATGGGACTATCCCTCATTCCATTTGTTTTCCATTGTGTTTGTGCTGTGCATCACCCGTCTTAAAGGCACACACATACAGCTGCATACACACGCAGGCGCACACAATAACATATATGTATTTATAAACATATATTCATATACATACCTATGTATGTGTGTGTCTGTGTAATAACTTTTGAAACATGTTGTTATTAAGCATATAAGTTTTTGTGTGTATATCTAGGTAATGTAATAACGTACGGCTTAAAGATACTTTATTTTTGGGTTATATTTTAGCAGGTTTCTATGTGTAACTTTATGAGATAAAATTGCAGATTTTTGATTCGTTAAAGCATAAGTAATATGTTCCAAACATTAAATTTGACAGCTATTGCATAAGGCCTATAAATAATGGATATTGGTAATTATTCCTTCTTACTGAATGGGAATCTCTATACAAGAGCATGCAAGTGGAAAAAGGTATATTAATGATTGATATTTGAATGGAACATGCTCATACTCAAACACGTAGGTGAATAGGTGTATATGTACACTAGGACAAAATTACGCTTATTGTAGGCATACTACCTACACAATCGTCAATAAATTGCATATATATATATATATATATATATATATATATATATATATATATATATATATATATATATATATATATACGAAGCACACTCGGAAACAATTATATACCGACGCAAAGATTATATATAAATATATGAATTATATCTATGTATATATATATATATATGAAATAAACTAAAATAAATAAGTCAAATGTTTAAAATTTGGTCTCGTTTATTACTGCTATATTTATTTCGGCAAAAGACATATTTGGCTGTGACCTCTTCAGGAATGATATGATATGATTCCAGTTCCTCAGTGAAATAAAAGCCCAACCAGGAACTGGGCATATCAGAGTATTGACAAAGTTAAACACCTCAACAACATGTGTAGTCGTCTCTACCACACTAATTCGGAGTGCCTGAAGAGGTCAGAGCCAAAGATGGCTGTCACCTAAATATAGAGAGCAGTAATAAACGAAGCCAAATTTTAAACATTTGACCTATTTATTTTAGTTTATATTACAATACTCTGGAGGGACCAAACCAACCTGCGCACTCGTCGAGTGCTCAAATCTGCATACTATGGTGTTGGTATACAACCAACATATACTCATAATATATATATAAATATATATATATATATATATATATATCACCTTGATCACCTTGACCGACCAGTCTGTCGGGCGCCAATCGGCGCCGCTGGTCACAGTACGTAGTGCTGTTTTAGCCATAAGATAGCGCCATCACACTGGCCGTATATATATATATATATATGTTCATATATACATATATATATATATATATACACACATATATATATATATATATATATATATATATATATATATATATATATATATGCATATACACACACGCACACACACACGCATAAACACACACACACACACACATATATATATATATATATATATATGCATATACATCGATACATACATCACTTGTTAGAACATTTGACAACACAAGATTTATATTAAGTTTTAAAAAATAACATGTAAATTGAAAAATCAGTTTCATTATATTAATGATCTGTATGAAATAGCTCGTAATAAACGTTCCCTATGCTTCCCATTATACATTTTATGATTCCCTTTATTGATATATGCACACAAACACCACACGCATACACACACGCACACACAAACAAACACACACACACAGAGACACACACACACATATATATATATATATATATATATATACATATATATATGCGTATATTTATATATATATATGCGTATATATATAAATATGTATATATATATATATATATATATATATATATATATATATACATACGTATATTGACATATGTATGTGTGTGTATAATAATATATATATATATATATATATATATATATATATATATACAATGAGAACGTGTGGAGAGCATGGAGAAGAAAAACAAATCAGATGAAAAATTGTAATCATATGAATATGAATAACCACAGCTTAAAAACTGTAAATATTTTTTGGATATTCTTAAAATTTTACAGTATTTTGTTATTTTCAAAGTAACTAATTATGCGTATTAACATTAAATCAATAGTGCCATGATTTGAAATACAGTCAACTATAAATACTTAAAATGAAGAGTCGAAAAATTTATTCATAACACAGGTTATGATTAAAGTATAATAATCTGTCATTTGTGGTAATTGGAAGAAAATCGCCTATATCTATTTGTGTCTCTCCCACTCCCATCTCTCTGTCTAACCATCTTTCTCGGTAAACATATTGAAAACTCAGTTATGAATAGAGGGCTAACAGCTAGCACAGTCTATCGAATTTCAGCAGAGGCAATTAAGGATAACCGTCTACGCATTTCGATCTCTGCCTCTCCCAGGACAATATTTCCTCTTCCTTACTGATGGAATTAAGCATACCCTATATATTTCGATCTTCAAAATTCACATACCTTTATGTATACAGCTATGTCGAAGCTAAATTTTAATTTTACATTCAAGTTAAGCCAACTTATAGAGCTTCTTATGCAAATGAAGCCAATCAGCCCATCTACAAAGGCGAAAAAAAAAACGATATATTTTCGCCCGTTCCAAAATTCCATCAGTAAGTAAGGAGACGCATTTTCCTGATGAGGACCATAGCTTTAAATTCATAGACAACTATCCTCAGCTGCTTCTGCTGCAATCTGCTAGATGGTGCTGGGCGCCAGCCTCCTATTCATAGCAGGGCTTTGACAATATTTATTTATTAAACACACCGTATATCTTTAGATATACGAAATTCACATACATATATGTATACAGCTATGCCAAAGGTAAATATTAAGTTACTCTCAACCACTGGAAATAAGAACTCCGAACATGCACTTATACTTTCATGTGTTGAATTTCAGTATAGCGAATATAGTTTTAAATCACACAATATATTAATCTTTGATTAAAGGCGAAGGTTTTAATCTAGGAAAGGAATACCTGGCACTAATTAGTTTATGCATTTATTCAGATGATGCATTTATGTAGTCGATTTATTAGTATATGACTTATATTTCATTAGATCATGTGGTAGAAATTTATGTTTCGTTACATAATTTATCCCAGAATAAGGAATGCAACACACGCACTCAGCTGCATTTGAACTCTAATGAAATATACGAATATGTGGATATTGCGCTTCCTCTATGGTTTCTGCACATATATCTCCATGACATTAATATATCACTACCTTAATGACTAATCCACCAGTTTATTACTATGTGTCATATAGAAGATTAGCACTATAATTATCTATTTTACCTTCTTGAATGATGGAGGCCAAGGTAACCTTACATGCTATCTCACCTCATTACTCAAAGGATTTCACATAACATCATACTATTACGGATATTAATCACATGAATATTTATTATTCCTGTTATAAAGTTATATTTTGCCAATGGATCCTCAGGCGTTGAGCAGCTGAATGTTTCCTTATGTAATAATTGTTAAATAGGCTTAGTATTCCCTATACGCCTGTATCAATAAGGTACTTAGCAACAAATATCAACTTGACATGATGCGACAAGGTTTGGCTTTTGAATTATATATATAAATATTTCAACAGATTTCACCAACTTTCTCCTCAAATTATAGTCTCAACCCGTGGTTATAGTGAAATATATTATTACAAAATACCACAATGTACGATCGAATACGAAACCAGAGTAAACGTATTAAACTGCTAGCATTGACTGTGTCCAATGTTATGTTATATACTCGAACAGGAAAATTGAAAATTGAAATCATAAATTATTGCATTCAATTTACGTTCTAGCAAGTGTAATTTACTCTGAAACATAAATTTGAAATGCAGATTTAATACACTATGCCTAGAGCGTTACCAACTTGCTTTATATGGTAAAAGTACATAGTATCGCTTATGAATTTGATATTGCTGGCTTTAATTTATAACTTTTATCCAAAAATGGAGATCTAATCAGAAATAGTTTTCAGTAGAAAGCATGGTGGTTCTTTTTTAAATGTGTCCCTCCCAAAACGATAGCAATTCTTCAATTAAATATACATAGTATAATATCGTCGATATTAAACTGCTAAACTGCTAATTCTGGCAGGACTACTCATTGTTTCGAAGTAGAGAAGGCTCCCTTTTATAGGGGTTTCTTAAAAGGGAATTGTCTCACGGAATTGGCAGCTTCATTTCAACTATTGATTTTATTATTGCAAGGAAAGACAAAATCAGTGTATAGAGATATAATGTTGCCAAGCCTATGCAGCAAGAACACTGTAACTCTCGGTGAAGAGGAGGATGTCATTCTCTTAAGTTCCAAACGTTTTTATGGACTGTAATCTTCCATTCGACTTTTCTCTCAAAAGTTCTTGTAAAAATGATCTACCAGTGTGTGAATAAAGAATGGATTTATATAGAACTAGCTGAAATTGTTAGAATTTAGTATACGATAGTTGGCATGATGTTTACAAATTCGGTATTCATAGCGCATTATGACAAAAGTTATGAAATGAGGATACCATTCGTTTTCGCTTTCAAGATTATTTAACGTTACACCTCATTTATTTTCAAATCCCAAGTTATAGTAATTGTACTTAATAGCCCTTGAATAAAATATATATGTGTTACATAAAGTCTATGTTTTGCATTTATAATAAAATAAAATAACTTAAGATAAATATCGAAATATCTCAGCTATTGTCTCTAAATTGTCGTCGCAAAAATGTAAAAGAAATTAGTTTAGACAGTTGCTATCTTTTTTTCGCACCCCATGATTATTTCTGGTTGGGGTTCCCATTAACACTGCATTAGAAACACTAGCGTTAATTTAATTATATACGTATGATTAATATTATGTTTCGATAGTCTTTTGTTACGAAACGTGAGCATGCTAATGTCTATATATCAGGATAAATATCCTACAATTGCAACTAATGTAATGTGGAATGCCCTAGTCGATCAAACTCTCAATACTCACGACATTATATGTAAAATAAAGTACCAGTAATGCACTGGGTAATTGCTGGCCTTGTGCCAAAAGTAGAAACAATTATATGTAAAAGTAATATAGTAAGGAGCAGTAACATTGTAAAATGTAGAAAGGATATATTATGCGATACAATAGTTCTACCATAATATCATTTTGACGATATATATATCGGAGAAGAACATTTTCGAAGCTCATAAACCTAGGTGCCTAAATTCACGGGTGTGTGCCCATATTGCATACTGCATCTACAATCCAATATGTTTTCATATCTATATTGTAGCGTGGTGACCTTGATATGTACTAATTAAGCTCAGAAGTAAACAGATGTGTAACTGTGTATTTAGATTTGTCATTCAGTATTTTATAAGCATTGTAATATTTCAGAGTTTGGTTTTGGTGAAGAATTATTAATACCACTGATTCCTATTAATTGAAGGTAAAAAGCCTGGGTTAGGACAACAGTTCAATTAAATACGATGAATGTTGGCTTAACTATATGATTTAAATTATTCACCTCAAAGGATATAGTAGTATTTAATAGACGCAATGAGTAAGCAGTATTCCGATGGATGTCTTATCCTTCAGAAATTCAATTTTATAAAGTCCTATGATTGGAGTTAATCATGTGACTTCTTCAGAGACGGAAATGATTTTATTGAAGTATTAATAACGCACAACTGTAACCTAGGTTGACTAAGCCGAGGCAGTAAAATGAATAGATAAAACTAGCACCAAAATTCTAACATATCAAGGTAAATAAAGGTTCACATTATGTGATTCAAAACCGTATATCTCCGTATCTCCGAATATGAATATCTTCAGAAACAGCTCATAGAGTACATGGAGTAGATACAATTGACGAGCAGTGAGTTAATTTCATATTAAACTAAAATGTTCAACACTCTTAATGAGTGTAGTTTTGTGATATATACTTAGGCAGCATTGATGAATATGAAATTATACTTTGTAATATGTATCCTAAATGGCATTAGGTATAGAATATTAAGCCGGAGTGAAATTTCCCATGTAAATATGGCAATACATTATTACTGGATTGGCAGTATCGGTAGAGTGTCGGACGCTATACTTTGACGCATAGATTTACGGCCCTTGCCATTCTGAGTTCGAATCCCGCCGAGATTAACTTTCCCTTTCATCCTTACGGGGTCGATAAAATAAAGTACCAGTAATGCACTGTGTGATTGCTGGCCTTGTGCTAAAAAGTAGAAACAATTATTACAATAACCAGCTGAAAAACAACTCGTAGTGTGGTTTTCTGGTAGCATGTGTAGTGTGCATATTGATATTATACGCAAGTATATATGAATGTAGATATGATACACTATGATCAAATAACATGGTAATTGAGAATATACACAGACATTGAACGAAGACTACGTAACACTCTCTTATGTAATAAGTAATGGAATATATGATAATGTAATAGACGATATTATATATAAACTGCATTATAATTAGTGACGAAAATATATGAATGTTTATTTAAGCGACCGGTAACCGGAAGTGATGACATATGAACATTTTAAAGAAGTGAATCTTTAAATAAACAATACAATATATTTAATCAACAGCTACGAAATTTAGTAGATGAATTATGTAATATTCATTCATTGGCAGTATCGGTAGAGGGTCGGATATTCTTTCCAGCATAGGTACGTTCCTTTACTATCTGAGTTCAAATCCCGCCGAGGTTAACTTTGCCTTTCATCCAGACACTGGTCGATAAAATAAAGTACCAGTAATGTACTGGGTAACTGCTGGCCTTGTGCCAAAAGTAGAAACAATTATTTATTCAAAGTAATCCAACTTATTTTACTAATGGGATAACAAATTATAAAACGTACGAGGTCCCGCACTCGTTACTTGTTTTAAATATAGTTAGATTGTTTCTACTTTTCGAACAAGGTCAGCAATTTCCAAGTACATAAGTAGTACTTTATTTTATCGACCCCGTAAGGATGAAAGACAAAGTTAACCTCGACGGGATTTGAACTCAGACCGTAAAAGGAAGTAACTATGCTAGAAAGCATGGCGTCCAACCCTCTACCGTTACTGCCAATTCCCCGCCCTTTATATTACATTATTATAAAATTATCACAAATTTCACCAAGTGCAAATATTATTCATAACGGCTGTACATATATTATATATATATATATAGGAAATATATATATATATATATATATATATATATATATATATATATATATATATATATAGAGAGAGAGAGAGAGAGAGAGAGAGAGAGAAACGGCCCGGACCCCGACGGGGTCCTGCACCTTTTCCTGTTACCCTCTCTACTTCCCAAAGTATCGAGTACTCTGTTGCATTATGGGCCACCTGGTTCCTTACTACACTTCCTTCGGTATATATATATATATATATATATATATATATATATATACATACAGAGAGAGGGAGAGAAAGGTAGAGAGAGAGACAAAGAGAGAGAGAGAGAGTGGGAAAGAGAGAGAGAGAGAGAGAGAGAGAGAGAGAGAGAGAGAGAGAGAGAGAGAGATAGAGAGAGAGAGAGAGAGAGACTTATGTACAAGTTTGAGGGCAGGATATAGGAACAAGTAAAACATTAATATTTAGAATAGAATAAACAAATTCTGATATAGATTTATACATAAATGACGATTGGTAATTCTTCTCAGAATAGTACCATCTTTCTATTGAAAATTGCACGATCATGTGTACGCATGTGCCTTCCAGGCCTCCACTTGTTTGCAAGGGCATTCACTGATGTCACACTTGAACTGTGTTCTGGTAAACTGGTTGGGGTGTGCCTTCTTTCACTTTAACATCCATTGACTTGCAAATTAAGCTACATTTAATGTAAATGTATCGTGAAGTGTTTGGTGGACGAACCATTTCACAGTTGGCTCAACCTCTCCCCGGCTCGTGTGATTCCAGATGGTTATAAAAACCACCACTTGTTAGAAGAAATTGTCCCCATAGCTTGGACTTGATTCCGGCTTTCAAATTAATGTTTATTTCATCCTTATGCTTTTCTGTTCAAATTCTAGCTGTATGATTAGCCAGAGGTATTGCATAACTGTTATCACTAATATATATATAACAATGATTATGAATAAAGTCAGTTAATTTTGAGTTTTTGTCTAGTACTTCATGTTTATTAATATTCTTCATCTACTCTGCATACTGAAGTCTCGGGGATTGACTAGCACATACTTTAATTACTAATTGTATACACACACATATGTAATTATATATATATATATATATATATATATATATATATATGTGTGTGTGTGTGTGTGTGTGTGTGTGTGTGTGTGTGTGTGTGTGTGTGCGCGAGGGTGTGTGTCTGTGTTTACGCAAGCGTATATCCATGTCTTCTATTATTTTCCCTTTAAATTCGGTCCTTCTTTTCTCTGTGTTATCTACTTCTATATTTTGACATGTTATGGGTCTCCATCATCATATTATAATTAGTATCTATGCATTTTCAGATTTGTATTCGTGATAATTTCTTCGCCTATTTGCTTTATGTTGCTTTCCTATTTCCCTATTTTCACACATGTATTCGTGAACTATGTCGAAACAAGGACAGAGGGGAAAATAACATAACATGAAACACAGTCGTACAGGAATTAAAAATAAATCATATAGAACAGACAATACTCTTCATCATAGCAACATAAATAGAAATTCTCGGGAAATTTATGAATTGTAACAACATCAAACATTGTAAATTTAGTCTGACGCTTTATATACAGCATCGTTTGTTAATATTTTGCTGTCATTCTTTTATTGTCAGAAATCTGAATGCATATACTAGATGACCTTAAATAAAATAAAAATTTGCATTATGAGAACATTATGTATTCCATTAATACTTCGATGATATTCATTACACTACTATTTTCCAAAGGAAATGTCAATAACTGACACATTATAGGCAAAGATAGCTAAAACCAGCTATGACTTCTGATGCAAGAACGTTTCATATTGAATAACATTCTTTGTTCATAAAATCGACACAATTTATTGTATGCTGAGATTTATCGATTAGGACATGTTTACCTATTCACTGAATCTACTAGAATTAATCCGTCCCTAAATATCTTAGAGAAGACAAAATAATTAAATACTAAAGGCATCAAAGAAGAAATATCATTTTGGATAAGGAGGTCGTAAATACATCATGAATGATTGAAGTACCTGATTGTCAGATCCGTAAGACACTTTGCCAGATGTGGCCAGTCACTACCCAACAATAATAAACGCATAAGTACTAGCCGGCCACAAAGTTACTTGAACAGGTATAAACGTGGAATGTTTTCATTCGGTATCCAGACGAATTTGTGATCTTCTGCATTCATTCCCAACAGAATTAACATGGACAGGATTGATATATGAGGCCGGGTTGTAAGTGGTATCATGACTGGTGGAAGTAAAATCAGTCGACTGGAATTTCCAGACATAATGGCGTTACATAACTCTACAAAAGATTGACGCCGACTTGCACTAGATAGGTTTAATAACTGAGCGCTGCATGGCTGGAATGAATGTGCCACCAAAGTGGACATACGTCTTCTTAAGGAAGCCTGCGCAGTGCACTTTACATGTGAATGGAGATATGCTTAATCAAGTAAAGAAGTTCAAGTATCTCAGGGTCGTGACCACGAACGATGGAGGCTGAATCCAGTGCAAGAACTGCAGGAGCTGATGCAGTGATGTGCCAGCTTCAGAAATAATAAGAAGCGAGGTAGGCGTAAAAGCTTAACTTGCAATCTTCAATTCGGTATTCGTGGCCACTCTTACTTATGGTCATGAATCTTGTGTAACGACTGAAATAATACGATACAAGCGGCGGAATGGTATTTAGAGTAATGTTACTTTTCAAGCATTTTATATATTTATACTGATCGTAACATATTTTGTCTGAAATCTTACGTCCCTCTCTGTAACGTGTACCAATAACACCATAAACTAGAATTTCTCGTGAATCAGATGATGTTGCTGTAAAAAAAAAAAAAATATATAATAACATTATTAAATTCCCCTTCTACTCTCATGTAGAATATAACCAACCGATTACTATGACGATATCAAATGATTGATTTTAAATAATTTCGGGGCAGTTAAGAAGTAAGACTGTATCTTCAAACGGGGGATCTAAGTGGATCAGGCCACAGAGCCACAGGATAATATTATTAATTATACACATAATTTTGTGTATATGTTCTTTTATTAAATTCGGAATGTTCATAACTATAATATATTTAATGAATATGTGGTTGCTTAATAAATGGCCTATACTCCGCCATTTATATCTACATTTGTATATTATTCTCAACAACTTAAAAAGAAGCAATATTAAGAAACAATTATTGTGGAGTGACAGCTACGAAATCCTTCAGTAAATGGGGGACTTATTAGGATTAAAGAAGGAAGATATTTGATGAAACAATCATTTGGTAAAAAAGGGTTATTTTCAAAATTTACTTCTTGTTATTTCAATCGGTGTGGAACATGAATGATATTTTGAACAGAAATTCAAATATTTCATAATTTGTTTTTCGGTTTGACTTATTAATACCTACATGTTTCATCCGGCGGGGTAGAAACAATATTGCATAAATATACTAAATATAAGAAATTCGAATAGGTATGAATAAATTCTATCCCGACATCTGTGAAAGATGTTCTTTGGTAAATATGCTATTGTCTAGACAGTAATTATAGAATTTAATAATAACAGAATATTTCAGCCCGACACGTTCAGGAGCATTGGAAACATATGCCCACTAAATGATATCATTTAAAGTTGCAACAATATTATTTCTAGAGGAATTGGCCAAATGTAGGCACGAAACTTATTTCTGTTCTCCTTCGGAAAATGAATTCGATACCCCAAAATCATGAAACGGAAATTGTTTCAAAGTTTTCTTAATCTCTTGTGGGGCATGAAGTGTGAGAAAAAAAGGGATTAAAGGATACATTTCAGGAATCCCATACTCTTCAAAGAATACACAGACACACATACCGCTCTCTATGCAACTGTGTGGCAACTGCTCATAAACTGTATGGGAATTCTATAAGAATCCTGCTTCCATAGCTTTCTGCAAAGATTTATGGATGTGTCGACTTGATATCAACGTATCAGTGAGAAACAGTGGTGTCGTCGATTACTTACCCCTGCCTTTGCTGAAGCTATGTATGTAACGTTCATAGCGAAAGACCATCAAAATATTTAAAAATAAACAGATAATATTGTTCAATTACAATATGTAAATTCATATGTATCTCGCTATTTCAGAGCAACAATTACATATCTCTCTCTCTCTCTCTCTCTCTCTCTCTCTCTCTCTCTCTCTCTCTCTCTCTCTCTCTCTCTCTCTCTCTCTCTCTCTCTCTCTCTCTCTCTCTTCTCTCTCTCTCTCTCTCTCTCTCTCTCCTCTCTCTCTCTCTCTCTCTCTCTCTCTCTATTTTAATACATATATTTACCACTGCGATTCTGTGTTTTTTTCTCTCTCCCTTCCTGTTCCCCCCATTCTCTCTGTTTCTCCCCCTCTGTCTTGTCCGTTAACTCTTCCTCACACTTTCACTCACTCACTGTTTTTCGCCCTCTTCTCTTCATTTCATCCTGCACATCACGAACGCTATTTTTCTCTCTCTGCTCATAGCCCTCGTTCGTGTAGGTTCTATTCTCTAAGCGCTCATATATTCACCTAGCTTATGCTAAACAGAATAATTTTTGAAGCTTGTTTCTGTCCCCTACGGTATGCTATACTTTCTGTTGTTCTCCTGTATATTATTCTCAACAACTTAAAAAAGAAGCAATATAAGAAACAATTATTGTGGAGTGGCAGCTACGAAATCCTTCAGTAAATGGGGGACTTATTAGGATTAAAGAAGGAAGATATTTGATGAAACAATCATTTGGGTAAAAAAGGGTTATTTTCAAAATTTACTTCTTGTTATTTCAATCGGTGTGGAACATGAATGATATTTTGAACAGAAATTCAAATATTTCATAATTTGTTTTTCGGTTTGACTTATTAATACCTACATGTTTCATCCGGCGGTAGAAACAATATTGCATAAATATACTAAATATAGAAATTCGAATAGGTATGAATAAATTCTATCCCGACATCTGTGAAAGATGTTCTTTGGTAAATATGCTATTGTCTAGACAGTAATTATAGAATTTAATAATAACAGAATATTTCAGCCCGACACGTTCAGGAGCATTGGAAACATATGCCCACTAAATGATATCATTTAAAGTTGCAACAATATTATTTCTAGAGGAATTGGCCAAATGTAGGCACGAAACTTATTTCTGTTCTCCTTCGGAAAATGAATTCGATACCCCAAAATCATGAAACGGAAATTGTTTCAAAGTTTTCTAATCTCTTGTGGGGCATGAAGTGTGAGGAAAAAAAGGGATTAAAGGATACATTTCAGGAATCCCATACTCTTCAAAGAATACACAGACACACATACCGCTCTCTATGCAACTGTGTGGCAACTGCTCATAAACTGTATGGGAATTCTATAAGAATCCTGCTTCCATAGCTTTCTGCAAAGATTTATGGATGTGTCGACTTGATATCAACGTATCAGTGAGAAACAGTGGTGTCGTCGATTACTTACCCCTGCCTTTGCTGAAGCTATGTATGTAACGTTCATAGCGAAAGACCATCAAAATATTTAAAAATAAACAGATAATATTGTTCAATTACAATATGTAAATTCATATGTATCTCGCTATTTCAGAGCAACAATTACATATCTCTCTCTCTCTCTCTCTCTCTCTCTCTCTCTCTCTCTCTCTCTCTCTCTCTCTCTCTCTCTCTCTCTCTCTCTATTTTAATACATATATTTACCACTGCGATTCTGTGTTTTTTCTCTCTCCCTTCCTGTTCCCCCATTCTCTCTGTTTCTCCCCCCTCTGTCTTGTCCGTTAACTCTTCCTCACACTTTCACTCACTCACTGTTTTTCGCCCTCTTCTCTTCATTTCATCCTGCACATCACGAACGCTATTTTTCTCTCTCTGCTCATAGCCCTCGTTCGTGTAGGTTCTATTCTCTAAGCGCTCATATATTCACCTAGCTTATGCTAAACAGAATAATTTTTGAAGCTTGTTTCTGTCCCCTACGGTATGCTATACTTTCTGTTGTTCTCCTGTATATTATTCTCAACAACTTAAAAAGAAGCAATATTAAGAAACAATTATTGTGGAGTGGCAGCTACGAAATCCTTCAGTAAATGGGGGACTTATTAGGATTAAAGAAGGAAGATATTTGATGAAACAATCATTTGGTAAAAAAGGGTTATTTTCAAAATTTACTTCTTGTTATTTCAATCGGTGTGGAACATGAATGATATTTTGAACAGAAATTCAAATATTTCATAATTTGTTTTTTCGGTTTGACTTATTAATACCTACATGTTTCATCCGGCGGGGTAGAAACAATATTGCATAAATATACTAAATATAAGAAATTCGAATAGGTATGAATAAATTCTATCCCGACATCTGTGAAAGATGTTCTTTGGTAAATATGCTATTGTCTAGACAGTAATTATAGAATTTAATAATAACAGAATATTTCAGCCCGACACGTTCAGGAGCATTGGAAACATATGCCCACTAAATGATATCATTTAAAGTTGCAACAATATTATTTCTAGAGGAATTGGCCAAATGTAGGCACGAAACTTATTTCTGTTCTCCTTCGGAAAATGAATTCGATACCCCAAAATCATGAAACGGAAATTGTTTCAAAGTTTTCTTAATCTCTTGTGGGGCATGAAGTGTGAGAAAAAAAGGGATTAAAGGATACATTTCAGGAATCCCATACTCTTCAAAGAATACACAGACACACATACCGCTCTCTATGCAACTGTGTGGCAACTGCTCATAAACTGTATGGGAATTCTATAAGAATCCTGCTTCCATAGCTTTCTGCAAAGATTTATGGATGTGTCGACTTGATATCAACGTATCAGTGAGAAACAGTGGTGTCGTCGATTACTTACCCCTGCCTTTGCTGAAGCTATGTATGTAACGTTCATAGCGAAAGACCATCAAAATATTTAAAAATAAACAGATAATATTGTTCAATTACAATATGTAAATTCATATGTATCTCGCTATTTCAGAGCAACAATTACATATATATCTATCAATCTATCTATCTATCTATCTATCTCCTCTCTCTCTCTCTCTCTCTCTCTCTCTCTCTCTCTCTCTCTCTCTCTCTCTCTCTCTCTCTCTCTCTCTCTCTCTCTCTCTCTCTCTCTCTCTCTCTCTCTCTCTCTCTCTCTCTCTCTCTCTCTCTCTCTATTTTAATACATATATTTACCACTGCGATTCTGTGTTTTTTCTCTCTCTCTTACTGTTCCCCCATTCTCTCTGTTTCTCCCCCTCTGTCTTGTCCGTTAACTCTTCCTCACACTTTCACTCACTCACTGTTTTTCGCCCTCTTCTCTTCATTTCATCCTGCACATCACGAACGCTATTTTTCTCTCTCTGCTCATAGCCCTCGTTCGTGTAGGTTCTATTCTCTAAGCGCTCATATATTCACCTAGCTTATGCTAAACAGAATAATTTTTGAAGCTTGTTTCTGTCCCCTACGGTATGCTATACTTTCTGTTGTTCTCCTGTCTCACTCGCTTTACGCGTTTTAATTGTCCTAATAACTTATTTTGGTTATTATTGCACCGAAGTGAGTTATATGATTTTTAATGCAATGAAATATCTATGATCTTCGGCAAATCACTGATGAGGGACTTATTTTATTACATGTTATCCATGTGCTACCTGCAGTATTTTTCTCTATATTTTAATATATATATATATATATATATATATATATATATAAATAAGTTGAAAAAAAAAATGAAAACGAAATTGCATTTCTCACACTTAGTATGGCACTTACTTAAATGTAAGTATGTATGTATACGTACATACATATATGTATACAGACGTACAGTAGCATGCATATATATATATATATATATATATATATATATATATATACATATATATATACACATATGCATACAGGTACACATACATATATGCACGCATCAGTTTAGCCGACGTTTATTATAACGCCTGCTTTGTTCGTTTGTTTGTCAACAAATCGAACAGCCTGAATTTATGCCATACGGTGTTAAGGCAACCACGTCACCTTTTTGTTCAACACTGACACAGGAACGATGTACTAGTTTCAAGCTTGTTAGCTATCATCAGCACCGTTTACCCATCTGCCAGATAGTTGAACGTTCGAAAGTATATACGTATGCGTGCATATATGTATGCGTGCATATATGTATGTGTACCTGTATGCATATGTGTATATATATATGTATATATATATATATATATATATATATATATGCATGCTACTGTACGTCTGTATACATATATGTATGTACGTATACATACATACTTACATTTATATATATATATATATATATATATATATATATATATATATATATATATATTATATATATATATATATATATATATATATATATATATATATATATTTATATATATATATATATATATATATATATTTATATATATATATATATATATACATACACCTCCACCCCCACACACACACCCACACACCCACACACACACATATATATATATATCATCCTCAATGCCCTTAAGTTGGTGATTAATTTCGACGACTCTATTTGGAAAAAAAGATCTAATAGTAACCCATTCGACGTGAGTATGGACGACAGCAATTCACCAGAGGTTACAGATCTTATCGGCATTTTTCTTCTTGTCTCTCTCAAGGAAGAATTCCCCAAAGTGGGCGGTGGTTTGTAACGCGATGAGGGTCTTTTGACCATGACAAAGTGCGTTCCACGCGCTTGCGACAGGTTCAGAAAAGAACTCGCACCCTTCTTTAAAGCCTTCAACCTCTCCATACAATTTGAGGCCAACCTCTCGGTCAATAATTACCACGACATTACCCTCAATTTGTCGAATGGCTTGCATTACCGGTATAAAACCCGAATGATACGCTTAATTACATAAGTATTCTAACCATCATGCTAGCATAACCAAGAACCTGGTAAGGAACATCTCTTTTTGGCTTTCTCGTCTATCTACAAACGAGTATATTTTCACCGACCATTCCACATATTACAATGAAGCTCTTGCCGGGAGCGGAATTTGTCGATAAGGTAGCATATACTAAGTATGAGCATAGACCAGGGAAATTAGATCCTAACGCATTATATGGTATAACCCACTATATAATATGGAGGTGGCCACACCATTAGCTAAGATCTTTCCCTCCCTTATTAAGAAACATTTCCCCTCAGCACATATATATAATATTTAAAAAAAAATAGAAATACCATTAACATAACTTACTCCACGCCTTCTAAACTTGCTCATAACATCACTGCTTCAAAGTTATGTAAATTACCTTGCCGTAGGAACACATGCAACCCTGTAGCTAGCACTAACTGTAATTGTAGGAATCGAGCTGACTACCCTCTATCCGGGAAATGCCTCTTCAGTAACATTGTCTACAAATGTAAGGTCGAAACACCCACGTCTCGTAGGGTCTACATAGGGTTAACCGCCAATAGATTCAAGCAGCGTCCTTACATGCACACCCATTCTTTTATTAACCCTTTAAGAAGGAACATGACGTTACTTTCAGCTTATATCTGGAGTCTAAAAAACTACCACACCCAATATGGGTTACACTGGGACAGCCTAGCTAAAGGCTAGATCGTATAACGGAAAGAAAAGACCTTGTGATCTTTGCGCCGCTGAAGCCCTGGAATTAATCTACGCGAAAGACCACATCTTAAACAAAAAATCTAAGGCAATTTCGGCTTGTAAACACAAATTGCATAAAACCTTCAAGTATTACAGCCCCACTTTATATCCTAACGGATAGTACGAACAATGGCGGTTAATTTATGTCTTGATGTGATAACTAACTATATTGTTTGTTTATACCATTACTTATTTGTATAGGTAAGTATACCTATGTTTTGTGAAGGTACGTATACTTTCTCGTACGTAAATATGCTTGTATTTTTATAGGTGTATATATTATAGTATATATAGTGATATATGTGTATATGTGTATTTTGTGTTTGTGTGCGTATGCGTGTACGCGTGTTTGAACGTACGCAAGGGGTGTATATGTGTACATTGTGTATTGGTTGATGTACGTTTGGTGAACAAATGTGTTTTTACCCCCAGTTATATGTGCGCGTGCGTTAGATTCGTATTTATGTGTGTATATTTATATACGTTTGTATAATTATATGTATACACACACGAACACATATATATCAATTGTTTTATGTGTATTTGGTGTATACATTCGTATATGTGCGGGTACAGCTGTCGCGAGGATTTATATATGTGTGCGCGTGTTTAATTGTACGTGCATGCATGGCGTGTGTTTTGCGTATTCCTGTGCATGTACGTATATTGATGCGGGTATGTATATATTTAATTATTTGATTTTAATAACCTCTGTCATGGTCGTTCTAGTAATTTATTAACATTACCCTTAACTCTGAAGCCAATAATCATTCGGTTACCTATATAGAATATTATTCTACGATTTCATTTATACCTTAAACGTGGTTTTGTATTTGCGTGTATTTGATCTCATGCTCCACATACCGACGTTTTATCTTCGCCTTTTTTTCCGTTCAATGCCAGGGAACGTCTTGACGAAGCAAAATATAGTCTTCCTGTTTTCCTTCGGTTGCAACATTTTTCGGAATATTTACTTCTGCTTTCACAGATTGATTTTTGTAGTTTCAGAAGATCCCGTTAATTGTGAAAGCAGGGATTATTTGCTTAAACTTTAATCTGTTATTTTAGTAAATATTTACTCTAGTGTTCTTATATATTTGATATATACTTATCCTTATGGAGCCCTCTTTGAATTTTAGTCTTCAAATTTATTATTATTACGATATATATATATATACATATATATATACATATATATATACATATATATATATATATATATATATATATATATATATATATATATATATATATATATATATATATATATATATAAATAAATAAATATATATATATATATATATATATATATATATATATATATATATATATATATATATAAATTAGACAATGTCATAAAGATATATATGCGTTTGGCAACCATTCACGGTGGGGCTCTATGAAAAATTATTTAAATAATTTTTTATCAGAGCAATTTATAAAAGTGTATGTCCAAAGAAAAGTTTGATTAAAACTTTATGCAGTATTCGTCTGCGCTTTCTAGCAACTAGCCTACTCGCCTACTCGTTGTCAGGCAACATTCACAAACTTTCTGCCTTGACAACTGGTCACGTGATGTGTCTTAGCCATTTTGAACTCATTTCTGGCGGGGATCATGGTAGAAGAATCTTGGTCCAGTCTGAGGTATCTCCTGAAGAGTTCCGAGCCTCGTTGATTTATCCAAGACGGGATATGTCCAAAATGTGGAACGAAACCCCCTGCATTTCTTCTTCTAACTTCAGTGTTGTACCCACTTCTGTGTAGTGAACTATTTTTCTAGTCAATTTCTACAGGCTAGGAGAAATACTAGGTAGATGTCACGTAGTTGTAAATCGCGGATAAGTATCTATATCATTTATCTATTATTTCTTCATAAGTACATTTTAAACTTATAGCCTCGTTTAAATTATTTTTGTCTGGTTAATTTATACTGATTGGGAGAGGATATACTGTATATATTTTATCTAATTATTCTTTGCACTTACATTTATATATATATATATATATATATATATATATATATATATATATATACAAAGTCATCTATTCAGTCGTGAACCAAACTTAAATTGTCGCCTGCCTTGTGGGAAATGTCTTTATGTATACTTCTAATAACTTGTTGCCTCGTTTTGAGGATTGAGTTGTGGGAAGAGGATATAGAGTAGCGGGAGGGATGGTTTAACATACAGTAGTATTATCTCTTCTACCCCTCTCTCACTGAAACGTCTTTCCTCCTCCATTGAAAAGATGTCCCCAGTTTTCCAGTGTTGATTTTTCTTTAAATCCTATTACCCAGTCTTGTTTCCGAATATTAGCCTAAGATGAGTGTAAAACTTCATCAGGTTCGGCTCACTGGAATATGTGCCAACTGGTTATACACAGATACACAGATACACAGGCAGTCGATATACGTTGTCATAATTATCTATCCAACAATTACGTAATCAATGTATAAAACAAATTTGAAATAATTAGAGATATGAGATCCAAATACAGGAAAAATTAATATTTCTCTTCTATAAAATAAATGTATGTACGCAAATGAGGCAAATGGGACGTTATATACTTAATCGGCATAGCACAGGTTTACACGGGCCGTTTGTTTACAAACTAATCCAATACTTCAATTCATGTTCGATATAACCCATACGTGCATATGTATATATATATGTATATACATGTGTGTGTGTGTGTGTGTGTGTGTGTGTGTGTGTGTGCGCGTGTGTGTGTGTGTGTGTGTGTGTGTGTGTGTGTGTGTGTGTGTGTGTGTGTGTGTGTGTGTACAGATGCTTACTCACAGTCATATATATATCAAATCGGGCAAGGGAGCGTTCATCATTCAGAAAAATGAACCTGCATTCAATGATTTGGGTTGAGAGATCAAGGTATGTTTGTGATATATGATTGACTGACCTGTCATTTTATTAGTCAGATGTTTCTAGACATCACCCAGTTAAATATGATTCATTATGTGATGTACGGGGACTACATCGTTCTGATCTCTTTCGTGAACTCCACCGAATTGGCTTGCTGCGCAGATTATTTATGAGAATTCTGTTATCAGAGTAACTGAGATGTGTAAACACTCCAGAAAATACGAATTTCCCTCTAAATTGAGAAAGTGATAAATACCTTTCATCGATTCTCAGATCTAATTGGATCTTCATCAGAATGTGTGTATATCATCACTCAACCACAATGATATTGTTGTGATAAATATTCAAATTATGTTATATAATCTAATGACAGACTGCTAATATAACTCCAATAAAAACAGTAAACTCGGAACAATGATATAATGTCTATATACACCTTCCACATGCATAAATAGCAACTACGTCACTGGAACAATGCAGCCTATATTTCCCGTATCATGACCCGCATATGGATGTTGCGGATCCAAACAAAAAAGAAAGCTAGAGTCAGTTAATTTGTCAATACTAGAAAGGCCAGGAAAATATCAAAGAATTTACAATTTCCAATTTTGGAAGTGTAAATATGGATAGCAAAATGTAATCCATCATAAAAAATTGTGAGAGAAAAGAGTCTGGTTGTAAATTTGATCGATCACAGTTAATCTGAAATTGAATTAAAAAAAAAAAACATACAATAGTATTGACGTCTGCCAAATCTAAATTCACAACATTTACTTGGATATTGATTGACACAAAAACCCATTCAGTAATCGTACATAACAATAGCTCCGTTATACCTTTATTCCGCGAAAAAAATCTGATTGCAATAAGAATATATATTTACATGCGTCGAACATAACATTACAGGATAATTTCTCGCTGATTGTGACCGAAAGTCAGTTATATAGATTTTAATTCATAGAATGCTATAGAAGTTATGGAATTTTATTCAAATTATATAATTTTCTAGTTTTGAATTTTAATTTACAGAATATTAATTCATAGAATTTTAATTAAGAAACTTGATGGGAAAAATATTTACTCGTGCGTATCTACACACGTTCTTATTGCCAATGTTATTGATATATATTTGAAACGTTTACGTTGAATTTCATAACTTCGTTACTAAGTTGAAAAACATTGATTAAATGTCCAAACGCCTAGGAAATCAATTACACTTGTTCAGATATGAATCAGCAAACAAACGTTCAAATATTTTCAATTTATGTATACACCCAAAATTCATACGTTGTGTATTACAATAGAGTAAAACTTGAATAACGATTGGTGCTTCATTTTATACCAGCCACACAAACATCGGGGACCGCTTCCAAAATAGTATTAGTTAATCACTGTGTAACCTCTAAATATGTTGAAAATTGAATATGCATTTCCCTGTTAGCTTCCTCTGATTTTTTAGTGATATTTAGGACTATATATAACAAGATCTCCAATAATTTTCAAAGATGGCAGATTGTGGTTTTGGGAATGTATCCTCGCTATCACATATAGATAGATGTTTTCTTGTTCGGTTGTCGACAAGTATATATGTTAAGCTGCTGAGAGAATTTTGGTGTGTTATAATTTACGATGTGACTCTTTGAGTCACTAAAAATTAGTATTCAATTGTATAGACATTTACAGACATTAATTTCCAATACATATATTGACTGATGACTTCGTATTTATTAAGATAATTTATCACATCGGAGGTAAAGGTTTCATTGAAGATTCAAATATCACATATTAATTCTCATATCATTAAAATAATTCATAATGAAACAAAATCACGGGAAATCTAATAAATATTCTTATAAATTGCAATTATTATATTGTGTCTACCTTACAATATGTCGTTAATATTTTTATCTAAATTACGATTATGACATATGTTCCACCACACATAAAACAATGCTTAAAATCAGTTAAAATACAAATATATTGGCATCATTTTATATTGTCGCTAACATTATTAATGATAGAAAGTTGCACCGACGAAAACAGCTCACTAGTATAATTCAATAAAGCTCACATTATAAAGAAATTCATAAATATTATAAATTTATCACAAGTTGGAAATCACCAAATCATGTTTACACACAAAATTGATATATGTATGCAACATATAATCGATAAACACCACAACAAAACCACACAGTACAATGAAGATACATCTTAGTTTAACTCTCAATAGAGCCTTAAAGTGTCAGATAATAGTCCTTCAACAGAATATAGATTGAGAAATAGAAATGGAGATGAGTGTGAGAAGAGAAGTAAATGGAAAGGATTGGGGAGAGAAAGCACTATTCATACATATATATATATATATATATATATATATATATATATATATATATATATATATATATATATATATATCAAAGGTATTATTGAGTTAGGAACTCAAAATAGTCTATTACAATAAAATAGCTCTAAGAAAGAGATATTTCTGAGCCGTATATTATAATAGAATATAAAAGGAAAACGAACACAGATATATACATATATGTGTTCAAATCGTAAGGAACCTGATTCGCTAAGGTGAAAAGAATACTAATTATAGACAATTGGGTTCGCTATCTCAATTTAAGAACAAAATTAAGAAAATAAATACAAACCAGAATTGTGGTAACTACCAATCAGCCATACAACTTGTTGTTGTTTCGCAAAATTAATTGTGAATAGAAATACCAATCCAAACTCATCAGTGAATGATGAATTAGTATGCTAGACACATCTAAGTATGCTATATATAAAATATATAAAATACCGCACATGGCATCCTAGCGTGTCTCACAAACCTACACCACTAAAAATAGCAGCCAGGTTTATTCGACATTTGAAATAGGTCAACAAATTAACGGAGCCGAATATATGAATGGTATATATTGAGTTAGTAACTCAAAATAGTCTATTACAATAAAATAACTCTAAGAAAGAGATATGTCTGAGTCGTATATTATAATAGTATATAAAAGAAAAACGAACACAGACATATATATATATGTGTGTTCAAATCGTAAGGGACCTGATTCGCTAAGATGAAAAGATTACTAATTATAAACAATTGGGTTCGCTTGTCTCAATTTAAGAAAAAATAAGAAAATAACTACCAATCATCCAGACAACCTGTTGTTTCGCAAGGTAGTTCGGCACGCGAATGCATACTCGGCTGGAAGTAGAAAGTGTAGCCTATGCCTATACGAGGCCATGGAAATAGTTAGACTGAAGGATGACTCGGTCAATCTGAAATCGGAAATGAAGATGTCGTGCAGACACCGGAGAAGGTGCACACTCTCCGCATAGAATCCACCGGGAAGCCCAGGCTAAGAGCATGCGTCGGAGTACGCGCCGACCAGAGCGACGAAACGAGTTCAAGGGACCAGACTCCATACCCTGATGACAATATATGGCCCGTAGGGTAAACAAAATAACTCAAGTTGCATGCCCGACTCTGCACGTCATGCTAGGCAAGAAAATCGCCTGAGCCGCAACAGGTTGACCCGGATACCACGGTCTTTCACTCTAATACCATACACCTATAGTACAACATACCTCAACCACAGTGACATACTCCAAAATGGTCGGGCTACGCACCCCAATGCATGTGTACCTTTTCAATCGTGAATACATACTCTTCACGTGTTCCATTTTGGAAAACATATTATTTGCTCCGTATACAGGCCCAAGTTTACATCCCATACTCCCCATGTGTACTATATCATACGCAGACACGTCTCTACTTCTTTCTTCACTCTTTTTTTTATATATCTCTATGTGACGTTCTATGTATATTTTAATATATTGTATATTTATTTTATTTTATATGTGTGTATATGTGTATGCGTATGTGTATATATATATGTGTGTGTGCATGTAAAGAGATATTTATGTATACGTTATGTGAATGTGTATGGATGTATCTATATGATTATACTGTTTATATTCGTGCATGTTTAGTGCAATATACATCTTTTAATGTATGACGGTATATGTATATTTTAGTATATTGTAGGTTTATCATAGCTGTGTATGTATGCGTGGGTATGTACACACACACACACACACACATACACACACACATATATATATATATATATGTGTGTGTGTGTGTGGGTGTGTGTATATGTATGTGTATATATATATACATTTATTTATTTTTTTACTGTTTTTATTTACTTAATTATATATTTATTTATATGTGAGTACCTATACATGCATCAATGTGTATGGATGTATGTATTTGGTTACATTGTTTATATGTATGCATGTGTATAACAAGATGCATCCTTTCATGGATGACCCTGTATGACCGATTGACTCTGTGAATATATCATATCTGAGTACGGACGGATATATGTATGTATCTTTGTAGATGTACGTAGGCATGTAGATATTAGACGCATATTTGTTTGAGTATATGAACCAGTGTGTATGTGTGTGTGTGTTAATGAGTTTACGTGCACCTAATGTGGGTTAAGGGCTTGTTTGTGTGTACATTTCTGTGTGTACATATACATATATAGGTGTATTTGGGAGCGAGTCTGTCCTTGTGCTTGTATATACGGACACGTGTGTGTATGTGCGTGTGCGTGTCTATGTATAGGTCTGTACATGTTTGTGTATACGAGTAGATATACGCATATGCATGTGTGTGCGCATGTATGCCTGTGCTTGTGTGTGCGTGCGTGTCTGTGAGAGCTGATGTACGTGGGCATGTAGGCAGGCGTCTATGTACGCGTTTGTCGTTATTTATATGGTTGTGTGCGTGTGAGTATATATATATATATATATATATATATATATATAGAGAGAGAGAGAGAGAGAGAGAGAGAGAGAGAGAAAAATCTACCAAAATGTACGTTAGTGTCCAATCCGTATGAAGAACTCAATGTAATCCAAATATCAAAGACAGCATATATATGTGAAGGTATATATATTTCAACTGATAGTTCATAATATTTTTACATAGATCTATATGATATACATACCAACACACATATATATCCTAGAAACGATCGTAAAATGGTGAATTTTTAATATAATTTGTTTTTATTCATTGTTTTTTTATTAATATATATATATATATATATATATATATATATGTATGTGTGTGTGTGAGTGTGCGAGCGGACTTGTGAAATACCAAACCCACCATGGATTCATTGAAATGTGTCAAGCGGAGGGACAGCTTATGGTGAGTGTGACAGCAACTATTGGCCAGCATTTATGATGAAGTAGAAAAACAGCAGCCCACAGCAGGACAAGCAAGGAAGATGTTTTTTGACGCTAACACCCCAGTGAGAAAATTTGATCCGAAATTGTTGCAGGTCCAGAATCAGACAGATCCATACAATGATCGTGTCTTGAGTTGTCTGCCGGCGAAACAATTGTAACACACAATAAACTGAGTTTAGATGCATCACAGATTTTTCGTTTTATATTATATATATATATATATATATATATCGTTGGCTGGTAAAATAACCTTTATCATTTGCGACTTAGTCAGCAGACACGGTGAAATATGATATGAGTCTATTACAATTATTAATCGATTATATTAGAAGATGTATATGGATATTCATGAATATATATTTTATAACTTAGTAATAATTGTTTCTACTTTAGGCACAAGGCCAGCAATTACCCAGTTCATTACTGGTACTTTATTTTATCGACCCCGCAAGGATGAAAGGCAAAGTCAATCTCGGCGGGATTTGAACTCAGATCGTAAACGGACGTAACTATGCTGGAAAGCATGGCTTCCGACCCTCTACCGATACTGCCAATCCACCGCTTCGTAATCGATAGCTTAGTAATAATGTGTAAGTTTGTCCATCGTTTCCGATTATCGACAGATGGTCTACTTTTACACGCTTGCCACTGATAAATGATTTCCACTTCCTTAAACAGTCTACTTACTCGCCTGATGTTTGAGAAATTTGGCAGAATGTAAACTCTATATGAAGCAGATAATGTTATTCCGTTCTTCCTTATTAGTTCATATTGAGTAATGTGGTTGTTTTCCTTACGCGGATATATCTTGTTTTTGTATACCTTCATGTTTCATAGATCAGATTTCCGAGATGTCTTTTACGATTGAGATCATAAGGGCTATTTATAGATTTGCCGATATACAACCTGTTTGTGGTATTATTTTCCTGCCTTTTTAACACTTTAAGCGATGCTGACATATCTTAGTTTAGAACCATCTGCAAGGATTAATCTCCCACTTAGTGGTAAGTTCCTGATCTAATTTCTTATCCGTCGTTTCTGATATTTTGTTATATCCTAGATATATTATACTTCTAGTGCAGAGGAGTATTTCGGCAAAACATTCATATAAATATTTGATCTAAAACATGAAAATATATCGAATGATTTTGAAAGTCGTTAGGGTTTGTTTGCAACTTTAATTCACGTTTGACGTCTTTAAATGAATTTTCCAGAGAAATATCTGCAAAATTTCGTTTTTAATAAAGAATATTGGTGATTGAAGATGTGCCACAAAAAAATTCCTTGAAGTATCGAGTTATAGGTGTTTGCATTCTGACTGCAACTTCATTTGAATCATATCGTTGTGGCTGCTGTTGTGGTAAAATTACAGATATGGGCTTCGTTATACCTCTGGTTACAAATGTTCATGCTACAACTATTTCGGCATTGTCTATACATTTAGGTATAAATGACTGCATTATCGAATGTATTTCACAGTTTACATGTGTGAGGGAATAGTTTGCACATGGCTTAGTTGATATATTTAGCAAGTTGAATAACCGAATGAAATCGCTGATGAGAACCAAAATCACTATAACTCTGCTGTACAGAAAATGATCAAAATATCGTCTGAAATATAATACAAGGTTTGAGCTAACAATAGTAATAAACTGCGTTTTATTCATGCTTATATAAGCAGAATTATTGATGCTGATATTACCGAAAAGGTTTCATGAAATGAATTCAAATGATATATGTATGAAATCCTCATTTCTTTTACAAAATTAACACGATATATGTATTTTTCCGTAATATATTAGAGATTTTTGAAAGACAGAATTAAAATAAATTCATTTGCTATATATAGTGCGAGAATAGAAGTCGTGCTTAAAATGCATTACTACTTCTATGTGTATTTTGCACATAAGTATCTTTTCGACAGAATTATGTACATCTACTGATAGAGATGTAATAACATATATTAAATGTTAATGTTGAATAAACAGTGGATGTTGCTGTGCAGAGAACAGTGAATGTATGTTGCTATAACATTTCTTGTTGCTTCCTTTTAAGATCTTTGTTTAAACTATTTTACATTATAGTTGCGTTATTTTCTTTCGTTTGTCTAACATTCTGTTTGCTTTGTTCCAAATGGTAAGTGTGAACTGAGTTATTGAAATCTGACACTGAACAACCTAATAACTACTGAACAATTAAAAAGAGCAAGCAAGATGATTAAAACATTCATTTTTTTTAATCATAATATATTAAGAGAGATGTATGTTGACATGTGGTCGTACGACGATTACCTTATCAGGCAGAAAACAAACATACGCATTTACGTACTCTCACTAAATTTCGGCCTCATAAACTGTGATTAATGATCATTAACTGGCCACCATTGTTATTTCAGGCATATAACATACGCAATCTTAGTTAAATAATTAGTTAAATATGTTAATGTTTCTGTAATTTTACTTAGGAAAATAGCGTATTATCAAATTTTGCATTGCTGGTGACATCGTCGTGTGCGGGTATTTCTACCTCGATCGTCATTTCATAAGTTTAGTTAGGAAACACATCATAAATGACTAAAACTAAATACAATATTCAAATTTCAACTTGGTTGGAGAAGTATCTTAGACGAAATATTTTATTAAGTAATTCAAGAAAAGTTTCTTGAAGGAAAAACAAAAATATATTATTCTTGATTTAATGGCAATCCCTGATTTTTATTCACTTATTTTGCCAATATTTCTCTATGCGATATTTTGAATTAGAGAACTGTCTACATTTTCGCAAAAACATATCCAGGATGACAACATACTAATGAGATATATATGATTAGATTACGTACCTACTCTTGATTCATAATTACATTTTTAGCACATATTAAAAATGTATAAAATCGATTCAATTGTTTCTTACAAATCAATAAACTGCATGTAAAACAGAATATAGAATTGAATAATTTTTGAAAACAAGTGAAAGAGAAATATCAAGACACACGGATAATGGCAATGATTTTAATGACATCCAAAGGTTTAGACACGGCATGTTGTGGCATTTTGTTTCTGAATATGTCTGAGTGTTTCAGAGGTTATATGTTGCATATGACTGAATGATCCCTATAACATGGTTTGTATGTAAATATATATATACCTGCCTCAATTTATATGCATGTATGTATGTTGAACCAGTTGATGCTGTATGAAACTGTGTATAATGAGGTAAACTATTCAGTTAAACCGTGAAAGAATACGCTTGTGTACTGATTTTAATACTTGAATATGCGAAAATATCTGGTCAATCTCAAAACTGGGGCATTCCTCTATTTAATGCGATTCATCGTCAATTTGTCGCTGTGCCTTGAAAACATAAATTTAGATCATAAACTATACCTAACCGAACTCTTTTTTAATTATATTTTACACATTGATAATATTCATGTGGTATTTCTGATGTCAGTTACTTAAAAATATATATATATAAAGAGCAGAAGAACTCATAAGAGTCAACGGCCGTCCAAAAATGTGTATATATGTGTATACACATGAACATATGTATATGTATGTATATGCGTGTGTATATTCCTGGGGTATCAGGGAGGGGCATGTACCTCTGTAGGTAGGGATAGCCATACCCTTTTCAGGATAGCTCGTTCTGCATTGGATCCCACCTGACACTCAGCTCTCACCTGTGGCCCCAAGAAGCTGTAGCATGCCACAGCGGCCACACTCCGGTAAACTGCCTAGGCTGGCGGGCCGAACTAGGTTAAGGGTAGCCTGACGGGTCTGAAACCCCCTGGTGAGTTAGATAGGGGGTGCCTGCCTCTGCATGCGAAGACTGGACCCCGCCGAGTGAGTGAAGGAGAACGACATCGTCCCAACGGTCACAAAGGCGGCGACAGCAAGCCGTGTGGAGCGCTAGGGCACTGCAAGGCACTAAAGACGTCGTGGCCATCAACTGCAGCCAAGGAAGTCCCTGGTCTTGACGTTCCTCCGTACCACGAGATTCTGGCTTCTGCGGCCGAGTGACTGGGACCGTCACTGTGCACTGGCCCTCACACTATAAACCTTTCCCGCACAGGTTTCTTCTTTAGCGTGCCTCCAAAAGCCCTGCGAAGATAGGCGAGAGGTGGAGGTAACCTCTAGGAGTAGCCGGTCTGACTCCGGTCTCTTCCCTTGCCTCCAATCTGCCCGGACCTGCAAGTCAAGGATCGGCCGCCACAGCCACCTTCGTGCTCACGGCAGACGGGAACAACAATAAAGATGCCATCATCGTTTACGATGGACAACCATGAGATATATAGTTTAGCATGCGACAATTTGCCTTAACTATGTAAGCATATATATATATATGTATGTTTTTGTGTGTGTGCGTGTGTGTGTGTGTGTGTGTGTGTTTCTGTGTGTGTGCGCGCGCGCGCGTGTGTAAGTCATATTTCACATAGCGATGTATAACTAGTATTCTAGGGAAGAATTATGACACGTATCACACCCAGGTTCTTTCAGTTTAGATTACTTGGCTTAAATATACACACAGCGTTATGTCACCATTGAGAAGCCTTAGTGTAATCTTAGTTTGTGAGTTTTATTCATTCATATGTTGGCTGCTTCGCGAACAAAAATTATGAAGTGAGTGGTCAACGTTGACTGCAAGCACGATAGTTAGTGGCTGTCCAAACCAAAGCGGGACAGTCAGGCACGGCCACAGTGGCTGAAGTTGAAGGTCTGGTTAGTGTTGCAGTTCTTCCTCATGTGCCTTCTGACTTTCAGGTTGGCGTTTCCGAGGAAGACAGCATTGTTTATGTTGAGGCGCCAGGCGTCAAAGTTCTCAGTTATGGTGGATCACAAATGATGGTTGATATGACAGGCACAAATGGATTCTTTCAAACTGTCCTTTTATTGCTTCTTTGGCTCACCCTGTTACGATGGCCAATCGAGTGTTCACTATACATCATGATCCTGCGCAGGTGAAAATCCTCTATCCTGATGACATGAGGCGTCCAATATAACTGGGACTTCAGCAGCATGACCTCAACACAGGCGAACTGTGAGCATTCAAGGACTTCCGCAATTGTGACAGAATCGCACCAGTGGATGTTGAGGATGGTACAAAGGAAACACTGGGGGAAAATATCGAGGAACCGAAAGTGGTGGCGATAAGTGATCCATGACTCTGAACCACACAGGAGATTGGTAAGTTCTATGGCTCTGTAAACTTTGATCTTATTACTCCTCTCGTGATTTCATTGTTTTACAGGTGTTTGTACAGTCTGCTAAATGCACTAGTTACCTTTGATGTTGACATCTCATGTGATGGCGCACCCCAGGTAGGTGAAATAATGGTCTGTTTACAGTTCAGTCTCACCAATCGTGATATGGGGAGGACGATAATCTTCCTGAAGTGCAGACTGTTGGGATACGTTCTTCTTCCTTAAGCTTACCTCCAGTCCTAGAACTGGGCAGCCACTTCGAATCAGGAATTGATGCCCTAGAAGGCTATTCTTGTGTGGGCAACAAGATCAACATCGTCGGCAAGGGATTTTCGCGGATGAGCTGCTCCAGTTTCTTCGTGTGGGCCTGTGTTCGACGAAGATTAAACAGGCTGTCATCAAGACAGTAACTGATGCAGACGTTGTCATCATCCTCTAAATCTGTTGTTGCCTACCAGATCATCATGCCGAAGAAGATGGTAAAGAGACACAGTGCCAGGGCGCAACACTACTTCACTCAGTAGATGATATGGACTGGCTAAGGGAGGTAACTGTTAAAACTGACCTGGCCATAATGGTCGTCGTTTAGCGGAATGTTATATTCAGTAACTTTGGAGGGCAGCTCATACTCATTCCATGATCTGTTACATTACTCTTTCTGCTCACTGTAATCAACGATTTTGTTAAGTCAAAAACGCTGTATTTTCCTTTCGCCACTTGAGGTTGCCTGAGAACAGCCCCATGATTTATTATAATCACACTATATCATTTTTACCATAACAATCTTTTCAATTTCAATATATGTGAACACAATCTCCCCATATTTTATATCTTTCAGATTGGAATATGTTTAATTAAAATTCATAATCTTACATTCTACAGATATCGTTTCTTTATGGCCCTATATAATTTTAGTATATAAGAAACGACGATGTTAGGGATTACTTCAATAGTAACAATTTAATTCTTATAATTCCTTAGGCTGAACTACACAATAGATTTGGTTGCGTTCTCAATAGCATTCGTATATTGTTTAGTTTGTTTAATATGTTCGTGGTTCTACTCTATATGTATTTGCTTTTTGTCATTCCATGTACGATTATATTGGTTTCCAATGTAGGCCCCGGGGTAGCGGATTTTGGGACATGTTGATGAAATCAATCTCAATTGAATGAGTACTATCATTTTTCGATACAAAAAGGATGAAAGCAAATTTAATCTCGGCACAATTTGAACTAGGAAGATACAGATTCACAAGTACAGCAATGGCAATTCTACCTATCTACGACCTTCCTATTAAATTATATTAATATTAATGTTCTACTCTACTAGACCTAAGAGGATGGATTACGCATGATTTTGTACCAATGCAAGATAAGATTCACCGATATTATTATGCATTGCTACGTATTATGTTCATCTCTTCTCTACATTTCTACTCACACAGAAAAATATATTGATAAATTATTTATTGCCAATGGATGATCAGTCACATATTTATGCATGTAAATATAGATAATCTATAACAGAGATACTACAAATCTAAATAGAATATATAGGGCTAATTATTTAAAACTTCATTATTACTTTAGAGAAATTATGGACAAGATGATTTGAATAATGGCTTACTATAAGTAATGTTTGTTTTGGTTATAGTTATTGATTTTTAGCGGCAGTATAGGCTTCATAGACCAAACATATGTAACAGTTGGAAACCAATCGTTTACATTATTGAAGGTTTGCTTACTTTACAGGTATGCTATACTATGTGTTACTAGATTTGAGATGTTTGTTGAACATTGATAGCAATTGTTTTCGATTATTAAATATGATGCACCATTCTATATATGTTTATGTTGTCGTTACATTGAGAAATAATATCTAAATGCTTCAATACATATCTGCAATTCTAGAAATCTTTCTTTCTGATATTCAACGACTGACTAAACAAACGAGAATGGTATATACAAACATGATAATTACATAGGGACGATTCGGAAGACTGTTTTCAGAAATCTATTTAAGATTATAAAAGCAAATCTTGATTAAACTGTCAAGTTTTAAAACACTAAACAATGTTGCTAAATAGTTTTATGTTCCGTAATATTATATACCCAGGCACACAATTCTGTGTAATTATATGTCTTGGTGTGAGTGGAGATTAATAAATGTATACTCATATGTCTCTGTCGTAGATGTCTTCGTGGTTACAATTATGTATAAATTGATGAATATAAGCATATATATATATATATATATATATATATATATATATATATATAACCTCTCACAAAAACGAACATTCACGCCCACACTCAAACTCATACAGCTGTGCACCGAAACATACATGTATAAATATTTTTGCACAGATGCATGTCTGTATGAATTAGTTGGAAATGCGTACACAGACACAGGCGCATACACACACACACACACACATACACACACACACACACACACATATATATATATATATATATATATATATATATGTATATATATATATGTATGTATATATATATATATATATACACATATATATATATATATATATATGTATATATATTTATATATATATATGAAGGCGTGTGGCTGAGTGGTTAGAGAATTCGATTCGCAATCGTAAGGTTGTGAGTTCGATTCCTGGACCAGGTGATGCGTTATGTCCTTGAGCAAGACACTTTATTTCACGTTGCTTCTTCTACCTGGAGTTGCGACGGATAGATAGTATTAGCAATTGGAAAGACCAACGGAAACATTGTTCCCTCGGTCCGATTTGACGAAAGTCGATCGTCTTCCTATATATGTATATATATGCGTGTGTGTGTGGGCGTATATATATATATATATATATATATATACATATTTACATGTATATATATACATCAAACATTAGAAAATATATTTATATTTTCTTCATACCTCGGGGAGAAAATTTGTTTCTGGTTATATTATCGTTAATTAAAAATTTATTATATTTAAAAATATTTATATGATTGGTTTTGTTGTTTTTTTGTTTTTGTTTCGTTCTGTTATTACAAAAGTCAGAAAATAAATATATCCTGTATTTGTTCCAGCTCTTAATCAATAATATGGGCCAATTATTATCACTGCGTAGGCCATTATATTGGATTGATTCCAAAATTCTTAATTTTGGCTATAAGCAATATTTATTTCTCCATTACGATGATAATCTAAAGAAAAAGCGGATTCACTAACCTAGTGTATGACCTAAAAATATTATTTTCTTCTTCTTTCTTCAAAACTGTTAATTCTTGGCAATGCAAAACAGGGATTATGTTACTTTACTTTCCAGATTTAGAGTCATATTTCAGCCAATTAGTGACTTGGCCTGCATCTGCTTTTGCTGAGAGATAGTATGTTACCAGGAACTTTAAAAGAAAATAATGCATAGAAGTTTATACATAGTTATATGAACATTTCAACTCAAGTTTACTGCTTGTTAATGTTATACTGCCTGTATATGCTATTAGATATTTTAAAGCATAGACAAAATATTTCTCTGGTATGATACTCCGCTACCAATTAATTTATTCAATATTTCCCTCTATTCTGAACAGTAGAGTTAATGCTACATCTCAATTGTCTGAATTAACAAGATATATGTAAATATTTTTATATATTCTGATTAACTTAAGTCTGAATACGAATCACTGAATATGATTAATCGAGTGTATTACTGGTACTTTATTTTATCGACCCCGTAAGGATCAAAGGCAAAGTTAACCTCGGCGGGATTTCAACTCATCCGCAAAGGGACGTAATTGTGCTGCAAAGCATGGCGTCCGACCCTCTACCGATACTGCCAATCCACCATCTGTTAAAAAATTATAATAAACACTTTTTTGTTACCTCAAGTAATGCTCAAGGATGCATAATGCATATGTGACTTCAAATTTAAATTTAGCCACACCACACTGCGGCTGAAAATATAAGTAATTTGATTTTCCCTCTTCAAAGTAAGAAAACTTAATTAAAACATAAATTCAAACAGAAGCTAGACTTATTGGTTATCGTTTGAGCTCAGAATCATACACGATTCCCAAATTGGACAACAGAATGTGTGTTTGTAAAATGTACTTTAATTCCCGTATCTAATTTCAAATCAGCTGCCAAACATGATTCACAGTATTTGATGTCAAACTGTATGTATGTTTTTCTTTCGCTTTGCAACATTCGTGACGAGAAGAGGGCATACATACATGTAGGTCTGTACGTCTTGCTCAACACAACTTTGTTAGGCTTGCAGCTCAGAATGTCATTCTTCGGGTTGAAACTCATGATATTTCAGGATGTAGAGGGGCGTTTTGTAAACTACTCTGTTGTTTCTTGTGACAACTTGTCATCAGATCAATAAAAAGACAAATTGCCCCTTTTCCATTTGTTGAGAAAAATGTGGTGTAGCATTAATTCAAAAGAGCCATTATTTTCATACTCTATCAACTCTTATCCACATGCGCACTGCATTAAGTATGAAATCCTATGTCACCTACAACTCAATATTAAAAGTAGTCATTTCCATTTGTCTCATATATTGGAATATACGCCATCTGAAGAGCGGGACGTCTATCTCATTTAAGGCAAACCATGTGTTCCATTTCTTGGGAGCCATATCTCCTTGCATGTCTTGTAAAGCGTATTTTATACACGAGAATTGTTCCTATATAATGCCAGGCATAAGCACATCTAATGGCAGAGGTTTCAAACAATAATTATTGAAACGATGAGGACGAGAGACAATATAAGGTTGTCCCTATAATAATAATGTTGTTCATCATTTCACTTTTGGATATGTCCAGGAATTATTAACAATTTTGACTTTGTCTTGGTTTTGCACGTGTTAGTGATCGTAGGCTATATCTGAAGTATTGTATTGTGTAGTGGAATGTAATATATAAATGGTAGTATTTAGTAATGTAGAGAGTGGAGTATTATATTACATTCAGGAAACATATTACGGAAGTATATAAATTGAATTAAAGTGGTTGAAAATCAATACAATGGTTTTAGCATTTCCTCTTAGTAAGCATTCTCTAAATATTACGCTATTTGCGTTCAAATATGTATTCTTCCGAGATCATAAAATCTGTAATATTATAGATTTTTCACCAAAACAGAGTCGAAATATCTTAGTATCATCGTTCTTGGGTCTGGATATTTCAAGTATTTTCAAAGTAAACTTCTGAAGAAGCCATTTCTCCTTTAATTGCCAGACGATTGTTACCAAGGTTGTACTGTCTGTCCTCTGAGGTAATAGAAATACATATAAACACTTTCTTTACGGCATTCATGCACCATATTGTATATTTCGCTAATTCCATTATTTTCGTTGGTCTTGAGTATAAGCTCTTCCTCAACAGCAAGGGGTTTATATTATAATATTTTTGGAGAAGGCAGTTCACTTTAATCCCACAAGCGGCGATTATCGTCGGATATATTATTAGCAATATGAATAGGATACACGACGTAATTACGATTGAAGAGAACATTTTACTGTATCTATGTTGTGGTGAAAAATGCCTATCTATTATATCTGAAACGTCCTACCAACATTAGTCTTTACTTTAAGTGATATAATTTCGTAATTTGGTTCGGGAATGATTGGGTGTGTACTTAACATTGACTTTAACGTTCCTATTCAGGACAGAGTGATTGTAGTAAGACGCAATATTATCGAATATCTATAGATATGCATAAATGTGCGCGTGTGTGTATGCAGGTATTAGAATATCTAGTGTTTCAGACTGCATATACAAGAGGGAAATGATTTCAATAAATTGACAAATTGTGTAGGTGTAATACCTTCTACCTTCTTGAGGAATATTAATTACTACCCCTTACATTGTCTGCATTTAATATATTCTTCTTATCTTGAAATACTTAATTAAATTGAATTAGAGGCGCCAGGCTAAAACAATAAAAACATTGAAATCAATATCATGAGCTTTACACTTATATCTTTCCTTTGTACAATTTGCTTTATTTGTTAGTTCTCAAATTTCCTTAGTTATTTAGAATTGTGGCTTGATTCAAATTTTAATTAAAATGGTATTCTAAATTGCCAACTTCTCCATTTCTGAGAAAATATCTAGCCGAACAAAAATCTAAATACTTGAAATTATTTCAGCATGGAGGAAATTATGTACTATTGTGAACCTTCTTGGAAAGGCAATAGCATATAAAATGTAATATTTGTGTACTTGGTGACCGCTTTAAATTTTCTACTAGACGTTTTGCGACAATACCCACCGGCATTCTATTGTATAAATCTCTTTGCATCTACGAAAATACTCTTCGCTATATATATATATATATATATATATATATATATATATATATATATATATATATATATATATATATACATATATATATAGTATTAGTTATACTATTTATAGTTATGTAAATACAAAACCTTATGCAGTTATAAGTATTTTAGACACACCCTAAATAGTGGTAGTCAGTAATGTATTACTACATTATTACCAGTAAGTTAAGTAGCTCAATGTAAACACATCAGATGATTTACAGAGCAGTTATATGAAATATAAGAATCAAAGAACTGTTCAAAACATTATTGTGCTTACAGCTGTTTCCTCCAAACCGAGGTTTGGATTCTTCGGAGCAATTTATTAATGCATAGACAGTTATATGACCTCGTTTTCAGCCGAGAGACATACCGATACATATTCAAACATTGATACATATTCAAACATTGTGGGTCAACATTCATTACAGAATTTAGAGTGGCAGTACACACTTCGAGATTACATTTATATTAAGAGGTACAATCAAAAATCAAAAATACAGGTTAAAATACAACATGAAGATAAGCGGTTATATAGTGCAAATATTATATGTGAGGCACGCATGTGCGTCTTGTTTATATAGTGTGGCAGAGAGATATGTGTGGTAGAGGCACTTAGGTAGGTAAACAAGAGTGTTAGGTTGGTAGATCTGGTGGCAAATTCTTTATATCCGGGTAGTATTCAATGGCGATTCTCGAAACGTAACAGCCTCCTGTATTGAACTAAAGAACACCAGACTACGATCTCTAAATGGATTGTCAAACGCTCAATATCGAATTGTCGTGGATTATGTGAGGGGCATATAATCGAAAAATACACTCCCCTGACCATGAAAATATCGAAGTACATGAAATACTTGACATCCCTTCGCTGTGCATCTCCAATACTTTTAACACTTTTAATGCTTGCACTATTTTTAATGCTTATAACATTTCTCCACACACAGACTATATCAATCATATAAAGAATTTGCCACCAGATCTACCAACCTAACACTCTTGTTTACCTACCTAAGTGCCTCTACAACACATATCTCTCTGCCACACTATATAAACAAGACGCACATGCGTGCCACACATATAACATTTGCACTATATAACCGCTTATCTTCATGTTGTATTTTAACCTGTATTTTTGATTTTTGATTGTACCTCTTAATATAAATGTAATCTCGAAGTGTGTACTGCCACTCTAAATTCTGTAATG
>OZ024741.1:378577687-378675187 GCA_964016885.1 Eledone cirrhosa | reverse complement strand
ATCCATGCCGAACTCCATTGAGAAGAAAACATCCGTCAGAGGATTCTTATCACTTGGAGAATATAAAATTCCCGAGTTCAAATCACGAACTGGCGCCATAGAGAACTGTTCCCGGATGACAGTGTATGATAAGGAAAATCTTGTCTAGTGCGGTGTGTAAAGGTAAAAAGCAAGGGTGCAAAGGTCAATGTCCTGCCACTAGAAATAGCAGCAGTAAAACGACCAAAATGTTATCTCGACCTTAGGGGACATTAATAATAATAAATTATGTTTCCCTACGTGCAAAAAATGCATACAGGGACACATGTATTATCTAAACAGTATGCCAATGTGGTTCTACGGTAGGTTAATAAATTAACGAGCCAGAACATATATAATCAAGGTTTAGCAAATAGAGAAAAAGTTTTAAAATAAATTTTAAAAGGTTTACTGTACTTACTATAATTACCCTTACAGCGTGGTTTCAAGTCTCAAAATAAATGGATAATCCATGCCGAACTCCATTGAGAAGAAGACGTTCGTCAGACGGTTCTTCTCACTCGGAGAAAATAAAATTCTCGAGTTCAAATCACGAACTGGCGCCATACAGAACTACTCCCGGATGAGAGTGTATGATGAGGAACAATCTTGTCTCGTGTCGTGTGTAAAGATAGAAGGTAAGGGCGGAAAGGTCAATGTCCTGCCACTAGAAATAGCAGCAGTAACACGAGAAGAATGTTATCTCGAACTTCGGGAGCAGTTCTGTATTGTGCCACTTCGTGATTTTAACTCGGGAATGTTATATTCTCCGAGCGAGAAGAACTCTCTATTCTGCAGAACAATCGTAAAGATATGTAGATATTACTGTTGTTATCAATAGTGTTATATTTAAAGAGTGAAGATGATGTGGTCAGTATCAGTGGGTGTGACAAAATAATTATAAAACAATTAAAGAAGAATTATGAAAGAAAGTTACTCGCAAAATGAGGACATTAGTGGTACTTAGGCATACATATAGAAAGAGTGCAGAGGTATTAGGCATGTGCAGAATAATAAAGTAAAAGAACAAGCACTGTTATTAAGCATATATAACACAATATTTGCAAAGTCATCACATAATATAGATGCAATAGTATATTAAGCAGTGAGGAATACGTGGGTAGTAAAAGCAGTTTCTATGTGAGTTTATGGTGGATGTAATGTGATAATTGTTCTGATAATGTTCAAATGTAGATGTGTTGTGAGTATTAATATCAAGATTTTTATTTCCATTACATTGGTTATATTTTAAGAAATATTTATCAGTAGATACAACTATGGATTGTATATAGTCATTATTATAATCTTATGCATAAACATATATACATAATGCCCTATATATTGGACTCTTTCAATGTCCTTAAATCCCATTTACTCAGAATAACATACATACCTTCCGGTAATTTAGATTTGAAGGAACATAATGAAGCAAGGCTGCAATATAAAAACCCAGCTTCCAAATAACATATGATGACATTTTAATCCCTGTAATACTCATTAGTATATCTACTTCTCTTAGAACATGCCTATGGGAACTACATATGTGTGTATATATATATATATGTATATATATATATATATATATATATATATATATATATATATATATATATATATATATATATATATACAAATATATATATATATACATATATATATATATATATATATATATATATATATATATATATATATATATATACAATATATTAATAAATGGAAACTATATTTATAAAACCATAATTATTTTATTATATACATTTCAATGGCAACCAAGGCAGGCAGATTTGCTTTATAAATATTGACATAACCGTGGAAAAACAACCTTCACGGTCGAAAGTTCGGTTGATAGTGGACAATTTTTTATTGAGGGTAATTCAAAGTGCTGTATGAGTATGCAAATGAATGTCCGTAAAATTGAAAAAAAACAACGGTTTATTCAAATTATACTGTTGGAAGAAGAGAAAGAAAAAAGAAAGAGAGAAAAAAAGAAAGAGAGAAAATAATATTATTATAATTAGAGTTAGAGTGATGAAATAAAGTGAAGAAAGAAAGAGCGAAGAAATAAGCTTATCCGAAGATGAGTTTATATATCGTAAATAGGTCATATGTTTATGTTAGATATATGTTGCGTATATTTACTAATAATTGTTAAATTCTATTATAATAAGTATATAGAAAGTTAGATATAAGGAAAATTAAAGATAAAGATATATTAAAAATAAAGATATATTAAAATATATTAACATATATTAAAATATATCTACATATGATAAAATATATGAAAAATAGATTTCAATAAGTAAGAAGTAGGTGCATAGATATAAAGATAGATATATGAGAGTATAAATGGGTATATCATGTTACAGATGTCAAATTATTTAAATTAAATTAAATTAACTGAATCAATAAGATTACTTATATGTTTAATGTTTTACATTGGAAAAATATTGAAAATCCCAGTTTTGTTTATGTATTAGTTATTATGACAATGATATGTTTAAAGATATATGTATCCAGAGTTTGTTACTGGTTGTAACTCTAATTCTAAATAATTACCAAAAATTAGGAGAAATTACAAAAAGTTACAAAGAATTACAAAAAGTTAGATAATTAATTAAAAGTATAAGAAAATACTAAAACCATTCAAAAATTCAGACTATAATAATTCAGACTATAAAGAAACTTTAAACAAATTTTTTTTAAAATCTCAAAAAGACCCCGGAGATACTCGAAAACCTTTTAAAAAACGTTTTAAAATGTTTAATGATTAATTAAAACCTAAAATTATTCAAAAATATAAAGAAATATTAAGAAATATTTGAAAATACTTAAAATATTTAAAAATATTTAGAATTGTTTAAAATATTAGAAAGATATAAAAATTCAAAAAATATATTAAAAATATTAGGTGAGCCAAAAAAAAAGTTTTTTTTGAAAATAATTTTATTATAAAAATTGTAAGTAATCTTTCTAAAATGATTATGAGATATTTTGGAAGTAAGATAAATAAAGATAAAAATAAAATATTTAAGAAGTAAACATATTAACAAGTAAAGATTTAAGAAATAAAATATATATTTTTAAGAAGTAAAAGATATTAAAATTAGAATTACATTAAATTTAAATTTAAATTTAAAGATTTAGAATTTATTAACATATATGCATATACTTTCAGATTATAGATGTTTGGATAGAGTGAACATTATGTAGGGAATATTAAACGTGTCATTATATTTTATATATATATATCTAAAAGTTGAATTTTGGCGATGTTTACAAGAACTAAATAAATTATTACGCAAATTAATGGAGTTCTTACATTTAAGTATGAAGAAAATTTCTTCAACACAAATTGCAAAATCTGGATAAAGCTGTGTTTTAGGAAGCAGGTGCTTTTTGAATTATATTCCAAAATAAAGAATAGTCTATATTTTTGGATTTTAGGTTCCATTTCATAGAGAAGTTGAATATGTTTTACCAACATTATTAAACGAGGGCGGTGGATTGGCAGTATCAGTAGAGGGTCGGACGCCATGCTTTCCAGCATAGTTATGTCCCTTTACCATCTGAGTTCAAATCCCGCCGAGGTTGACTTTGCCTTTCATCCTTACGGGGTCGATAAAATAAAGTACCAGTAATGCACTGGGTAATTGCTGGCCTTGTGACTAAAGTAGAAACAATTATTAAACGAATATTTATGATTATTGAAACGGGATTTAAAGTCTGTAGATGTTGAGCCTACTTAGTTAACAGTATTATCATTAGTTTTGACATTGCTTTTATAGACCACATTTTTAACTAAACAGTTATTTTTTAAAGGACAGTTAGATTTAATTCTACAATAACATTTATCAGAGTTTACATTATTTACAACAGTATTATTATATTGGATATTTCTAGAGGTACTAGTGTAAGTCTTGTTAATTTTTAGATTTATATTATTGATTGTATTTATATTATGTGCTAAATTCATAGGAGTAGAGTAAGATAGTTTAATTGTATGTGCGTTAAAGATTGAATAATATATATGTGCCTTGGTAAAACATTTTCGAGAACTTTAAAAGATAGTTTAGCTAAAGGTGTTATAATACTTAGAGAAAAATGGAGGAGCATATCATATTATGTTTCTAGTTCTATTTCTTCTTTTAGTTTTAGAGTTTATGCTAGGTTTCTTATTATAATTATAATTATAATTAATATTATGGTTAATATCGTATTTAATTTCATTGCTCTACTTAAAGCTTCGTTATAATATTGTGCCTTATCTTCAAATATATGTTTATTCGCTGAAATTCTAGAAATACGTTGCTGTAAAGAATTTACGATAGTGTTCTTAACAGCTCTAGGATGATTAGAGTTAAAGTTAACATAATTTAAATTCTCATTAATTTTATGGAATGGATAGTATAGCCCAGTATTAAGGTTTAATGTTACGTCTAAAAGTTAACTATTTTATAAATATTCTCTATATCTAGCTTAAGATTATAGCTATTAAAAATTTGTATTATTGAATTTCTTTTTCTACTGATTTCACAATTATTATTATTTTCAATTAACAGCAGCATATCATCACGATATAAACCATCGGTCATCTCCGGTAGTCTTCTATGTAATGCATTGTTAATAAAAATCCCCACAAGATATGTGAACTGCGCCGAGTCTGATGACCCCATAGTGATATCTAAATTATTATCTCTATCTGCTCTGGTCCAAAGATGGTTGTTAAATTTAATTAAGGTTTTCCGTGCAGTTAAAATAATATGCATTTCATCGCTAGATAAATCAGTATATTTAGATGCGTAGATAAGGGCTTAATTAAGTAAATTAGGCGTGATAGATGAGTAGTAATTTGCAATATCCAATTGAATGAATTTTTTGTTATGCTTATAATTTATGTTATTGTACCAATCTATAACTTCATTAGTCCCGTTTCATAGTTTTGAGTAAGATATTTCTTTAAGTTTCGGTATGATTCTATCTAATATATGTTTACTAACTATGCCTAAGTCTGATTTAGATGGTGGTATAAGTATAACTGGTAATTCTATTTCAAAGTTTCTTTTGTGGTCTTTCAAATTCATTTTTGGTTTTCTGGGTATAAAGGGTTCGGTCCTATTTTCGATGCCTAATTTATGAATTATATCAGAACCTTCTCTATTTAGTATTCCAAGCTCATCATTGGTGGTTCTCTTCTAGCTTTTCCTTATTTCCTTAAATATAAGATTATTATATTCGTCCGTTTGTATTCCATATAGATTGTTGGTTTTGTCAGATTTAACGAGAATTTTCTCAGTTTTTTCAAGATTTACTATATTATACTTAGAGCCTTTAAGTTATTCCTGACCTACAAATAGGTTTTTCTTGAATTTGATGTTTATATATATATATATATATATATATATATATATATATATATATATATATATTTGATGATTATATATATATATATATATATATTTGATGTTTATATATATATATACATTTGATGTTTATATATATATATATTTGATGTATATATATATATATATATATATATATATATATATATATATATGTGTGTATGTGTGTGTGTGTGTGTGTGTGTATGCGTGTGTGTGTGTGTGTCTGTGTGTCTGTGGTCATTAACATTGAACACTGAAATGATCGATATGATCGATTCATATACATATTCATATATATATATATATATATATATAAAGGTTAAAATACTGGAGCGTGTTTGTAGAGTGAGTGCTAACTGCCCTTTAAACGGTAACTGCCTTTCAAAGAACATTGTCTATGCTTGCGAAGTTACAACTAATTCCTCTAATAGAACTTATATAGGCTCCACATCTAACTCTTTTAAGACTAGATTTAACTCCCATATCTCCAATTTCAAACATGTTAGGTTTAAGAATTCCACTTCTTTAGCACATTATATCTGGGATCTTAAGGGAGCTAATATACCATATAGCCTTAACTGGCGTTTAGTAGCACGCTCTAACCACCTTTCTACACATAGTAAGTTTTGTAATCTCTGCATCCTTGAGACACACTATATAATTTTCTCTAGCGTACCCTTACTTAATAGAAAGTCTGAGATATTCTCTTCTTGCCCCCACGCTATTTCTAATTCATACTTTTATTATAAACCTAAACGTTCTAGTAGTACAAATTGTACCCATTAGCTGATATATTCCATTATTTATTTTTAGTTTAGGTTCCTTTGTTTGCCAACGTCATTATTATTATCATCATTATTACCATTGGTTTTTGATGACTCTTTATTTTAGCTCTCATAATCTTTTGGCTACTGTACCATATCTGTCTTCTAACGCATTAGATTTTCACTATTACACCTTTTGAATTATATAATATTATATATTTTACGCTATTTATTTTATTTTTATTTTTATTTTTACTTTCATTTTTATTTTTATTCGGATTCTTCTTTGGATAACCCCCCCCCCCCATGCGCACATAAACTTATTGTCATCCCCTCCAAATTGACTATGATTATATTTAACACCCCCCCCCTCTTTTACGCTCCTTTCTATTAAGTAATATAGTATATCGACTATATTTATGCCCCTTTGCACCCTCCATATATTTCTTCATTCCTGTCCCTATTGGCCTACCTTAATACTGCTTAAGTCATTTTTTAGGTATCGTTATGTATATGATAGGAAAAAAATTTCATTCCTTTTTGTAAACATTTGTAACGAAATATTAATGTTTATAAACTTTAATTACTTAAACTATAGCTAATATTATACTGCCTTATTAGATAGTTTAAATATTTTTAATATTAATTTATCAAATAGGGTTTTCGAGTCATTTTCACGTGTTATTTCCTTAGGTTTTACTTAAATACTTAAATACTTAACTGCATGTGAGACCTAAATGCATACGTTTGTTTTTGTTTTTTAATCTCCGGGTGATTCTATTTATTTATTTCTTTATTTTATTCTATATTTTATACTGTATATTTTATTAATATTGTGCATTGCATTTACTGTCTGGCATTTACTCACTCATCCATATATATGTATGTCTACCAACCTTGTAATTATAAGTAATTATATATTATATTATGTTAACTTATTTTATATAATATATTATATTATATTGTATTTTTTGTTGTAATATTGATCCTTATCACTTACCATTAATTATATGTAACATTATGATATGTTAAACTTTATATATCATGTAGGATCTTTGTATTTTTGTACCAACAAAATTGTACAATTTATTTTTTTCCTCACCTACTCTGTAACCCAATATGAATTGATTTGTTAACCTATATATTGTTGACTATAAGTGTTAGTATATTGTATAGTATATATCTTGGTATGTTATATTATATTATAATTATATTATTATTGTGACATCTATATTGTTTGTGTAAATTAACCGGAGATTATCCATTCTATTATATTGTATTATATAGTATATAATTGTATTGTTTATTATTGATTATATATGCTACTTATAATTATATCATATTATTACCCCATGTATATCGGGTAGATGTATTAGTATTATCATTATTATTATTCTCATTCCTATCATGCTCATTTTCATATTCAAACTCTTGATAAGGTTAAATTTGTGCAGTTGAAGACAGATGTGTGTATTGTTGTAGGTGTACGTGTGTGTGTGTGTGCACACATATATACATATGCATAATGTACCTTTTGATTTTCCATTGTAACTTTAATGTTGGTAAAAGTATAATTATATAATATTACATTATATTATATATGTTTCCTGATCTATATAACCACCTTTGTCTAGCTCAAGGTTTTTTTGTTTTGGACTATATTTGTAATATGGTTATTAATGTCACTTACATCCTTAGTAATTTTCATTATATATTTTTATTATTTTTATTATATATTTTTGCCATACTTTAGTATATGTACACTCCATATTCTTCGGAGCTTCTGGCTTGTATCTGCCATTATTACTTCTTGTTTTTTTAATTGCCCTGATGAGTCCTTAATAGGACGAAACATTGTCGGCTAATAAAGACTTTTGATGTATTGAAGGCTTCTTTGTTTTACTCTCTTAATATATATATATATATATATATATATATATATATATATATATATATATATATATATATATATATATATATATATATATATATATATATGGATAACCCGCATTCAATTTGCAAGTCGACATTTTCACTGTTTATTATATTTCGACTGTTAATTGTTTGACATCTTTGTCTTTGCCACTACTCGGTGGCCTTGGTTGAGTGCTTCTTGGTTGAGTTTTTCTTTGTTCAGTTTGTTAAATGTGCCAACCTGGTGTTTGAAATAGCAGGTGTTTGCTTACGTCCTAATCACTCTCAAGAGGTACTGAGAGTGGAGATTACTACTGTTATGGTGACTTCAAACAAACACATTAGGCTAGCAGTGACGTGTTCCGTAGAGACTATTTTTTCTCACAGATGTAGCTATTCATAGACGGATACATAATACTTTCCATCCCTCTGTGTATGACCAATAAATAAAATTCCATTCGCTTAAGGTGAACTAGCGGAATTGTTTGATATTTTGGATGGGTGAAGTGTGTTGTGTATCTCGTCCATGACTGCAAGAACATTATGTCATGAAAGAAATATGGTGCTAATCATTAAGGAGTCACGAAATGTCATGAGATGGTCAACTCTATCCAACGTTTCCCAAATGACAGCTCTACGTAAGACGCATGTCACCACATGTGTATGACGAGAACGAACTTCGATTCTGATAGTCTTAATACCCTCTATCTTGTTGCAAAATGAGTAATTATTATTTCTCTATGTTATACCCCCCTTAATTAACATACTTTACATATTGTTATCATGTATCTCCATACGAGATGTTTATTGTCACTTAGGTACTGTAAACTGTTGCCGCTCCATCGTTTATTATTTACTGTCAATTGTTTTCTTTAGTTTGGGAATAATCGGATTTTTTTACATAAGATGTTTGTAATGGACTCAACATTTTTGGGATTCCATGTAATCTCCATGTTTAAGATTTTCTACATCGATACCAGAGGATTGGGTTGGACTCTAAATGGATCGTATGGCCATCCATGCAATTTAGATAGGCACCACTCCTTGTATTCACTCAGAGCATCTGCGTTGTTCACAACTGTAAATATTGCACTCAGGCTTTACGGCAACAGCATCAACATCACCCACATCCATACCCTTCACTCGCAAAAAGCAATAATTTATTGCTACAATTATCCCAGCAACTATTTCCAACTGCTTAAAAGGCAATGTATTTTGCTATCATCACAATATATTGTTGGTAATATTCTGGTACATGCGTAATATAGCAACATGCACTTAAAACATGCTTGATTCAAAAAAAACACAAGAACTGTTTATAAGTATTCTCCAACAAACAAATAGAAACATGCCATATGTCTTGTATTTAGTTTGGCATTACATGGCGTGAAATAATTACGAGATGTAAGTGTCCATATGCCTAAATTTCATCGTCCTTATTACATATACATGAAATGAAGCTAAATCAATTGATGCCAATGCTTCACTTTTCATAGTAAAAATTCCATCCTTCAGTAATAAGTTAAGTAAAAGTAGCGATGTTGAAATTGAGACATATGATGACAAATTTGAAATAGACCATAACGTATTTAATTTTAACGATGCCGAATGTGAGGTTAAAATTCCCGAAATCAAAGGGCGGGGAAACACTACATTATGATATACATATATTTTCTTATAATTGTTAACCACACGCGTAAACCTCATTCACAGTCATCGTACTACGAACACAGCATTTAGAAATGTTCACATGCGTGAGAGGCAGAATATAAATTGATGATATCTCACAAAATTATATTTCAGTAATTTATTCATTTACATTTCGCGTTGTGGCAAGTTATTAGTAGCCTACTAGACGGTAGCTTTTGTTTTCTGAGTTTCTATATGCGTCCGTTCGTGTGTGTGTGTGTGTGTGTGTGCGTGTGTGTGTGCGCGTGTGTGTGTGTGTTTGTGTGTGTGTGTGGCTTTGTGTGTGTGTGTTTGGGCACGTGTGTGTATACGTGTGTTTTGTGTGCAAGTGTTACTATTTGAAAATAATATTATTTGGCAAGTTGACAGTGTATAATAATTAAATGCATAAACAATGACATACAGGCAAACATATATCACTATATTATCAATGAATTATCTTTCCATCATTTATGTTAAATGTGTCAATATATGATTAAGTTCTAAAGGCGTAGGAATGTATACGATTATTAAAATAGGGCAATCTCTCTGGAACACTGATTACATTATTGTCTGACTAGAGTTGATTGTGCTAAAGCTATGATCACAATTAGTTGTTGAGGTCAATCGGTTTCTCGATGATAGAAATCACATTTCGTCTATTATGTGTACAGGAAAACCGCATATATTTAGGACTAATGTCATTATTTAAGAATACCGAGGTATTAATTCATTGCCTTTTTGGAGGGATGTCTCCGCAAAAATTTCATAAGAATACAGACCGAAAGCCATGCAGTATTTCATGAATATTATTAGGAAACATGATAGCCGAGAGAGGTTGTTTGGAGAGGTGTGAACGATGTTTGTCGTATTCTATCTATCACATTATAGACATATAATAAATGGAAACATTGCATTTTTTCTTGGTAATTAAACGGAGATATATTTTGCTCTGTTTTATTTAATTTGATATTATAACGTTGCCTTTATACAAAATCGTGACCGCCAAATGAATTAAGCCAGACCTATCAACTCTCACCGTCGGGCGGGGAGAACTCCCACCCATTTTGTGGAGATGAAAGATGTTTTCTCTGGTAAAAATCGGTATAGCTATCATTATGTAAATTCGCCTCAATTCTCCCCGTTCATGGTATTCACAGTTTGGATTATTTAAAGGTTCTGTTAGGAATACAAGGGATATTAGCCATAAATAAGGCGAAGCATTATTAAAACAGATTAGTACATCACATTCACGAAGAATCCAACCCGTATCGATTTTACAAGAATTTATTTCATCGACTTTGAAATACACCACAATTTCCTTCCTAACGGAGAGTTATATAGTGAGTTGCATATGATAAAATAGCTATCAACTTGCAAAGATATATTTAATCAGACGGTTCATTTACTTGAATAACAAAGAATGATGTACGTACACAATCCAGATTTATATAAATACGAAAAGATATCAAATATTTAATAAATCTACATGCTGTTTTTCAAAACTTACTTGAAAGAAAAAAACAATTGTATATTCTGTTATAATGTATTTAACTTCATAGCTTTACATCAATTCCGACTCACCTCGGCAAACACATGCCCCCCTCCCCCATATCAAGCTTCACATTTTGTAATGTTCCTTTTAGTTTTAAAAATAAGATTTTCCGTTATAGACACTTTTTAAACATTATTCGTTCATCTTGGGAGAATTTGCTGTACGTTATATGAAATGGCAAATAGCTATTTATTTTTGGATTAAACGATATACATTTTGAAAGTAGGACTAGACATTTATATGTATATTTGAATGATGCAAATAGAATTATTGTAAACCACAAATATGATATAAATGATTTACCGTTAAAAAAATATAATTTAAAACACACAAAATATTTATCGGTGTTACCAACATGGCTGTGCCAAAAATAAAGTTGGTCAATTTTAACAGTTTGAAAGCATCATCATTCACATCGTTTTATTCAGCACAACTGCCACTGCCACAACCACCATTGGCAAAATAATCCACACCATAACAGAAAATCACACCCACAAACCTCATCTTCAGTGACGCCATTATGATCATGATCATCATCATCAACATCATCATGATCATCATCATTATCAACTCCATCATCAACACAATCGTCATCATTATCATTCGTTATCATTATTTTTAAAGTGTATTAACCAAAACCATTATTTGGCCAATTTCAGATGTTCTTTTAAATGATCGCTACAAAATAACTTAATCTATTTCAAAAGTATCAAAAATATACCTTGGATGAATTCAAATAAATTTAATAAAGAACTTCATAGTTATCTAAACATACAGAAAAACAAAGCAGTATTGGAAAGAATTATCAATGCCATATATAAGAGAAAAAGTAGATGAGAAAAGATTAATAGGTTACGGGAGAAAAAAATGAGAGAAAGTTAGGGGGTGAAAGACTACAGCTAGGTCAGCGCGGTGTTTCAGCTCAGTCTAGCAAATAGAATGGTAAAGGCATTACCGCGGACATTAGCCACTGACACATGCTACAAGAGCCACACCACCCCGTGAGACTCATTTCTTAGAGGGCTTGCTGTCATTTCCATTTTACGCAGGAGAAAAACTGTACGGTGTCCAAAGACGGCGACTACTTCAAAGCGAAAGCGATAGGTCATGACCAAATATTTGCTTGTCTTCCTCTGCCCTGATTTGAAGGTGGCTTCTGTACCAGGGTTTGTGGCTGAAGTGACTATGTTGGAGGCGAAAAACATGTCACTTCATCTCGCAGTAGATGCTCGAAGCTCAATATCGAAATCCAATGTAATGTTCCCTTATTGAATCTCGTAGTTTCACTGATATAATATTCATACATTATTTAAGGTTCATTTTATTCTGTAATATGATTGGTTATATAAGTCATATTATGCTAACACACAATAAGAGGGTCCTTAATTATATTGCCGGGGGTGGGGGGTGGGGGTGATTTAAACGCTTACTGTTGTATGTTCCTTATAAAAACTATGCTTTAACATTCTTCCATTGAGAGCACATACGAACTTTGAATTGATTGACAAGTTATCCTTATATAAGACCTGGGATTTTCCTCACATATGTTTCGTTCACTAACATTAAATAGCAATGGAATGAGTCAGTTGACTTTATATTATTTGTTTTAATTGAAATTGAAAATATCACATTTGACAGACTTTTCAAATCAGACCAAATTAGAAGAAAATAGGCTTAAACCTATGAGTTATTCGTATTTAATACATTCAACTCAAACCACTTGAAATTATATTGTATTCGGATTCAAGTGCAACATATGATTAACATTATAAAATGAAAATGTGTTCAGTTATGTTTTCAAGTGTCAAATTCAATTATCAATTTAGAACAACAAAACTCAAAATGAAAAGAAAAATATTAAACGCAAAAAAAAACTGCTAACTAAAAATAGGATTTATCAAAAATAGAATGTTTTCAATATATAATACGGCATACCAACGTAACAAAAAGTGTCTAACACGAGTATAGTATCTCATACTGATTGTGGAGAAAGGGTGAGAATGATATGGTAATATGCGATGATATTTCTATAACTTTGGTTAGAATTAATGAGGAAATTCCCAACACATTTCTCTCTTGAAAATAGTCCAGTTTGTTTGTATGTGTGTTAAACAGATTGTGCGTGAGAAAATATCCATACTGTGGAGCAATGTACAAGTGTAACGAGAGCAATTAATTGATACCATGATAGATATGCATATACACGAGTATAAATATATATATATATATATATATATATATATATATATATATATATATATATATATATATATATATATATATATATATATATATATATATATATATATATATATATATATATATATTTATATATATATATGTCTTTCTAACTTGACCACTGCCACGTCCGATTTTTATCCATGTTTGAATCTATTTCTGGTGGGGATCGCTTTGGAAAATTAACTGTCCTATGAGTTTGTCTCCTGATGAGTTCGATACTTGAGATTTATCCTTAATAGGATATCTCAAAACGCGAACGAACCCCATGATAGGGACATAATCACGGTAAGAGTGTACGCATGTCTTCTAATTTTAAATTTATACCTAATTGCGTCTGGTTGACGGTATATTTAGTCGATTTCTACATGCTGTTGAAATGTTGGGTAAATATTGTATTGCGGTCGGCCGCGAAGAGGCTGCTTTCGTTTATTTATCAAACATTTCTTCATAGGAGCCATTATTCTTATAGCCTGGTCTAATTGATTTTTTTATGTGGTTAATTATGCTAATTGGGAGAGGAAATAATGTATATATTTTATCAAATGATTCTATGGACATGATTTATGATATATTGCTCTGATTATTTAATTTATTAATTCTTCTTTGAGCCACATCGTGAACGGTTGCCACATATATATCTGTGACTTTGTTTAGTATGTATATATGTAAATCTTTATATTTAATAAGCTCCCATTATGTTGCGATGCAATGTGGGCAATATTGGGCTGCGCTTTCTAGCAACCAGCCCACTCGCCGTAAGCAACTAATCGCATTCTTTCTAACTTGACCACTGCCACGTCACTATTCTTAGCCATTTTTTAATCTATTTCTGGCGGTGATCGCTTTGGAATTTTAACTGTCCTATGAGTTTTCTCCTGATGATTTCGATACTCGAGATTTATGCTTAATAGGATATCTCAAAACGCGAACGAAACCCAGGGTAGGCACATAATCACGGTAAGAGTGTACGCATTTATTCTAACTTTAAATGTATACCTAATTGTGTATGGTTGACGTGATATTTAGTCGATTTCTACATGCTGTTGAAATATTGCGTAAATATTCTATTGCGGTCGGCCGCGAAGAGGCTGCTTTCGTTTAATTATCAAATGTTTCTTCATAGGGGCCCTTATTCTTATAGCCTGGTCTAATTGATTTTTTATGTGGTTAATTATGCTAATTGGGAGAGGAAATAGTGTATATATATTATCAAATGATTCTATGGACATGATTTATGATATATATATATATATATATATATATATATATATATATATATATATATATATATATATCAGAGTAAATAAATGAGATATAATCTAAGATTATCCAAGGTAAAATTGCAAATAATCTGTACTGTGAAATATTTTAAGGTGCAGCAATGGGTCATGCAACAAGATGTTTATTTAGCTGTGTTGTTCGGAGGGGGATTTCGGACAGTTCCAAGGTCAGTTGTTCCTGGAGTATTAATAACGAATGAATGAAGAACATTCCTAGCAATAACATGATCCATTGCCTAGTATGTTATCGATTGTGTGCTAAAATCGATATTTACAATATTATCTGCAATGGTATTGTGAAACTTGGTTTTAAATACTATTCATAGCTGACAAAATATCAAAACAGAATGTTTTGATAACTTGGCTGGTATAAAGAATATGTAAAACCGAGTTGCAGAAAAACGTTGTAGATGGGGATTTTAAGACACAATCGATACCATACTAGGCAATAAGCCATATGTTAATGCTTGGAATAAAATCCTTTTGTATCGCTTATGCGTGTTAATCATCATTCCTTCGTTTTATATATATATAAATATATATAAAACATTAATATATAAGGGAACAAAGAATCAGTGTCCCATCATATACATACTTTATGAAATATTACATATGCTTCACTGCCGATCAGATCGAGGAATGATTTACTAATGATCGAACATGACTCTGGAATTGGAAGGTCCTCATATATGTTTTAACATGCAGATTCACTTCTAAGAGTTGTTGAATATTATCCCGATTCGTTCTTATATACTACCACAAATTTCTGTCATAAGGGTTTATCACCCTATTCACTTGTATGTTTCTTTCAATACTGCCAATCCATCAGTGAGATGGAGGTAGTGCGTACGCAGAAAAAATCCAAGGATATATAGCAATAAATGGTGAATATATTTGATAACCAGTTAACTAAGTGTATTTGGTTTTACCATTATTCCTATATAAATAACTTATGAATATACTGGTATAAGATATTCCTGTGCTTTGTAGTTTACCCTGTAAATGAGAGGACAATAAAAGGTAAAATAAGCTGTTTATGTGATAATGACGAAAATATATTATGACTATACCAGACAGTCAGAGCAAAATGTTATATGACAGCGATTCATTTTGATAAGGGCTGCATAATGAGAATTCCTTTTAAATAATTTATAAAAAAGCGATATTACTTTTTAGAACACAGACGTCCGCAATAGGGAATAAAATGAGAGCGTTCTGGATCATAAGAAAGGTGATAATGAGGAAGACAGTGATAGATTTGACCATGATAATTATATGTTATTTATTCAGACGCGCTCACACGTGCACCCCACATTCAAATGCACATCCACACACATGTATGCGTATATGAGAGAGGCATTATGCAGTCATCTGAGTGTTTAGCTTGGCGCCTGTATTATATATGAATCTCTATTGACTGAATTACCCTTAAACACATACTTAAATATTTGATTTGAATATATGTGGGTGTATGCATATATGTATGTACGTATGGATAATGTGTGTATATATGAAGATACGTATAAATGAATGTATGTATTTATGTGTATAATGCAAGGCTGGATTGATGAAGTTTTATGTGTGACACATACTAATTGACAACTTTGTGAAATGCGACCTAAACGTTCAGCTTTGGAAGGTTCTGAACACGTATTGCTTTATTGTTAATGCATGTATTCAAATTCAAACGACTTCTCTGTTTTTATCGGCTATCCAGTAGACAGGATGTCTGTCTATATTTCTGGATGATCAATGAATTGCTCACATTATTTCGTATCGGACCATACACAATTACTTATGAGGAAAATCAAATCCCCAAATAAATTACCCAGAAAGAATCTCATTCGTCTGAACTGTTAGCTGGCAGAAACAAAATTCCCTTCAGTATTTATAACTTTTTATATCTGCGGGTGAAATTATAATTAATTTGGATTATACAATAGGATTTTATGGTTACGTGAATGAAAAATATTGTACTGCATTAAAACGTTCAATAAACATTTTTGTAAGACAGGAATAAATCGGTATTTGACATAAAATATTACGCAGGTAACAAAAAATAATGCATTATTATATATTGGCACAAACTCGAAAAACTGAATGTGTGTAATTTTAAATCAATCTTAGCTTCAATCTTGAACAATGTGGCATTATATTGAATATATGATTTACTATCGATTAAACCTCTATATACATTTCATATACGAATTTACATTCATTCATTATGTATAGATTTCTATATTCAGCTTCGTTTCGTATCATTTTGGTTGGTATCGCCTCGAGGGAAATATGCCTATATGAAAGTTTCCATATTCGAACCAGTTACATTATATTATATTTTATTTTATCAATGATTGATAACTGAGAGGTATTTCCGAAGCAGGTACAATGGGGTAGAAATATATAAAAGGCGAATGATGACAAACACAATAAAACAATCTAACATTTTTACCCATTATGATTCAACATAATATGTCGGTGTTATCACCGCACTTTTCTAATGTAAATAAAAATCCATGCAAAACAAAAACAAGTTATCGATGCGCTCTTCCCTAAATGGTCTAAGGATATGGATATGGTGGTGCCGTGAAGCTTTTATATGTTATTCATCTGTTGCATTTGCATGTTGATGATTAACGACTCTTAACTTCCTCCACATTCCTTTCTGTCGGTTTTGTGATCACCACAGTTTCTCAGCTGCTGCACATACCAGAGTGTTTTTGACAGAAACTCTCGTTGTTATGTACTCCCTGATCCCTATCTACAGCATGCAAACAGTATTTTCGATAAGATCCTTAGTGTGTCATTTGTATGTTTAGGCGTTCCTTAAGAATGGCTTCACAGATGACAGCGGTCTTCTTTACATTGAAAAGCGGCAGATTTAGGTAATCTTTACCATCTAGACGCGGGCTTTCTCCTTGTTCATTTTTGTGAAGTCACAAACCCATTTCTTTTAGCAATTTTATATCAGACTTAGATAACGTATGGGACTGAAGTTAAACAAAATCAGATTTCAGTATATAAAGAATAATATATTATTTATGATATATCATGTAAACATTTATTTTTGATCATTGCCTTTCTGAGCAGTTGGTACATATTTGTGTAGCAGTGCCTTCAAGTAATCCAGGCTCCTAATAAACAAGTTGTATGGAATAAACATGACATCAGCATTTATTATTATTGCTAAAATGTCATTTTCAACCTACAATGCTTGGACTTGTGCTTATCACACTTTAATTCCTTATAATTAACGTCACAGACATATATATACAATATAAATTATGCTACATACCTATATATCTAAAACAGAGAATGTCTGTCTGTCCGATCACTAAAACTCGAAAACCACCCAAACGATTGTTTTCAAAATTTACACATGTAATATTTATGGTCCTGTGAATGGACCATAATGTTCAATGCCCTAGGGACTACATTAGGCGATTTAGCGATCTCTATCTATAATTCTTAGTCTTTCTCTTTTTAGATAGATACAGAGATATAATATCTCCCTGTATGCCTGAGTGTCTGCATTACGTCATTATGACGGGTATGTGTGTATATATATATATATAGTGTATATATATATATATATAAATATATATATATATATATATATATATATATATATATATAGAGAGAGAGAGAGAGAGAGAGAGAGAGAGAGAGAGAGAGAGATAAATATACACGGGTGTGTATGATTGCGTATAGAAGATTATATTAATAAGAGGAATTCCAACTTTGTCTGATTTACTCGTTATATTTATAATCCTTTAAAATGTATAATGGTATTATCATGAAATAGTATGATAGAATATTAAATTCTAAGTGTTAATTGAACAAGTACTTTCATGCTTTCGCAATCTTCAGGTTCATAATATGTGGTGACAGTCAAGTTTGCAATTTTCAACTGTTGAAAATTGCAAACTTGAATGTCCTTTCGAGCTAATTCCATTGTAAAAGAATTCCTTACACTTAATATAACGGCTCTTCGTCGAGCTAAAATTCGCCTCATATATACGACTGTTATTTCTAGCAGTACGGTTATGAGACTAGCCTGAATCTGTGAACCCATGTGCGTCACACAGTCTTTTAAATTATTTAGAAGTGAAGCTTATCAATTGTCTCTGGATGTTTACTGAGGAGAGCAGTGGCAAGATATTCCTACACTTATACACGTATCCATCTCGAAACATGTTTGGATTTTGAGGTTTAAACTTATCTACTGAACAGGTTTGACTTTGAAATTTAAATATGTATAAACATCATAGCCATTTGGCGGCACAGCTAGTTTTTGTCGATTTATTATTATTATTATTTTAGATCGATGTGGACGAACTGTGGTAAAATAATTAATATTCTTCAGTCTGGCTAACTTTCTTTTGCAATATAAATACAGATATGTTGGTATCTGTTTCATCATATATATTACTGATATATATTACTTTTATACACGGCTCAGGAATATTTCCTTTCGAGCTAATTCCATTGTAAAAGAATTCCTTACACTTAATATATATATATATATATATATATATATATATATATATATATATATATATATATATATATATATATATATATATATATATATATATATATATATATATATATATATATATATATATATATATATATATATATATATATTGTATGCCCTTTGTGTCTGTGTGGCCTCTGCACACCCTCTGCACCATACTATCGACGCCACCCCATCTATGGTTCAGCTAACCACTCGACTCCCGGCAATGAATATGACCGCAGCTAGTAAACAAGGACCCACACCCCACCCTCCCGCACCAAAATTTTCTCTTTACTCTCTTTACTCTTTGTTCTTAAATGTTTGGTTGGTAGAGTCCATAACACCAATCAAACCACTTTTATAGCTCTGACAATTCCTACGGTTACGTAAGGAAGAAACATTGTAAGCCAATACAAATTTGTTGATGTTGTAGACGCTCTTGTGTTCTGTATCATATATACGGCTCTGCTCCAAAGCATAGAGCTAATTATTATGCTGCCAATACCTTAATGGGACACGGGTATACAATACCTAACTCCTATTAACCTAAGTATATATATATATATATATATATATATATATATATATATATATATATATATATATATATATATATAGAGAGAGAGAGAGAGAGAGAGAGAGAGAGAGTGAGAGAAATAAAAAGTTAGAAAGAGGTGGAGAGAGAGTGAGGGGGAATCAGAGAGAAACAAATACACATATATATCCAATATTTACTGAGATAAACCTTCAAGTTAGACCAATGTCTAATGAAAGAATAGCGGCAAAATATTTTGACAGGGTTGGATGAAACTTTGGTTTATGGAAATGGTAAACGTTAACAGCATTGAAGCAAATATTTTGCATCGTATATGCTGTTGGTTCCCACATGGCGCCATACAGATGCCGAGCGTGCAAATATTTATCATATAACTTTCACCTAAGTTACATTTCTTTTTTTATTTCGTATAGTTTACATTAAATATGCACATATTATGAATATATGTATTAGAACCTAAAAAAAATGCATTAAGAATTTATTTTCTTTTTTACCATTATTTACTGATGAGTAGTTTATGTATATCCAATAGTGTATATTGTTCGTTCTTATCTATATACAATTTCAGGAGCGTATTTTCGTTTATTAAACATTTTTTTTGTTTTTCAATCTCTCTCTCCATCCCCTCTCTATCTCTCTCAGCATACGCACACACACACACACACACACACACACACCCACCCACACACACACACACACACTAAATCATATATATATATATATATATATATATATATATATATATATATATATATATATATATATATATATATATATAAATATACATATTATATATACACCCACACACTCCCACACATACATACACATACACATATATATATATATATATATATATATATATATATATATATATATTTATATATATACATACACAATAGATAGTTAGGTAAATGGATAGACACACACACACACACATATATATATATATATAAGCATAGAGAGGGAGAGCAGAAGTGAGAGAGAAAGTCGGAGAGAGACGGGAGAGAGAGCGAGAGAGAGAGAGAGAGAGAGAGAGAGAGAGAGAGAGAGAGAGAGAGAGAGAGAGAGAGATGTTGCTAGAGCGAAGAACTTATTCTCGTTACCAAATATCGAGGAAAACAACACGATGAAAATATTTATATTCGGTTTGTAAATATTTTCAGATGAAAAGTCCCAGCCTATGTCTACCGATGTGCCGTTATATTTTGTGGTCTAAGAAACATGTGTTATATATAGAAATGTACTTGTCTCAATAATAAACACAAAAGCGTACACCATAGAGTAATATATACAGCTGAAACAAAAGTTAAAATGAGTCAAGAATTTGTTATTTAAAGAGTTCAGCATAGAAAAATTTATGAAATCATAAATTATTTATGAACATTTCGGGAGATATATATCAGTCAATATGCATTCCGGAACTCATTTCCAATTAGATTAGGAAATGTGCGAGCTGAGATCGTTTAATTATGTTAAATATCTCCATGTATGAATTATATAATTTGGAATATAGAAGGACATAATAAATTTCTACACTAAAACCGAAATATAAGTTAATATTTAAAGACACAAAATTGAGTAATTAATGACTGTAAAATCATCTGTTTCATAACGTGAGGACATAATAATTCAGTGATACCTTCATGTTTACCAGACGCCTAGGGATTATAAATTTAAAGAAGTTTGAGATGAATATATTAACGATTTTAAATCCAATAATATATATATTAATTAACCAGCGACTAGTCCAAATATGAGTGAATTTTGAAAGATATATTATTAAGTATTGTAAATCTAAAAGCGTATATTATATATATTCCTAATAGAGTTTAATTGTTGAGAAATTACCACAGAATGAAAATTAATATTTAGTGTTTATAATATAAAGGTAAATTAATCTATATAAATCTAAATCAAATCATTAAAGAAAGGAATGCAGTAGTATATTTATATCTACTACCATAGGGTATAAACACAATTTTGCACAAGACCAACTATAAAGGAATATATTTCATGCTTTACTTAGTAGGAAGAAATGAGGGTGCGAAATGTATCAGTTAGTCTGGTAAATATCATCAAAACAAATATCAACGTATATAAATATATCGCTCTGGGGAATATGATATTCCTTCCAATAGTGCAATATAATACGAGTGATAAACCATGCATATAGGGAGGAAACCGTTGAAATGCTTTTGGACATGGTTAGAGAGTAAATTGAAACCTTATAATTTCGCTAAAATAATGAGGCACGAAACAATTTCAAAAACTCTATGTATTATTGTAATCCTACTAAATAACTGGATAAATGAAATTATAAAAAAAAGCCATTGTGATTGGAAGTAATGATGAAGTGGACTACACATATTTTCGTAGTTTTTAAATACTAGTGTCATTTTAATTTTAGTTTAATTTTAAACCAATTTGTTTATGGAAGATAAAGTCAACTCAGATTATACGTTAATAATTTTTGTAAATCCTTTCATATTGTAGTTAATCTACTTGGTTTCTGATATCCAGCGCGTCATTTGGGTTTCGGAAATTAGGTCTCAATTTAGGTTTCATATTGTATATTTACCACTTAATCCCCCAATGTAGCCCAAGAAGGAGATTGTGTAAATTCGTGCGCCTGAATGCATTGGCATAGGACTGTATGTCAATTTGAAAAGTTGCAGTTAATGACTATATATGATCATATGTTCATTCCAGGTTCTTGTGTATTGGTACATCATGCTAATTCCGCAGTCCTCCTATAAACAGAAGCATTTAGTATTAATACATTAGTAGCTTATAGGTATCGGGTTTAAAAATTCGTCCATATTATTAGTAGAATAAATAATTGTTAAAAGCTATTTTTGTATGGGATGAATTTCTTCAGTAATGTGAAGATAATTTTGATAATTATTATGAACACAGTGACGTTGATTGCACCATACGTCACATAATATTATACGGCTTAATTTCCCCTTTATAGTAACTACTATGAAATCAGGTCAAACTATTTAGAGATTTGTATTAATAGGATACCACTAACGTATTGAAAATCATCAGTGGGATATCCTAGTTAGGACTGATGCTTCATTGTATCTGAGCTACCACAATACTTATGTATGAATTGTGTAATACATAGTGTTGTTGAAACGTTTACTTTATGATTTAAAAAAGCGTAAATGACAAATAGCAGCCGCTTCTGAATGTAAGTAACCAGCAATGGAACCACAATACTACGACAGAGGCATATTGCCGAAATGAATCCTAATTCGTTGCTCTGAAACATTCTGATTGGAGAACAGGCTATTGGCAAAACAGCTCTTGGTAAACTATTGTGAGGCTTTAAGGATTGAATGACGTCATTGATATGAAAGCAAATATCTGTCCAGTTATATATAAGTAACCATTTCCAAAACGTAGAAGGCGCAAACGCTTTCGGAATCTAACGAGCGTCTCATGATAATCAGCAATGCAATGAAAGTTGAATGATGACAAATGATCCACAGCTTCCTGCGAGACACATGTGCAAAGTAGCATTGACTGAGCAACCGTGAACTCTAATTAAATCACCAACATTGCTCATCTAAATGATATTATAGTCTGAAACAAGACGGCGCTCACGACGCTTTCTCGCACAATTTCTGTATGTATACGTGGGTATATATATATATATATATATATATATATATATATTCCGGTTTACATCATCTAGCTGTTCCCTTGAATGGAATTGGAGATATACTAAAGCGTGGAGAACTTAATATTGCTAACAAACATTTATTGGACCGTTTTGCACAACCAATAATACACCTTACTATATAACAACTATATATATATATATATATATATATATATATATATATATATATATATATATATATATATATATATATATATATATATATAGTTAAAAGAATAGAGGTGTAGCACACAAGTTATTATATATTGGTAAACGGAATAGAAAATGCTGACAAATTGTTCACAGTTGAAAAATGGTTTAATTAGGAATGAAAGAGTATTAGTGATTGTATGGGTTAGTATTCAGTTGTGGTTTTAAGTTTTTAAGTTTTTACCGGTTGCGCATTTCTAAATGCTTTTCAAAAATAATTTTGAGATAGAGTGTCCGTGCTGTTTGCTCTGATCAGAGCAAACAGCACGGACACTCTATCTCAGGCCCATTCACACGTGGCAGATAATAATATTAATAATTGTTTCTACTTTTGGCACAAGCCAACAATTATCCAGTACATTACTGGTTCTTTATTTTGTCACCTCCATAAGGATGAAAGGCAAAGTTAACCTTGGCGGGATTTGAACTCAGACCATAAAGGGCCGTAACTCTTTGCTGCAAAGCATGGCGTCCGACCCTCTACCCATACTGCCAATACACCACGCTATAATAATAATAATAATAATAATAATAATGCGCAATACATACATTGGATATTGGTGGAGCATCAACCACCTCCCATACTTGAAAAAGATCACATCTCAATCTTGTGGGACTTTAGCATCCAAACAGACCGAAAAATAGATGTAAATAGACCTGATATAATACTGAAGGACTTTAAAAAGAGGGTAAGCCTGCTAATTGATATGTCCGTTCCAATAGACAAGAATGTATCTATAAAAACATTTGAAAAATTGAGCAATTATAAGGACCTGGAGATAGAAATTGAAAAAATGTGGAAATTGAGAAGTAAAGCAATATTAGTGGTTGTAGGCGCTCTAGGAATGATACCTAAGGGGTCTAATGATTACTTATCGCAAATCACAGGAAACCCGCGTATAGGAGAAATACAAAAGATAGTACTAATGGGAACTGCCCATATACTAAGGAAGAGTCTGTCAATATAAGTACATCACAAATTTAAACACCTAAATGGGCATGTGTGTGTATGTATGTTCTTTCTTGAACATGGCGGTCCTTGTTGTCTCTTGAGGTCACTGGTTGTGACTTGGTGATAACTCGTATGAACATAAAGCAAGATAAATGCAACTATAATAAGTGTTTCTACTTTTAGCACAAGGCCAGCAATTATTCCAGTACAATACTGGTACTTTATTTTATCGACCCCGTAAGGATGAAAGGCAAAGTTAACCTCGGCAGGATTTGAACTCAGACATAAAAGGACGTAACTATGCTACAAAACATGGTGTCCAACCCTCTACTGATACTGACAATCCACCGCCCTTCCATGCATCTATAATAATTGTTTCTACTTTAGGCACAAAGCCAGCAATTAACCAGTGCATTATTGGTACTTTATTTTATCGACCCCATAAGGATGAAAAATAAAGTACCAGCAATGCACTGGGTAACTGCTGGCCTTTTGCCTAAAGTATAATAATAATAATAATAATGCTTTCTTTATTAACCACAATGGTTGACATAAAGTAGACATTAAGAACAGTACAGGACAATACAGGACGTTACAAATGGGCATTTCCGCGTGTAAAAAACAAAAACAGAGGGTGTAATAAAAAAATAACAATGAAAAATTCCCCAATAGGGGGGAGACTTCCGAGGGACATTCGTGGAGAAAACCCATTAAAAAGCCACAGTTAACCCTGACCACCAGGACAAGTGCACTCCCCCAGTTTTCCACCTTTCATTTACAGATCCTACACAGTTAGCTATATTATTAGTATTATTATTTTTATTTTCTTTCATTATTGTTTCTGAGTTATATGCCGAGTGTCTTCCTGACACCCAGGGCAAATAAATTCAGTGTGCATTGGTAAGCCAGTTAATACAGCACATTTATTATAATTCAAAAAAAAAAAACAGTATACATATATACGCATGTGCATATGCATATGTAAATACAAGGAGGGATATCAATCCTACAGAGATAGTGCTCTTCTCCATACGCGTGTAGTACCAGTCAAAACAATTGTTTGCACCTCGTGCAGAGAGTGTAAACCAGCAATCAATGGCAAATATTGTTCTGTTCCGTTCTTGATTATCCCCAGTCCTCCCACAATCACTGGTATTGTAACGGCCTTGTGGTGCCACATTTTCTCAATTTCAATAAGCAAATGTTTATATTTTCGTAGCTTGTCAAATTCTTGTGCCGCGATATTGTGATCACATGGGATGCTCATATCTATCAACAAACATACCTTGCTATGTTCATCTTTTACAATGATGTCAGGTCTATTTGCTTTTATGGTCCTGTCAGTATGTACATGAAACTCCCAGAGAATAGTTACTATTTCCCCTCCGTCACAAGCTCAGGGGGATGATTGTACCACGTGTCTTCAGCTTTGATTTTGCAATGCTGACATATTACCCAGTGTAGTTATTATTATTATTATTGTTATTATTGAATGCCAGGGTTGACGGAGGCTAGGCTATGTAAGGTATAGTAATTTTTAACCTTTATAACAATTGTAAATTGTTTAAAATTTGAACCAAATTGTAGATAAAATCACCCTCCTCCTCGTGAGAGGCTTCTTTCTGTCCGTTATTTGGCCCTTCGGAGTTAAATAACCAGTTATTGGGGTTTTGTGTCCAGTATTCATTTTAAACCGTAAAAGAAAACATGGATTCAAAAAAGAATTTTCACAAGTCTTCTTCTTCCCCAATCGTCATTACGTCAGAGAAAAGATTGTCTCTCTCCCTCCCTTCTCTAAATGTGGTGTCCCCTCTGTCGCCTCTTTCGCAAGCGACGTCATTAAAGAAAAAGAAAAATGTAGTTTCTCGTAGCGTTCTTCATCAAGCGAATGCGCGTACCGTGGAACATTTCTCCACGACAACGACAACGACGAAAGATGTGTGCGGTCAATACGGAAAGCCATTTCATTCGTCTGACGTCATGAAGAATAGCAGCAGCAGCCGTAATAACATCAGCAACAGCAACAGTGGCGAGGAAAATACTCGTAGCAGCCGCAACACCACCAGCAGCAGCAACAGCCACAACAACAGCAGCAGCAGCAACATCAACAACAACAAGAAAAACAACAACAACAACAGCAACAGCAACAACAACAACAACAACATCATCAACAGCGGCGGCGGCGGTCGTAGTACCAGCAGCAACAACAAACGTAACAGCAGCGTTGACGACAACAACAACAACAACAACAGCAACAACAACAAGAAAGAAAAAACAATCTCGTTTGCAGGTGTCGCAAAGAACCTGGAAACCATCCTTATAACAAATAAGGAATTAGAGGAAGCAAAGAAGATGGTGACGAAAACTGGACACCGAGCAGTCTGCAAGGCAGCCGAAGAATCTTTCGAAACCCAACAGCACTGTACGGTCACGGACCGTACAGTAAGCACAACATCACATAGGGTTGAACGAGCCACAGAGGCTCAAATGGAAAAAGCTATAGGATCTGTGAGGCAGCGGAAAACGCATATCACTCGAGGCAAGAAATATGCCACCGTGGATGTGCTTTTTGGTACACCCCAGGACGCAAAGGCTCAATCCTTAGTGGCCCCAAGGAGCGAGGAAATGGTGTTGGTGCCCTCCTACTGCGGGCAAAAAATTGTGAGGGTCAAACTGACCCAAGACCCCACGCCCCGGGAAGACCCTTATTGCCTGGCCGCATCTGTCCTTGTCGGAATCGAGGACAAAACAACCGTACTGCAAGTACAGAAAAAAGTACGAGAAGATTGGGTCGGCGCCTACATTGAGATGTTAATCCAAACCGACCAGGAGTGCATCGAAGCTATCCCGAATGGGATAGACTTCGATAACGGCACTCAGCTTCCCATAAGTGTTGAGGGCAAACGCCCGAAATGCTTTCGCTGTGGGTCGAAGACTCACCTCAGAGCCTTCTGCAATGAGAAGGCGATGAGAAAGGAGAAAACCCCCTCGTTCCAAAACCCCCTCCACTGCTACTAGCAACAGACAGGCGGCAAGCAGGAAGAATAGGTCCGTGGCACCCATCCCCACGCCACGGAAATCAACAACAGCAGCAGCAGTGGACGTATTAACAACAACAACAACAGTAATACCAACTGCAGCTGCAACAGAGACTCCACAGCAACCATCACCAACAAGAGCAGGTGAAAGAGCGGAGCTGGTACCCCTCCCCGACCTCACAGAATCGGACATGGAGTGTAAGGTGGGATGGGGATGCAAAACGTCGCAAGAAGGCACAAACACAGAATCAGCGCATCGTCGCCTTCGAAAAGAGAGGGAAGAGATGAAAAAAGGGTGAAGGCTACTGCAAATAGACTTACAGCAGCAACTCCACCAACACCATCACCACCCACACTAGCACTACCGTCACCAGCAGCGGAACCATCCTGCCAACAACAACAGCACCTTCAACAACACCATCACAAGCACCAACATCGCAAACACAAGTTAAACACAACCAGCAACAACGACAAGAAAATAGCAAATCCACCCCCACCCCCCAATAAAGAAATGCACAACAATAAATACACACAACAAGAAACTAATGACTTACATAATTGAACACACATACATTTCATAGCACGATTACATAATACCAGCACCAATCAAAACACCGACGAACATAAGACTGGTAAGAATATCACAGAAACAATACACAAACATTAACATGAAATTCCCCAACGCAGTTGGTGATTTCAGAGACCTAGGAGGTACACCCAACCGGAGAGTATACTTGGATATACTCACAGAAGAGCCGATGACCAGCCGAAGGGACGATTCAACGGTCTCCTCACCAGACGATCAAGGTAAGGGATCCTTTCTCACTTGCTCCATTCCTCACCCAACATGGCCGTATTCAGGATCGGAAGTGTAAACGTGCGTGGCTTGAGCTCGGTTTGGAAGCAGGGTCACTTGCTTAACGACCTGAGTTCACTAAACATAGATGTGGTGGCCATCAGCGAGAAGGGAATCTATGAAACTCAAGCTTTCGCACAGATCTTCGACAGTTACGAGGTGTACGCATCTCCGAGCCGTCCGGGAGCGGGGAGGGGGTGTGGCTGTGGTACTTCGGAAAAACATGGGTCCCGCCGTACGGACCATCTTCCTCGACCCAGAAGGTAAGTCGGTGGTGCCGGACCTGAACGGCACCGATGGCAACGCTTTCAGCCTAGTAGCCCTCTATGCCCCGACAGGGACAGGACGGCCAGATTTCTTCAGACGTCTACAGACTTTTCTGCGAACGTCCCGCTCTTTAGTGTTAGTGGGCAACTGGAACGGTTTCTTGGATGCACGCTGGGATTGTGTGGGGCTAATGGATAGGCGAGGAGGGTGCAAGAGCCTCAAAACCTGCTCAGACGTTTTGAACTCTCTGACAGGTATCGACTGGAATACCCGAATGTGCAAATTTGAACATGGACAAACCGCATCGGGTCATCCAGATCGTTTCTAGATAGGGTATTCTGCAGGGAACTAGATAAGGCTAGTATAGGTTGTCCACAATTTAAAATAGTCGACTACACAGACGACAAATTTGTGATCTGTGAGATCGACATACACAGATTTCATAGACAAGGACCTGGTTACTGGAAGCTGAACGCGTATTTCCCGGCGCGGCGCAAAGACTACAGAAGGCTGGCCTAATCTTCTTTAACCATCCTTGGAATCTCCTTGAGATAGTACTTAGTGCTCTTATGACAATTGGAAAGACCTTGATATCATTGCAGTTCCAAATCCTTTTTAACTCCCACTTTAAATCCTAGTATAGGTTAATTTTCTCCCTCTCCTTCTCTTGCACTCTCGTGTCAAATGGGCGGGCTACATCTACAATCAGGCACGATCTTTTTTCCTTGTCCAAAACCACAAGGTCAGACCTGTTATTTTCTAATTCCTTGTCCGTCTGTATCCTAAAATCCCATAGCACCTAAACTTGATCGTTTTCTATCACCGACTCTGTCTTTTGCTCATACCACTTCTAAGAATGTGGTAAATTGTTTACATCGCATTGATGCCAGTGAATCACCATCCCTATCATATCATGTCTCCAGCCCTTGTAGTGAGTCTGGGCTAGGTATTTACAATGTGAGCCACAGTCTCGTCTCTCTCTCCACGTATCCTACAAAGTGAGCTAGCCTCCTCCTTGTCAATATAATGTTTCACCAACTTCGTTCTGAGGGCTTGCTCTTGTGCAGCCATTAGCATTCCTTCTGTAGCTTTTTTCAGGTCTCCTCTTTTTAAGAAGTTCCATGTCTGTGGATCTCTGAATTGTGATTTCTTAAAGAAGGTGGGTGCTATGAAGGGATTTTACATGAAGGTTGCTCTTCCCCCCTTGCTGTTATTTCTTCTTTGGACATCACCCTGGTCTATTGTCTTCTCTTTCAGTACAATTTTGAGCATTGGCTCCCTTCTGTGAGACACACATTTGTGCACTTAGTTATTTTCCATCTGAACACAGTCCTCTATGCTGATAAGACCTATGCTGATAAGACGTATGCTGATAATGATTACTATGTATATATATATATATATAAGTGTGAGTGTCTTTGTGTGCGTATGTGTGGTTGCGAGCGTGTTGGAATATGTGTAAGTGCATGTTGTGAATTAGCGTCTCTGTGTGTCTGTCTGTACATGTGACGATCTCTCTGGGTATACGTTTATTTGTCGTACGAATGTATATATAATTGCAGATTTATTTACATGTGGGTTGCGAAGGTATATTTCCTGATAACAATTCGGAATATTCCATTTACATATGGGAAACAACTTGTAGTCATTCTTTCAGTAGATAGAATTATCTTCACCAGATGAGAAGCAAAGAGTAAAATCAACAGAATTCTAAGTAAGGCGATAACAGTTTATCATCTACCATGCATCTGACGAAGAAGCAGTTGAAATATATGAAGATTATGGCATATTTTGAGATTTTCCAGACGCTGGGTGAAAATGTTTGTTTTTAATGAGATTACAAATTTTACTTACATATTTGTATTTACTTCTATTTTACTATTTTTATAAGTCATTTCGTTTTCTATCCGTTTTCTTGCAGTTTGCAAGATCCAATTTTATAACGAAGCCTTATCTTACGCTAATATTTTATCTTTAAATTACATTTATATATAATTTCTTTAGTTATTTAGTAAAGTATTTAAAACTTTTGTCTTTAAACTTACACTAAGAATGTAAAGCGAGGAGATGATTTCTCTTAAAATCAAATAGATAATGATTATTTAATATAAAATAAAATCATTGATATTACATATAAATTTGAGAATTATTCTGATGATGTATATCATGTAGGAAAATGTATTAGTTAATTCCTCTTTAATTCAAAATATCTATGCATTCATTTCTTTGTAAAGAGATAAAACATCCCATATATCCACTTTGGAAAACGAAACATACTACGAAAAGGCTGAACACTACAATCAACAGAAAATTATGAGAAACCTAAAATCTCTAATCAACCAATACAAAGAAGGACTCACTAACAAGGAATTCAGCTTCATCACAGACTTCACAAGTAAATCCAGCCTTTTCTACGGTATCCCTAAAGTACATAAAAGCGAATCAATCAGTAAGGCATGCAAGGAAGCCACAGACATAGTCATCAATGTCCCCTCACCCAATGATCTCAAATTAAAACCTATAATAGCAGGCCCCGCTTGCGAAACGCACCGTCTTAGCAACTTCATTGATACCCTTCCTCAAGCACATCAAAAGCTATATAAGGGACGACCTAGATATGCTCAATCACCTCCCTAATATGCCACTTTCTGAACAAACCCTACTAGTGACGTTCGATGTAGTCAACCTATACTCCAACATCCCCCACAACCTAGGAATAGAAGCTATCCAATTCTGGCTGGATAATTTCCACAATGAACTCCCACAACGCATCAAAAAAGAATTCGTGATAGAGGGACTCAACTTTATCTTGGAGAACAATTACTTCGTTTTCAATAACAAACCCTACAGGCAGTAATCTGGGACCGCTATGGCAACTAAAACAGCCCCTACTTATGCCAACCTAGTCATGGGATACCTGGAAATCACCCTCTACACTAAAGTCCTAAACAAATTTGGAAACACCCTCCATTTACACATTGAAAGGAACTGGAAGCGATATCTAGATGACTGCTTCATCCTTTGGCACGAAAACATCGAAAAACTTAAAGAATTTCACACCCTTATAAATGGGCTCAACACAAATATTAACTTCACGATGGAATACAGCCATCAACAACTCCCCTTCCTCGACATCCTCATTAAGATCCATAACAAAAAAATAGAAACAGACATATACTACAAGCCCACAGACTCCAAGCAATACCTCCCCTTCAACTCTTGCCACCCTAGACACGTTAAAATTAATATTCCCTACAACTTAGCCAAGAGAATCTGTACTATAGTCTCCAATAAAAACATCTGCTACTTACGGCTACAAGAACTAAAGGACACACTCATAGGCAGGGACTACCCTGCATCACTAATTGACAATGGAATCCAACGTGCCCTAAAACTCAGTACCCAGGACCTTAGACACCCTAAAGTAAATCAACCAAAACTAAAAGCTCTTCCATACATCTCCACACACCACCCCCTCAACAACGGGGCCTTTGACACCATCCTCCAGAACATCACTGTATTGAAAAAGGACCATAGAATGAACCAAATTCTACGAACACACGATATCATAAAGAGCAAAAGACAATCCAAGTCAATGAAAAACATCTTAACTCATGCCAAAGTACTGCCAACCACAGCAACGAAACCCACAGTAAAAAAATGCGATAGACCCAACTGTGGCATTTGCATCAACCTAATAGAGGGTTCGGAATTCTATTTCAAAGATGGACAACGTTTTATAGTAAAACACAATTTCACATGTGCATCGGAAAATCTAATATATGTATTAACTTGTTCAGGTTGTCGAGAACAATACATAGGCCAGACCAAAACCAGCCTCCGCCAACGCATGAATGTCCCTAGATCCCAAATTAAGATACGGGAATACAGGAAAATACCACTGAGTGAACACATTGATACCTGTGCCGCCCAAAATCATCCCAACTTCAGAATCTTTCCCCTCTACAAATTTAAAGATAATGCCACCCACACCCAGCGCATCAGCAAGGAATCTTACTTCATTAACAAATACGGACCCCGTCAAAACACTTCTCCCTAAGACGAGCCCACAACATACACACGTCAACATACATACCTACATCAGCACACATCTCTACCCACATATAAACACAATGACACACGTAAACACACATGCTCTATGGTGCAATACAAAAAAATATATGTGCATATATATGTATGTATATATGTATATATATCTATATGTAGTGAATGTGTGTGTGTGTGTGTGTGTATATATATATAGTGAATATCATTTCACACCTTTTATTGTTAAGATTTTTGATGTTCTATTAAGAGAACCGATTTGACTGAAAAAATCAAATAATGTACACCATTTTACGAGGGGGAAAAAATACTGGTCCACCCACACACACACACACACACACATATATACACAAACACATACACACGCGTACATCAACATACAAAGAGACTTATACACACACACACACACACACACGCACTTCTCCGTATAAGACAAAAGCTGAAAAATATCTTTTGACCTTCGAATGACTCTGCTGTATATATACTTGCACACACACACACACACACACACACACACACACACACACACACACACACACACACACACTTATCTTAATAGCCATTTGACACACATCGCTGCTGGCCATTGTCGCAGCATCGAACACCTTACTACTACTACTACACACACACAGACACACACACACACACACACACACACACACACATATTTGTTGTGAAAGAGTCATTTCTCAATCTTGGCGCAAAACCAATTTTTTGTCCACATGACCTCTACCGACCAATCAAAATTGTTTTGACCAATAATTTTTGCTGGAGCCACTTTTTTAACATTTTAACATAAAAACAGTCTTGGCGCAAAATCAACTTTTTACATTCACATGACCTCTACCGACCAATCAAAATTGTTTTGACCACAAGCATTTTTGCAACACAAAAATAACGCTGGAGCCACTTTTTTAACATAAAAACAGGTAGAATTCCCAAAACTAATCAGATCAGAGCAAACAGCACGGACACTCTATCTCAAAATTATTTTTGAAAAGCATTTAGAAATGCGCAACCGGTAAAAGACTTAAAAACTTAAAACCACAACTGAATACTAACCCATACAATCACTAATACTCTTTTATTCCTAATTAAACCATTTTTCAACTGTGAACAATTTGTCAGCATTTTCTATTCCGTTTACCAATATATAATAACTTGTGTGTTACACCTCTATTCTTTTAACTATCATATCCTCACACGAGATACAGAAAATGCCAACAGAAATGGATACAACCCTCATCAACTCAAATGAAGAAATCCTACAGGAACTCAAGAAAATCAACACCAACCTATCTTTGCTGGTCGACAAACTTGACTCCACAATTAAGGAAACCGCCACCGGATACAAACCCTCCGAAATCGGCGACAAACTCCAAAACCTTTGCGATACTATCCAAACTATGTTCACTACTACCAACCCAGGAAAAACCAAAGAAGAACCATGTGAGATTGATTCACACAAAATGAAAATTCGAACAATTCCAAAATGGAACAAATCGCTCAGAGACAGAAAGTTCTCATTCTGGAAGATGATACAAAATCACAACAAAGCAGAGATATATGAAAAATGGCTTAACGCAACCCCTCTAACTCTCCCCCGTAAACTACAAATAAAGTCCATTCCAAATGAACCCGAACCTCAAAGACACCTTAGGGAAAGAATGGCATTGGAAAAAATGAAGACAGAAATTGAACTTCTTAAACTGAGGGCCCAGACAAATGAGGAAAATATCAAAGCCATCGATGAAGAGATCCTCCTGGAAATCAACAACAAAACTGAAGGCCCCAAGGTAGAGAAGATCTCCAAATTATGGAAAGGGGATTGCAACAGAGAAGAACTGAAATCCCTTCAACGCTGGGAAAAAAGTGCCGCTTGGTTCCTACACTATGAATCGACTTTTCAAACGGATTACACCTCCAATAACCCGTTCATAAAATAGGAAAACCCATAACTGAACCGCACAACTTCTCAAACCCCCAAGCCTCAAACAAACGAAGAAGGAAGCACCACACCGAAGATGAACTTCCCAACCTCGCTACCATAAGAAGGAACAAAAACCCAAGAAATCATCTCCCCCAGAATGACATTTACAACTTTCCCCCTTCAAGGAGACACCATACCAAATCACTCAACTACTACGCGGATTCCTCATCGTCAAACATAGGGAAAAGATACCACTGCCATGATAGATGCAACAACTTCCCCGCTTCAAGGGGACAGCAAGGTAATTACCATTTTCTCAACTCTCACTTCCACAATACACAACAAACCCACACCACACGATACAACCAACAACGTAGGCCACTTATAACACCACAATACAACATGGCACATAGAAACACACACCCATACTCGCAGTACAGGAACACCCCATTCAATCTACAACCACCAACCCGAACCACATTTTACAACAACAAGGAATATAACAAACACAGGAGACCACTTAACATCAGCAGACAACCCCTCTACCCCAACCATTTTTTAGACACAGCACACAAATACAGGCAAACAAAATAACACAAGACAGGGAGGAGAAACCGATAGTAATAAAAAGTATCAATCTTACTAGTGCAGAACCAACACCCAACCTTATCAACTTACTCTCCAAAGGTCTTAAATTCACACCGACCCCACTACGTCCTAACTACTATGAAATGAAGGAAGACATCACAGACTTCTGTAGACAGTTACGACTTAGTGAACAACTATTCGACCAGTACAATGAGGATGAATCATTAGCCAGAAATAGAAGCAATTACACCCCTTCAAAAGGTAGAAATAAAATCCTGGACGAATTCTGTGAACACATCACAAACTTCCCTTACCAACACTTGCACAGACAAAAACACAAGCGAAACCTCAACAAGAAAGAATGGGAAGAATTAAATAGATTAAAAACCGACAGAACCATTACAATTAAAGAGGCTGAGAAAGGGAGTACAGTAGTCCTAATGGAGACAGAATTCTATATCAACTTAGCGCCCTCCACTTTGCAAAACGAAACATACTACGAAAAGGCTGAACACTACAATCAACAGAAAATTATGAGAAACCTAAAAACTCTAATCAACCAATACAAAGAAGGACTCACTAACAAGGAATTCAGCTTCATCACAGGCTTCACAAGTAAATCCAGCCTTTTCTACGGTATCCCTGAAGTACATAAAAGCGACTCAATCAGTACGGCATGCAAGGAAGCCACAGACATAGTCATCAATGTCCCCTCACCCAATGATCTCAAATTAAAACCTATAATAGCAGGCCCCGCTTGCGAAACGCACCGTCTTAGCAACTTCATTGATACCCTTCTCAAACCCTTCCTCAAGCACATCAAAAGCTATATAAGGGACGACCTAGAATGCTCAATCACCCCCCTAATATGCCACTTTCTGAACAAACCCTACTAGTGACGTTCGATGTAGTCAACCTATACTCCAACATCCCCCACAACCTAGGAATAGAAGCTATCCAATTCTGGCTGGATAATTTCCACAATGAACTCCCACAACGCATCAAAAAAGAATTCGTGATAGAGGGACTCAAATTTATCTTGGAGAACAATTACTTCGTTTTCAATAACAAACCCTACAGGCAGAAATCTGTGACCGCTATGGGAACGAAAACAGCCCCTACTTATGCCAACCTAGTCATGGGATACCTGGAAATCACCCTCTACACTAAAGTCCTAAACAAATTTGGAAACACCCTCCATTTACACATTGAAAGGAACTGGAAGCGATATCTAGATGACTGCTTCATCCTTTGGCACGAAAACATCGAAAAACTTAAAGAATTCCACACCCTTATAAATGGGCTCAACACAAATATTAACTTCACGATGGAATACAGCCATCAACAACTCCCCTTCCTCGACATCCTCATTAAGATCCATAACAAAAAAATAGAAACAGACATATACTACAAGCCCACAGACTCCAAGCAATACCTCCCCTTCAACTCTTGCCACCCTAGACACGTTAAAATTAATATTCCCTACAACTTAGCCAAGAGAATCTGTACTATAGTCACCAATAAAAACATCTGCTACTTACGGCTACAAGAACTAAAGGACACACTCATAGGCAGGGACTACCCTGCATCACTAATTGACAATGGAATCCAACGTGCCCTAAAACTCAGTACCCAGGACCTTAGACACCCTAAAGTAAATCAACCAAAACTAAACGCTCTTCCATACATCTCCACACACAACCCCCTCAACAATGAGGCCTTTGACACCATCCTCCAGAACATCCCTGTATTGAAAAAGGACCATAGAATGAACCATATTCTACGAACACACGATATCATAAAGAGCAAAAGACAATCCAAGTCAATGAAAAACATCTTAACACATGCAAAGTACTGCCAACCACAACAACAAAACCCACAGTAAAAAAATGCGATAGACCCAACTGTGGCATTTGCATCAACCTAATAGAGGGTTCGGAATTCTATTTCAAAGATGGACAACGTTTTATAGTAAAACACGATTTCTCATGTGCATCGGAAAATCTAATATATGTATTAACTTGTTCAGGTTTTCGAGAACAATACATAGGCCAGACCAAAACCAGCCTCCGCCAACGCATGAATGTCCCTAGATCCCAAATTAAAATACGGAAATACAGGAAAATACCACTGAGTGAACACATTGATACCTGTGCCGCCCAAAATCATCCCAACTTCAGAATCTTTCCCCTCTACAAATTTAAAGATAATGCCACCCACACCCAGCGCATCAGCAAGGAATCTTACTTCATTAACAAATACGGACCCCGTCTAAACACTTCTCCCTAAGACGAACCCACAACATACACACGTCAACATACATACCTAGATCAGCACACATCTCTACCCACATATAAACACAATGACACACGTAAACACACATGCTCTATGGTGCAATACAAAAAAATATATGTGCATATATATGTATGTATATATGTATATATATATATATATGTAGTGTATGTGTGTGTGTGTGTATATATATATAGTGAATATCATTTCACACCTTTTATTGTTAAGATTTTTGATGTTCTATTAAGAGAACCGATTTTACTGAAAAAATCGAATAATGTACACCATTTTACCAGGGGGAAGAAAATACTGGTCCCCCCCCCACACACATATATACACAAACACATACACACGCGTACATCAACATACAAAGAGACTTATACACACACACACACACGCACTTCTCCGTATAAGACAAAAGCTGAAAAATATCTTTTGACCTTCGAATGACTCTGCTGTATACACACACACACACACACACACACACACACACAGACACACACACACACACACACACTTATCTTAATAGCCATTTGACACACATCGCTGCTGGCCATTGTCGCAGCATCGAACACCTTACTACTACTACTAGACACACACACACACACACACACATATACACACACACACACACACACACACACACACACACACACATACATACACACATAGACACACACACACACACATATTTGTTGTGAAAGAGTCATTTCTCAATCTTGGCGCAAAACCAATTTTTTATCCACATGACCTCTACCGACCAATCAAAATTGTTTTGACCAATAATTTTTGCTGGAGCCACTTTTTTAACATTTTAACATAAAAACAGTCTTGGCGCAAAATCAACTTTTTACATTCACATGACCTCTACCGACCAATCAAAATTGTTTTGACCACAAGCATTTTTGCAACACAAAAATAACGCTGGAGCCACTTTTTTAACATAAAAACAGGTAGAATTCCCAAAACTAATCAGATCAGAGCAAACAGCACGGACACTCTATCTCAAAATTATTTTTGAAAAGCATTTAGAAATGCGCAACCGGTAAAAAACTTAAAAACTTAAAACCACAACTGAATACTAACCCATACAATCACTAATACTCTTTTATTCCTAATTAAACCATTTTTCAACTGTGAACAATTTGTCAGCATTTTCTATTCCGTTAACAATATATATATATATATATATATATATATATATATATATATATATATATATATATATATATATATATATATATATATAGTTGTTATATAGTAAGGTGTATTATTGGTTGTGGCAATAAGATTTTTATTAGCAATACTAAGTTCTCCATGGTTTCGTATATCTCCAACTCGATTTATGATAACAGCTAGGTGATGTAAAATGATGTAACCTAGTGTCGGTGTGTGTGTGTACTCACTCCCACTAACTGTGACCGTCTATAGTTCTACAGATCTGATGCTGTGTTGGTATGTGTATATATTTGTTTTTCTTTGACCTCGCGTCATGTATATGTTAGTGTGTGTGCACCCACTAACATTAACTGTGACCGACTGTAATTCTACAGATTTGATTGATGTCCAGCGTCTTTTACAGCTTCTGTGGGAATTGATTGTTTTATGAGACTAACTGAGGACGATAGCAGTCGCCGTGTTCTGACTGATTGATCTTCATATCGGGGACTAAACTCTGTGAATGAACACAGTTAATTTTCTCCCTCATATCAAGGATTTGAAAACAATTCATTTTCACCTGACGAGATCAGTGATAATCGATCATGGTTACATGATCGATCTATCTCTTTTTGAAACATATGTCGGGATTAAAATGATCGGAAATGTATACCATGCCTTCGCATCTTTATTTTTATATATATATATATATATATATATTTCGTTGACAATTATATCAGTATTCCTAGACATGTAGATATATTACCCTTGGTATGACAGTGTTGTTTTAGCTCAATGTAGGATAACTAGTATACTACAGAGCCGTTATACTTATAGGAAGAACCAAAGATTGCTTAGAAATATATTGTTTTATTAGTTAGATAACAGTGTTTCATCCATACACCATGGCAGGAATCTTCAGAGCCTATAAACATGAGTATATCAGTAGTTGCATGCTCAATCGAGCTGCGTCAACAGAACAAGGTCAAATGACCAGCAGGGTGGTCCAGGGGCTAGCGCTATATGGTAAAAGACATAATACATGATGCACATACTGTCATAAATGTCTTAAAAATTTAAAAAATTAAAAATCAAAAATTAAAAATTAAAAATTAAAAATTACACCAAAAATGTATCAATCAGATGGTGCAATATATGATAAAGAGGTTGGGATAGGGTTATAAGGGATGAGTGAGGGTATTACTCAGCTTTATCAGAAAGAATCAGAAAATATAAGAAAATAACCAAAACATAATAATAAAAAAATAAAAATAAAATGTGTATGTTTGAGTGTTTGTGTGAGGGTGTATTTGTGTGTTTTATTACGAACATGCGAGTTTCTTCTTTTATTTTTTTTTCTTATATTTTCTGATTGTTTCTGATCATGCTGAGTAATAACCTCACTCATGCTACCATCTCCCAGCCTCTTTATCATATATTGCACCATCTAAGTGATAAATGTTTGGTGTAATTTTATATTTTTTATTTTTTATTTTTTATTTTTTATTTTTTTTTTTTATTTTTTTTTTTTATTTTTTATTTTTTATTTTTTTTTTTTTATTTTTTTTTTTTATTTTTTTTTTTTTAAATTCATAAGACATTTTATGACATTATGTGCCTCTTGTATTATGTCTTTTTCCATATAGCGCAAGCCTCGGGACCCCCTGCTGATCATTTAACCTTGTTCTCGTAACGCAGCTCGATGGAGCATGCAACTATTGATATACTCACGTTTATAGGCTCTGAAGATTCCTGCCATGGTGTATGGATGAAACACTGTTAGCTAATAAAACAATGTATTTCTAAGCACTCTTTGTTTATTCCTATAACTATATATATATATATATATATATATATATATATATATATATATATATATATATATATATATATATGTATATATATATATATATATATATATATATATATATATATATATGTATATATATATATATATATGTATGTGTGTGCATGTTCGTGTGTATGTTTGAGTATTTGTGTGAGTGTGTATTTGTGTTTTACAAACATGCGTATTTCTTCTTTTCTTTTACTCGTTACAATATTTCTAATTGAAGTTGCTTTTACGTTCTCGTGTTCCAGAACCTGAACTTTGTCAACACGACAGATAACTGAGGGCAGTTTTGTTCCTCTCCGACTTAAATCTTTCTCCCTTGGAAAACCCCCAGTTGGTGGATGGGAAATCCGAAAATAAGGACAATTAAATCACTTCCAAGATAATTCTATCTCATGTTATTATTATTACAAGGGCGGTGGATTGGCAGTATCGGTAGAGGGTCGGACGCCTTGCTTTCCAGCATAGATACGTCCCTTTACGATCTGGGTTAAAATCCCGCCGAGGTTGACTTTGCCTTTTATCCTTACGGGGTCGATAAAATAAAGTACCAGTAATGCACTGGGTAATTGCTGGCCTTGTGCCTAAAGTAGAAACAGTTATTATTATTACACTCTTTCCTACGTTCCACTACACATTATACGTCTCATTCTACAATTCCTCTTACAACTCTCTCATTATCACCTCATTAAGTTACCCGATGTTTTACCTATCTGCATTGTTAAGGCTTCCAAAGCGACCAATATATATATATATATATATATGTGTGTGTGTGTATATATATATATATATATATACATATATACTAATATATATATATATATATATATATATATATATATATAAGTTATATTTAATTTCTTGGGATTCCAACACACTTAAAAGTTTATAACAGAGATAGAGCACTCAACAGATTACTGGAGTAAATATTCAATATATTACTAAATAGACACTATATTTTTAAAACAATAATTATTTTATTATATATATATTTCGAGAGCGACCAAGCCAATATCGGTGCGCTTTCATCAGATAAAATACACAATTTGTTTTATAAATAGTGACATAACCATGGAACGCAACCCTGACTATCCAGCGAATGTTCAACCGTCAAGGTTGTTTTCCATGTTTATGTCACTATTTATGAAACAAATTTTGTATTTTATCTGATGAAAGCGCACCAACTTTGGCTTGGTCACCCTCGAAATATATATAATAAAATAATTATGGTTTTATGAATAGAGTTTCCATTTGTTAATATATATATATATATAAAATATTTCCGTAGGTACGATAAAGGAAGGGGCAGAACTCTATCTATGCTACAGAACTATTTAATCGACCCAGTTGTAGACTAATCAACCCTGCTAAATCATAAATCTGTCTTGGTAGTAAAAAAATCCTTAGAAATATAATCCTTCAAATAAGAACTAAAACAGAATTATTCCAACGGTTAAACACTTCCTCTGTTATATCTTGGTTTAATTATATACAACAGAAAAGAGAAAAATGTGTGTAGATTTACCCAATTCGATATAGTATATTTCTACCCCTCTATTACTCAATGCTTATTAGCTAAAGCTTTAGAATTCGCTAGAAAATGTATTGATACATCTAATTTAGAGGAAGATGTTATCTTACACGCTAGGAAAACACTACTTTTCGGTAAAGAAGAAAGTTGGGTTAAAAAACCCAGATAACCGTTTTGCTCTCTCTATGGGTTCATTTAACAGTGCCCACGCGTGCGATTGAGTTGGATTATTCCTCCACCACATCCTTAAAGAGAAATGTCCCACCCATACTACCGGCTTATACCGAGACGAAGGATTGGCAGTGTCTCATACCACCAACAGCCATAACCTTCACAAATTCCGTAAAGATTTAATTAAAATCTTTTTTAACGTAAACCTTAAAATTACTATGGATACTAACCTAACTAATACTAACGTCCTCGATATCAATCTTGACCTACTTACTGCTTCTTTCAAACCCAACCATAAACCTAACGAAAATTTAAAATATATACAAAAAGAGTCTTGCCATCCTCCTATAGTATTTAGAAACCTTATTCCTAATAATAGTCGTAGGATCTCCACCTTATCTTCTCCTGTAGAAAGTTTTAATAAAGCAGCCCCTTATTATAATAAGGCCCTGCAAAATAGCAATTTGAACGAACAAACCTGATATATACCTACACTTCCAACTACCACTAAATACACTGATAGGAAAATAAAAATAGTAAGATTTACTCCACCTTTCTATCTAACAATTAAAACTAATATAGGCAGAAAATTCCTTGAACTTTTAGACAAACATTCCCTCAATAATATAATAAGATATTTAATACAAATTTAGTTAAAACTAGCAGAATGGCCCGGCGTGGCTCGGGATTTGCTCTAAGGTTCCCATATATTTGATATATATTTATCCTTATCTAGCATCGTGAAATAAATACATGTGTTTATATTTTGTTATTGTGTATGCCAAAATATCTGTACACGAATAAAATAACAGATTAAGGTTTAAGCAAATAATCTCTGCTTTCACCCATAACGAGATCTTCTGAAACTAAAAAAAAATCAATCTGTGAAAGCAGAAGAAACTTTACACACACACACTATATATATATATATATATATATATATATATATATATATATATATATATATATAGTATGCTTTTATCGTTTCGCTTTTTCTACCAGCCGAAATACGAATCTCGCTGAATGTATATTTGTATTAATCTCCCGAGTATTACAATTAACCTGTTAATAATTCTATTGACAGATTAATTGCATAAGCTTATTTTTAAAACTACCCGGTTCAGTGCTTATTCGATTTGTGCTATCTATGCAATTATTTGCATGAGGAATTTAGCGTACAGGTTGGGGTCCACCAGGGCTCTGTTCTTAGCCCTCTCCTGTTCATCATAGCCCTGCAGGCAATAACGGAGGAGTTTAAGACCGGATGCCCATGGGAACTCCTGTATGCTGATGACCTCGCACTCATAGCTGAATCTATGGTAGAACTAGAGAATAAATTCCAAACCTGGAAGCAGGGACTAGAGAGAAAGGGCCTCAAAGTCAACATGACAAAGACTAAGGTCCTTATAAGTAGACGAGAAAACAGAACCCAGATCCCCTCAGGGAAATGGCCTTGCTCAGTATGTAGGAAAGGTGTAGGTAGGAACTCCATTCTTTGCCCCAAATGCAAACAATGGGTACACAAGAGATGTAGCGGGATCTCAGGAAGCTTAATTAAGAATGTAGGATTCACATGCAGCAGCTGTGCTGAAACAGCAAGCAAACAGCCACAGGAAACAAGTACCACCAATCTCTGGGAGGGCCCTGTAGAAACAGTAGACAGCTTCTGCTACCTAGGTGACCGAATTAGCAACGGAGGTGGGTGCTCAGAAAGTACAATAACTAGGGTAAGAACGGGATGGAAGAAGTTTAGGGAACTACTACCACTGCTAGCTGCAAAAGGCTTCTCCCTCAGAATGAAAGGCAGACTGTATGATGCGTGTATCCGAACAGCGATGTTGCATGGTAGTGAGACCTGGGCGCTGAAGGTGGAAGACTTACGTAGATTAGAGAGAAACGAAGCCTGCATGCTCCGATGGATGTGTAACAGTAATATACGTGAACGACAAAGCATAAATGAATTGAGAGAGAGACTGAGCATAAGAGGAATCAAATGCTGCGTGCAGGAGAGGCGGTTACGCTGGTATGGACATGTGATGCGTATGAAGGATGACAGCTGCATAAAAAGGTGCAGAGCACTAGAAGTTGATGGAAACCGCGGAGTGGGGAGACCCAAGATGACTTGGGATGAGGTGATAAAAGCCGACCTTACCCAACTACACCTCTCAAAGTCAATGACACACGACCGTGACTTCTGGCGTCACGCAGTAATACAGGGTACCCGACCTCCCATGGGTACATGCTGAAGCATATAAACAATATGCCCCCCCCCCCCACCGCAAGGTGGTCGTGGAGGTGCCACGGCAAAAAAGCACCCAGCCCACACTGTAAAGTGGACGTGTAGGCGCCACGAAAAAGCACCCAGCACTCACTGTAAATGAGGTTGGTGTTAGGAAGGGCATCCAGCTGTAGAAATCAAGCCAGATCAGTTCCTGTATGAGCAAGGCATGGTCAGCCGACCAGACACTGCCCACAACAGGACAACCCGTCTAACCCATGCTAGCGTGGAAGAACGGACGTAAAACGGTGATGATGATGATGACACATACTGAATTCATTTGCAAAAATCTGTGGTTTTTCCCCTTGTGAGTTACACATGTGCTTTTACAAAGTTCTACGTCATTTACAAAGTTGGTGCAGAGCAAAATACCTGTTGATAACGTGATATTCCTTGTTCGATCATTATGCTAAAAGTTTATAGTTTTAAGGAGACATTAGTATTGATTTAGGTGTCATAGAAACCCTGCATTTGGATTTTACCATCAATTCCATTTGGGTCCAGGTCTGTTTTAATAATTTATTGTGTTTGACCTGTTTAGCTTGATTTGTTTTTTGGCTTAGGTGGTTAATGCCTTCTTGACCACTTTTTCAGTATATAAGGCGTTTTAACATATTGTCTAGCTCTAATTTTCTTAACTATTGGAGCGCTTGCCAGCATACCTACGATTTTGCTTTTCGTTTCGCTTTTTCTACCAGCCGAAATACGATTCCCCGCTGAATTTATATATATATATATAAATATATATATATATATATATATATACTACATATATATACATTTATACACACACATATAGCGTCATAATCAGTACTGCAGACAGATATTATAAAGGCACGCCGTCGTAACTATGTATCTATCTAAAAAGAAAGACTAAATCGCCTAATGCGGTCCCTAGAGCATTGATAATTTGAAATATATTTGGCTCAAAAGACTCACACGACCATGCGTATTACATGTGTTAAGTTTGAAAAAGTTCGGTTAGGTGGTTCCCGAGTTTTAGGTAGTCAGACATACAGACTTTCTCTGTTTTAGATATATAGATTAGCTACTCTTGCTGCTCATCAATGAAATCTATGATTACCAACATGAATATCATTAAAAGAAATCGATGGAAGTAGAAATCCAGGAAGCTGACAATAGCCTTTACAGGGAAAATGAAATAAGAAATCGATCATATACGAGGCTAAATTAACAACTATTAACAATAACCAACTAGCCATAAATGAGCAAACTAAAACTGAGATGTTCAGAAGTTGTCCACACATGAAATCACATATTTTTTCCAGCTAGTATAATATACCTTTCGACACTCAGACACTTCCTTCTTTTACTAATTAATTATTCCGCTCACGACCCTGATCTCTTTATGAACACATATATTTAACTACGACAAATACACACAATAAAGACCCACTTATATATTATAATTATATCCCCCTTTTTCACACAATTAACACACACACACACAGATAACATTATATACATACACACACACACACATATATATATATATATATATATATATATATATATATTTATATATATATAAATATATATATATATATGTATATAAATATATATATATATATATATATATATATATATATATATATATATATATATATATATATATTAATTCAGCGAGAATCGCATTTCGGCGGCTAGAAGAAGTGAGACGAAACGCAAATTCCGTGTCATGCTGACAAGCGCTCCATAGGATAAAAAAGACCAGAACAATAAACATAGGTTACAAATGCCAGAAAATCAGAGAAGGTTGTCAAGAATCAATTAACCACCTAAGCCCCAAAACAAGTCAAGCTAGACAGGGCAGACAAAATAAACTACATATTCATATATCTATCTATATATCTATCTATATATATATATATATATATATATATATATATATATAAACGGAAAAAATGAAACGAAATTTCATTTCCCACTCTTAGTACGGCTGTTACTTAAATATAAGTATGTACACGTACATACATATATGTATTCAGATGTACAGTAGTACGTACAGTAGTATGTTTCATTTTTTCCGTTTACCGTTTTCGGTGAACCCGGCCGATTAACCAACTCGATATGCAAATCGGGCTACTCAGTCGTTAATATGCATAAGGTAAATATATACGTTCAACAATCTGGCAGGAAGGTATACGTTGCAGACGATAGCTAATAAGCTTGCAACTAGTACAAAGTTCCTTTGTCAGTGTTGAACAAACGAGCAACGACGGTTGCTAGACACTACGGCTTGATACAGGATGTTTGTTTACAAAAAAACAGAGCACTATAATAAATGTTCGGTGAATCCATACGTACATATATATATATGTGTGCATGTATGTATATATATATACATATTCCTGTACGTCTGTATACATATATGTATGTACGTGTACATACTTATATTTAAGTAAAAGCCATACTAAGATTGGGAAATGAAACTACATTTCATTTTTTCCGTTTACCGTTTTCGGTGCACCCGGCCGATTAACCCACTCCATATGCAAACCGGGCTACTCAGTCGTTAATATGCATAAGGTAAATATATACGTTCAACAATCTGGCAGGAAGGTATACGTTGGTGACGATAGCTAATAAGCTGGAAACTAGTACATTGTTCCTTTGTCAGTGTTGAACAAACGAGCAACGATGATTGCTAGACACTACGGCTTGATACATGATGTTTGTTTACAAACAAACCGAGCATTATAATAAATGTCCGGTGAATCCATACGTACATATATATATGTGTGCATGTATGTATATATATATACATACTACTGTACGCCTGTATACATATATTTTATACGTGTATATACTTATATTTAAGTAACAGCCGTACTAAGAGTGGGAACTTAAATTTCGTTTCATTTTTTCCGTTTATCGTTTTCGGTGCACCCGGCCGATTAACCCACTCGATATGCAAATTGGGCTACTCAGCCGTTAATATGCAAAAGGTAAGTATATTCGTTCAACAATCTGGCAGGAAGGTATACGTTGCTGACGATAGCTCATAAGATTGAAACTAGTACAGCGTTCCTTTGTCACTGTTGAACACACGAACAACGATGATTGCTAGACACTACGGCTTGATACGGGATGTTTGTTTAAAAACACACCGAGCATTATAATAAATGTTCGGTGAATCTATACGTACATATATATATATGTGTGCATGTATGTATATATATATACTTATTACTGCACGTTTGTATACATATATCTATGTACGTGTACATACATATATTTAAGTAACAGCCGTACTAAGCGTGGGAAATGTAATTTTGTTTCATTTTTTCAGTTTATCGTTTTCGTTTCACCCGGCCGATTAACCCAATCGATATGCAAATTGGGCTACTCAGCCGTTAATATGCATAAGCTAAGTATATACGTTCAACAATCTGGCAGGAAGCTATACGTTGCTAACGATAGCTAATAAGCTTGAAACTAGTACAGCGTTCCATTGTCAGTTTTGAACAAAAGAGCAACGATGGTTGCTAGACACTACGGCTTGATACGGTATGTTTGTTTACAAACACACTGAGCATTATAATAAATGTTCGGTGAATCCATACGTATACATATATATATGTGTGCATGTATATATATATATACATAAGACTGTACGTCTGAATACATATATGTATGTACGTGTACATACTTCTATTTAAGTAACAGCCGTACTAAGATTGGGAAATTTTATTTCGTTTCATTTTTTCCGTTTATCGTTTTCGGTGCACCCGGCCGATTAACCTACTTGATATGCAGATTGGGCTACTCAGCCGTTAATATGCAAAAGGTAAGTATATACGTTCAACAATCTGGCAGGAAGGTATACGTTGTTGACGATAGCTCATAAGATTGAAACTAGTACAGCGTTACTTTGTCAGTGTTGAACAAACGAGCAACGATGATTGCTAGACACTACAGCTTGATACGGGATGTTTGTTTACAAACACACCGAGCATTATAATAAATGTTCGGTGAATCCATACGTACATATATATATGTGTGCATGTATGTATGTATATATACTTATTACTGTACGTCTGTATACATATATCTATGTACGTGTACATACATATATTTAAGTAACAGCCGTACTAAGAGTCGGAAATGTAATTTTGTTTCATTTTTTCCGTTTATCGTTTTCGGTGCACCCGGCCGATTAACCCACTCGATATGCAAATTGGGTTACTCAGCCGTTAATATGCATAAGGTAAGTATATACGTTCAACAATCTGGCTGGAAGGTATACGTTGCTGAAGATAGCTCATAAGATTGAAACTAGTACAGCGTTCCTTTGTCAGTGTTGAACAAACGAGCAGCGAAGATTGCTAGACACTACGGCTTGATACGGGATGTTTGTTTACAAACACACCGAGCACAATAATAAATGTTCCGTGAATCCATACGTACATATATATATGTGTGCATGTATGTATATATATATAATTATTACTGTACGTCTGTATACATATATCTATGTACGTGTACATACATATATTTAAGTAACAGCCGTACTAAGACTCGGAAATGTAATTTTGTTTCATTTTTTCCGTTTATCGTTTTCGGTGCACCCGGCCGATTAACCCACTCGATATGCAAATTGAGCTACTCAGCCGTTAATATGCATAAGGTAAGTATATACGTTCAACTATCTGGTAGGAAGGTATAAGTTGCTGACAATAGCTAATAAGCTTGAAACTAGTACAGCGTCCCTTTGTCTGTGTTGAACAAACGAGCAACGATGGTTGCTAGACAATACGGCTTGATATGGGATGTCTGTTTACAAACGCACCGAGCATTATAAAAAATGTTCGGTGAATCCATACGTAAACATATATATATGTGTGCACGTATATATATAGATATATATACATAAGACTGTACATCTGTATACATATATGTATGTACGTGTACATACTTATATTTAAGTAACAGACGTACTAAGAGAGGGAAATGTAATTTCGTTTTATTTTCTCCTTTTATCGTTTTCGGTGCACCCGACCGATTAACCCACTCGATATGCAACTTGGGCTACTCAGCCGTTAATATGCAAAAGGTAAGTATATTCGTTCAACAATCTGGCAGGAAGGTATACGTTGCTGACGATAGCTCATAAGATTGAAACTAGTACAGCGTTACTTTGTCAATGTTGAACACACGAGCAAGGATGATTGCTAGACACTACGGCTTGATACAGGATGTTTGTTTACAAACACACCTAGTATTATAATAAATGTTCGGTGAATCTATACGTACGTATATATATGTGTGCATGTATGTATATATATATATATATACTTATTACTGTACGTCTGTATACATATATCTATGTACGCGTACATCCTTATATTTATGTAACAGCCGTAATAAGAGAGGGAAATGTAATTTCGTTTCATTTTTTTCGTATATCGTTTTCGGCGCACCCGGCCGATTAACCCACTCGATATGCAAATTGGTTTACTCAGCCGTTAATATGCATAAGGTAAGTATATACGTTCAACAATCTAGCAGGAAGATATACGTTGCTGACGATATCTAATAAGCTTGAAACTTGTACAGCGTTCCTTTGTCAGTGTTGAACAAAGGAGCAACGATGGTTGCTAGACACTACGGGTTGATACGGGATGTTTGTTTGCAAACACACTGAACATTATAATAAATGTTCGGTGAATCCATACGTATACATATATATGTGTGTGCATGTATATATATATACATAAGACTGTACGTCTGTATACATATATGTATGTACGTGTACATACTTATATTTAAGTAACAGACGTACTAAGAGTGGGAAATGTAATTTCGTTTCATTTTTTCCGTATATCGCTTTCGGTGCACCCGGCCGATTAACCCACTCGATATGCAAATTGGGTTACTCAGCCGTTAATATGTATAATGTAAGTATATACGTTCAACAATCTGGTAGGAAGGTATACGTTGCTGACGATAGCTCATAAGATTGAAACTTGTGCAGCGTTCCTTTGTCAGTGTTGAACACACGAGCAAGGATGATTGCTAGACACTACGGCTTGATACGGGATGTTTGTTTACAAACACACCTAGCATTATAATAAATGTTCGGTGAATCTATACGTACATATATATATGTGTGCATGTATGTATATATATATATATATACTTATTACTGTACGTCTGTATATATATATCTATGTACGTGTACATCCTTATATTTAAGTAACAGCCGTAATAAGAGTGGGAAATGTAATTTCGTTTCATTTTTTCCGTATATCGCTTTCGGTGCACCCGGCCGATTAACCCACTCGATATGCAAATTGGGTTACTCAGCCGTTAATATGCATAAGGTAAGTATATACGTTCAACAATCTTGCAAGAAGGTATACGTTGCTGACGATAGCTACTAAGCTTTAAACTTGTACAGCGTTCCTTTGTCAGTGTTGAACAAACGAGTAACTATGGTCGCTAGACACTACGGATTGATACGGGGTGTTTGTTTATAAACACACCGAGCATTATAATACATTTTCGGTGAATCCATACGAAAATATATATATATATGTGTGCATGTATGTATATATATATATATATATATACTTATTAATGTCCGTTTGCATACATATATGTATGTACTTGTACATACTTATATTTAAGTAACAGCCGTACTAAGAGTGGGAAATGAAATTTCGTTTCATTCTTTCCGTATATCGTTTTCGGTGCACCCAGCCGATTAACCCACTCGATATGCAAATTGGGCTACTCAGCCGTTAATATGCATAAGGTAAGTATATACGTTCAACAAACTGGCAAGAAGGTATAAGTTGCTGACGAGAGCTTATAAGCTTGAAACTAGTACAGCTTTCCTTTGTCAGTGTTGAACGAACGAGCAACGATGGTTGCTAGACACTACGGCTTGATACGGGATGTTTGTTTACAAACACACCGAGTATTATAATAAATGATCGGTGAATCCATACGTACATATATATATATATATATATGTGTGCATGAATGTACATATATATTCATAATACTGTACGTCTGTATACATATATTATGTACGTGTACATACTTATATTTAAGTAACAGCCGTACTAAGAATGGGAAATTAATTTTCGTTTCATTTTTTCCGTTTATCGTTTTCGGTGCACCCGGCCGATTAACCCACTGGATATGCAAATTGGGCTACTCAGCCGTTAATATGCATAAGGTAAGTATATACGTTCAACAATCTGACAGGAAGGTAAACGTTGCAGGCGATAGCTCATAAGATTGAAACTAGTACAGCGTTCCTTTGTCAGTGTTGAACAAAAGAGCAACGATGATTGCTAGACACTACAGCTTGATACGGGATGTTTGTTTACAAACACAACGAGCATTATAATAAATGTTCGGGGAATCCATACGTACATATATATATGTGTGCATGTATGTATATATATATACTTATTACTGTACGTTTGTATACATATATCTATGTACGTGTACATACTTATAGTTAACTAACAGCCGTAATAAGAGTGGGAAATGTAATTTCGTTTCATTTTTTCCGTTTATCGTTTTCGGTGCACCCGGCCGATTAACCCACTCGATATGCAAATAAGAGTGCTGAGCTGTTAATATGCATAAGGAAAGTATATACTTTCAACAATCTGGCAGGAAGGTATACGTTGCTGACGATAGCTAATAAGCTTAAAACTAGTACAGCGTTCCTTTGTCAGTTTTGAACAAACGAGCAACGGTGGTTGTCAGACACTACGGCTTGATACATGATGTTTGTTTACAAAAAACTGAGCATTATAATAATGTTCGGTGAATCCATACGTACATATATATATATATGTGTGCATGTATGTATATATATACTTATTACTGTACGTCTGTATACATATATGTATGTACGTGTACATAATTATATGTAAGTAACACCCGTACTAAGAGCGGGAAATGTAATTTCGTTTCATTTTTTATGTTTATCGTTTTCTGTGCACCACGCCGATTAACCCACTCGATATGCAAATTGGGCTACTCAGCCGTTAATATGCATAAGGTAAGTATATATGTTCAACAATCTGACAGGAAGGTTTACGTCGCTGACGATAGCTAATTGAAACTAGTACAGCGTTCCTTTTTCAGTGTTGAACAAACGAGCAACGATGGTTGCTAGACACTACGGCTTGATATGGGATGTTTGTTTACAAACGCACCGAGCATTATAATAAATGTTCTGTGAATCCATACGTAGTTATATATATGTGTGTATGTATGTATATATATATACTTATTACTGTACGTCTGTATACATATATGTATGTACGTGTACATACTTATATTTAACTAACAGCCGTACTAAGACTGCGAAATGAAATTTCGTTTCATTTTTTCCATAAACGTTTTCGGTGCACCCGGCCGATTAACCCAATCGATATGCAAATTGGGCTACTCAGCCGTTAATATGCATAAGGTAAATATATACGTTCAACAATCTGGCAGGAAGGTATACGTTGCTGACGATAGCTAATAAGATTAAAACTAGTAGAGCGTTCCTTTGTCTGTCTTGAACAAACGAGCAACGATGGTTGTTAGACACTACGGCTTGATACAGGATGTTTGTTTACAAAAAAAAACGAGCATTATAATAAATGTTCGGTGAATCCATACGTACATATATATATATATATGTCCATGTATGTATATATATATATACATACTACTGTACGTCTGTATACATATATTGTGTACGTGTATATACCTATATTTAAGTAACGGCCGTACTAAGAGTGGGAAATGTAATTTCGTTTCATTTTTTCAGTTTATCGTTTTCGTTTCACCCGGCCGATTAACCCTCTCGATATGGAAATTGGGCTACTCAGCCGTTAATATGCATAAGGTAAGTATATACGTTCAACAATCTGGCAGGAATATATACGTTGCTGACGATAGCTAATAAGCTTGAAACTAGTACAGCGTTCCTTTGCCAGTGTTGAACAAAAGAGCAACGATGGTTGCTAGACACTACGGCTTGATACGGTATGTTTGTTTACAAACACACTGAGCATTATAATAAATGTTCGGTGAATCCATACGTATACATATATATATGTGTGCATGTATATATATATATACATAAGACTGTACGTCTGTATACATATATGTATGTACGTGTACATACTTATATTTAACTAACAGCCGTACTAAGACTGCGAAATGAAATTTCGTTTCATTTTTTCCATAAACGTTTTCGGTCCACCCGGCCGATTAACCCACTCGATATGAAAATTGGGCTACTCAGCCGTTAATATGCATAAGATAAGTATATATGTTCAACAATCTGGCCGATTAACCCACTCGATATGAAAATTGGGCTACTCAGCCTTTAATATGCATAAGATAAGTATATACGTTCAACAATATGACAGGAAGGTGTATGTTGCATACGATAGCTAATAAGCTTGAAACTTATACAGCCTTCCTTTGTCATTGTTGAACAAACGAGCAACGATGGTTGCTAGACACTACGACTTGATACGGGATGTTTGTTTAAAAACACACCGAGCATTATAATAACTGTTCGGTGAATCCATACGTACATATAAATATGTGTCCATGTATATATATATATATATATATATATATATACATACTACTGTACGTCTGTATACATATATGTATGTACGTGTACATATTTATATTTAGGTAACAGCCGTACTAAGAGTGGGAAATGAAATTTCGCTTCATTTTTTCCGTTTATCGTTTACGGTGCACCCGGCCGATTAACCCACTCGACATGCAAATTGGGCTACTCAGTCTTTAATATGCATAAAGTAAGTATATACGTTCAACAATCTGGCAGAAAGGTATACGTTGCTGACGATAGCTAATAAGCTTGAAACTAGTACAGCGTTCCTTTGTCAGTGTTGAACAAACGAGCAACGGTTGTTGCTAGACACTACGGCTTGATACGGGATGTTTGTTTATAAACATACCGAGCATTATAATAATGTTCGGTGAATCCATACGTACACATATATATATGTGTGAATGTATATTTATATTTATGATAAGACTGTACGTCTGTATACATATATGTATGTACGTCTACATACTTATATTTAAGTACTAGCCGTACTAAGATTGGGAAATGTAATTTCGTTTCATTTTTTCTGTTTATCGTTTTCGGTGCACCCGGCCGATTAACCCACTCGATATGCAAATTGGGCTACTCAGTCGTTAATATGCATAAGGTAAATATATACGTTCAACAATCTGGCAGGAAGTTATACGTTGCTGACGATAGCTAATAAGCTTGAAACTAGTACATCGTTCCTTTGTCAGTGTTGAACAAACGAGCAACGATGGTTGCTAGACACTACAGCTTGATACGGGATGTTTGTGTACAAACACACCGAGCATTATATTAAATGTTCGGTGAATCCATACGTACGTATATATATATGTGTGCATGTATGTATATATATATACATACTACTGTGCATCTGTATACATATATTATGTACGTGTACATACTTATATTTAAGTAACAGCCGTACTAAGAATGGGAAATGAAATTTAGTTTCATATTTTGCGTTTATCCTTTTCGGTGCACCCGGCCGATTAACCCACTCGATATGCAAATTGGGCTACTCGGCCGTTAATATGCTTAAGGTAAGTATATACGTTTAACAATCTGGCAGGAAGGTATACGTTGCTGACGATAGCTAATAAGCTTGAAACTAGTACAGCGTTCCTTTGTCAGTGTTGAACAAACGCCCAACGATAGTTGCTAGACACTACGGCTTGATACGGGATGTTTGTTTACAAACACACCGAGCATTATATTAAATGTTCGGTGAATCCATACGTACATATATATACGTGTGCATGTATGTATATGTATATGCATATAAGTGTACGTCTGTATACATACTTGTATGTACTAGTACATACTTATATATATATATATATATATATATACATATACATAACAAACTTGGACCCTTGGAATTGATGTTAACATCAAGTACAGGGTTTCTGTGACACCTAAATCAATACTACTGTCTGCTTCAAACGATAAGCTTTTGGTGTAACGATTGAACGATGAATATCACGTTATTGACAGGTATTTTGTTCTGCGCCAGTGTCGTGGATGACACAGTCTTTTTTAAAAGCACATGCGTAACTCACATGGAAAAAAAAACCCATATTTTGGCAAATGATTTCAATATGTGTAAATCCACGAAAAAATTACATAAATAGCATATATATATATATATATATATATATATATATATATATATATATATATATATATATAAACGGTATAAATGAAACGAAATTTCATTTCTCACTCCTAGTAAAGCTGTTACTTAAAGATAAGTATGTATACGTACATCCATACATGTATACAGACGTACAGTAGTATGAATATATATATATATATACAAGTACACATATATATATGTACGTTTAGATTCACCGAACATTTATTATAATGCTCGCTGTGTTTGTAAACAAACATCCCGATTTAAGCCGTACATTGTCTAGCAACCACGTTGCTCATTTGTTCAACCCTGACAAAGGAACGCTGTACTAGTTTCAAGCTGATTAGCTATCGTCAGCAACGTATATCTTCCTGCCAAATGGTTGAACATCTGAAAGTGTATACTTTCCTTATGCATATTAAAGGCTGAGCTACCTAATTTGCCTATCGGGTGAGTTAATTGGCCAGGGTATCGAAAACGATAAACGGAAAAAATGAAACGTAAATTCCTTTCTCACTCTTAGTACGGCTGTTACTTAAATATAAGTATGTATAATTACATACATGCATGTATATAGACGTACAGTAGTATTTATATATATATATATATTATTAGAAATGTTAGCTATCGCCGAATTTTGGCTAAAGCAATTAAAAAAATTATTTAGCCTGTTAGTGGGGTTAAGAACCCTCGGAGAAATGGAAAAAGATGAGTATTGACGTACATGGGAGACGAACCCACATCTTTGGTTATCCGGACCACTGTGATACCATTTACACTAACACATCACCTTTCTTTCCTTTTATCGATTTCGGTACCCCGGCCGATTAACTCACTCGATATGCAAATTAGGCTGTTCAGCCATTAATATGCATAAGGAAAGTATATACTTTCAGACGCTCAACAATCTGGCAGGAAGGTATACGTTGCTGACGATAGCTAATAAGCTTGAAAATAGTACAGCGTTCCTTTGGCGTGTTGAACAAATGAGCAACGTGGTTGCTAGACACTGTACGGCTTAAATCGGGATGTTTGTTTACAAACACAGCGAGCATTATAATAAATGTTCGGTGAATCCACACGTACATGTGTGCATGTGTGCATGTATGTATATATATATACACACTACTGTACGTCTGTATACATGTATGTATGTACGTATACGTACTTATATATATATATATATATATATATATATATGTATATATATATATATATATATATATATATACATGTAAAGTTATATTTAAAATTGTTGGGTTACAACTAGTAAATATTTATAACTGATATAAAAGCACTCGACAAATATTTGGAGTATATTTACAATATTAAATAAATGGAAAACTATATTTATAAAAGTATTTTATAAATATAGTTATAAAATACTTTTATATAACAACATTAACAACTATAATAGAAAGCATTACAATAATTCCAAAGGACAAAAAAGAAATAGAACTAGGAACATAATTTGGTGTGTCCCCCCTTTCTCACTAAACATTAAAACCCACATCGCTAAATTATTTTTCAAAGCTCTTGATAATCGCTTCCCTAGAACACATAGGTATCACTCAATCTTCAATAGGCATACAATTAAATTAACTTACTCATCCACCAAAAATTTAGCACAAGTATTTTTAACATGCAATATTTTTATTATGTAATATTCTTTCGTAATATTTTTTTTTTTTTTTTTTTTTTAGTTTTCTATTCTATATTTTTATTTTTATGTTTATAATATAATATATATTTTCGATTAGTATATTGAAATTCTGCTCTCTATTTCTGCTTGATAGATAATCTTGTAGAGTAATCGCAAGAATAATAATACGCTCAAATTTTTATACCACATTGAGAATGTTTTCCGGTAACCTAGAGTTTGCAGAGTGAATCAGTTGGATTCACATTGATGTTTGTAGCTGTCACATAAACATATGAATTTTTAAAACTAAACATAAGATAATGAATTTTCACACATTGTGAATACTTGTTTCATTCAGGAATACTGATATTTACAATATAGTGTAAGTTTTATAAATACTAATACATTAAAACATAGGGTTTTCTACGCCTCGAATATGTCTGGCTATTTTTAAATTTGTTCTCTCTCTATATCTCTCTATATCTCTCTATATATCTCCCTTACATTAATACTTGAGCTAAATAAATAAATAAATAAATAAATAAATAAATAAATAAATGTATCATTGATACACTTACTCAAAATGACCTCCCACTACCTAATTTTCTATATATATATATTATCTATCTCTATTTCCTCTCTCTCTATATATATATATATCTCTTTCTGTCTCTTTACATGAAGCTCTTCGCTTTATCTATTTTTCCATCTCTCTATTTTGTTCCATGCATTTCTTCATTTTCTTTTTCTTCTTTTTCTTCCTTTTCTTCGTTTTGTCTTTCTTTCTTTTTTCCCCTCTTTTCTTTCTCTCTTTCTTTCTCTCTGTATTTTCACTGCTAGCGTAAACCTCTTCAAATGAAGTTGATGTTTATTACGGTATGTCGAATATATTTATCTATAAAACTGTTTATATTGTATTTTGTCTGATGAAGGCATAGCATATTGTTAATATGATATCCCCGAAATATATATAATGAAATAAATATGGTTTTATAAATATAGTTTTCCATTTATTTAATATTGTAAATATACTCCAAATATTTGTCGAGTGCTTTTATATCAGTTATAAATATTCACTAGTTGTAACCCAACAATTTTAAATATAACTTTACATGTATCTTGCTCCAATACTGTTGAGCGCTTTATATTATAACTGAAAAATGGAATTCTTTAAGATTACTTCCTCTCTAAAAGACATACCTCTACCTAGAAACAAAGACTTTGTAAAACAACTAATAGATAAATCTGACTCTTTTATAAGGAGAATCAGGTGGCGTTCATTCCACTTTGATAAATCTAATGCAGACGAAAATATCTCGGACTTAAACAAAGTTTTCAAATCTAAAAGAAATCCACCCCGTAACAAACTTTTATCTGACTTTGAAAACGATATAATTTCTATCATACAAGGGGTCAAATTCAAGAGAAACTTTAAAGGCCAGGAATATCTGAAAGGCATTAAGGATAACATTGAGAGCTTAGAGAAAACTGAGAAGATCTTGGTGAAATCTGACAAGACCAACAACCTCTATGGAGTGCGGAAAGACATGTATAATGGCCTCATACTGAAAGAGCTGAGGAAAAAATACAAGGTAGCAGATAAGGCCGAACTTGAGAAAATGAATGTTGAAGCATCTTGTATAATGCATGAGTTGGAAATTGAGAACAGAACCCAACCTTTCGTGCCCAGGAAACCGAAGATCAATATGAAGGACCACAAGAGGAATTTTGAAAATGACCTGCCAGTTAGATTGATCGCACCTTCAAAATCGGACCTGGGCAAATTATGCAAAAACATTCTTGACAGGGTGATACAGCAAATTAAGAACTTGGATTGTGTATCTAACCTGAGCTTGTGGAAGGGAACTGGAGAGGTTGTTGAGTGGTTTAGGCAAATTAAATATGACAATAATAATAGGTTTATTCAACTTGATATAGCTAACTATTATTCTTCTATTACCCCTAGTCTACTAAATAAGGCACTAAATTACGCATTCAAACATACGGACCTAACTAGCAAAGAAATGCATATTATATTATCGGCTAGGAAAACTTTGATAGAATTTAATGACAAATTATGGACCAGAGCAGATAGAGATAGCAATTTTGACATAAGTATGGGATCTTCCGACTCAGCTCAGGTAACTGACCTTGTGGGCTTATTTTTAATCAATTCGCTACATAGGAAAATACCTGGTACTACCGGAGGTTTATATAGGTATGACATGCTTTTACTTATTAATAATAATAACCCTGAACTAAATAGAAAATGTAAACAAATTACAAAATGTTTTAATTACTTTAACCTTAAAATAGAAATTGAGAACAACCATAGAATAGTCAATTTCCTAGATATAACATTAAATCTCAACACATGTCTCCACTATCCTTTTCACAAGTTGAATGAAAACTTAAACTATGTCAACTTTAACTCTAACCACCCCAGATCTGTCAAAAACACTATAGTAAACTCAGTCCAAAAACGTATCTCTAGGATCTCGTCGAATAGAAAGATTTTTGACGAAAAGGCCCAGTACTATAATGATGCACTAGCTAGGGCAGGGTATGCTGATAAGATTATGTACATAGATAATGATAGACAAACTAAACAAAGTAACAACTTTTTTAATTACGGCAACAACATTAACAACTATAATAGAAAGCATTACAATAATTCCAAAGGACAAAAAAGAAATAGAACTAGGAACATAATTTGGTTTGCCCCCCCTTTCTCACTAAACATTAAAACCCACATCGCTAAATTATTTTTCAAAGCTCTTGATAATCGCTTCCCTAGAACACATAGGTATCACTCAATCTTCAATAGGCATACAATTAAATTAACTTACTCATCCACCAAAAATTTAGCACAAAATATTAATAGAATAAATAATAGGAACTTAAAACCTACTGATAATAGCATAAATAATATACAAGTTAACAAATGTAACTGTAGAGATAGATCTAAATGTCCGTTAAATAACAACTGCTTAGTTAAAAATATAGTATACAATTGTAATGTTAATACTGACTCTAATTCTTTTAACTACGTCGGTTCCACATCGACGGAATTTAAACTTCGCTATAATAACCACAAGAATTCTTTCACAGATCCAAATAAAAAATCTTCAACGGCACTATCAGGGGTACTCTGGCAACTTAAGCTAGATAACGTTAGATATTCGACGGCTTGGAATATAGTCTCAAGAGGGATTCCTTTTAATTCATCCTCTGAGACATGTGACCTCTGCGCAGAGGAGATATTCTTTATACTAAAATCTAAAAATTCCCTTAACCTACGGACAAATTTATTCAGTTGTTGCAAACATAGATTAAACTCAACGTTTAAATATAAATTTAAATTTAAAATGTAGTATACTTAGTTTGATTTATATTTATATGAGAACTAGCCGATACATTTTTTGATTCCTAAATCTTTCATTCCCTCTTTTTACTCTTTTTATTGTTTATTTTATTTTATTTATTTTTATTTTTATCTAAACATTCCTCATGAAAAATTAAGCTACCCTAAAAGCCGATGCTCCAAATTTTTTGAATTAACCTTACACTAGATAAACTTCTATATTAAATATAGGAACATATGTAGACATAATTGGACATCATAATCTTTTTGCGATGTTCTTTGCTAGATGTGATTTGATAGATAATTTTTGGCTTTGTCTTGTAATGAACTTGGCAGTATATTGTCAATTAAATTTGAAGGGTTGTTTTTTGTGGTTTATTTTTATTTTTATTTTTATTTTTATTTTTATTTATTTTTATTCTTTTAGTATTGTAGTATTCTATAATATTTTTTTATTTTATTTTTAATTTATTTTTAATTTATTTTTAATATTTTTTTTTTTTTTTTTTTTTAATACGTAGTATTTTTAATATGCAATATTTTTATTATGTAATATTCTTTCGTAATATTTTTTTTTTTTTTTTTTTAGTTTTAGTTTTCTATTCTATATTTTTATTTTTATGTTTATAATATAATATATATTTTCGATTAGTATATTGAAATTCTGCTCTCTATTTCTGCTTGATAGATAATCTTGTAGAGTAATCGCAAGAATAATAATACGCTCAAATTTTTATACCACATTGAGAATGTTTTCCGGTAACCTAGAGTTTGCAGAGTGAATCAGTTGGATTCACATTGATGTTTGTAGCTGTCACATAAACATATGAATTTTTAAAACTAAACATAAGATAATGAATTTTCACACATTGTGAATACTTGTTTCATTCAGGAATACTGATATTTACAATATAGTGTAAGTTTTATAAATACTAATACATTAAAACATAGGGTTTTCTACGCCTCGAATATGTCTGGCTATTTTTAAATTTGTTCTCTCTCTATATCTCTCTATATCTCTCTATATATCTCCCTTACATTAATACTTGAACTAAATAAATAAATAAATAAATAAATAAATAAATGTATCATTGATACACTTACTCAAAATGACCTCCCACTACCTAATTTTCTATATATATATATTATCTATCTCTATTTCCTCTCTCTCTCTATATATATATATATCTCTTTCTGTCTCTTTACATGAAGCTCTTCGCTTTATCTATTTTTCCATCTCTCTATTTTGTTCCATGCATTTCTTCTTTTTCTTTTTCTTCTTTTTCTTCCTTTTCTTCGTTTTGTCTTTCTTTCTTTTTTCCCTCTTTTCTTTCTCTCTTTCTTTCTCTCTGTATTTTCACTGCTAGCGTAAACCTCTTCAAATGAAGTTGATGTTTATTACGGTATGTCGAATATATTTATCTATAAAACTGTTTATATTGTATTTTGTCTGATGAAGGCATAGCATATTGTTAATATGATATCCCCGAAATATATATAATGAAATAAATATGGTTTTATAAATATAGTTTTCCATTTATTTAATATTGTATATATATATATATATATATATATATATATGTATGTATGTATGTGTGTGTATGTGTGTATACATACCTGTGTATATATATATATGTGTGTGTATATATATATATATATATATGTTTAAGTGTAGGTATATATATATATATGTACATATATATTGATGTATTTATGTTTTCCCTATAACCTTACGTTCTACACCAGTGTGTATATTTTTCTCGTTATTTTATTTAATATATTTCTTATTTTTATCTTATTTTATTTCAGCCTCGCATTGAATTGTAATAGTCTTTGTTTTTATTTTTATATCTTACGTCCATATTAAACTTTCATTCTGATGAGCGATTTCAGACGACTCTGTTGAGCTCGCCTGTAATCGTGAAAGCTTTGGTAAATGGAATAATTTTCTCATGCTGTTCATTCATTACATATTTAAATATATATATATATATACGGATTAACAAATAATAGTTAAATGCAGTCCACTTAGGTGAAGTCCAGTTATGGTATTCCAGGTAGTGGATGATATTAACGCTTGGCTGGGTTTGACTCAACAAGGCGTTTTCATAGTGATGCTGCGGGTATGCTGTAATTCCTATGTTGTAAACACTTGGAGTAATCATAAATCAGGAAAGAAGGTTTACATGGTTTGCTATACAAAAAAGTTTTTATTCACATAGCTTACATTTGTTTCACTGAACTGGTATGTCTAGAGATCGCTATCCGCTTAATTTTGCGTCATTCGATCGCCAATACAGAATTATAACCAGTCAGATCTTCGGAGCATGCGAGAATGAAGAAAATACACAGGCAAGAAAAGAAAAGAAAATATGGAGTAGTTATGGCATTCAATTAGAACAATAACAACAACAATTATTACAACACTGCTATCAATAAACTATTTAAGGAGACCCTGACATTACTTAGGTGGGGGGTATATAATGTATCTAATGTTACGGCGTGAAAATCAGCTGTAATAAGGCAAAGAGTATCGTAGTGTGTATCAATTTTAAATTATAAAGATAAGCTAGTTTTTACAGTCTTTCTCTTCATCTTCAACAGTATACATGAGTGGGACCACTGTCAAAGCTCAACAGTTGTAGAGTTAATACAGAGGTTAACGAATTAATATACGCATATATCTACGCGCACACACACACACACACACACACACACACACACACACACACACACATATATATATATATATATATAAAAATATATATACACATATATGTGTACATAGACACATACATACACATCAATATACACTCGTACAAAAATATACATACATGCAAAGAGAAAAGCGTGCTAATTGTAGTTATGGCAAAAAGAAGGTAAAGTAACATTGTAGTAGTGAAATGAGAGAAACTAGGATCTAGGATCAAATGATTGCAGCAGCTGAGAAGGAGTAAGATTGTTGGTAGATTAGGTATTTACAGACAATTGTGTGGTATAGACTTGTGAAGGAAATAGTATACTTAATGAATATATTTCTGTGGGTAGTAGGTATCCTAATTTAAAGCTATGTTATGTTGGTTCGATTCACGGAGGTTTGAATCTTATGAATTTAGTGGCTATTCTATGTCTGCAGAAGATAGATCTTTCTAACTTATTATTCAGTAGCCTTTTAACATTTCTAAGGATATACAATAGCTCAAGATCACACAGCCCACAATAGGACATCCCTGTACTATAGGTTTTAGCAGCCGACAACTTCAACCAGTTGATAGTGTTGCTAGCGTTGCTGTCCTTCAATTCCCATATTTTTCTGGCGAGGGTGGTGGAACCCATAAGTGCTCGATTTTTCATTGAGTGCCTGTGCACATACCATCTTTTCTTAAAAGAACCCGCGGTGGATCCTATGTAATTCCAGGTGGAGTTACCCGAGATGACAGTGCACATGTACACCAGGCTCGAATCGAGACATCTGTTCGCCAATGGGCACCTATCTGGGAGGTGACAGTTGCAGTTTAAGGCGCTATTTTGTGCAGCTTTTACATTCCTATTTAGTACCCTGTTATAAGTGGGTTGTGATATATGCCCCATGGGGTTTTGCTGCTGCGCGTTTGTATGCGCTTGTGGTTGTGATGTTGTGATGAGTTTGTGCTTATGTATAGGTGCAATTGATTTACTTGAGATATTTCTGTGGTTGATCTTACGTATGTGTGATTCTATGTTAGCTGCTGTTGAGAAAGAGAGTTTTATAGTAGATCTATTGAGTATTTTGTGATATCTATGCGAGATAGGGAAGTGTTTATCTATTAGTCTAAAGAATGTAGAGGGCAGTCTAGTTTTTATAGTGGAGTTGAATATTGGGTTGAACCATAGGTATTTTCTTTGTCTATTTCTTCTATTGTTTCTAGGGTTTACGTTATTAGTGTTTTGGCCGTTTACTCTAGGTGTTACATGTCTAACACTATGTCTAGTCAAGCTATTCCTACTATTATGTGAGCGGTTGGAGTAGAAATTACTAGGATTGTTTATGTTGTCCTTATTCACTATATACTGTAGTTTATCTTTATGACCGGCCCTACTTAATGCTGCATTATAATAGTCAGCATGCTCGTTAAAGATTTCTAGGTTTGAGGATAGGCGGGATATTCGGAGGGATATACTACGTGCTATGGATTTAATCTTACTCCTTCTCAGCTGCTGCAATCATTTGATCCTAGATCCTAGTTTCTCTCATTTCACTACTACAATGTTACTTTATCTTCTTTTTGCCATAACTACAACTAGCACGCTTTTCTCTTTGCATGTATGTATATTTTTGTACGAGTGTATATTGATGTGTATGTATGTGTCTATGTACACATATATGTGTATATATATTTATATGTATATATGTGTGTGTGTGTGTGTGTGTGTGTGTTGGTGTGTGTGTGTGTGTGTGTTGGTGTGTGTGTGTGTGTGTGTTGGTGTGTGTGTGTGTGTGTGTGTGTGTGTGTGTGTGTGTGTGTGTGTGTGTGTGTGTGTGTGTGTGTGTGTGTGTGTGTGTGTGTGTGTGTGTGTGTGTGTGTGTGCGCGTAGATATATGCGTATATTAATTCGTTAACCTCTGTATTAACTCTACAACTGTTGAGCGTTGACAGTGGTCCCACTCATGTATACTGTTGAAGATGAAGAGAAAGACTGTAAAAACTAGCTTATCTTTATAATTTAAAATTGATACACACTACGATACTCTTTGCCTTATGACAGCTGATTTTCACGCCGTAACATTAGATACATTATATACCCCCCACCTAAGTAATGTCAGGGTCTCCTTAAATAGTTTATTGATAGCATTGTTGTAATAATTGTTGTTGTTATTGTTCTAATTGAATGCCATAACTACTCCATATTTTCTTTTCTTTTCTTGCCCTGTGTATTTTCTTCATTCTCGCATGCTCCGAAGATCTGACTGGTTATAATTCTGTATTGGCGATCGAATGACGCAAAATTAAGCGGATAGCGATCTCTAGACAGACCAGTTCAGTGAAACAAATGTAAGCTATGTGAATAAAAACTTTTTTGTATAGCAAACCATGTAAACCTTCTTTCCTGATTTATATATATATATATATATATATATATATATATATATATATATATATATATATATATATATATATATATATATATTGATGCAATTCAATTCAAGCACACAACATACGTATACCACATAAGAGTGCCGGAGTAAATATCGAATAAGGGAAAGCGAACTAGTTTCAGATGTTCAAGTCCTTTAATAATAATTGTTTCTACTTTTGGAACAAGGCCAGCAATTAGCCAGTACATTACTGGTACTTTTATTTTATCGACCCTGTAGGGATGAAAGGCAAAGTTAACCTCGGCGGGATTTGAACTCAGATCGTAAAGGGACGTAACCACGATGGAAAGCATGGCCGACCTTTAATAATAATGCTGTGATATATATTTCAATCCAATTTGAATCGACATGTGAACCAAGTGCCCTTAGGTTCTTCATCGGTTCCCTTGTTAGTACCAGTGCACCCCCACCGGTCTGCACAGGCGCAGGTCCGAAGGAAGTTGACCATTAGCTACCGCAGAGTTCAACGAAATTCGCCTAGGCAGTTCCCACTCTCAACTAAACAATGACATATTCAAGCCTGTAATATATAGCTTACTGCTAGCCACCCTGCTAGTGGCAGTCAGCCGAAAGCTAGTAGGTGTGGGAGAGTATGCGTATGAATAAGTCTCTATACTACCCCACATTAAGCATGGATAGTATAATTGACCATCAAACTCTAAGAAAAAATATACTTAATTCTATATATTATGGTTTCTCGCCCAACTACTACCTTTCATACTGTAATTTACCCTCCCTTTTACTGTACGGTACTATCGTTCAGTATGTAGATAATATATCTGTAACATTAATACCCCCTTCAAAACTTCTTACTTAAAAATCTCTCTACGTATTAGATAGTATAGGTGCACATATTTGTTTACTCATTTCAACCTATATTTTTACTCACTTCAATCTATATTCTCGCTTGTAAATTTTTTTTTTATTTTTAAATTTAAATTTTTGATTTCTGATTTTCGATTTTTAATTTTCCAACTCCCATTCATAATTTCCACGGTGAAACATAATACCTAGAATTAAGTATATTTTCTCTTAGAGGTTGATGGTCAATTATACTGTCCATGCTTAATGTGGGGTAGTATGGAGACCTTTTGATACTCATACTCTCCTACCCCCACTAGCTTCGTCCGTTCCCATGTCGATTCAATTTGGATTGCCTCGGAATCATAACCTTATTATTTAACAAGCTGTCGCGGCACTGGCGCACGCAATAGTGTGGCCACTGTCGCCATTGAAATGTATATCGCAGCATTATTATTAAAGAACTTGAACATCTTAAACTACTTCGCTTTTCCTTATTCTCTCTCCCTCTCTCTCTATAAATGTGCTTTTTCTTTTATCTGCCACTACATCAGACTCTCTTCACGTATATAATTATTTTTATAATATGACTTTCATGTTAGCACTATAGCCACCACAGAATCCTTATATGAACACTTACCCACCACCACCACTAGTATAATCTGTACTTACATGCTTTCACATATCCGTATTTATTTATTTATATTTTTTCCATTTTCTTACTTTTTTACTGTATTTTTCTTATATTTTACTTTTTACTTTTTACATCTGTAACTTCTCTACCTATTTATCATATATACTTTATTATTGATGTTATTGTTTTGATTATACTTTTTTTCTCTATATATCTCTTGCCTCGAGCGATTGTTATTGTATTCTGATGAGTTGGTCAGAGGTAAATAATTGTTTCTACTTTTGGCACAAGGCCAGCAAATATCCATTGTATTACTGGTACTTTATTTTATCGACCCCGTAAGGATGAAAGGCAAAGTTAACCTCGGCGTGATTTGAACTGAGAATGTCAAGGGCCGTAACTCAATGCGTCAAAGCATGGCGTCCGACCCTCTACCGATACTGCCAATCTACGGTCACAGGTAAATAATGTAATGGAGATAGAGTGACGCAACTCCGAGCGATTAGCGACCTCTAGACTCACTTGATCAATGAAACAATTGTCAATACCTGATTTAAAGCCCCTTGTTGTAAAGCCAACCATGTTACTCTACATTGTTTCACTATTATTACACCAAGTATAACCTACATTGGAATTACCGTGAACTCGCTGCCTAACTATGTAAACATCTTCTTGAGTTAAACAAAGACGTACGTATATATATATATATATACTAGCAGTGACACCTGGCTTTGCTCGGAATGGAAATGTTCATAATATATTGGAAGAAATAAGCACAATATTGGAATGTGCTATTCTAAATCCCATTTATCCTCCAATTGCATTGAAAAAAAAAAAAATAAACACTTTTGTGAAAGGAGATAAACTCTATCACAAATGCTGAAGGGAATTCTGTAAGAGCTTATGTGTAAATAACATTCTTTTTTTCTGGTTTGGAAAATAAAAAAATAAGGCTTTTAAACTATCAAACCTGGAGTAACGAACAAAATATGGACTACGAGAAATGCAAGGCCTAATTAAGTGCAATCTTGTATATTTCAGAGTCTGGCCTTGAGCTTTATTGATAGACATTTTGAAGCAAAGTCTCGCAGGGAATCACATTTGTTTGAACTCATATGTCATATATGTTTGTTTGATTGGAATTCTTGGAATGAAAGAATCTTTCACAGAGGCAAATCCAGGGATGATGTTAGCTTCTAACAAATTAAGCGATAATGCTTTCACAATCAAATTTGCCCCATTGCAGAATTTAGGTTCTATATTTCTTAGAAGCATTATTGGGACTCCTACCTTCTGAAAATCGTTATGTGGAGGAGCTGCAGGTGGCTCAAGAGAAGTAAGGAACACTGATGTTCATCAAGGACTGAATCAACTAATATGTACTCCTCAATGACTGTTAGAATCATATTCAATTAATCCTTACTACTGTCTCACTTTTTTTTAGCAGGAATTGCCTATTCTCACAACCATTTTGGTACATTATAATTATTACTTAACTTTGGAAATACCCTGTTTTTCAATTCAGCTGGTGAATCCACCATGATAGCAATATGAGCCAAGTTGATAAAACCATACCCAACAATTGGTACTGTCCCATTTCCTAATTGGAGGAGTCGGGTTGAAAACTGTTCTGTTCATTGGTCCCTATATAAATAAGCTCTCATGTTAGAATGGAACGAATAATTCTTTACTTTATTCCATATGTGAGAAGACTTAATGCATGTTTTTATTTCATCAGCTCTTGTTCCACTCGGAATGACTGGTAGTGTCTCATGGAATGATTTGGACCAGGTACTTCATGCAAAAGGAGACGTAAGTAGCAGCATTGTGCTTGGCTTGGATGGACACTGTAAACTCTTGCAAGAGCGCCAACCTCACGTTTACTCTTGTGCCATGTATGGTTTCTCCAGGTGTAATACTTCGGTAATTCTAGGTAAAGGAGTTTTCTTGCATCTTTATTTACTTGACACAAGTTAAAAAAGACAATAAGGTTAGTTTCTTTTAAAGAAAGTGCTTGTTGCAAGGCTGTTTTCTTTGTAAAGATAACCCTTTGGCTATTCTTCAGAATCTAGATTGTAGATAATCACACAGATAAATGATGGCTGGGTGCCTCTTATGAATGGGAAAATTGAAGATGCGCCAAAAAGCCTGATTGCTACTTATATATCTTCCAATCTCATACTGTGCAACTTTGTCATTTTTCTATATCTGCTGACTGCCATTCTGTATTAGAGTCAACATTGCAGCATCTAAACCTGTCTTTATATATTTGAAAACATACTTAATAGACTTAACAGAGTTTCAGAATTCAACTTTGAAAGTTTTTGTAAGAAGAGAACAGTAAGGCACAACCAACCGATTGTCAATGATGAATTCTTGCCCATTTCTCAACTTTTTCTTCAATGTGAATCTATCATGCCCAGATGTTCTACTCCTGTAAAGGCGGAAGCCACATTCTCCAGTTTGGGTTTCTTGTACAGAAGGACCTGGATAGTTCATGGTACACATATTATCCCTCATGCATGGGGAGGATAGATTAATTGAACCACAGGGCCCATGAATTATCTGGTACTTGAACATTTCATGCAGGAAATGAACTTGCTCTGGATCAGACAGTTCAACTGAGATAAAGAAGTCAATTTCAATTGGTCAAAGATTTTCATGTATCCAAATAAAATTGTGGGCATGTGCCAATCCTCGAGTTGCCATTCAATTGTGTACATGTCACATTTGACTGGTCCAAAGATTTTAGCTTTTCTTAGGAGATTCATTAGCATTATGACATTTAGTCTGAACACCATAGTAATAATATCATGGCGATTTGGGGGTTCTTGATGATGATAAATTTCACCTTTTATTTCATGCCATGTTGGGTTACATGTGAATGTGATGAATAGGTATGGGTGACCATAGTATCTGACTCGTGTAAGTGCATCTTGGGTATGCTCATGCATATAACGTTGACTTCCAGTAAATTTTGATTGGAAAATAACGCAAGTATGTCCAAAGGTATCAACACCCATTGATCCTTCATTATTCAATGCATCTGTCAGGTGAATGTAGTATGATGCACGGAGATCTTTCGAATCTGTTCTAATGTAAAGAAGGCTTTCTCCTTCAATTTCTGTATACATATCAATTGCAAATTGCTGGAAGAACTCACGTGAAAGATGAAGAATATTGAAGCATTGAAAACGTAAGCATAGAATTTCATGCATATTACTGGGTTTTTTTTTGTTCAGTTTAGGAGCTCTTGCTTTAAAATCTATTTTTAGTCTTCTTATACCAAAGTGATATCCATGAAGGCCAAATACACAGATTAATGGATACCAGAGTTCATCAAATAATCGGTGGATTGCATTTATCCGCTGCATCGTGTTTCATCTCCCTTCAATAATAATATATCTCTTCCTATACTCGTCGCCTGGAATAATTACTGTAACTTCTTTTGCGGCTGGAGCATTGTAGTGGCCTCTGTGCTTGGGAATTGGCTTTTTGTCTACATCAAAATTTATCTTGTATTCAATGGGTGGTGCAGAATCTAATTCATACTGTAAGCTTCTGATTTAGCTATTGTTTGTATGTAACCTATCTTGCAGATCAAATATTAAATTCTCTTTCAAACTTTGAAGGTTAAATATTCAAAAAAGCGGTAGCCCAACCATTTCTGACAGGCCAGTAAAACAATCAACCATTTCAAACCGTTTAGCAGTAGTTCGGTTATGAGCAACACGCACTAGACATTAAACTGCTAATAGAATAGCCCGCCTGCATTGCTTCGGTTTACTGTTATATATTTAGCCCGTTACCCACCCGAGAGACTTTAATAGGTATGGACAACATTGTAAATAAATCTTGGGGAGCGATGACAAATTATTTACAGCGGTGGAGGTACTAAATTAAGATTCCATACGTTGGTGAAATGCATATGTTCCCATATTTAGTGAGATTAGATTTTCTCTATAAAATCAGATTAACATTGTTTTGTGCATATGGGTGCAGAATAGTAACAGATTAAGAAGCTGTAGTTAAAGAAATCAATGATTTATTACGTTTTATTTTCTCGATAATGTATTGCCCATTTGGCTTGGTTTATTATTTTAGCATTATAATATGGTAATAATATTTACTAGTGTTTCCCTGTCCATAATCTGTTACATTCGGGTAATTTTAGAAGATGTTTACTTGAATGGCTCTGTAATCAACACCCTGCTTGTAAGAATTGTTGAAAATTAATTTAACTCGACTCTGTACTTCACATGCGTGATGTTAATGATATAAAGTGTGGTTCAGTACTTTACAACCGTAATAACTTTACTTATTTCCCACATGAATATGGATAGTGAGCTTTCTTGTTATAAAGAAAAATGGGGTTCTTTAAAACGAAACATTGAGATAGGGCTGCTGGGTGTTGCAGTAATTATATTGGTGTTACAAGAATTATATTATTATAGTATATGATATTATTATAATATCATACACTTATAAAATTTGAATTGCTATTATTAACATTTTAATTGGATATGATAAAATGGAAAATTAGAAAATTAGAGAAGTTGTTTTCAAAATTTGGATATTTATAAATGTTAATGAAACTAAGGTTTAAATAAAAAAAAGTGTATAAAAGCAAATCAAGAAGAAAAATTTATTTGATTAACCAAATTAGTGAACCTTGCAATCATTATTGTGTTCGAAACCGGGGAAAATGCTGACAAATTACATCGTTTTAAATCTTCTGCCTATGCGTTTTCATAGCTTGCTGTTATATTTTGAGCCCAGCCAAACACGTTAATACAGTATCTGTCCATTAAATGATGGTTCGATACCTGATGCTCTACCGCGTGTTTCATGTAATTGTATATTCCTAGACCACTGTAATATCTGTGAAAATATGTATAGCCTATCGATTTAATCTCAACACACCTGCTACATTTCTATAGCCGAAAGTTTGAAGATAATACCAACGACAGTGTTGTGCAGATGATATCAGTTATTTCGATATGAATTGGTGCTTTATATTTCGTCACGAGTATACCTGTACCAAGTTTGTAAAGCCAAACGTAGAGATTTATACTTACTGAATAATAGGAATCTTTAGCAAAACATGGAACGTATTGCACAGTTGTATGATAAATGTGTTTGACGGTTATAAATTATTCGCGAGTGAATTAGAAATGTTGAGCAGATATAATAGTGGTGGGGTCTGGCTAATATTATTCAGGGTACAAACAAATTTCATTAATAGAAAGGTGAAATACTGTACGATTAGTTTAACATATCATTTAATTAGCACTGAAATTATGATCTATCGACCGAAAGATGACACATACATCACATTTATTTCACTTGAGCCCATGTTGACAGATTTTTGTCCAGTATGTGAAATGTTAGTCTGAATATGGGCGTTATTTGACATCTATGCTAAGTCTCTAATATTGTGTCTCCCGCTGGTAGTTTCATTGTTCCTATATACTTTTACTGAATTTAAATCAATGACACAGAGAACCTGTTTTGATATCAAGCACATAATTTTGTTGAGGTAAATGCCTGTTATGTCATGTTGAAATAATACGGAAATATATGGAGAAATCGACTACCACATTAATTTGTTTCGCCAAAATTATTTTCCTAATTATCCTTCATAAGATTATCTCCATGGAGGGTTTTTGGACATAAATTCCCAGCATATTCGAGGTATTAAAATAATTGATACTGTAAAATTAACAATTATAATTGAAAACCGTTTCTTTCAGCTTCAGTCAGGAATATTGAAATTAGCGATAGATTAATTATAACCACAACTGATAATTAATTAGGAAAATTTAGCGTTGCATTTACGTTATCGTGTCATCTATAGAACAATTACGAAATTAGCAGCAGTGGGGGTGATTACACAAATATAAATATCCTTAAACATTAATGTGGTTAGTGCTTACGGCTATTTCTTGTTGCTATCATATCCGCCGGGGTAGCTTTTTTGATTACGTATTTGTTCAAAACTATTATAGTACTTAATATACCAACGTTTCCAATGTGAACATTGTTTTCTATTTTTCCTGTGATATTTGATATATAATTATCAGGTAGCATTCTAATAAAATGAATTCCACATAGTTGTATCTTTAGAATCTGATGGTATATTCTTCGTAACTACGCATCATGTTACGGGATTTTATTCACGTTTCAGACACATTCTTTACGTACATTTCATATGTGAAATAATAAATCACTTATCCTGTTATCCAATTCAAAATTGTACCATACACACTTCAATACTCATATCAACAAAAGGGATCACTTGTTATTATAATTATTCCCTGCATTAGGGACACACACATTTTCTAATTTTAGAAACAATGTTTCAATTAATCCTGAATATAAAAATTCAAAAAAGAAATATAATTATATTTGTTTAAACAGCGTAATAAATTATAGCTTAACTGTCGATACAAATTTAGTTCCACAGTTCTGACTCGTGGCGTTTTATGGGCATTTTACAATTCGTGGAGACAAGTAATCTCCATACCTGAACGCACAGGAATTCTTCCAGACATAGAGTAAGAATCAACACAAGATTATGAATAATACCGTAATAGTACTTTAATGTAGCCAACACTATGACCAGCACAGTTACCATGTCCAAATACTGCACGTGTAATTAGATACCAAAACCATACACATGCTCATATATATGTATATATATATATATATGTATATATATATATATAGTGAAACATTGAACGGGAATAAAACAGAGAGGCAGTACGAACAAAGGTTTATTAATTTCACGCTCTTGAGAGTGGGGTGGTGGTGGGGAACGACGTTTCGGGCATAAGCCCTTCTTTAGGTGAAAAGTGTGTGGGAAGAGAGTTCAAAGGGTGTGTAGGGGAGTGGCGGAGAGACATATAGCAAAAAGGGAGTGAGAGGAAACGGTGCAAATGAAATTAAAAATAAAGACATGATCAAAATAAAATTAAAATGGGCTAAAACAGGTTGTGGAAGGGTGTGGGGCGTGTATGGGTGGTGGCGGGTGGAGTGGGAAGAGGGAGACGGGTGTCCGAGCGGGGAAGGCTGGTGTGTGTGTGTGTAGGTGTACGTGTGTGTGGTGTGTGTGTGTGTGTGTATCAGAAAGCAAGGGTTGGGGGAAGAACGGGGTTGCATGTTCAGGAAGAGGTGTGTGTGGGGTGGGGTGTAGGTCGGCGTGTGTGTGCGTGTGTGGATAGAGTATTCCGGAGGCTGAATGTGTAAATAGGTGGTGGTACGCACGTGTGTGTGTGGTGTTTATGCGTGTTGTGGATGTATGTCGCGTGTGGGAAAATAAAAATTGGGAGGTGTATGTCTGGGACCGCTATGGGAACTAAAACAGACACCACTTATGCCAATCTAGTCATGGGATACCTGGAAATCACCCTCTACACTAAAGTCCTAAACACATTTGGAAACACTCTCCACTTACATATAGAAAGGAACTGGAAGCGATATCTAGATGACTGCTTCATCCTTTGGCACAAAAACATCGAAAAACTTAAAGAATTTCACACACTTATAAATGGGCTCAACACGAATATTAACTTCACGATGGAATACAGCCATCAACAACTCCCCTTCCTCGACATCCTCATTAAGATCCATAACAAGAAAATAGAAACAGACATATACTACAAGCCCACAGACTCCAAGCAATATCATCCTTTCAGCTCTTGCCACCCTAGACACGTTAAAATTAATATTCCCTACAACTTAGCCAAGAGAATCTGTACTATATTATCCAATAAAAACACCTGCTACTTACGGCTACAAGAACTAAAGGGCACACTCATAGGCAGGGACTACCCTGCATCACTAATTGACAATGGAATCCAACGTGGCCTAAAACTCAGTACCCAGGAGCTTAGACACCCTAAAGTAAATCAACCGAAACTAAAAGCTCTTCCATACATCTCCACACACAGCCCCCACAACAATGAGGCCCTTGACACCATCCTCCAGAACATCCCTGTGTTGAAAAAGGACCATATAATGAACCAAATCCTACGAACACACGATATCATAAAGAGCAAAAGACAATCTAAGTCAATGGAAAACATCCTAACACATGCCAATGTACTGCCAACCACCACAACGACACCAACAGTAAAGAAATGCGATAGACCCAACTGTGGCATTTGCATCAACCTAATAGACGGTTCGGAATTCTATTTCAAAGAAGAACAACGTTTTATAGTAAAACACAATTTCACATGTGCATCGGAAAATCTAATATGTGTATTAACTTGATCAGATTGTCGAGAACAATACATAGGCCAGACCAACAACAGCCTCGGCCAACGCATGACTGTCCATAGATCCAAAATTAAAATACGGGATTACAGGAAAATACCACTGAGTGAACACATTGATACCTGTGCTGCCCCAAATCATCCCAACTTCAGAATCTTTCCCTCTACAAATTTAAAGTTAATGCCACTGACACCCAGCGCATCAGCAAGGAATCTTACTTTATTAACAAATACGGACCCCGTCTAAACACTTCTCCCTAAGACGAACCCACAACATACACACGTCAACATACATACCTAGATCAGCACACATCTCTACCCACATATAAACACAATGACATACGTAAACACACATGTTCTATAGTGAAACACAAATATATATATATATATATATATATATATATATATATATATATATATATATATATATATATATATATATATATATATATATATAGTGAATATATGTATATATATATATATAGTGAATATCATTTCACACCTTTTATTGTTAAGGTTTTTGATGTTCTATTTAGACAATCGATTTTACTGAAAATATCGAATAATGTACACCATTTTACCAGGAAAAATATACTGGTCCACCCACACACACACACACAAACAAATATACACACACACATAGACACGCGTACATTAACATACAAAGAGACTTATACACACACACACACACACAAGCACACTTCTCCCTATAATACAAGAGCTGAAAAATATATTTTAACATGTTAAAATATCCCCCACTCACCTACAGACACATTCCTACTGACCATCCCTCTACCACGAATTACTCTTCTACACACACACGCACGCACACACACACACAGACACACACTTCTCCGTATGAGACAAGAGCTGAAAAATATCTTTTAACATGTTAAAATGTCCCCCACTCACTTACAGACACACTCTTACTGACCATCCCTCTACCACGATTTACTCTGCTATACACACACACACACACACACACACACACACACACACACACACACACACACACACACACACATATATACACACACACACACACACACACACACACACACACACACACACACACACACACTTGTCTTAATAGGTATTTGAACTGTCAACAGGCTGCGGTTCGTACACACATCCCTGCTAGCCATTATCACAACAACGAACACTTTACTACTACTACACACACACATACACATATTTGTTGTGAAAGAGTCATTTCTCAGTCTTGGCGCAAAATCAATTTTTTACATTCACATGACCTCTACCGACCAATCAACCTTGTTTTGACCACAAGAATTTTTGCAACACGAATTGGCGCAAAAACCAATTTTAATAGCGCTGGAGCCACTTTTTTAACATAAAAACAGGTAGAATTCCCAAAACTAATCAGATCAGAGCAAACATCACGGACGCTCTATCTCAAAATTATTTTCGAAAAGCATTTAGAAATGCGCAACCGGTAAAACTTAAAACCAAAACTGAATACTAATCAATACAATTACTAATTCTCATTTATTCCTAATTAAACTATTTTTCACTGTGAACAAGTTGTCAGCATTTTCTATGCCGTTTACCAATATATATATATATATATATATATGCATATGTATATATATATATATATATATATATATATATATATATATATTAATATATATATACATATGTATATATATATATTTGTATATATATATATATATATATATATATATATATATATATATTTATATATATATATATACATACAGAGCTCAAGCCGTTTCGACGGCTATTTCTGGATTTGACTCCAGAAATAGCCGTCGAAACGGCTTGAGCTCTGTCGTCAGGGTCATACTTTTTCTTTTTTCACACTCATCTACCCTAAGTATTGAGTAATCTGGTGCGTTATGGTCCATCTGTTTCCTTACCACAATTATTGTGATATATATATATATATATATATATATATATATATATTAATGTTAATAATTATATATATATTATATATATATTATATTAGATATAATTATATACATATTAATGTTAATAATTATATGTTAATAATTATATTGAAGATTAATTGCATAAGTTTATTTTAAAAACTACCTGGTTGTGTGATTATTCGATTTATGCTATTTATGCAATTTGTTTCATGATATTCAAATACCGTATTAATTTGTCAAAATCTGGGTTTTTTCCCCTTGTGAATTACATATGTGCTTTTACGAAGCTCTGTGTCATTCCAAAATTTGGTACAGAGCCAAATGCACGTGATATTCCTTGTTCGATCATTAAACCTAAAGCTTATAGTTATAAGCAGACATTATTATTGATTTAGGTGTCATAGACACCCTGAATTTGGATTTTACCATCAATTCCAATGGGTTCAGGTTTGTTTTTGTATCATTTATTTTGTTTTGACCTCTTTAGCTTGATTTGCATTTTGGCTTAGGTGGTTGATGCTTTATTGACCACTTTTTCAGTGTTTATGGCGTTTTAACATATTGTTTAGCTCTTTTTTTTTTTAACTATAGAGTGCTTGCCAGCATAATTCTGAGTTTTGCCTTTCGTTTCGCTTTTTATACCCGCCGAAATGCGATTCTTGCTGAATTTATATATATATATATATATATTTATATAGCGGCGATGAATTAGTTTTTGCGAGGTTTTTTTATATGAAATCGTGTGTCGAAACAGATATTGTTATACTTGGGGAGGGTCATATTTGCGTAATATTGCCAGAATTAATAACAGAACACACTCACTGTTTGGTTGGTTTTCGCTTCTCGCTGTCTTTTATTATATCTGCGATCTAACTTACTCGGTCCTCAATGTTGCCATTGACTGACCGGCGGTCAAAAATAATACAGATACAATATAGACACAAACACATATATATATATATAGTTTACATAATTTACATAAATCTTTCGTTGCACATCTGCAACATCGTCAGTGGTGTTATATTCATTGTTCCTCCTGTTGTGTTGTATGCCTACGCCATTTTTTATTCAGTCTGTCTATATATTTATTTATTTATTTGCTTGTTTGTTTATCTTATTTTATTTTGTCTTCTTTGCGCATGCGTTTGCGTGTGTGTTTAGTGTTATGTGTGATGTGTGACTAGTGTGTATAGTGTTGTGTCTGCTGGGTGACTAGTGTGTGTTTATGTGCTTGTTGTTATTGTGCTTGTGTATGTATTTATTTATCTTATTTTATTTAATTTTATTTACTTATTTATACTTCTCTTAGGTCAGTGTTGTTTGTTTGGGTGTTGTTGTTGTTCCACTCATTCTTTCTGTTTAGCTTTGGTCTTCTAATTTCTATTTCACTGGCCTCTCTGATTTGCCTATCTGCTGGGTCATTCCTATGTTTAGATATTATTCTAATTTCTAGAAATTAGAATAATATCTAAACATAGGAATGACCCAGCAGATAGGCAAATCAGAGAGGCCAGTGAAATAGAAATTAGAAGACCAAAGCTAAACAGAAAGAATGAGTGGAACAACAACAACACCCAAACAAACAACACTGACCTAAGAGAAGTATAAATAAGTAAATAAAATTAAATAAAATAAGATAAATAAATACATACACAAGCACAATAACAACAAGCACATAAACACACACTAGTCACCCAGCAGACACAACACTATACACACTAGTCACACATCACACATAACACTATACACACACGCAAACGGATGCGCAAAGAAGACAAAATAAAATAAGATAAACAAACAAGCAAATAAATAAATAAATATATAGACAGACTGAATAAAAAATGGCGTACGCATACAACACAACAGGAGGAACAATGAATATACACCACTGACGATGTTGCAGATGTGCAACGAAAGATTTATGTAAATTATGTAAACTATATATATATATGTGTGTTTGTGTCTATATTGTATCTGTATTATTTTTGACCGCCGGTCAGTCAATGGCAACATTGAGGACCGAGTAAGTTAGATCGCAGATATAATAAAAGACAGCGAGAGGCGAAAACCAACCAAACAGTGAGTGTGTTCTGTTATTAATTCTGGCAATATTACGCAAAGATGACCCTCCCCAAGTATATATATATATATATATATATATATATATATATATATAAATTTACAGTAACTGTAAATTTGTCATCGTGAATGCGAGAAAGGGAGTCATCTTTAGTTATCACATTAATACTTTCTAAAATGTACAAAATGTTCTGGTTACAAATTATTTGCAGCTGAACCTACAAGACGGTCTACCTCTTGCACAAACATCGATTTATTGCGTGCATTTATGAATAAATTAGTTACAAAATTAATTTATTGCAGAAGTTCCGTGAATAAATAAATGAAATACTTTATAATTTAATTAGAAGCTTGATCAAAGGATTAATAATTTTACATACTACTTAATTCATTTACACTTATTTTGTTCTTTTGTACTTTTGTAAGATTGCATTTCGAAGTATTGATTTTTTCCTGATGTCAGCATTAAAGCGGAAATATCTTTCAGGATTACTTTGATGAGTTCGATAACTCTCGTCTGACTGAGTAATAGAGTGTACTTATTTAATATTTACATTATTAGTCAAAGAACTAATTATAATGTTATATGTTTTTTCAATTAATTCATTAAAGTACTATAATACGAATAAAATATTTCTTTATAGTTCAATACACGGAATAACTAAAAGTATATGCATTTTCAAGCTGACTTTGACATTTGTACGTCTAGAATACTTATAGCAAGGTCTTTACTTTCTGTTCTGTGGTTACAATTTAAGAATTCATTTTCTACGCTGATATTCCACATTAGCTTACCAATATAACAATGTGTGTGTAACTTGCACACAATCCAATCTGCATATCAACAAACTATTTTAGAAAAAAAAAAAAAAAAAATGAATTATCAGAATTCATGGAATCCCAGAAAATAGTGATGTAGGAAAACGAAACGCTCCGTGGTTTTCATTCCCATACTATTCCTAACAAAAATAACCTATAAGATCTCCTACTTATCATTTTCAAAATAATGCCAATTACTAGGCAATATGTAGTGAGGAAGCAAAATAAAATTGAGTAAACCCATGTTGAAGCAAACAATGAGTGCAATATGTGTTGGGTGAATTCTATGTTATTTATTACTATTTGTATTATGAAGAATGGAATATGTTACTTAACTTACTAGTCATCTGGATAAGGATACAGGCGTTTAATGGCAAATGTATGAGAATACGACCGGAGTATTGTTAAAATGTTTGTGGGTCCCCAGGACCCTCTCCTCGCCAGTCACAAGGTTAAAACTGGCATGGTTTCACCAGGTCAAACGACTTGCCACACTTTGCCAGACCATCATGCATGGGGCCGTTGAAGATGGGCGCAGGAGGGGACGCCATGGCAAATGTCAAAGAAGAGACGTAAATGACTACACCAGATTTGTTGACGGCCGCAGTTGATAGATTATTTCGAGTATGTGCTGCTTCTGGCGTATAACACCCCCCTCCCGACGCCTACAAAAGTCAAGGGACTGATGATGATGATGACGATGATGATATATTATAGATGATGAACAAATAGTTGTGAATTCCTTCTGGAATTGGTGTTGTATTTCAATATTAATTCCTCTATAAATCTCGAGAATCGCTGTATATGTTCCTGCATATCTTCCTAAGGACCATTTCTTTCCGTGTTGGTATTAAAGCATTTTTTATATTCCAAATAATGAATAAACGAAAACGTCATGTATATACTATCGCCTCGCCCCCCCCCCCCCCCCACACACACACTCACACCACCACACACACACATCCACACACAAACACACACACACACATCCACACCCACACATACACACACACATCAACACGCAAAGACACACACACAGACACACACATATATATATATATATTTATTTTTTTATATATATATGACGTATGGTTTTGAATATAGTAAATGCTTTCATACGAAAATGGAAACAAATGGTCATTAGCATGATATATATGTATATATATTTATAGCAATGACATTAATACATGGAAACTATCTTTATAAAACCAGATGTTCATTTTATTATATAGTCTATACGAAAAGTACTTAAAACGATAAGTTGTTGTTTTGGGATATGTCAATATTTATAAAACAATTTGTGAATTTTATCTGATGAGAGCGTACCAGAATGTTGGTACCCTTGAAATATATATAATAAAATAAATATGGTTTTATAAATATAGTTTACATGTATTAATATCATTGATATTATACTCCATAAGAATATTGTGGAGTGCTTCGAATATTTTATAAATACATTTGATGAATAACCAACAAATTAAATATCTCTTTGATTATATATATATATATATATATATATATATATATATATATATATATATATAACGAAGGAAATGTGGAATGTGGTAAGGAACCAGATGGACCATAACGCACCAAAGTACTCAATACTTAGGGTAGTAGCGTGGGTAATAGGTACGAGTAGGACCCCGACGGCTGAACTCAAGCCGTTTCGACGGCTAATGCTGGTCCTACTCATTCCTATATATATATATATATATATATATATATATATATATATATATATATATATATATATATAATAACTAGAGGTTGATTAACATATAAATATACATGAATAATCACAGGAGATAATTTTGCTCGCGTGTAACCACGCATAGCTAGTATAGGTAATAGTTACCTTTAAGAGTGATTAATCTTTCCTTGTATATATCCCATTAAAGAAATATATTTCACCAATTAATCAGATGGTAAGTCACGGATAGTGGATATTATTGGATTGTCAGCAAGGAAAGTTTAATAATTTCCAGCTATTCGTCCTTACAGAGTGAGTTCAAATCCCCAACTAGCCGTCACCACGTGTTGCGTCCACACACGATAGCGGTTTTGTTTCAGTGGCGTGAATAGGTATTCGACAACTAGAAATAGCAGTCAAATTCTCTTCAACAGAAATACCTCTACAATTAAGGAGCCGTATATATATCTAAATCCCAAATTACGATAAAATGAATTAACTGAATTTAATCTAAATCGAAATCATGCGTGCCATGACATAATGCATGCGCCATAAATCCTGGGAATTTAAGCTCAAAGATAAATCCGAGCATATTATAATAACTTGAGGTTCATTAACATATAAATATACATGAATAATCACAGGAGATAATTTTTGCTCGCGTGTAACCACGCATACCTAGTATAGGTAATTTTTACCTTTAAGAGTGATTAACCTTTTCTTGTATATATCCCATTAAAGAAATATATTTCACTAATTAATCAGATGGTAAGTCATGGATAGTGGATATTATTGGATTGTCAGCAAGGACAGTTTAATAATTTCCAGCTATTCGACCTTACAGAGTGAGTTCGAATCTTCAACTAGCTGTCACCACGTGTTGCGTCCACACAAGATAGCGTATATATATATCTAAATCCAACATTACGATAGAATGAATTAAATTAATTTAATCGAAATCGAAATCATGGGTGCCATGACATAATGCATGCGCCATAAATCCTTGGATTTATATATATATATATATATACGGCTCCTTAATTGTAGAGCTATTTCTGTTGAAGAGAATTTGACTGCTATTTCTAGTTGTCGAATATCTATTCACGCCACTGAAACGAAACCGCTATCTTTGTGGACGCAACACGTGGTGACGGCTAGTTGAAGATTTGAACTCACTCTGTAAGGACGAATAGCTGGAAATTATTAAACTTTCCTTGCTGACAATCCAATAATATCCACTATCCGTGACTTACCATCTGATTAATTGGTGAAATATATTTCTTTAATGGGATATATACAAGGAAAGGTTATTCAGTCTTAAAGGTAACTACTAACTATACTAGCTATGCGTGGTTACACGCGAGCAAAATTATCTCCTGTGATGATTCATGTATATTTATATGTTAATCAACCTCTAGTTATTATAATATGGTTGGATTTATCTTTGAGCTTAAATTTCACAGGATTTATGGCGCTTGCATTATATCATGGCACCCATGATTTCGATATAGATTAAATTCATTTAATTCATTTTATCGTAATTTTGGATTCATATATATATATATATATATATCGGTTGCTTCACACTTACTGAATTTCTTTGCCAAAATCTAGGGTTATTCGCCCAATGATTTCCACACGTGGGTTAACTTACCCCCGTGTCATTCACTTATTTGGTACAGAGCGAAATACCTGTTGATAACGTGATATTACATTTTCGATCATTATACCCAAAGCTTATATTTTTAAGCAGACTTTATTTTGATTTAGGTGTCACAGAAGCTCTATATCCGATTTTAACAACAATTCCGGGAGTCCAGGTCTGGTCATCGTTTATTTTTTTATCAATATTTTGTTTTGACCTGTTTAGCTTCATTGGTTTATGGCTTGGGTGGTTAAAGTCTTCTTGACCACCTTTTAAGTTTTGTATGGCATCTTAACACATTGTTTAGCTCTGCTTTTTAACTATTGAGCACTTTGCCAGTATCATATCTGATTTTCGCGTTTCGCTTCGCTTTTCCTGCTTGCCGAAATGCGATTCTCGCTGAATCTTTATTTGTAATTATCGATATGAATACCCCCTCCGCCTCCGTGGTATTTTCTTCGTGGTTATAAGAGGCTTAGCTCTGTTTCTCGACCGTTATATCGCGTGACTATCTCCCCCTCCGCCTTTTGGGATTCTTTCTCACGTCGTGTAGACGCGTTCTTGAGACTAGTAAAATGAGGTATCCTCTTGATAAGTCGGCAGACCTCGCAGGGACTCTATATCTTTGATATATTGTTTTTGTTTATGCCACGAAACTACGTAGTCGAGGAATTTAGGAGCAGTTTAGGTATGATACATTTTATTACTAATTATATCTAAATGTTTCTTCTCTCTTCATAATGTATTTTTAACTCTGATACTGGGTCAGTCTGGTTCAAACTGAATTGGTCTGTCCCAGTCATTCATTGAGCAACATCGGTGAAGTTGGCACCCTTAACTCACAGTTGGGTGCGGATGCATTCATGTATATATGTGTGTTTCTAACTATATTGTTATATATATATATATATATATATATATATATATATATATATAAATATATATATAGTATATATATATATATATATATATAGTATATATATATATATATATATATATATAGTATATATATAAATATATATATATATATAGTATATATATAAATATATATATATATATAGTATATATATAAATATATATATATATATAGTATATATATAAATATATATATATATAGTATATATATAAATATATATATATATATATAAATATATATATATATATATATAAATATATATATATATATATAAATATATATATATATATATAAATATATATATATATATATAAATATATATATATATATATATAAATATATATATATATATATAAATATATATATATATATATATATAAATATATATATATATATATATATATATAAATATATATATATATATAAATAAATATATATATATATATATATAAATATATATATATATATAAATATATATATATATATATATAAATATATATATATATAAATATATATATATATAAATATATATATATATATATATATATATATAAATATATATATATATATATAAATATATATATATATATAAATATATATATAAATATAAATATATATATAAATATATATATAAATATATATATAAATATATATATAAATATATATATAAATATATATATAAATATATATATATAAATATATATATATAAATATATATATATAAATATATATATATAAATATATATATATAAATATATATATATAAATATATATATATAAATATATATATATAAATATATATATATAAATATATATATATAAATATATAAATATATATATATAAATATATATATATAAATATATATATATAAATATATATATATAAATATATATATATAAATATATAAATATATATATATAAATATATATATATAAATATATATATATAAATATATATATATAAATATATATATATATATATATATATATATATATATATATATATATATATATATATGTGTGTAGGAGGTGAGTTTTATTGTAGCACAATAAAGCAATGCACATATCGGATAAGTAGAACTCTACAATTTGTAGGACTGGAATATAAATAATATAAGATCAAAAGATGGTTAAAAGAGTTCCAAGTATTATATTATGCGCATTTCAAAAACAAATATCATCATGGGATGATATCTGCGTTCTCATCAGATAAAATAGGGATACGCGATATGAAGCTTAAAAACACTTGTGAATAGTGAAGTTTTAAATCAACATATGAAAAATAATTTAAGATTGATGTATGAGATTGGGAAAAAGTGAGGGGGTTGGAAATGTTAAGGAAGAGGAGGAGATGAGAGTAAATAATGGTGGGGGGAGAAGTATATAAAGGAAGGATGAGAGAGGAGGAGAGATAGGTGATAGAGAAAGAGAGATAGCCTTTACAACTGAGAAAAAAATATATATTGTCTCACAGAGAGAACTTAAAAAGCCGTTGGAAGATAATAGATAATTTAAAAGAATTTGAAATTAAAAGTTAATGAGGTGTATGCATGAAGAGAAAAAAGGAATTAAGAATAATATTAAATTAAGGTTTGTATATTGAAGGGTTTAATAATATGTGCGAGGAAAATAAATTATTAATATGTATTATTAAAATAAAAAAATATTAATGTTATTAAGGATATAATGTGAAAAGAAGGAGCAGAATGAATGAGTTATGAATTTAGAGGAATTAGTTAGGGTTTAAATTTATTTTTATGTAATGTAATATCTCTTTCTCTCTATCACCCATCTCTGCACAACTTTATACGATTAGCACAGTCCTTTAGCAAGACGTATTGATAAAGCGCCTCTCCCCCTAGGATAATCTGCACTCAAGGACCGCCAAGACATGTAACGACACATACCACACTCAAGGAGGTAAAGCCATACACTCCTACCCAGCTAAGGACAGGACGCCTTTCATAAAATACAAATTAATAGGGAACAAGAATTAAAAGGTACAAACCTCACCAGATGACGCGAGACAGTTACGCCTGACCACAAACAGACCAAGCCACAACAACCGCACTAAACGTCGTAGGACCCGGAACAGAACCGTACAACACACCGTACTCGATACACGTTGCTACCAATGTCCCCAGAACCTTCTTCGGGGCCCTTGACTAATCCTTTCCACCCACACACAAATAACACAAGTTCTTTAACAGACATAAATAAAATTATCCCCCTCCACAACACCATAGCTTACACTATTAGGACCAAAAAACACAAACATATACAATCACCCCAAGCAACCACTAACACAATACAAAATAACACTACACAGTCAATACACGATGCTCAACAATGCCCAACAACAAGCGAAGACGTACCAAAATCAGACCGACCAACAGCATACCAATAATACAATCGCCCCTAAGTGCAACTGCCAAAACAAGAGTAATGCCCACTGAGCGGAGAGTGTCTTGAACGAACATTGTATCCCAGTTCAATGCCATGGCTCGGCAGAATGAATACCCGTATATAAGTGAAACCTCAATAACATTTAAGGCGCGACTGTACAACAACAGGAGCTCCTTCAACAACAGAACTAAGCGTTGCCAAACCAGACTGACCGATTTTATCAGGGACGTCAAGGATAGAAACCTGAAGAACCATATAAAATGGTACGTAAGGAGACCTGTCGCCCAACACTCCACCAGAGGAAGCCACTGCAGGTTGTGCCTGGCGGATTTGCTGACACAAAAGTAAACATACATTCTCGGCCAGGGACATTCCAAAATCTAAACACCAGACACAGAGAACAATACGAAAGAACACAACATCCTATTAACTACCACAATTATTTTCATGTCGCATCAACTCTATCATTGATTGCCATTGTTATTCTCGTAAATATTATATTCTTTATCATGACCCTCATTATTAAACTATCACCATGTATCCACCGCTCTCACGCACACGGACACGCACTGCATATGCCAGAGGTCCACACACTCTACCAGCATCATATTAATTGCCATAATTAGTTTCACTAGCAGAAAAACTGCCCTCGGGCGGTTTTCGGTTAGCATATGTAGTGTGCATATTGGTATTATACGCAAATATATATGCCTATAGATATATGTAAATTGAAAAGTAAACTGACAATATCTTCTTCACCCATTTATTTCTGAGAGGGTCGTGGGGGCAGAGTCCTTCTCAAACACTCCTTCCAGCGAGACTGTCAGCAGCAAACATCTCTAACAGATCCAACTGGATCCCAAAGCGTGACCAGCCGAGCCCATGTATGTTATCTAACTATCTTGCTCAGGGTCTACCTCTGGTGTCTTGCCGGTTGGTTTTCCCTGTAAAATGTGTCCAGCTATTCTTTACTGAGACATTCTAACCACAGGCTCATAATATCGGAGTTGTGATTCTCAATTCGGAGAAGTAGCGGCTCTACCAGGAGTAACACTAGTCATTAAGTTATGCACTTTATTGAGTAATATTACTCCAAAACCATTTGGAGCAATCCCATTTTTGCCACTTTTATTTGCAATTGTATTATTTTGGTCATTACTCAAGATTCCTGACCCTCAATAAAGGTTGACAGAAATACCAGGAAGACAGCGAATTTGGTTTTTACACCTACCCTCTTCTACTGATTGGTGAGGCTGGCGCTTTTCTGCATCAGCTTTTGCAATTATTGCACTTAATTCAGCCACCTGCATTCCACCATTCGTGAATACAGCTCCAAGATACTTGAACTTCTCTAACTGATTCAGTAGAACTCTATTCACATGTATATACATTTGAGACACTTCTGTCCACCCGTCCATCACGCAATGTGTATGTGTGTTTGTGTGAATGTATGTGTGTGTAAAAGGAAGGAAAGGCATACACACATATATGTCTCTAACTTAAAAACAGTGACACAGAAAAACGAGTCTCTAATTTAAGAACGCCGACAAACTCACACTTACACAGACACACACTGTCCTATTACCACTCAAGAATTTTCGCCCGGGCAAATTCCCCCTCAATTTTGGAACCGTCTGGGTTGTCCTGAATTGATGGGAAAAGACTTGACGGTCTTACTCTCTACTTCTGGTGAAGAGGCAGCTAACCAGTCTGTGTCGTTCAAGACGTTTGAGGGTGTTCGGCTACTGACAGCGAGGTTCTTATCATCACTGGTGGCTCGCCAAACAGAGGTAACTGGTGATGCTCGTGAGGGCACTTGGTTGTTCCAGCACCTCAGCCTCGCCATCACCCCATGTAACGCTGCGAGCGTGCTTGCTTGCCTCAAAAATTATTAGAGAGGTTTCCCAGTGCTCCTCGCTATATTGCTATCTTTTGCTCTGGTAGCGGCTCATTTTCCACTCTTTCGTCTGCATTTTGTTCTATGGCCTAAGATGTGTGTATTACCTGCTTGTGTATTTTTTCTCTTTCTATTTTTAATTCCCATTTACTTTGTATATATATTTGTTAGTGTTTTCGTTCTGTAACAAATTATATTAAATGAGTTAAAAAAAAGGAGTTAACAAATAAATAAAACGTTATACTTGTTTTACCCTCCTATTTCCACTTCACTGAACGGTATCGTGACTGTATGTGTGTGTTTGTGTAAATGTATAGGTGTAAATGTATGTATGTGTGTGTGAAAGTATGTGTGAATGTATGTGTATTTGTGTGAGCTATGTGCGTGAGAGTGCACTTTTATAAGTTTGTGTTTGCCCGATTATATTTATATACTCATAATTGTTATATACAGATACATATAGACGTATGTATATGCATACTCATACGCGTCAGCGTGTAGAAAATCATAATATCTCTATCTCTCTCATCAAACACTCTCTCTTTCTATATATATATGATAGTTGAAGTAGTGGTGGTGGCGACGATATACTGGAAATGCTACTTTGAAAAGAAGTCAATTTGAAATTATTTATTTTTACGAAATTATTTTTGTTTACGAATTTGAGTACATAAATTATGTAATATTCATTCATTATTTATTCAAAGTAATAAAGGGCCCTGGATTGGCAGTATCGGTGGAGAGTCGGACACCATGCCTTGAAGCATAGAGTTACGTCCCTTTATGATCTGACTTCAAATGCCGCCGAGGTTAACTTTGCCTTTCATTCTTACGGGGTCGATAAAATAAAGTACCAGTAATATACTGGCTAATTTCTGGCCTTGTGCCTAAAATAGAAACAATTATTTATTCAAAGTAATCCAACTTATTTTACTAACTGCATTAAAAGAAATATACCGTACGCAGTCCCGCAGTCCTTCCTTTATTAAAGTTTAGATTACTTTCATTTGTACCACCAATTTTATCATCGTTATTATTATATTTATTTACGTTCAAATCTCGCTGAGGTTAACTTTAATATATTCACCCTTCTACATATCCAACCGAATCATTTTACAACCACATATCTATGGTTACGTATACTGTGTGTGTGTGTGTTTGTGTATAAGTTAGGCCATAGCGTTAGTGTAGCAACCATCTCTTTTAATCATTCATCTATTTATTTATATTCACTTCACACACTGGACAAAATCACTTTTTTGTTGTAAAACAAAAGCTTTTGAGAATATAGATGATTTACATGCTAAGCACGGCACAAAAAACCGTTAGAATCCCAATCCCCAAAGTGTCATACTTAACCTGGGTTTCATTTATTTTTATTTTCCTACCTTTGTTCCGCTTTGACAAACTTCTAACCAACAGAAACCCCACCCATTTATTTGCACAGCACCGTTAACACCGAACCACCTCGACATCCACACCCAGCACTCTCGCCTCACCACATATACGCCAAAATGTATGTGAAACAGCCAAATCCCCACACACACCCAACATTGTCGATTTTTACCCGTCGATCTCTGAGACCCTGTTAAACAAAGCGTTGGACTTCGCTACCACTTATACCACTGTCGATGGTTTAGACAGGGAAATCCTCGCTCACCGCCGGAAAACCCTCCTCTTCAACGACGCACTAGCCTGGGCAAAGAGGTCTACATCTTCAGACCTGTTCGACGTCTCCATGGGATCGTTTGACAGTGCTGACGTATGTGACTTGGTTGGCCTTTTTATCTCAGACATATTACGTGTTAGATTCCTGGACTCCCACACGGGAATATACCGTGACGATGGATTGACTTTATCGAGCCATAAAAGTGGTCACGACCTCGACCGGTTTAAAAAAGACTTAGCTTCTACCTTCAATGAGTTAGGCCTTAGGATAACAGTAGCCACCAACCTCTCTAGCCTAAATTTCTTAGACATTAATTTAGACCTTCGCACACACAGACACAGACCCTTCCATAAGCTAAACGAGAAACTTAATCACATTCAAAAGGACTCATGCCACCCTCCCACTGTTTTTAGAAACTTCGGTAAGAATATCAGTACTAGAATCTCAAACCTCTCCTCTAATAAGGCTATCTTTGACAGGGCGGCACCCTACTATAACGCGGCGATGGCTAACAGCGGCTTCTCACAACCTATCACCTACTCTCCCACTAGCAACAACACCATTAAGAAAAGTAAGCGCATCAATAGACAAACCATCTGTTTCTCTCCTCCCGTCTCACTGAACGTTAAAACCAATGTAGGAAAAATGTCTAGCCCTCTTAGTTAGACACTTCTCCATAGGTCATAAATACCGCTCCATCTTTAACCGACACAAAGTTAAACTAGGATACTCCTGCGCTACGAACATGAAGGCCCACATCACCAGCAGCCCTAGGAGCAACACCCCACCAGGGTGCTCTTGCCGTAAGCCTGAAGATTGCCCCCTTCAACAACAATACAACACACCAGCTGTATTCTATGAAGGTGTGGTCACTTCCAACCGTCCAAACAAACCACAGCAGGTCAAATCCTATGTGGGCATGGCGGAGGGCAGATTCAAGGAGCATTTCCTGAACCACCAGTCTACCTTCAGATACCCGGACAGACGTTCATCCACGAAACTCGCGAGCCACTTATGGTCCCTCAAGGACTCAAGTATAGGGTACTCCATTCAATGGAAAGCCATCACTAAGTCCAAGCCATACGCAAGGGTAAATCCGACATGTTGCTTATGTATTGACGAACGAATAACTATCCTAAAGATATTACGCAATAGTGATTGCCTAAACACGAGAGTGAATTTTTCACACGTTGTCCACATGTCACCAAACACCTATTGCATAACTACAAGGCTCCAGACTGATTCTTTGTAATTTCATTTTTAATTTTTTAATTTTATTTTCAACCAAAAATCTTTCCGGACTTTCGCAGTTATCTCCCTTACAACCCCCGCATGCAGTCTAGTATTGCCTGTGTGAAGCGACCGAGTTTTTGCACATGCGCGAGCGTACGGTTGTCCTTCCTTTTCCTATAACCATACACATCCCGAGCTGAAGATCCGCGAATGTGAAACAATTGTTCTTGGTTTGGTGAACTAATTGTTGTGTAACCACTTTTACCTAACTCGTCCTTTGGACTGAGTGCTCTACCGAGACGGATATTACCTTCCAGTGTTCCACCACTATATATATATATATATATATATATATATATATATATATATATATATAATGAATAATAACAGGTAGACATCATAAAAATGTAATTTAATCCGTGTGCTTACAAATGTTTCCATGGTGGTACTACAGCCTAGTTATGCTATGTGCAAATTTACAAGTATTTGCAGAACTCAAATATCGAATGCTGTGACCACTGTATCCTCAGAGCAGAATGGTAAAATGTACAATGTAAATACCCTTAAGTGGGGTTATTGTGGAAGATAGAGTAGAAAAGGAAGAGAGAAAAGTAGGGGAGAGGGAGAGAGAGATATGCAGGGGTTGGAGAAGTAGGAGAGAGTGGTTTGTAGATATCTTAATCAAAATGTTATGGTAGGGGTTTTATTATACTGGTTACTTTTGGAGAGATGCGTTGATAGTTAAGGTCGGAATTATTTATTGCCCCATAGGGCAGGTACATAGATGTGGAGAGGGAGGTAGGCCAAAGGCGAGAGAGAGAGAGAGTGTAATGGATGTAGAGAGAGAGGTAGAGAGGGGACAGACGAAGTTTATGTGGTGAGCGAACTTTGGGTTTGTAGTAGTAATCTTTGAATTGCACTGAGTTACCATTCATAGTGATAAGCAGTGTATTGTCTTGTAGTGTGGGGGAAGAGAAGGTGGTTAGCTAGAAAGCGATGTTATAGTTACGGGTTCGAATGTTAAGTTATTTTATAGTGAGAGAATTTAGCTTTTAGTTTGTGGTTGCAGTATAATGATCGTTCAATTCTATCGTTAAGTAGTTTGTTTTTGGATTTTAATATGTAAAAGAGTTCAAGGTTACATAACCTGCAGTACTTCAATCCACTCCGATATGCACTTGCGCTGGAAAGTATATCCCTTTTAAGGTGAACTGTTGGTTGCGTTCACGGAGCTGCCAGGTCTTGTTGGCGAGCGTGGTCACAAAACGGTGATTAGGATGTTTGATCGAGAATCGATGACGGTACCAGCGAGATTTAAACGAGGTGGTGGTAGATCCGATATAATACCATTTCTGGTCGTTCGATTCAACCGTGCATTGGTAAACAATGTTGGACTTTAGATATTCATTCTTCAATGGACATCTTTCAGGTAGATGGCAGTTACATTCTTTGTTGTGGGTAGCGGGTATACCATGGATAGATTGTGATAGCGGTACAGGTGGATTGTGTAATACCCGTCTCCCATTTAGTGGTTGGGAGGCATATATTACGTTCTGCCCATCTGTTACTAAAATGTATTGTTTTGTAGAGTTGTTTAATTGCCTTAAGTTAATTTTTTTATGTATGCTTCAAGGTTTGGTGCCGTGGAGTATGATAGTCTAAAAGTTTTAGAGTTCAGAATTTTGCTGTATTTATGGGAACTAGGGAAATGTTTGTTGATTAACTTAAAGAATGAAAGAGATATTTTTGTACTAATCGAGGCATTAAATATAGGATTGTACCAGATATACTTTCTACAACGTGATTTATTTGGTGGTGATTTTCTATTATTAGTATGTCTGGTAGTACTGTGTGTGTGCGCTTGTATTTTAGTCCCCCGGTTACGTATTCCTTGATTTCGTGTAGAGCTATGTGTGTTATGGAAATTCCTATCAATGTATTCTATTGTATCCCAGTGGTCGGCCTTCCTTAATACATTATTGTAGTATTCAGCGTGTTCACTAAACATATCAGAGTTAGACGATAGGCGAGAGATTCTAAGAGAAATACTCCAGGGAACTGATTTGATCATGGAGAGTGGGTGGTTTGAGTTAAAGTTAATATACGTAAGGTTCTCATTGTGGAAGGGTCGTAACTGTCCGGTCGTATCTGTCCGGTATTTAAATTAAGATTTACGTCCAGAAAGTTTACTACTTTAAGATTGTATTCGTATGTTATTTTTAGACACAGTTCACTAAAAGATTTTCTAATATTTTTCCGTAGCCTTTCAAGATTTTGGTTATTCAAGTTATTTACTAATAAGAGCCCGTCATCTCTGTATATCCCCACCTGTAGATTACTAAATTTACTATGTAATATGTGGGCTATGTAAATTCCCACGAGATCCGTGACCTCCGCGGAGTCGTTGGAACCCATGGTAATGTCGAAATGTGTGGGTCTGTCCTTACGTTCCCAGTAGCAGTTATCAAACTTAATAATGGTTTTTCTAGCCTCGAGAATAATATTAATTTCGTCCTCCGTTAGGTCGGAATTGACCTTAGCAAACGATAGGGCCTTACGTAAAGTGCTTGGTGAGATGCAAGAGTAGTATTCGTCTATGTAAAATTGTATAAACTTAGATTTATTCTTATGCTTAACGTTATTAAACCAGCGAAATGCTTCGCTAGTATTGCCCCATAATTTAATTTCAATTTTCTTTTTCACTTGAGTTATTACTCTGTCAAGTATATGTTTGCTAATTTGTCCTATGTCTGATTTAGAAGGGCATATAAGTCTAATCTTAGGGTTAGAGTCAAAATTTACCTTATGGTCCTTCAGGTTGAAGGTGGGGTAGCGGGTATAATCGGCTCGGTTCTATCGTCTTTCTTGAGATTCTTCACCACTTTATATGCCTCGTTGTTAATATTTGCTAGCCTAGTTTCTTTTGTTTTTCTATATTTTTTGTGTAGTTCGTTGCGTATGAAGTTATTGTACGTATCGATATCCATGATATACACGTTAGAGGTCTTGTCAGCTTTCACAACAATTCCATTGGTATTTTGCAATCTTCGGAGTAGTGCTTTCATGTTGCGCTGCAGCTCATTATTTCTATGTTTGGTGAACTTAATGTTCATGGTTGTTTTCATTAAATCTTGTTCGAAAGCATCGAGATGAGGGTTTGTGGGTGGGTTTTTACATGATTTAAAACCATATGATTCAGACGAGTGACTGGCGCGTCCATTATCGAAATTTTAGTACAGCATTAACGAAGCTTTAGGTTGCGGCCAAGCTAACGAATGCATTCGTTAGCTTGGCCGCAACCTAAAGCTTCGTTAATGCTGTACTAACATTTTAATTTTATCTCATAGAATTAACGATTAACTGATTTATTTAATTAGACAATTCTATTGATTGATTACTAGTTTATGTTTGTTTGATAACTTCTGGTTGAGTGCTTAATTCGGTTTGTCTAAGGGAGTTTCATTCCTTTGTCTCAAATTTCGAATTCACCGCCAAAACCACGTGTCTATAGCGAAATATACCGCTAGAACACACCCGCAGAGGCTAAAGAACACAAGACTTGTTGAAGAAGTAAAACCTTTGTTCTGTCGTCAACGACCATTAACTTGCAGACTCTGCAAGCGGAATTAGTCCATCTTGGATTTACAGAAACCTAGATTGGATGTTGTTGTGTGCTGTATGTGATGTATATCTAATGCTATACGATGTGCATTATATGTTGCATTCGCTCTCCGCGTTATGTCCAGGTCAGTCTAACATCTTTTCCTGAGTCCAACCATTTTCGTTGCTATGGCAATGCGGCTGGACTGCTGGTCGCTATATTTGATTTGCAAAGCTGTCTAAACGTATTGTTATTACTCTGGGCTATTTTTCTCTATAGAGTGCTAAATCTATATTCCGAATTTTCATTCGGTAGCTTGGACGCAACCTAAAGCTTCGTTAATGCCGTACTAAAATTTGTAAATGTATATATATATATATATATATATATATATATATATTTGAAATTTAAATTTGTCTGCGGAACAGGTTTCGATTTTGAAATTTAAATCTGTCCAGGTATCACGGCTATTGCCAATATGGGTTTGTTTTTATTGATTTATTATTTTAAATCGAGACAGGCAAACTGTATTAATCTAATTAGTATTTTTCCATCTAGCTAACCTGGTCGTTTACACTGCAAACGCTTATATGTTCATATTGGTGTTTATCATATATTAATTTATATTAACTTGTATTTCACGGCTCAGACATGCTTCTTTCTTTGAGCTAATTAATTGTAAAAGACTGTTTGAGTTTATAACTCTAAATATAATATATATATATATATATATATATATATGCAAGGGATTTTTGATTTGTTGGTAATTCAACAAATATATATATTTATAACTGATTCAAGGCACTCGACATGTTTTTTGGAGTATTATATCAATGATATTAATAAATGAAAACTATATTTATAAAACTATATTTATTCTAATATATATATTTCAAGGCTACCAAAACATGGTACGCTGGCATCAGATAAAATACAAAGTTTGTTTTATAAATATTGACATATCCAGGAATGTGATCTTAACGGTTCACGTTTTACCTTCTTCTTCTTCTTCTTCTTCCCAACTTCCTGAGTCATGGGAGCATAGCCCTCAAACGCTCCTTCCAGCTGCTCGAGTCTGATGTAACCGTCTCCATCGTCCAACATTTTGTTATTCACTTAAAATATATCATGTGGTTGAATGTTGTTTTTTTTACCCACATATTTATTATTTAACACTTGGTTTTTAAATGTATGGGTTTTAATAAGACGGGTGAAATAGTAAGTATTGAATATGCTGTATCATATTTTTTTAGTTTCTTGTATATTAATGCGTGCTTAATAACATATCATTCACCTTAGAACTACATCTCATTGTATTATTTTTGGTTTATGATTGAATTTTACTGAACTATATAGAAGCTGTACAATTACTATATATGATACAGAATTTATCATATTGATATACGGAAACCAATGAAGTAGAATAAAGAAAGTAATGAGCTAAAATGAATAAAAAGACAAAACCACGTTTATGGTATAAATGGAGTCGTAGACTAATATCCTATTTAGGAAACCGAATGATTCTCGGCTTCAGAGTTAAGAATGATGTAGATAAATTGGTAGAACGAAAATGACTGAGGTTACTAAAATCATAAAAATAATAATAATTAAATATATACATACACGCATCTATATACGTACATACACGTGCATACGCGAAAACGACCACCATGCATGCATATACATGCACATACATATAAACACGCGCACACATACATAAACCCGCGCGGACACATGTACCC
>OZ024741.1:378564930-378567430 GCA_964016885.1 Eledone cirrhosa | reverse complement strand
TCATCCACGCCATTGATGACCTTTTGGAGCTTGGAATCATCAGCGAAAATTTCAATGTTGCTGTGTTTGATGATGTCAGTGATGTCATTAATATAGATGATGAAGAGAAGTGGGCCCAACACAGTGCCTTGTGGGACTCCACTACTGACTTTGGCTGGGCTTGATTTGACTCCCTCAACTACAACATGTTGGGTTCTGTTTGACAGGAAGCTCTTGATCCACTGCAGCAGCTTTCCAGTGACACCAATATTGGACAGCTTTCTCAGTAGAATGTTATGATCAACCCTGTCAAAGGCCTTGCTGAAATCAAGGTAGATAACATCAGTGTTGGAACCCTCTCTCAAGGCTCTCAAAATGTCATCAAAGTGATACAGTAGTTGCGTCAGGCAATCCCTTCCATTACGGAATCCATGCTGGTTGGAGTTCAGCATATTGTTACTCTCAAGGAAGTGGGTCATTCGCGATCTCACCACTCGCTCAAATACCTTAATGATATGAGAGGTGAGTGAGATTGGACGGTAATTCACGGCAAGGGATTTGTTTCCCTTTTTGAAAACTGGGACAACAGACTGGGATAGAAGGTTTTCTGGCACATATCCAGCATCCAGTGAGTTCCGCCACAGATTGGCAAGAGGAGAAGCAAGTTGGTGTTGAAACGCCTTCAAGACACAAGCAGGGAACCTATCGGGACCTACTGCTGAATTATGCTTGATTTCCTTTATTGCCGCCAAGACATCAGGGGCGCCAAACGTTATGTCCGATAAGGTGTAATGGGGAGTAACATCGCCGATACAGCCCAGATCGGCCATATCAGGATTGCTGAAAACAGAGCAGTATTGTTTCTGCAGTATCTCACCCATGGTTTTAGCATTGTCTTGAAGAGTGCCATTTTCATCAATTAGAGGGCCAACAGTAGAGCCAGTGATTTTGTGTTTTTTTGCAAATGAAAAGAACACTTTGGGATTGAGTTTGATCTTCTCAATGGCCCAGGCCTCTTCAGCTCTTCTCTGATTGTTGATGAGGGACATTATGTTGTTTTGGAGGTTATGTTTTTTAATCTCTAGTGATGAAATGGCAGTCAAGTTGATGTGTTGCTGCTGACAGTATTTCAGATTGTTGATTTTTTTGTTCGTTCTCTTAATTTTTCTGATGAGCGTTTTTCTATTTCTAGGGATTCTGCTCTTAGATTTGTTTATAGTTCTTAATGGGGTGTGTTTAGCACATATGTTTGTAACAGTGTCCACAAATGTCTGCCAGGACTTTTTGATGTTAGTGGGTGTATGAGTGTGCGTGAAGGACCAGTCGACATGTGCAAGATCATGACTGATCGCTTCCCAGTTTGCATTGTGGAAATCCATAGCGTCAAACGGATGGACAGGAGAAATGACATTGGGTTTGTATATTGGACGGTGGAATCTCAGATCACAGAGAACCATGTCATGATCAGAGAGTAGAGTTTTCTCCACTGCAATATTGTGGATATTGTCAGTGTGATTGCTGAAAATTAAGTCTAGGACGTTTTTGTGGCACCTCGTTGGTTCGAGCACTAGTTGGGATAGGAAGAAATCATCCATGAAGTCAAGAAGCGATTCCACAGCTTCCCTGTCAGAGGTTGAGGCAGAAGAACCTGGTGGCAGGGTGTTTGTGGACCAGTCAACTCCGGGGAGGTTGAAGTCCCCCATCATTAAGATGTTGTCAGGGTGACACTCTTGGATGAAACACTTTATGCTGTTGAGGCATTCCTTGAAGCATGGTACAGGCGTTTGGGGTGGCCTATAGAGCCCAACTACTAATAGGTTGTTGGTTTGACTGAATACAGTGACTGCCTCACAGTATCCATTAGTGAATATGTTCATAGCCTCTGTTGAGAAAGAATTATGGACATAAATGGCAGTTCCGCCCTTTCTTCTGCCAGCGCGATCAGCACGGATGGCTTTGAAATTTTTCACTTTCACCTCGGCTTCCAAGTGGAGGTTACTGAGATGGGTTTCAGTGAGGACGAAGAAAGGGATGTGGTTTGGATGGACATCAATCCAGTCCTCCAGGAATTTGATCTTCCATTTTTGAGTATTGGTGGAAGGGCTGATGCCTTGGGCGTTAAGCAAAAATGTAGAGGCGAGAGTGGATGGTTTTAATTGTTTTGGTGTGTTGTTAATTTGTTTGTTTGTTAATGGCAGCAATGGGAGTTTGTGCAGTGGGGTGATAGTGGAGGGTGGTGCTGGGTGATAGCTCGAATGTTTTTTTCCAGTTCTTTTGCCAGATTCATTATGGCTAAAAAAGAGGAAGAAGTTTCCTGTTTAGAAGACTGTTGGTGACTGTGGTAGTGGTTATTTTTATGTAGGTTATGGTTTTTGTTTTTGCTTTTATTTTCATTTATCCGACGGGTCCCCGGGAGATGGGTAAAGGGACAATCCCGGTCTAAACACAATCTGTCTCGCAGGGAAAAACGGCAGATTTGTGGATTCCTTGTTTGAGTTATTGGTGGTTGTGTTGGTGTTAA
>OZ024741.1:378482430-378559930 GCA_964016885.1 Eledone cirrhosa | reverse complement strand
GGAGAATGCAGAACAATAATATAAAGGACGTAAAATAAGAAAATATTTTTTAATATGTATATATATATATATATATATATATATGTATATATATATATATATATATATATATATATATATATATATACATATATATATATATACATATATATATATATATATACATATATATATATATATATATATATATATATACATATATATATATATATATATACATATATATATATATATATATACATATATATATATATATATATACACATATATATATATATATATATATATACACATATATTATTTCTGAAGACAGCATATATATGTGTAGGTATATATATTCCCTCTGATAGTTTGTATAAATATTGTACATAGATATATAGAATATGCATACCAACTCTAACACATATATATTCTAGAAACGATCGTAAAATGATGAATTTTGTTAATATAAGAAACTGTTTCTTTGTTTATTCATTATTTTATTAATTTATATATATATATATATATATATATATATATATATATATATATACATATATATATCCGTGTGTGTGTGTATTCTTCGTAATTTCTTTCGTTAAGACTGCATGGATTACTATTTTAAATTTGCGTCCAAATATTAATTCTTGCGGACAGCATAAAGGATCACTAATCCACGTGGCATACACACAAATGAGTCAAGTGACAATTGTTTGTGGGCGCCTGTAATAACCCGTTACTCGTTTCATATCTTTTTGGAATATTGTAGTCTTAAATAGCTTCAGTGTAAATTCCTGTAATTGATGTTCATTGCACCGAGATTTTCTCAGATAATGTATTAATCCCTAATTGATGAAAATATTTTACCTTAACCGTAACTTCTGTGATAACAGATGTGATGTAATAATCCACAAAGCCTAACGTAATATTTCTCCATATTAGCCATGTTGTACAACAATTTGGATCACGTCTACAGTCGGTTGTTAAAAACCCTTTTCTGAAACCAACGTTTCACGTTAGTATGTTAATCTCTAAAGCATATGTAATACTTTCACGAATTATTTGTACGTGTTGTGTAATGGAATGTATCTGCACAAATATGTGTATTTAATATGGATTATCCAACATACTAAATAAATCAATTTGGAATATGGCTGTGGATCATTTGATTTTAATTACCTTTCAGCTCATTGTACGTATCTGCGAAAATTCGCACCAGTAGAAAGGAATTCTTCCTATGTTTGGACGTTGCTTGAGCAGTGATTATAGAGTCGAATCATTGTAATATACGGAGTTTACTGATATGGGCTATTCTTCCCTGAAGCGAGATTCATTTATATATTCACATCTGTTGAACAGTATGTGTGTGTTTCTGTTTTAGCTGTTCCTTCATTGCATTCATAATGATTTTGTCGTTAAGTAATAGAAGCACGTTTAGATTACTTAGTTTTAGGTCGTGGTTTATGATAATTATATCAATATACACAAGGGACAGTAAGTAAGGGTTAAATCACACAATTCACCTAATACAGCAACTTTGCAAATAATTAAACACAAGCTTTAATCATCCATCCGTCAAGTGAGGGGTTTCAGAAAATTCTACTTGTGGATTTCTATAGTTTTAATATGGAGGTGTAGAAATAGTTCGTACCCACCCATCTATATTGAAATAAGATGCATATTTCACAATTAGTATTAAGAATATTGTGAGAAGTTATCATATAAGTTTGAATATTCCTGCAAAGAATTCCCGTGTCATAAAACCAATGCTAATAATAAATATAGATCTATTTCTGCATTAGGTCGTAGAATATCTAATTGAGCTCAATGCATTGCCAAGTAAAAGAATGAACATATATGCAACCATAGGAATAATTTATGCCGCTAGAACAAAGTGGTTCACCAGGAAAACAGTATTAACAGAAATAAGAATATTAATTGAAGCCAGTAGATATTCAAGTATTGATAAAACACACTGAAGTAAATAGATTGAGGAAAAGATATAAAATATACAACACGGAAATGTAATTATACAGGTAACATTTCAACAGGTGGTAATACAAGGAAAAGGAAATACAAAAAAATATTGAAATATAAAAAACAATAATGCTTGAAGAAAGGAACAAAGAAAGAAGGAAGGAAGGCGAGAATGAAAGACAATTGTGAGTAATTATTAAAACAAAATTTTGTACAAAAATTCACCTGTGCTCCGAAATACGCACGATCACATACATTTGTATATGGCAACACATACATATTGATATTGAAGTTGAGGAGCATTCCATACATCGAGAAAGCAGATATATACATTTGCATATATGTTTGCTTAATTATATATATATATATATATACATACTTATACACACACACCCACACAGACACACACACATATACATATGTATATATATATATATATACATATGTATGGTGAACTAACTGTTGTGTTACTACTTCTAACAAACTCGCCCCATGGACTGAAGGCTCTACCACTACAGATATTACCTTCCAGTGTTCTACCTCTCTCTCTCTCTTTATATATATATATTTAAAGTTGCGGTACCCCGGCTGAGGCCATCACAAATGAGGGTGTTACTCTATAAATTGGAAGATCTATAATAAACAATGACTATTTCCTGATAAATGCGTAAATGATGGTAGTATAATTGAGAGTAATCCATTACAGCGTTAATGATATCAGATCGATCTGAAAAGTCTCGAATTCGTTTTAAACATTTTCTTTCTACGTGGACATAATGCAACAGAAACCTAACAATATATATTTCCAGAATTATTTGTAGATTGTTTGTCAGTTGTTCTACTTTGATTTTCATAAAATAAAAATCTAATACTATAAATTCTGACTGATTTCTTAGTCAGTTGCATAACTCGCATATCTCCATATTCTTCAAGTATTATTCCTTATCGATTGGACGTTTGGTACGAGCATCATCAATTCTTGATGGAAACACAGCAATATACTAAGTTGAATTGAGAAGATATATAACTGATCTCCAACAACATATTTATCTTCATTTCATCAGAAATGACTTTACGACAATACTGCTGCTATCATGAGACACACATATTCAGTTTGTTTATTTTGACACCTTATCTGTATAAACATAAATATTGTTTTTTATTTATTGTTGTTATTCTTGTACTAGTGTATGAAATAGCATGTACAGTGGTTGTTTTTTATTTATTGTTGTTATTCTTGTAGTAGTGTATGAAATAGCATGTACAGTGGTTAGTGGTAGTGAGCTATTTGTGTGTGGAGATATAGTTTTCTTCCTAAAATAAATCCAATAGGAATTTCAGAAATATTTTAAATAACAATTTCTACTTTTGGCACAAGGCCAGCAATTACCAGTGGATTACTTGTACTTTATTTTATCGACCCGGTAAGGATGAACGAGATAGTTAATCTCGGCGGAATTTGAACTCAGAAATATTTTAAATAATGTTAGATAATGTCAGGCAATGTGTTATTATATGTACAAGAATGGTAAATAATAATAATATGTACAAGAATGGTAAATAATAATAAATATTTTCAACAATAATATTTAGTTATATGATCCATCTTCATGAACATCCTTACCATCGACATACTCATACTCATTGTCAAAATAATCATAATTATTATTATCATAGTCATCTCAATCATCGCAATCATCATCATCATCGTCATTGTCGTTGTCGACATTACCACTAACACTTGCATGACAATCATCTTTGTCGCTATCGGCATCGTTCTCGTCATCATTCATCGAGGCATCCATCATCATAATAGCCATCATCACGATCATTCTCATAAGGTTACGGCGTTAGCAAATTCTTTTACACAAGCAGATAAGCCTATGCTACGTTTTATACAGAATGTTTTTATATCATATATATTATATATACGAGGTGTGTCAGAAAAGTTCCAGGACTGATGTCACAAAAGATTTATTTCAAATCCAAACTTCACACGAAGAGTTTTCTCCTTCAAAGTAATCTCCCTCGAGTATGTAACTGTAACCTTAGCTCTCTGCAGCGATCAAACATTTTTCTTCATAATTTAATATACATGCCCTCTGTTTCAGGTCGTCAAGCAACGAGCACAGAACAACGAACAAACTTGAAGTTTCTGGTACGGTTTCTGCAGCAAGTGTAGGGAGATGAGACAATGTCACGCTCATGTGTTTTTAAGTGGTGCAAAAGGTTTAAAGAAGGACGCAAGGACGTGGAAGATGACCCGAGGAGTGGAAGGCCCTCAACAGCCAGCACAGAGGTCAACGTTGAGCGCGTCAGGCAGATGGTGCATAACGATCCTTGGCTGACTGTCCGACTGATGGCAATTGAGCTGGGCATGAATCGGGACAGCGCCTGGAAGATTCTCACTGAAGATTTGGACATGCGGAAAATCTGCGCGAAGATGGTGCCAAAACTGCTGAACGATGACCAGAAGGGTCGACGCATGCAAGTGTGCCAGGTCATCCTTGAGCGTTTTGAAACCGAACCAAACTTGCTAGGGACAGTCATCACCGGTGATGAGTCATGGATCTTCGAGTACAACCCGGAGGGGACCCGTTTTGAAGACGTCGACGACATCAACAAAGGCCGTGACGATGGAACTGCGGAGGATCCCGGAAGAATCCTTCCAGGAGTGCATGCAAGCGTGGCAGAAAAGGATGGAAAAGTGTATTAGACTTCAGGGGATTACTTTGAAGGAGAAAACTCTTAGTTTGAAGTCTGGGTTTGAAATAAATCTTTTGTGACATCAGTCCTGGAATTTTCTGACACACTTCGTATGTGTATATACACATATATATATATGACGGCCGTCACAAACAGTCAAAGCCGGCATGGGCTGGGGTTTGGATTCTGTCGATCGATTGGTTATTTATTAGGCGATACCCACTGATGAACCACATACGTCGATTATGCAGTGTTGCATAATATATGCAGACAGATCGTGCAGTGAACTATTATAGGCACCTGTTTTACTTGTGTTGTATTGAAGCGAATAACTATGTCTATACTCTGGGAATGTATCCTACACTACCTATTGAGTACGCTGAGATACAACAGGTCCTGATAAATATGCTGGGTCCGTCAACTCATTTTTATTATTATCTCCCAACGTCGGCGGATTGGCAGTACCGGTTGAGGGCTGGACGCCATGCTTTGACGCATAGAGTTACGGCCCTTGCCAGTCTGAGTTCAAATCCTGCCGAAGTTAACTTTGCCTTTCATCCATACGGAGTCTATAAAAGATAAAATAAAGTACCAGTAATGTACTGAGTAATTGCTGGCCTTGTGCAAAATGTAGAAACGAATATTATCTCCCAACTAACGGACTAATCAAAGTAAGTTAAACAATGTTTCATTTTTTTTATTGTGTTTTGTTTTGATATAGGCTCTAATTCCTGCTGTTAATTTTATCTCTCACTCTTTAACGTTGTGCAACAGACCTGTTCACTACTATATATCGCTCTATAATAGATCCTAGCTTTTAATGTCCGTTAAAGTTTCTTGGCACTACCATTGGTGCTGTCGCTTTCCTCTAGCCATGTGACTTAGAGACATGAGCCGAATACTACCATTCTATTATACATCAATGTGAACTTCTATTTCTATTAACTATCTTTTCACTTCTTATTAATCTGTCTTTGAGACACGTTGGCTGAGGCTTTTGGCGGGGACGAAACGATTTGTTTTCAATTCTCCCGCCACAACGGAAAGTTTGTAAATCGGTGGCTGGTCGAGGGACAGAGTTGTATCGGATTCGAGTTGCTAATAACTTGTACTGTGCGGCCGTCACAAACAGTTATAGCCGGCATGGGCAGGGGTTTGGATTCTCTTGTCAATCGATTGGTTATTGATTAGGCGATACCCGCTGATGAAGCCACATACGCCGATATGCATTGTTGCATAATATATGCAGACATAGCGTGCAGTGCACCCTACTACTGCATTAAGTGTGGCCAAACCTCGAGTCCGGGAACTATTATATGCACCTGTTTTGCGTGTGTTGTATTGAAACTAATAACTATGTGTATACTCTGGAAATGTATCTTACATTGACTATTGCGTATGCTGAGATACGACCGGTCCTGGCATTGATAAATATGGTAGGTCCGTCACCTCGTTGTTATTATATATATATATATATATATATATATATATATATATATATATATATATATACGTTTATATATATATAGGATTATCCTGGATGCAGTAATGATTAATTACTACACTGGATAAAGTGGACGTACGGTGAGAGGTTACTCCACGAGTTATGGAAAAATTGTTGAAGAAACTTAGTTCCTGATCCTTCTGTATTCCGGAGTGTAGATAAATAATGAATAATAACAGGTAGAAATCATAAAAAGGTAATTTATTCTGTGTGCTTACTAATGTTTCCACGGTGGTTATACAGCTTAGTTATGCTATGTGCAAATTTATAACTATTTGCAAAACTCAATTATCAAATGCTGTGACCACTGTATCATCAGAGCAGAATGGTGAAAAGGTACAATGTAAATACCCTTAAGTGAGGTTATTGGGGAAGAAAAGGAAGAGAGAAAAGAAGGGGAGAGGGAGCGAGAGAGAGAGATATGCAGGGGTTGGAGAAATGGGAGAGAGTGGTTTGTAGATATCTTAATCAAAATGTTGTGGTAGGGGTTTTATTATACTGGTTACTCTTAAAGCGACCACATTAAGCGATATGTTGATAGTCATGGTTGGAATTATTTATTGCCCCAGAGGGCAGGTTCATAGATGTGGAGAGGGAGGTGGACCTAGGGCGAGAGAGAGTGGAATGGATCGAGAGGGAGAGATAGAGAGGGGACAGACGAAAGCTATGTGTTGGGTGTAATTGAGTTCATAGTAGTAATCTACGAATTGCACTAAGTTTCCATTTATAGTGATAAACAGGGTATTGTCTTGTAGTGTGGGGGAAGAGAAAGTGGTTAGCTAGAAAGCAATGTTATAGTTACGGGTTCGAATGTTAAATTATTTTATAGTGAGAGAATTTAGCCTTCAGTTTGTGGTTGCAGTATCATGATCGTTCGATTCGATCATTCAGCAATTTATTTTTGGATTTTAAGTTGTAAAAGAATACGACCATGAATATTAAGTTTACGAAACATAAACTAATGTTTTTCCGTAGCCTTTCAAGATTGTTGTTATTTAAGTTATTAACTAATAAGAGCCCGTCATCTCTATATATTCCCCGCTGTAGATTACTAAATTTTCCATGTAGCATGTGGGCTATGTAAATTCCCACAAGATCGGTGACCTCCAGTGAGTCGTTGGAACCCATGGTAATGTCGAAGTTTGTGGGTCTGTCATTACGTTCCCAGTATCAGTTATCAAACTTGATAATAGTTTTTCTAGACTCTGGAATAATATTAATTTCGTCCTCCGTTAGGTCGGAATTGACTTTAGCAAACGATTGGGCCTTACGTAAAGTGCCGGGTGAGATAGAAGAGTAGTATTCGTCTATGTCAAATTGTATAGACTTAGATTTATTCTTGTTGTTAACGTTATTAAACCAACGAATTGCTTCGCTAGTGTTGCCCATAATTTAATTTCTATTTTGTTTTTCAATTGAGTTATTACTCTGTCAAGTATATATTTGCTAATATTTCCTGTCTGATTTAGAAGGGCATATAAGTCTGATCTTAGGGTTAGAGTCAACATTTATCTTATGGTCCTTCAGGTTAAATTGTGGGGGTTGCGGGTATAATCGGCTCGGTTCTATCGTCTAACTTGAGATTCTTCACCACCTTGTATGCCTCGTTGTTAATATTTGCTAGCGTAGTTTCACTTGTTTTTTCTATATTTTTTGTGTAGTTCCATGCGTATGAAGCTGTTGTATGTATCGATATCCATGGTATACACGTTAGAGGTCTTGTCAGCTTTCGCAACAATTCCATTGGTATTTTACAGTCTTCGGAGTAGTGCTTTCATGTTGCTCTGCAGCTCATTACTTCTATGTTTGGTACATTTTCATGGTCGTATTCTTTTACATCTTAAAATCCAAAAATAAATTACTAAATGATAGAATCGAACGATCATTATACTGCAACCACAAACTGAAGGCGAAATTCTCTCACTATAAAATAACTTAACATTCGAACCCGTAACTATAACATTGCTTTCTAGCTAACCACTTTCTCTCCCCCGACACTATAAATGGAAACTTAGTGCAATTCGTAAATTACTACTATGAACTCAATGTACACCTAACCCATAGCTTTCGTCTGTTCCCTCTCTATCTCTCTCTCTATTCATTCCACGCTCTCTCTCTCTCGCTAGGTCCACCTCCCTCTCCACATCTATGAACCTGCCCTCTGGGTCAATAAATAATTCCAACCTTCACTATCAACGCATTGCTTAAGGCGGTCGCTTTAAGAGTAACCAGTATAATAAAACCCCTTCCACAACATTTTGATTAAGATATCTACAAACCACTCTCTCCCATTTCTCCAACCACTGCATATCTTTCTCTCTATCTCCCTCTCCCCCTCTTTTATCTCTTCCTTTTCTACTCTATCTTCCCCAATAACCTCACTTAAGGGTATTTAAATTGTACATTTTAGCCATTCTGCTCTGATGATACAGTGGTCACAGCATTTGATAATTGAGTTTTGCAAATAGTTATAAATTTGCACATAGCATAACTAGGCTGTATAACCACCGGGGAAACATTTGTAAGCATATATGATGTCTACCTGTTATTATTCATTCTTTATATATATATATATATACTTATATTAGAATTCAAATACAATTTACTCAAGCTAAATTTCTCTGTTGTTGTAGTTTCTAGAGCTGGTGTTGAGGTAGCAGATAATGCGCTGTAGATACATTTGATATACGAGATGAAATGCACACACACACACACACGCACATGTGTGTGTGTGTGGGGGGGGGGGGGCGTATCTATAAATATATATAGGCAGAGATAAATGGGGAGTTATAGTGAAAGATTGAGATTGGTGGAGAGGGAGAATATGACGGGGATAAACAATTATAGAATTTAGTTTCCAGACTGAAAGTTCTTTCGAGTGGAGACGAAAGCAAATAGCTTTAATAATGATTTATTAAGCCAATATAGCAAACTAATAAACCATAAATCTCAATTAATCAATCTATGTTTTGAATGTAGCAATTACTATCTTATTATTATTTATATTACCATCACCATCCCCATAACCGCTATTGCCTGTATCGATATTGTTGTTGTTTTGTTATTATTATTATTATTATTATTATTATTATTATTATTATTATTATTATTATTATTATTATTATTATTATTATTATTATTATTTTGTATTCATTATCGTTATTGACGCATCTTTTTCTATATGTATATGTGTTAACACGTGCCGTTAATGTTTCAAATATGTAAAAAGAAAAAGTGTATGCTTCCTGAAACAGACACATACCTCCCTAATAATTACTAAGTAGCAACATCAAGATTTAAAAACTGAAATGGTTCCCAACGTGTCTAAATAGATATGTTATTTCCTGTGGTTTTTATATATATATATATCGTTTCCTGTTATATTTCTACTATGCGTTTAATAGATATTTGAAACACATTTTTTTATGATTTCGCCCAGTCAATATATTGGCTAATCAAAGTAGGATGTTATACGGATTACAAAAAAATGATTAAGATAAATAAAAATAAATATATATTGACTTGTTTCTTATAATATGCGTTTCAACCAAAAATGAAACCGTAATGGTTTCAAATCTATATTAGTCCAACCAACTGTTCCATTCTTCTATGTGTTATCACCATCATAGATGAGATGTTTACTTTTATATATTTGTTATCGTTTCTGGTTTACATATGTTATAATTTCTGGTTAACCCTTCTACAAATACATTAGTTTTATATCTTCGAAATTACTATTATCTATGCTGTGATTTCAACTGTGTTTCAAGAGGTTACGGAATTAATGTTGTTATCTATTGGTTCATGGTTTGCAACGCCACCCTAATATTGAACGTACATATGTATTTCTGACAGTCAATCCCCTCTCTACTTTAACTAATGAACTATTTAAATGTATACGCTATTTAAAGTAGAATTGATTCAAACATACTGACAACTACAACGAGAGTTAATATCAATAAAACTGATGAAAAAATGTGTGAGCAAAAAAATGTTGTGAGCTTTTTAAATGAGATTATTTAATTCCGAATCTAAATATCATCTTGATAAATGTTTATTAGCTATGGGTTTAAAGATATACGAAATATAATATTTTATTATGTTATTATAACGTACAATATGTGTCATTATGTTTTAAGTTCTAGTCCGTATCTATTATCTGACCTGTTGCTTGACACTAATAGTGTGCTGAACAATCATCTTTTGTCAAAGCCCAGCAATAGTCTGGGAGGATTGTTGTGCTCCATTTGCCATGGTACCGTATTTCCATGGTTGAATTATCTTGGTGAAACCTATCACCATGATCATCACTAACTGCTCTACATTTCGCTAGAGAAATGCCTAAATGGGAGTACAAAAAGTTAATATTAAGTGATACGTTACATCCCATATGTTGTAAGCCTTAATGAGGTTTCCCACCAATTCTTCATAGATTCCTTCCCTTCTGTTTCAGAGAAATCCCTTCGCCATTAACTTGAATGCTTCCCAAGCAGCTTTCTCCTCCACATGAAGGGCTGATTTAAAGTCACCATCTTTAAGAGACTCCCGAATATGAGGACCGATGAAGACTCTCTCGTTTACCTTAACATCGCTCAGTGAGGGGGATTTTGATGTTAAAAAATTGAATCCCTGACCTGATTTGTGCATAGTTTTTATGAAGCTTTTAATGGGACCCTCTTTTATGTGTAATGGTGGTAGCAACATTTTGTTTGGTTCAATGAGCGATGGCAGTTGAACATTTTTCTTCCCACTCTCCTATGACTAATAAGGTGGCCAGTCTCTCCTTATGTAGTTGGAACCTTGCGCGGCTGTCCCATTCATACATAATGCAGCTGTATTTGATGTTTCCGCCCTACAAGCCCATCACAAGGGCAACGACCACATAACTGCCATTGATGTTCATCATATTTTATGCATTGCGGCAAATGCTTTATATTCTCATGCATTTCTTTCATATATGATGCGTAGTCCCCATCAACTGATGGTTTAATCTAGCCATTATGCAGCTTTCAGGCTGTTTTTTATGAATCTGTGAACAACCTCCAGTGACCGGGTTCGTATCCAACACCTAATGCTTCCATCAAACCATTAATATTTCTGAAGGATAACAAATCACCTTCCATTATGAAGAGATTGCTGAACTGTTGCTGACGGTCATGAAATTTGAAATCTTCACATCAGCTGTTAGGAGATTCCATTGTTGAAGACGAGAGCATAGCAGCCATGTCTTATTTTTCGATGGTTGTAGATACCTGACAACGTCATGTATTTCCCCTTGAGTTATGAGATATCTAGAGGAGTGTGCTTCATCAAAGTAACATCATTCAGTAGGAAAATAAAACTAATATAAGTTGCCACACATGTATATAAATAGCCTGCTCAATGAATATTCATTATAAGTTCAAAAGTGATTTGACTTGGAAAATCACCTATCATTCACTTCAGTACATAAACGTGCAGAACACAACCACCTCCCGCCATTGCTGGAATAATACTGAAGGGAGGTGGGACGGTTCATGTGGTAAGAAACACACTGAGGCAAGCCTGCTGGATCCAGCTTTGACACGTACATGTATGTTGAAAATTAGTGCTAAAAACAGTTTTAAACCTGTTATTCATTATCAGCAACCTAAAATTAGTTGGAAATTACTACTATCCTCTCAGATGCATTTTGATAATTGACCAATGTAATCAACAGATAATATGAAACTAATACCCGTTATAATACGCTTTCATGCATCCATCAAATAATGCGTTTCCTGCATATCGTTATATCTAACTTGAATCTAGTTTTCTCCTGTTTTCTCTCTTTATATGCTATAACCTTTACAATTTGAATGGTCAACAGCCAATTTATTACAAGTCGGGAAAGCAATACGATCACTAAGTGCGATTTACGTTAAAACCAGTCTTATTTGTAAAAGACTTGTCTCTTTCAACGATGAAGTATTTAGGAAACTCTACTTCATATATAGTTGCAGGCCTGCAACATTTATGCGTCAGTACTATAGTATTATTTTTGAGTTCATTTTATGTGACACTAGAAATAATTTTAACATCAAATACTACACTCGATACAGTATTATTAAATGATTTTAATGGGTATTAAATACTTTCGTTAATTAGTTTAAGAAAGTTTAAGAAAGCAGTAGTCATGAGCCACTAATCAGAAACCGAATGTTAGGTTCGATTATCTAATCTATATTTCAACATTTATTTAATTCTTGGGTTTATGTGTAAGAAAGGACTATCAAATTCTAGCTGTCTCATTAGTCTTAGTTGATGCATAGGGCTTATCACCCAAATATACATAACATCGACTATGAATAAACGAAGTTAATTATAACCTGCTGACTTATACTTCTTGGTTTTATATATATATATATTTCCCTCTGAAGAAGAGATATTATTTCGAAAATTAAGGACATTTAAATAAATTCAAGGTAAAGGACGAATTGTCAACAATATCTGTTAAAATTGCATTCTTTTTTCTATGTCCATACCTGCATTGTTTTGGCTTTATTACACATATCAAACGTTTATATATATATATATATATATATATATATATATATATATATATATATATATATGTGTGTGTGTGTATGTGTGTGTGTGTGTGTGTGTGTGTGCTCTCACGTGTTTGTGTGCATGTGAGTGTATGCGTGTGTCTGTATTAAGCATAAACACCATACGCATATATATATATATATATATATATATAATAGTGGATGGGAAATGGGTGGCTTATTGCAGAATTCTGTACGTTTCGCGTGTTCCATTCATATGCGTGAAATTAATGTCAAATACTATCTAACACCATAAATGAATTTATGCACGATCCACAGAATGTGTTCTCGGCTAATTAAGCTAAGCCTCACAAAAGCCATCTAATCAATAAACAGAGAATTATCTCTTGTTATTGGTATTCCAGAGGTGAGGGGGTTTAAGGCTTAAGCATTTATCAAGAAAACTATATTGGTAAGGCTTCTTATTAAAATATTATCTTAAAATTAACAATGTATATATGAACAAGGAAATATGTTTAACAGAATCGTATCTAGGTATCAGAGTTAAAACACACAACATTTCATTAAGTAATCCCTCACTCTGAATATATACTTTGCGATATATGTAACATAAGAAATTTATTTAGTTATCAATACATATTTGATAGAATAATATGTTTTGCTAAATCAGACATTGACAAGAAATACTTCTATAATAAAATGTGCAACTTAAAGTGATTTATATTGATAATAAGTAATAATTGTAGGGCGTAAATGCATCAGACGAAACGTGGTCAAAATAGTTTCCTTCTTATGTTAAAGGTAATATGTTGAGCTGATCAATCTACATAAGCAAAAGCATTCTTACCTATTCACCTACCAATAGTGACTACAATAGATTTTGGAGCACAATTTATTCAAAACAATTCTTTTAGCAATAACGACGAAGGTTAATCTTGAGAGGGATGAAAAATGAGAAAATGGTTGCATTAAATCTCAACGTCATTGCTTAGCTCTCAGTTATTTGGTGTATTTCTACTAACATTGCGGATAGTTATGTAGAGTTTTGGAAACAGATTAACTAAACGTACCGTTAATCATGATGGAACCTCTCCAAACTGATCAGATAGATATCAGTTAGCTGAAGCGACCAAAAGCGTGGAATCTTGTTTAGAATTCTAATCTAAAAGAACTATTTATTTTAGGCTATGATAATAAATAGATAAAGGGGGAAAAGCTATTTAAGATGGCAGTTCTGTTACAGCTGAAAATATCCGTTTGCAACCATCGTTCTTAACTTTATTGAAATACAAATGCAGGTTTCCTGAATTGAATTTTCTATGATGTTTGGAGGTACTCTTTCTTTAGCATGACAGTTTCGAACAGAATATTTCAAATTGAGTGTTCTAGGAGGAAAATATGTAGCTTAATGGATGTTACATCAGTGTAATGAAACAATCAGTTTCAATGCAAAATAAAGGCAGTACTTTTGACGTGGTGAAGCAGTAATTCTACAAATGGCACAATGATGGATAACAAATGAGTTTAGAAATGAAAGCATTAGCTGAAGTAGCCGCAATCAAGCGTAATTAATGCATTCAAAATGTGCGCATATAAAGAGAAGCATCGAGTTAAAACTGCACAAATTCAACGTGAGTGAAATAAATCAACGTGTTTCACTTTCTTTTTGAAGCTATATTGCAACTTCTAGTTTGCTTGGATCATTATATGTTGCTGGACATTAGCATAACTCTGTTTAACAACTTAATTTCATTTCCTTAAATTTACAATTCTGAGAGTGGATAATCTCAATTACTGAAATCCAGTCCACAACAATATTTGACTATCCTTAAAGAGGAAACTTCAATTCAGAAACAAAGAAGATTTAAATTCATGTTATTGTAGCTGTTACCACTGAATAATGTCCAGTGTTTTATAGTGTAGAGCAACATTTATATGAATAACATAACTTTTCATAGACAAAATGACTCAGAATATTATGAATAGCAGTATAACCTAACAGAAATATGTGTTATATTGTTCCAGCACGAGTAACACATTCGATTATTTTAGCATAGTTAACTGAAAAGGCAGACTGATCATCAGCCACATGCCCTTGAACATATATGTACGAATATGCCATGTTGAAGAAACGGTGATGCTCGTTGTACGTATCTTCACAATAATTCGTGTATTGTATCATTTCACACTAAATAGTTCAAATTGAATTTCGTAAATCATCGTTATATATATTTTCGACCACCCGTGACCCATGGGACATGTTCACTTAAAACTAATTATTATTATTATGGTTGACTGTAAGGTATTGTAATGTTTAACCGTTATAACAATTGTAAATTGTTTAAAAGTTGCACCAAATTGTAGTTAACACACCCTCCTCCTCGTGAGAGGGGTCTTTCTGCCCGTTATTTCGCCCTTCGGGGTTATATAACTAGTTTTGGGGGATTTGTGCCCATATTAATTTTAAACCGTAAAAAACATGGCTACAAAAAAGAATTGTCACAAGTCACTCCCACTCCTTTTTCTTCCCCAATCGTCATTACGTCAGAGAAAAGATTGTCTCTCTCCCTCCCTTCTCTAAATGTGGTGTCGCCTCTGTTGCCTCTTTCGCAAGCGACGTCATTAAAGAAAAAGAAAAATGTAGTTTCTCGTAGAGTTCTTCATCAAGAGAACGCGCGTACCATAGAACATTTCTCCACGACGACGACAACAGGGAAAGATGTGTGCGGTAAATATGGAAAGCCATTTCATTCGTCTGACGTCATGAATAATAGCAGCAGCAGCCGTAATAACAGCAGCATCAGCAACAGTGGCGAGGAAAATTCTAGTACCAGCCGCAACAAAATCAGCAGCAGCATAAACAACAACAACAGCAGCAGCAACATCAATAACAACATCAGCAGCAGCAACAGCAACAACAACAGCAGCAACAACAAGAGTAACAGCAGCTCTGACAACAACAACAAGAAAGAAAAACCAATCTCGTTTGCAGGTATCGCAAAGAACCTGGAAACCATCCTTATAACAAATGAGGAATTAGAGGAAGCAACGTAGGGTTGAAAGAGTCACAGAGGCTCAAATACAAAAAGCCTTAGGGTCTGTGTGACAGCGGAAAACGCATATCATCCGAGGCAAGAAATATGCCACCGTGGACGTGCTTTTTGCCACACCCCAGGAGGCAAAGGCTCAATCCTTAATGACCCTAAGGAGCGAAGAAATGGTGTTGGTGCCCTCCTACTGCGTCGGAATAGAGGACAGAACAACCGTACTGCAAGTACCAAACAAAATACGAGAAGATTGGGTCGGCGTCTCCATTGAGATGTTAATTCAAACCAACCAGGAGAGCATCGAATCTATCCCGGATGTGATAGACTTCGATAATGGCACTCAACTTCACATACATTTTTAGGGCAAACGCCCGAAATGCTTTCGCTGTGGGTCAAAGACTCACTTCAGGGCCTTCTGCAATGAGAAGACCCTGAGAAAGGAGAAACCCCTCCCCCTCCTTCCGAAACCGGCTCCACTGCTACCAGAAACAGAACAGTCGGCAAGCAGGAAGGATAGTTCCGTGGCATCCATAACCACGCCACGGAAATCAAGAACAGCAGCAGCAGTTGAAGTATTAACAACAACAACAGTAATCCCATCTGCATCTGCAACAGAGACTCCACTGTAACCATCACCAACAAGAACAAGTGAAAGAGTGGAGGTGGTACCCCTCCCCGATTCACAGAATCGGACATGGAGTGTGAGGTGGGAGAGGGATGGCAAAAGGTCGCAAGAAGGCAGAAATGGAGAAGCAGCGCATCGTCGCCCTCGAAAAGGGAGGGAAGAAATGAAAAAAGGGTGATGGCTACTGCAAAGAGACTTACAGCAGTAACACCACCAACACCACCCACACTAGCACTACCATCACCACCGGCGGCAGCCCCACCGCCAACAAAATCACATTCAACAACACCACCACAAACATCGCAAACGCAACAACAAAACAGACACACCCTGCAACAACGACAAGAAAATAGCAAAGCACACCTCACCCCAGAAAAAAAAATGCCCAGCAATCAATACACACAACAAGAAACAAATGACATACATAATTGAACACACGGACATTTCACAGCACGACTATATAATACCAGCACCAATCAAAACACTAACGAACATACGACAGGTAAGAATATCACAGAAACAATACACAAACTTTAAAATGAAATTTACCAACGCATTTGGTGATTTCAGAGACCTAGGAGGGACACTCAACCGGAGAGTATACTCGGATATACCCACAGAAGACCCGACGACCAGCCGAAGGGACGATTCAACGGTCCCCTCACCACATGATCAAGGTAAGTGATCCTTTCTCACTTGCCCCGTTCCTCACCCAACATGGCCGTATTCAGGATCGGAAGTGTAAACGTGCGTGGCTTGAGCTCGGTTTGGAAGCAGGGTAACTTGCTTACCGACCTCAGGTCACTAAACATAGATGTGGTGGCCATCAACAAGACGAGAATGTCGTAAACGGAAGCTTTCGCACCGATCTTTGACGGTTACGAGTTGCACGCATCTCCGAGCCGTCCGGTGCTGGCTGTGTTGTTTCGGAAAGGCTTGGGTCTCGCCATACGGACCATCTTCCTGGACCCAGTAGTCGGTGGTGCTGCACGTAAGCGGCACCGAAGACAACGCATTCAAGATAGTAGTCGTCTATGCGCACACAGGGACAGAACGGCCAGATTTCTTCAGACATCTAGAGACCTTTCTTGGAATGTCCCGCTCTTTAGTGTTAGTGGGAGACTAGAACGGTATCTTGGATGTACGCTGGGATTGTGTGGGGCTAGTGGATAGGGGAGGAGGGTGCAAGAGCCTCACCAACCTGCTCAGACGTTTTGAACTGTCTGACAGGTATCGACTGGATCACTCGAATGTGCCAATGTGGCCATGGACAAACCGCATTGGGTCATCCAGATCGTATCTCGATAGGGTATTATCCAGAGAACTAGATAATGCTAGTATATGTAGTCCACAATTTAAAATAGTCGACTACACAGACCACAAATTTGTGATCAATGAGATCGACATAGACAGACTTCATAGACAAGGACCGGTTACTGGGAGCTGAACGCGTGTTTCACGGCGCGCAAGGCCCACAGAGACAGGATTAGCGTATTAGTTAAGCGGGCGTTGACGGGAGCGGTCGACAACAACAGGTGGTGGTACGCCCTGAAAAGGGCTATTAAAGTAGAGTCGATAAGGTTTAGCAAAAGTCTAATGATAGAAGAAAATAGAGTAGAGGGAGAGCTAGTCAGAAAGCTAGAAGGGGCGTTTAGGACAGGCATCGCAACCGACGTGCTTGCGGCGAGAATGGCACTCAGCGAATTATTCAACGCAAAACACGAAGGCTGCGTTGTCAGAGCTAGAGCGTCTGCTATGAAACACGAGGGAACAAAAGCCGTCCATAGGGCACGGGTGGGAGAGGGGCGTAGTGGCAACAAATCCACGATTCGTTCTTTCGCTGACCAGAACGGGCACGTGTTGCTCGAACCCGAGCAGATGTGTGCGGCTTTTCAGCAGTACTTTGCTGAACTGTTCGGGAGCAGGCGCGGGCCTAATCGGGGCATAGACTTCAGTGCATACCTCGACGGACTGCCTCGACTCTCGACGACCGCAACACAGTGTGGCGAAAAGCCAATAACAGACGGTGAAATACGGGAAGCGATGGCTAACTACACGAGGGGTAAATCGCCAGGTGTGGATGGTCTGCCCTATGATCTTTATGCATTTATGCCAGACTTGTTCGGTGACCTCTTGGCAGACGTCTACATCAACTGGTAGCAAAATGGGAGGATTCCCACTTTTGTGAGCCGGTGAGCGGTGGCGCTGTTGAGAAAAAAACCCGAAAAAGGGGATGTTATCGATAACTTCAGGCCCATAATTCTGCTAAACGCAGAATTCAAGATTTTGGTCAAGGTGTTAGCAACGAGGTTGGCGCTTGTCGTCAAGGGTCTGGTGGGAGAGGCGCAGTCTTGCGCCATTTCGGACAGATCCATACATGACAACCTCCACCTCATGTGATGCATCATAGAGAGGGTGGTTAAAGAACCTGGCACGGTGGAGCCCTGATCAACGTTGGATCAATCCAAAACATTCGATAGGGTCGACCATCGGTACATGACGGCGGTCCTCGAGGCAGCCGGTTTAGGGCCTTTTTTCAGGGGTTGGATCGCTGCGATGTACAGCGACATCTGCTCATTTGAGGGTGAACTGTCACCTGTTGCAGCCGTTCAGCATCATGTGCTAGGTCCGCCAGTGTTGTCCCCTATCGTCCCTCTTGTACGTATTGACTTTAGAGCCGTTACGACACACACTGGGTGAGATGAATGGCGTCCCACGCGAAACAGGAAGCAGAAAATCATAGTCGGCTTGAGCCGACGACTTCGCCGTGGTGGTGTGGCCCACCAGACACGTCCAGATGCTCGGCATCACACTCAAGGAATACGAAGCGGTGTCAGGAGCAAAGATAAACCAGGAAAAGTCGGTGGGCTTGCAGTTCGGAACCTGGAGAGGCAAGTCCCTGCCGTCCGACAGCGTCGTGTGGCGCTGGACGGACGGACTGCTTAAATTGCTCGGTGTCTGGTTCGGACCGGACTTCCAGATGGAGAAAAACTGGAGCGAGGTGACGAGAAAGGTGGACTCCCTCACCCAGAAATGGGCCGAGAGAAAGCTGTCCCTGAAAGGCCGGGTGGAGGTGGCGAATGCGTAGATTGCATCCGTCATCTGCTATCGCCTCTGTCGTCCCTTGCCCCGGTCCAACTCTCACCAAAATGGAGCGCCTCCTCTTCCGCTTTTTGTGGAAAGGAAGCGCTCCCATGGTCAGACGAACCGTCTGCTGTCAACACCCTTTGCGTGGAGTACTAGGCATGCCATGGTTGATGATGCGCAAACATGCGCTGAGGCTGCGTTATCTCTGGTGCTTCCTTGGCGGTGCACAGGTGTGGTCGCCGTTCGCCAGGCACATTTTCCCACAGCTCGGTTCCTTGACGCAGCTGCAGTCCTGGGTCAGGAAAAGACCGGGGGATAGCGCTTGGAAACTGGAATGTCTCCAGACGCTCAATGCCATATGCCAGCTGGGCACCAGTAATGGTAGAACATCCACCTCGGCGTTCTATAGAGGACTAGTGGAGGGGAAGAGCGACGACGTTCTCGTGGTGATCCTGGGCGTCGAAGAAGCTCAGCTGTTTTCCCCTATTCTGGAGAACTTTCAGTACAGAGCTTATGGATAACTTCCAAAAATCCCTGACCTGGCACCGGTAGCGGGGAGCGTTGCCGGTTCGAGAAAATATCTACAGGCACGGAAGTGCCGTGAGCCGAGCATGTCCGAGATGCTTGCAGAGTGACGAAACCGTCGTGCACGTACTAGTTCAGTGTCCGAGCATTGCTTACTTGTGGAACTATGTCGATCAGTTGCTGTTGCGTGTAAGACTGAGTCCATTGTGCAGAGGGTCTCGCCGTCTTCCTTCGAGGAGGAAGGGCAGGCGGTTCTCATCTGCATGGTGATCATGGCGAAAGAGATTGTGCGGTGGACAAGGTTGAAAGGGTTAAAGACAGACACTTTCCTCTTCGGCGAATCCCTAATTAACTTTTTCAAGTTTCACTTGAAGAGGAAAATCAGGGTGGAGAGGCAAGTGCTGCCTTCTAGCAAGTTTGTTGAAATGTTCGTGAATGTAGCGAGAATGGACCGAGTGAACGGGACCGCTCTGAATATACTCCTGTAGTTTGAGAAATGGAAAAATTGAGAGAGGGTGCTTGCCCTGGTGGTCAGGGTGGCCGTGGTCTTTTGTGTGGTTTTCGCCACTGGTAACCCTCGGAGGTTCCCCCCTATTGGGGAATTTTTCATTGTTTCAATTTTCATTTTTATTGTTTACATATATATATGTTTCTGTCTTTTTTTTCTTTTCTTATATAAATAATAAAACTATTTACCCGCACAAAAGCCACATCGTACTGTCCTGTACCGTCCTGTGCCGACTGTAATAAATTTTCTTGATGTCAGCCGTTGTGACCTATAAATAAATCATTATTATTATTAGGGAAGTGCTCTCTTCCCAACATTTTGTTGAAAGATGGGTGAGAGAGGCTAGAATGGCCCGAGTGAATGGGCCTACTCTGAGTATGTGTCTGTAAATTAAAGGTGGAAAACTGGGAGAGGGCACTTGCCCTGGTGGTCAGGGTAACTGTGGCTTTTTAATGGGATTTCTCCACCAAAGTCCCTCGGAAGTCTCCCCCCTATTGGGGAATGTTTTCATTGTTCTATTATTACATCCTCTGTTTCTTGTTTTTTTACACGCAGAAATGCCCATTTGTAACGCCCTGTATTGTCCTGTACTGTCCTTAATGTCTACTTTATGTAAACCATTGTGGTTAATAAATAAATCATTATTATTATTATTATTATTATTATTATTGAATGCCATGGTTGACGGAGGCTCGGCTCTGTAAGGTATAGTAATTTTTAACCGTTAAAACAATTGTAAATTGTTTAAAACTTGAACCAAATTGTTGATAAAGACACCCTCCTCCTCGTGAGAGGGGTCTTTCTGTCCGTTATTTGGCCCTTCGGGGTTAAATAATCAGTTATTGGGGTTTTGTACCCCAAATTTCATTTTAAACAAAAAACAACATGGCTACGAAAAAGAAATTTCATACGTCACTCCCACTCATTCCGTCTTCTTCTTCCTCAATCATCACTACAGCAGAGAGAAGATTGTCTCTCTCCCTCCCTTCTTTAAATGTGTCTCTCTCCCTCCCTTCTCTTTCGCAAGTGACGAAAGAAAAGAAAAGTCTCGTGCAAAGCGTGCAAGGTTTCTCCACGACGACGACGACAGCGACGAAACAGGTGTGCGGGAAATACGAAAACCCAGTTCATTCGTCTGACGTCAGGAATAATAGCAGTAGCAGCCGTAATAACAACAGCAACAGTGACAATGAAAACAACAGTAGCAGCCGCAACAGCATCACCAGCAGCATAAACAACAACAGCATTAGCAGCAGCAACACCAACAACAACCACAGCAACAGCGGCGGAGGCAGTAGTCGTAGTACCTGCCGCAACAACAAAAGTACCAGCAGCTCTGACGTCAACAACAACAGCAGAGAAAAACCAATCTCATTTGCAGGTATTGCGAAAAACTTGGAAACAATCCTCATAACAAATGAGGAATTAGAGGAAGCGAAGAAGATGGTGACAAAGAACGGACACCGAGCAATCTGCAAGGCAGCGAAAAATTTTTTCGAAACCCAAGAGCACTGTACGGTCACGTACCGTACAGTAAGTACAAAATCCCGTAGGGTGGAAAGAGCCACAGAGGCCCAAATACAAAAAGCCTTGGGGTCTGTGTGGCAGCGGAAAACGCACATCACCCGAGGCAAAAAATATGCCACCGTAGACGTACTTTTTGCCACACCCCAGGAGGCAAAGGCCCAATCAGTAGTGACCCTAAGGAGCGAGGAAATGGTGTTGGTGCCCTCCTACTGTGGGCAAAAAATTGTGAGGGTCAAACTGACCCACGTCCCCCCCGGAATGACCCCTTCTTGGCTGGCCGCGTCTGTCCTCGTCGGAATCGAGGACAAAACAACTGTACTGCAAGTACAGAAAAAAGTAAGAGAAGATTGGGTCGGCTCCTCCATTGAGATGCTAATCCAAACCAACCAGGAGTGCATCGAAGCTATCCCGGATGTGATAGACTTCGATAACGGCACTCAACTGCCCATAAGTGTTGAGGGCAAACGCCCGAAATGCTTTCGCTGTGGATCGAAGACTAACCTCAGGGCCTTCTGCAACGAGAAGACCCTGAGAAAGGAGAAAACCCCCCTCCTTCCGAATCCGGCTCCACGGCTACCAGCAACAGGACAAGCGGCAACCAGGAACGATAGGCCCGTGGCACCCATACCCACTCCACGGAAATCAAAAACAGCAGCAGCAGTGGAAATACTAACAACAACAACAGCAATACCAAATGCAGCTGCAACAGAGACTCCAGTGCAAACATCACCAACAACAACAAGTGAAAGAGTGGAGTTGGTACCCCTCCCCGACCTCACAGAATCAGACATGGAGTGTGAGGTGGGAGAGAGATGGCAAAAGGTCGTAAGAAGGCACAAACGCAGAAGCAGCGCATCGTCGCCTTTGAAAAGGGAGGAAAGAAATGAGAAAAGGGTAAAGTCTACTGCAAAGAGACCCACAGCAGCAACAACACCAACACCATCACCACCCACACTAGCGCCACCATCACCACCGGCGACAACCCCACCGCCAACAACACCTTCAACACCACCACCACAAGCACCAACATCGCAAACACAACAACAAAACACACACACCCAGCAACAACGACAAGAAAATAGCAGAACCACACCCCACCCCCAGAAAAACAAATGCACGGCAATAAATACACACAACAAGAAACTAATGACTTACATAATTGAACACACAGACATTTCACAACAGGACTACATAATACCAGCACCAATCAAAACGCCAACTAACATAAGACTGCTAAAAATAGCACAGAAACAATACACAAATATTAAAACGAAATTCCCCAACGCAGTTGGTGATTTCAGGGACATAGGAGGAACCATCAATCGAAGAGTATACTCAGACATTCTCTTAGAAGAGCCGACGACCAGCCGAAGGGACGATTCAACGGTCCCTTCACCAGACGATCAAGTGAAAAGGGATGTAAAAACCATCCCTCCTCTACCAAAAGTACGGTAAGTGGTCTTTCCCATCTTTTCCACTCTATTTTAAACATGACCTCACTCAGAATAGGCAGCATAAATGCGCGTGGCTTGGGGTCGTCATGGAAGCAGGGTCACCTGCTCAACGACCTCAGGTCACTAAACATAGATGTAGTGGCCATCAGCGAGACCAGAATCTCCGAAGCACGGGCCTTCGCACCGATCTTCGGCGGCTACGATGTGTACGCATCTCCCAGCCGTCCTGGATCCGGTGGAGGAGTTGCTGTACTTTTTCGGAGAGGTTTGGATCTCGCCATACGGGCCATCTTCCTGGACCCAGAGGGTAAGCTGGTGGTGCTGGACGTGACCAGCGGAGACGGGCAAGCTTTCAGGCTAGTGGCCGTCTATGCCCCGACAGGAGCAGGGCGGCCTGATTTCTTCCGGCGTCTGGAGACCTTTCTTGGAACGTCGCGCTCTTTAGTGTTAGTGGGCGACTGGAACGGGATCTTAGATGCACGCTGGGACTGTGTGGGATTAGCGGATAGGGGTGGAGGGTGCAAGAGCCTCACCAACCTGCTCAGGCGTTTTGAACTGTCTGACAGGTACCGATTGGATTTCCCGAATGTGCCAATGTGGACTTGGACAAACCGCATAGGGTCATCCAGATCATATCTAGATAGAGTATTTTGTAGGGAAATAGATAGGTCTAGCATAGGCTGTCCACAATTCAAGATAGTCAGCTACACGGACCACAAATTCGTGATCTGTGTGCTTGACTTAGATAGGCTTCATAGACGAGGACCCGGCTACTGGAAGCTAAACGCGTCCTTACCAGCGCGCAAGGCCTACAGAGACCGGATTAGCGAACTAGTTAAGCGGACGTTGACGGGGGCCATCGTCAACAACAAGTGGTGGTTTGCTCTGAAAAGAGCGATTAGAATAGAATCGATTAGATTTAGTAAGGCTTTAGCAATAGAGAAAAATAGAGCAGAGGGAGAACTAGTTAGAAAATTAGACGAGGCGCTTAGCAAAGGCATTGCGACCGACGTGCTTGCGGCGAAATTGGCCCTTGACCAATTCTTCAATGCAAAGCACGAAGGCTGCGTTGTCAGAGCAAGGGTGCGTGCTCTCAGACACGAGGGGACGAAAGCCGTTCAATGGGCCCGAGTGGCGGAGGCGCGTCGTGGCAACAAAGCCACGATCCGGTCTTTGGTGGACCACGACGGGCGCATGCTACTCGATCCCGGGCAAATGTGTGAAGCTTTTCAGCGACACTTCGCTCAGCTCTTCGGGGGCAGCGGTGGGCCGGGTAGAGGGATGGACTTTAGTGTCTACCTCGACGGACTGCCGCGGCTCTCGGCCACTGAGGCGAAGTGTTGCGAAAAGCCGATAACAGCCGCTGAAGTAAGGGAGGCAATGACTGGCTGCACAAGGGGTAAATCGCCTGGTTTGGATGGTCTGCCCTATGAACTTTACGTACAGATGCCAGACTTGTTCGGAGGCCTCTTGGCGGACGTCTACTGCAACTGGCAACAGAACGGGAGAATTCCCAGTTCTGTGAGCCGAGGAGCGGTGGCACTGCTGAGAAAGGATCCGAACAAGGGGTATAACATAGAAAATTTCCGGCCCATAACTCTGCTAAACACAGAGTTTAAGATTTTGGCCAAGGTGCTAGCAAAGAGGTTGGCGCTTGTCGTTGGTGGTCTGGTGGGAGAGGCGCAGACATGCGCCATTCCCGACAGATCCATCCACGACAACCTCCACCTCATGCGATACATCGTAGAGAGGGTAGCTAGGGAACCTGGCACGGGTTGGTCCTTGATCAATTTAGATCAGTCGAAAGCTTTCGATAGGGTCGACCATCGTTACCTAGCGGCAGTCCTGAGGGCGGCTGGCTTTGGGCCCGTCTTCAGAGGCTGGATCGCTGCCATGCACAGCGACATCTGCTCTGTGGTGAGAGTGAACGGTCACCTGTCGGGACCGTTCAACATCATGCGCTCGGTCCGCCAAGGATGTCCCCTCTCGTCCCTCTTGTACGTATTGACTCTCGAGCCATTACTGCACAAACTGGAGACGTTGAGGGGGGTCCCGCGCGAACTAGGATGCGGAAGATCCGTATCAGCATATGCGGACGATGTCACCGTAGTGGTGTCGAACGCCAAACACATCGAGGCGATCGGCACTACACTAAGAGAATACGAAGCGGTGACAGGAGCAATGATCAACCAGGAAAAGTCAGTGGGCCTGCAGCTCGGCACCTGGAGAGGCAGGTCCATGCCGTCCAACAGCGTCGTCGGACGCTGGACGGACGGACCGGTTAAATTGCTAGGGGTCTGGTTCGGTCCGGACCTCCAGACGGACAAAAACTGGGACGAGGTGACGAGCAGGGTGGCTTCTCTCACCCAGAAATGGGCCGAGAGGAAGCTATCCCTGAAAGGTCGAGCGGAGGTGGCTAACGCGTACATCGCGTCCGTCATCTGCTACCGCCTGACCGTCGTACCTTGTCCTAAGCCTCGCCTGACTGTGCTGGAGCGTTTGCTCTTTCGCTTTTTGTGGAAGGGACGCGCTCCGATGGTCAGGCGGTCCATCTGTTGTCAACACCCGCTACGTGGAGGGCTGGGCATGCCGTGGCTGATGATGCGCAGGCACGCGCTCAGGCTACGACATCTCCACCTCTTCCTCGACGGTGATCAGGTGTGGTCGCCGTTTGCTAGACGCGTGTTTCCCCAGCTCGTTTCCTTGACGGAGCTGCAGTCCTGGATCAAGCGAAGACCGAGAGGGAGCGCCTGGAGACTGGAATGTCTTCAGGCGCTCACAGCCCTCGACCAATCGGGCAATGTGATCGGTGGAAACTCCACCTCGGCGTTCTATAGAGGATTAGTGGAGGGGAAGAGCGACGACGTACTTGGGGAAACTCTAGGCGTCGACGAAAATCAACTAGCCAATCTCTTCGGAAGAACTTTCGGGCCAGGGCCTATGGACAACTTCCAGAAATCTCTGGCCTGGCAGTGCTACCGAGGAGCCTTGCCAGTTCGGGATAAACTCTACAGGCATGGAGGTGCCGTCAGCCGGGCATGTCCGAGATGCGCGCAGGGCGACGAAACCGTCCTGCACGCACTCGTCCAGTGTCCGAAAATTGCTGACTTGTGGGTTTATGTCGAACACCTGCTGTCGCGTTTAGGACGGATCCGGCTATCATCTGAGTCCATCGTGAGGATTGCCCCGCCCTCCTCCTTTAGCCGGGAAGGGCAGGCAGTTTTTATCTGCCTGGTGGCCATGGCGAAAGAGATAGTATGGTGGACACGTTTGAAAGGGCTGAAGACTAGCACTTACCTCTTCGGTGATGCTCTGATTGACTTTTTCAAATTTCATTTGAAAAGGAAAATCAGAGTAGAGAGGGAAGTGCTCTCTTCCCAGCATTTTGTTAAAAGATGGGTGAGAGAAGCAAGAATGGCCCGAGTGAATGGGCCTACTCTGAGCATATATCTGTAAATTAAAGGTGGAAAACTGGGAGAGGGCACTTGCCTTGGTGGTCAGGGTCATTGTGGCTTTTTACTGGGCTTTCTCCACAAATGTCCCTCCGAAGTCTCCCCCCTATTGGGGAATTTTTCATTGCTATTTTTTGTTACATCCTCTGTTTTTGTTTTTTACACGCAGAAATGCCCATTTGTACCGTCCTGCATTGTCCTGCACTGTCCTTAATGTCTACTTTATGTAAACCCTTGTGGTTAATTAAGAAATCATTATTATTATTATTATTATTATTATTATTATTATTATTATTATTATTGTTCCTTGAGACTCAGTCATTGATGTTAGTTAACTGGAAAGTTTGTTGAAATGAATATCAAGTCACTACCTGCAGCCTCAGATATTCAGGACGTATCGGAGGGTTCTTGATGTCCCCAACAAGCATGACCTTTGAAGCGTTCCAAAAAGCGTGGCGGGGCCAATTTTCTTTGACCATCCCTGGAAACTTTTTGAGATAGTACCTAGTGCGCCTATGAAAATCGGAACCACTTTGACTTCATGGCAGTTCCAAATCCTCTTTACCTCCCACTTTAAATCCTGGTATCGGTTAATTTTCGCCCTCTCCTTCTTTTGCACTCTCGTGTCGAATGGGCAGGCCAAATCCACAATCAGGCACGATCTCTTTTCTTTGTCCAAAACCACCAGGTCAGGTCTATTGTGTTCCAGTTTCTTGTCCGTCTGTATCCTAAAATCCCACAGCACCTTCACCTGATCGTTTTCTATCACTGACTCTGGCTTATGCTCATACCACTTCTCAGAATGTGGTAAATTGTTTACGTTGCATAGCTGCCAGTTGATCACCCTGTCCATCACATCATGTTTCCAGCCGTTATAGTGAGTCTGGGCTACGTGTTTACACTCGGATACAATGTGAGCCACAGTCTCCTCTCTCTCTCCACAGATCCTGCACAGTGGGCTAGCCTCCTCCTTGTAAATATGGTGTTTCAACCACTTCGTTTTGAGGGCCTGCTCTTGCGCAGCCATTAGCATTCCTTCTGTAGCCTTTTTAAGGTCTCCTCTTTTCAACCAGTTCCATGTCTGTGGATCTCTGAATTCAGTTTTCTCAAAGAAGCTACTATGAAGGGATTTTTCATGAAGGCTGATCTGTCTCCTTGTTGTTATTTCCTCCTAAGACATCCCCTGGTATATTGTCCTCTCCTTCAGTACAATTCTGAGCATTGGCTCCTTACTATCAGTCACGTATTTGTGTAGGTTGTTTTTCTCCATCTGAACACTATCCTCTATGCTGATAAGGCCTCTTCCACCTTCAGATCTCCTTAAGTAGTGTCTATCAACATCACTCCTATTGTGGAACATGTTGTAGATAGTCAATAGCTTCCTAGTCTTCCTATCCATTTCTTTTTGTTCAGCAACATTCCATCTCAGAATTCCCGCACTGTACCTAATAATAGACACAGCTCGGGAATTTACTCCACTTATGGCATTCCGACTGTTCACACACACACACACACACACACACACACATATATATATATATATATATATATATATATATATATATACAATATATTAATAAATGGAAACCATAATTATAAAACCATATTTATTTCATTATACATATTTCAAGTGGCACCAGAGCAAACTATGGTGCGCTTTTATGAGATAAGATATAATATAGGTTAGTTTTAAAAATAAATATTGACATACCCTTAAAAAATGTAACCATTATGGTTGGAATCTCCTGGATAGTGGAGTTATTAGATTTATTCTTGGTTTATTATGCAATTAGTGTTGGAAAGGTTTAAAAAGAGTATATTTAAATTTACTGTCGAGCGCTTTAAATTATAACTGAAAAATAATGGAATTCTTTAAGATCTCTTCTTCTCTAAAGGACAATATATTAACAAATGCAAACTATATTTATAAAACACTATGTATTTCATTATACATATTTCTGACCAAATTACGGTGCGCTTTCATCAGATAAAATATAATATAAGTTAATTTTATATATAAAGTCTTTATCCTAGGATAAAGACTTTATATATAAAATTAACTTATATTATATTTTATCTGATGAAAGCGCACCGTAATTTGGTCTGAAATATGTATAATGAAATAAATAGTGTTTTATAAATATAGTTTGCATTTGTTAATATATTGTATATTTACTCCAATAATTTGTTGAGTGCTTTATATCAGTTATAAAAATAGTTTGCGTGTTGTTTCCCAACAAATTAAATAAAACCTTTACATATATATATATATATACACATATATATATATTAAATAAAACAGTTACATATATATATATATATATACACACACACACATATATATATATATATATATATATATATATATATATATATATATATATATATATATAGTAATAATAATAAATTTTAAGACTAAAATCCAAAGGGGGCTCCATAAGGATTACATATATATCAAATATATAAAAAAACACTAGAACAAATATTTATAAAAATAATAGATTAAAGTTCAAGCAAAGAATCGGTGCTTTCACCCTTGACGGGATCTTCAGAAGGTCGCGTTAATGGAAAGCAGCGATTCTTTGCTTAATCTTAAATCTTTTACGTTCATATATATATGAAAATAACAGATTAAAGTTATCAAATATATATATATATATATAAATAAACAAAGAAAGTGTGGTAAGGAACCAGGTGGGTCACAACGCTAAAAAGTACTCGATAATTAGGGTAGTAGAGTGGGTAATAGAAAACGAGTCAGGACCCCGACGGCTGATCTCCGGAACTAGCTGTCAAGCCGGCCCGAGTTCATCCATCGGAGTCCTCACCCTTTTCCTCTCTCTCTCTCTCTCTCTCTCTCTCTCTCTCTATATATATATATATATATATATATATATATATATATATATATATATATATATATAGGAACGAGTAGGACCCCGACTGCTGAGCTCAATCCGTTTCGATGGCTAATTCTGGTATTGAGTACTTTGGTGCGCTATGGTCCATCTGGTTCCGTACCACATTTCCCTCGTTATATATATATATATATATATATATATATATATATATATATATATATATATATATAAATGAAGCTAATATGCCTACAGGTACTAAGTACCAGTAGAAATATATAGGTTATCTATGATACAGGGTTGTTCAATGGTATTAATTTGACATACCAGAACTATAATATTGAGATAAGCAGAACAAGCAAAATTCAAACAATTTTTTAAAATAAATTAAAAAATATAATTTAAATATTTACCTACTCCATTGCTTTTACCGATCGGTTCCGCTTCACAAAACATTATAAATCCAAGGGACCTCCAATGGAAAAGAGAAGTTCATCAGAGAGCATTTTCCTTTCCTAGGACACAAATCCCAGAAACGGCAAAATATATTGCCATCTGCTAGCTAGTACAGGATCGAATGAGGCCAAAATTTTAACTATACTTCAACCAGTCCGTAGCAAAAGCGGAAGTAAACATAGACGTATTGTCTACACCGCCACTAAAAATAGCAGCCAAATAGAACAACAGATTTGTTCTCTTCATAACGGAGAATATTAAATGAAGTTAATATGCCCACGGGTACTAAGTACCCCTCGAAATATATAGGTTGTCTATGATACAGGGTTGTTCAATGGTATTAATTTGACATACTAGAACTATAATATTGAGATAACCAGAATAAGCAACATTCAAACAATTTTTTAAATCGATCCTGTACTAGCTAGCAGATGGCAATATATTTTGCCATTCCTGGGACTTTTTGTACTAGGAAAGGAAAATGCTCCCTGATGAACTTCACTTTTCCCGTGGAGGTCCCTTGGATTTCTAATGTTTTGTGAAGCGAAACCGATTGGTAAAAGCACTGGAGTAGGTAAATATTTAAATTATATTTTTTAATTTATTTTAAAAAATTGTTTGAATTTTGCTTGTTCTGCTTATCTCAATATATATATATATATATATATTGTTATACTTTGGGAGGGTCATGTTGCCAATAAGAAACACACGCACCAGTTGCTTTCACTTCAATTTATTATATATTTATAAATTTACAAATTTACAAATTTACACATTTCTGGTTGGTTGGTTGTAAATTTGTAAATTTATAAATATATAATAAATTGAAGTGAAAGCAGCTGGTGCGTGTGTTTCTTATTGGCAACATGACCCTCCCAAAGTATAACAATATCGGTTTCAACACACGATTTCAGATAAAGAATCTTGCTAAACAAATTCAGAAACGAAATATATATATATATATATATTGGTAAACGGAATAGAAAATGCTGACAAATTGTTCACAGTTGAAAAATGGTTTAATTAGGAATAAAAGAGTATTAGTGATTGTATGGCTTAGTATTCAGTTGTGGTTTTAAGTTTTTTAGTTTTTACCGGTTGCGCATTTCTAAATGCTTTTCAAAAATAATTTTGAGATAGAGTGTCCGTGCTGTTTGCTCTGATCTGATTAGTTTTGGGAATTCTACCTGTTTTTATGTTAAAAAAGTGGCTCCAGCGTTATTTTTGTGTTGCAAAAATGCTTGTGGTCAAAACAATTTTGATTAGTCGGTAGAGGTCATGCGAATGTAAAAAGTTGATTTTGCGCCAAGACTGTTTTTATGTTAAAAAAGTGGCTCCAGCAAAAATTCTTGGTCAAAACAATTTTGATTGGTCGGTAGAGGTCATGTGGATAAAAAATTGGTTTTGCGCCAAGATTGAGTAATGTGACTCTTTCACAACAAATATGTGTGTGTGTGTGTGTATGTGTGTGTGTGTGTGTGTGTGTGTGTGTGTGTGTGTGTGTGTGTGTGTAGTAGTAGTAGTAGTGAGGTGTTCGATGCTGCGACAATGGCCAGCAGCGATGTGTGTCAAATTGCTATTAAGATACGTGTGTGTGTGTGTGTGTGTGTGTGTGTGTGTGTGTGTGTGTGTGTGTGTGTGTAATTCGATGGTCAGTAAGAATGTGTCTGAAAGCAATAGGGGGTATTTTAGCATGTCAAACTATATTCTTTTAACTATATATATATATATATATATATATATATATATATATATATATATATATATATATATATTAAAATAACTGATCAAAATATTATAAATATAAACAGTCATGTTATCAAATATATTTTATTATACATATTTCAGAGATACTGAGCTATTTCAACAGTACAGCCTCATCAGATAAAATAAGTTGATGCCTGACATACCTTGACTATGTTGATGGTTATAATTTATTCATGACTAAATTATATGGTTATAATTTAGCCATGACTAAATTAAAACCATCAACATAGTCAAGGTATGTCAAGCATCAACTTATTTTATCTGATGAGGACGTACTGTTGAAATAGCTCAGTATCTCTGAAATATGTATAATAAAATATATTTGATCACATGAATGTCTATATTTATTAATATTTTGAAGTAATATTAATAACTCCAGAAAACCCCTTTGTACAGTGCTTATAAACTATTGTGAAACTTCACTCATTGATGAATTCATTGAACCTTGTTAAACTTTTAATTATATATATATATATACGATCTTTTGATATTATATTATATATACATATATATATATATAATGATGCAAAAGCGGTTTCCTACAGAGTTGATTGTTTAGAGAACTGATGAGTTATCGATTCCATAAACTGACCCAATCCAAACGAACTTACTTTGTGATGATTGACGGTGAACCCTCCTTCACAGGCGGATAGAATATCTACAACATGCTCAACTGATACTTCCTGCTGACGGGTTCAATAAAATAAAGTACCAGTAACTGTAAAATGTTTGCAAATACATGAAGCAGACTGGCTACTATAAGGGCTTCACGCATATTTATTTAAGATGTGTAGACAAGTTAAACAGAACACATCGATCGTTCGTTTTGGTATTTAACTTTTTTCGATTCACTTTTGAAAAGAGATTAGTTGCCGTAAAATATCATGTTGAAATATAGCTGTAATATCTTACTGTGTTTTGTTTTATTTGGCATCCATTATACGTTATGCAATTCTAATGCATTGCACCAGCATTCTAAACTCATCAGCGAAGCCATTTCTTACACATCTCACGATGCTTCGAAGGGCATGTGATGAATAAAACAAAGCAAACTTACGTAAAGTTATAGTGTGTTTTAGCATGATATTTTGGAACAGTAACCTTATTTCAAATAAGAACCAGAAATTGTTGAAATGTAGAAAAAACCACCGATCGAATTATTCTTCCATAAAATCATGTAGGAATCTGCAAAACAATCGCTCGTTACTTTTTGATTTAGATAGCTTCAGCTTTGCATTTGAATAGAATTCTGCTAAAATGCATTAGGTAAAACATTACTTTGTCGTTTTACTGGTCATGATTCGTACTTCGTACTTTCCTGCCCCATTGTACCGGTCACTTGAACATTTTCGGAATTTTTAAACACACACACACACACACACACACACACACACACACACACACACACACACACACACACACATATATATATATATATATATATAGATATAGATATAGATATATAAATGCATATTATTTCTCTATGTTAGTCACTCATATTTGTACATAATGTATTTCATTATTTCATAACCATAAATGTTGTATATACCATCTGTTCAATATTACTTTCAGTGCATGTGATACAGCAAATACTTTTCACAGCCGATCTATCATTCGTAGTCCGCATACTTCCCTAAATTAAAACATCACATCTATGAGGAAAAGGGGACATGAGAACGATTAACGATTTGCTTGGAACTTTTACAAATTATGAAGATTTTGTAAATTTCCTGTTAGATATGTTTAATGTGTATCCATAAATACTTGCAAACATTCATATTCTCCATATACTCTGACATTTTGGGGAATAACTGTATTGATTTATGTTACAAAACACTGAATTACGCGAAAAGGATTTCCGTAAACCCTTTGTAAGTGTCATTACAAGATATCTCAAATACGTAAGCAGAGGTAATACCTGATATTTGGAAATTAACAATATGTAGAAGACTGCATGCCATGTCATATATGAATATAATAAACACCGAATATAATAGCATTACTGATCGTTGGTTGATTGAAGTTGTGTAATATGTGAAATCGTTCTTTGGCGACATAATATTTTTAATTTTCTGCAAAAACACCTTTGAACATAATTATATTGTTTTTGTAGAATGTCATGTTTCCTATATTATTTTTGTGATGATATATAAGCTTGATATTTACAAGATAGTATTTATTCAATAGAAATTAGGAATACGATGTCACTGATGTACATCCGTAAAATTGAAGACGTATAATCATTCATTTACGATATATATACACATATATACATATATATATATATATATATATATATTATTACACACAAACACACATACCCACACACGCACACACACACACACACACACACACACACACACACACACACACACACAAACACCTATATATATATATATCATAACTGAATGATTATACGTCTTCAATTTTACGGCTACTTTCCGGTGGTTTGGGCAATGAGAGTCGTCGGAAAGAGAGAAAGCATAGTTAAAGATTCCAGGAAACAAGGAGATTTCCGAGACTCACCTTTCCCTCAGCTCGACGTCAGATTCGTTGAGAATGCCTCAAAAAGTCCTAGAAAGGATAAACTTTCCAGCCAAAGAAAATTATTAGGGTGTGAAATTCTACACCCAGTCCTTTAGATTCTGGAAGAAATGTCGATTGTGAGGGGATTCATCATCATCATCAACATTGCAACAACAGTCGAAAATCCTTGTGAACATCTCTCAAGATTTCACTATTTTCTATTGCTTCTAAAAAATTGGTTTCTACTTAGGTTTGTATCGTCTGAGTATCGATCAAATACGTTTTGAACAGGTTTTCCTCTTTTGAACAGGTTTATCCTTAACACGTTTCCGTATAAACATTCATTTGTAATACGTTGACGACAATATATTCTAAACAAACATAAGCGTTTTAATATATGCACCCTGTGTCAGGGCTATGTACCTGAGTCACACGACACCATTGGCTCATATGATGCACCATGGAATGCTATGTTAATTGTTCTGGCTAGATATGACTTCCATACATTTTCAATAGTTTTCCTTGCAGCCTAGACTTTCGAAATTCTAATGCCAATGTTCTTATTTGAGGAACTCATCCAGCTGCCCAAATATAGAGAATCATCAATTCGATTTAGTATTCTACCATCCAGTGAGACCAGATTTCCACCTTCTTCGATTAGCAACGTTAACTCTGTGTTGGTAAAATTTATGTGTAGCCCAATTTTCCTGGAAGGGAATTCGACTATATGAAGAAGTTCTAGAGATTGATCAATAGTATTTGATAGCAGAAATGTCACCAGTATAAGTTGTGCCATATATAACAGTTAATGGGTTCCACTTATCACTCCTGTGTACAGCTTAGATCTGAAGTTCTTTTGGCAGTTTCCAAGTAGCTCATTCTTTTTACATACTTTCCATAGTCTGTTGGTACAATACCCAGCTCTAGACTTGTTGTTTTGTGCCGACTGTACAAGTTACTGAGCAAAATAATCCTTCCATAACTTTACTCTTTCAGCTTTACGTGGGGCTTTCAGCTTACCACTTACCGTGGTTGGATTTCTTTCTTACAGTAGTTTCATTAATAACACTCCATGCGAGCTTAGATTTTTGATTTTAGTGGAAAATAGTCAGTAGTCCTACTTTCTCCTCTGGAGTGCATACGGTAAAATCTCGAAAGACCCTTAGCGGCTTTTTTTTCTCTGTAATTTTGCCTGAATATATATTTGGAAATGTGCGTCGTATTAGTAATAAATCATATAGTACTTTCCCAGCAATCTCAAAGTATAGTTTTATTTGGCACGTTGTGAATATATTGAATGATTTATTTTGAAGTCAATGTTGTTCTCTGGATAGGGGAGTATATATTTTTATGTGTAGCTATTGTTATAACGTATTTCTGAATTGATGGTTTCAATCAATTTAAACAGATTACCTACACTGTTATTTCTGTATTTACATTTCGACATAAAGTAAGATTCATCATGAGTCACCTCGGGTTATTAATGATATATACAAGTGTTGATCGTTCATCTATTATTATGCTGACTACTAATATTCGATCCTCACTTCCTAGGATTTGCGGATCTGTTTATATGACGATCTGTGCACAAATCCATGTTTCCCCAATATAGATGCTTAGCTATTATAAATTGTATTTCCCCGTGGAGATATTTAAGTCACACCTTAAAGCTATATGGACATCTTTACTATTTTTCATCAGTGCCTACAAAAGGCTCCCTTCCCAGCAGATTTCTTATTTGTGAAAGCATTTCATACTTCAATTTGTCTTCAGTTACACCTGCATTGACTTTGTTTCATGATATAAATGTAAAGAAACGTGTACAACATAGGTATGTTTCAATTATTCATAGGGATTCAACAAATATGAAGTAACTTCGCAATATATAACGATCAGAAAGGAATGCCTATGAAAAATATAATTCACTAAAGATTGACTAGGCAATATAAGTCGGCATAGCTTATTATTCTATTGAATGGAAACACTGTAATTCAGAAACATGGAGAGTCGGTTTTGAAAGTGACAGGAACATGTAGAAATTGAATAATCAACAATATCCGGAGAAGTTATCGTTTAAATGTAAATATATCAGTTTGTGCTTTTATAAAAAAATGTGAAGAGCAGAAATAACGTTAAAGATGTCGGTTGCATTAAAAAATTATAACATAGAATTTCATGTAAAATACCCTTGAGTCGCAGAACTCTTGCCAATGGCCGCCAACTAAGACTGGTAGCATAGGTTCGTATCTGAAAATGCATATAACGACATTCCCCTCTTTTATATATAACAATCATATGGGTAGCCTCGCTATAAAAGACTCAATTATTTTCGTAACGACGAATATATTTTCAATGTGTTTCTCTGTGAATCAATCACAGAGTTTTCAGTTCAATGGTGTTTCATGATTGCTTTAAATTACATCGTGGGTCGACATTCAACCGGTACTGACATAAAAATAGACTACCACCAAAATATAAGAAATATGAATATTTGAGGTATTTGCAATACACTCATATCTCTGAAATGTTAAGGATTGCGAAAAAAAAATTGGAACAACGGTTACAGAAAAAACCCCACTACGTTGCAAAATTAAATATTTCTAATAAGCAACGAAATATTAATCTATTTATTATTAATTGTTTCCAGTAAATTGAGTGTATTCATATTTGGCATTTATACAACAACTTATTGAATCTTTAATAGGTACTTATTTTATCATTCAGTCTGGTTTTCGAAAGTTTGAAATATGTCCAGTCTGTAGTCAATAAATATTATCTAATTTCATATATGTAATCTGCATAATATGATTATAGTTAATTGCTACTGGAAGGGACATAATATATTACCGAAAACGATGTATATGGTCTCTATAATCTTCAGAAAATCTTTAGTAAGACTAAGTACATATTCTTTTATAATGTTGAAAGTTTGAAAATAGTGTGAGCACAATTTACTGAAAATATAAGCTATGAAACTCCTGCCAATGTTGTAGTACATTTAAGCAGATACCTAATCGAAAGTCGATAAGACGAATCTCTATATTTTGGGGGGGGGGGCATAGAGAGAAGATAACGTCGACGACGGTTTAGATCAGGAATGGGCAACCTTTTACGGGAAGCGGACCGCATGAGATATAGCTCATCATCGGGTGGGCCGCGGACGTTAATTTACATTCGTCTCCACAGGAAAAAAAAGGGTGGTAACTCAAGTTATTTTGAGTTGTTTTTTTTTCAGAATTCGTACACGTTGTTTCCTTCGATCGTAAAAATGAGACAAGTATGAATTACGACTCAATAGTTGGGCGTAAAAAACAGAAAGATTTCATTTAGGTGACTTTGGCGAGCCATTCAGAAAGCTAGGTTGGCCATGATTGGTTTAGATGTTGACAAGTCAATAACAACAGCAGAGAACAGAAGAGTTGCGTTTTGTAAAGAGTTTAGAATTCTGATGCCTGAACTCAGAAAATACTTAGGATATACTTTGAAACATATGGAAAAATATCAAGAGTGTTTGGCTAAGCAAATGAAGGTGTGTGTTGTTTCATTCTCAGAGATCAATATTTTATATTTCAGTTGGATATCGCATGTATAAAGCACGTAACGTTAATTACATACTCCTAATTATGCAACTGTGCTACATTCTCTTGTATATACATAAGATGCATTCAAAATTTGCAAAACTCTGTAGGTTTTAAGCATACTTCTACTTTGTTGAACGGAATATTTTAAGTTTATTCACAAACACGAGAAAGGACGCACACCCATACACACATATACACACACATACACACATACACACACACGCACACACACACACACAAACACACACACACGCACACACACACACACACTCAAATACACACATACATATATATATATAACGAAGGAATTGTGGTAAGGAACCAGATGGACCATAACGCACCAACATTCTCAATACTTAGGGTAGTAGAGTGGGTAATAGGAACAAGTATGACCCCGACGGCAGAGCTCAAGCAGTTTCGACGGCTATTTCTGGACTAAATAAGAATGTTTAGCCTGGTAAATAAATAGCCGAACTTCTCATGGGAACAATACTAAATACGAGATAGTAGTGAAAGTATTTTATAAAGCCGGCTTTACAGGGGGTTTAACACCAATGCTATAGATATTTAGTAATCAGCCAATGCTATCTTACAATGAAAGGTTAAAGATAGAATTGGCCAATATGTATAGCATATGTAGCATATAGCATTCTTTCTGGTTGCTGCTCCATTTCTGTGGTTTCTAAATTTCTTAGTTGTATTTTTGTATTAGTATTTTTCTATTAGAATTTTTGTATTAGTATTTGTGTATTAGTATTTTTGTATTAATATTTTGTATTAGTATTTTAGTAGTAGTATTTTAGTATTTTTGTTCTCAACTTATTAACCTGACATTGTAAGATAGCATTGGCTGATTACTAAATATCTATAGCAGTGGTGTTAGACGCCCTGTAAAGCCAGCTTTATAAATTCTTTCACTACTATCTCGTATTTAGTATTGTTCCCATTCTCCACCTATTAAACTTTTCTATAGCTTAGTAATACCAATGAGAGGTTTGGTGATTGTGGAAATGGAGTAGTAACCAGATATTTTTTTTTATGTATTAATTTCCTTATTTTTATGATGGTTTTTTTTTTACTCCCTTTCGATCTACCTATTCTTTCAACTCCCACCCCCTCTTCTCCTCCAGTACACTTGTTTCGACCTTTTATACAATATCCTTAGAATCTACTGTATAGATTTCACTTTCAACGCTTGACTGGGTTTCCCCCACTCCCTCTTTGTTCTACCAGCAAGTTCAGCCACCCCTACCTCACACCAAATGCCATGATACATTCATCTGTCTTTACAACAAACATTTGACCAATCCTCTCGACAATTACTATCTTCCCAAATAAGAAAATACACACTGAGAAGTTCGGCTATTTATTTACCAGGTTAACAATTCTTATTTCGTCCAGAAATAGCCGTCGAAAAGTCTTGAGCTCAGCCGTCGGGGTCATACTTGTTCCTATATATATATATTTATATATATATATATATCATATATACTAGAAATATAATACACACAGACAGATTTATATACTTACAAACAAATACTCAAGCTTATATAAATATAGATATATGTGTGTGGGGGGGGGGCATGGTGACACATACAATTGTATACACCTAACAAACCATGCGATGATTTTTATCTATTTACTTGGTTATCGTGAATCAAAGGACGCCGAACAATAGTAATGTAACAACCACAGGCATGCGCTGGAAAACCACATAGAATCATGAGCAAATAATGCAAATGGGAAAAAATGCTACTAACCGGAAATGTGACAATAGACGTGATGTATGTCAAGTAAATAAGTGAATTTTGGAATTAAAGAATATATATGATTACAATATAGGTTTTGTGATGTATTTCCACACGTGAATACGTATCAAACTGTTCAATATGAAAGATGTATATTGTTTACCAGCAGATACACCACTGAATTTTATTTCATTTGCACTAAGTTGAAAATACACCGCTTTGTCTCTCCCTCACCCATATCTCACTTGTTATATATATATATGTGTGTGTGTGTATGTGTGTGTGTGCGTGCGTGCGTGTGTGCATGTGTGTGTGACTGTATGGATTACTATATGCATGCATGTACGTTGAAAATAAATAATAAGAGAAAGCTTACACAACCAATCATGTAGCGCAAAATTATATTCACTCTGCTGATGCTTGCTGGCGTGTGTTCATGATAGAAGATCATTCGCTATATTAAAAGGTCAGATAGGTGTATAATGGTTTCTTATATAGGCACAAGGCCAGCAATTTTTTAGTCGATGAAATCGGCCCCAGTGCGTGACATGCACTTTATTTTATCGACCCTGTAAAGATGAAAGGCAAAGTTAACTACGGCGGGATTTGAACACAGATCATAAAGGGTCGTAATTCTATGGTACGATGCATGGCGTCCGACCCTCTCCCAATAATGCCAATCAACTGCCCTACATGGGCCTATAATCAAAACAATTATATGACGTGTGGGACCTCATTGTATTATTATTTAACGCAGAGCACGTGATTGAGACGTGCATCGCATATACAATGATTTCAATGTTATCATTTTTATATAAATATATATTCTCCTTTTTTTTTTCGTGAAATTCGTGATGGAAGAAATTCGGCGTTATTTTGCAAAGGGATCTTTATACCGCTACTATTATAAAATTGGTTTTATTAAACCTTAGTTTTGTCGGGAGAAGTGGTTGAAATGTTTGTCTCCTTGTTAGCATTGTCAGTTTTATAATCAGCTAAGAAATCTACTTGTAAAACAATTATGTGATGTGAAAACAAAAAATATGGAGCACTCTAACACAGAATATCTGAAAGTGTTTACAAGCACTACAGTAATCAGATGTATATTACTTTATGGAAAAACATCGAAACACGACTTAATGCATTATACAGATGCCATGAAAATAAACATAACTGATAGTATGCTTTAATAATGAGTCATTTTCCTTTCATATTAATTATTATTTCCTTTGTAATATACAAGGCTTTCGATTATTTATGTCCAATTCCAAGTGCATTCTATAATTACATGTTGATCCTAATAAACTAGAGCTAGTACATTCTGATATCGATGTTTTATTTCCATCTAATGAACACCGGAATGCTATGGTATTCGCCATAATATACAAACTGAAACAAAAGGTTTGTTCAAGGGTCCCACTTGAAATGGTTTATTATTCGACATTCATCTCTTAATTTGCAACCATTTACAGATTGCAAATATAAACGTAGATGCAAATATAAGGAAATATACAATAAACATTTATTCGTCACAAGGTGGCTATTGAAAACTGTGATTATTTTATAGCCTCCTTAGTAATCACGTGAAGACAGCAAATGTTATTACCTCAGGGATTCCATTATCATCTGTAACAAGTATTGACTGGATACTGGGGGAGGTGAACGGCTGAAACATAGATTTGTAAATTTTAGGAAGTGATCACATGCAAAGAGTCCAAGCTCCCGAGCTAGTAATTAATTAGTAGGAGTGCCAACATAGAATGATTCAAAATAGAAGGGCATATTAAATAAAATAAACATATTGGTCTAATACCTTATGAATGTAAAATAAAACAAACATTTTCCATACAAAACATTACAAATAGACATGATTTGGTTTCGGATTGAATATACGACATTAACAAACAGTACTGTTATATAGACTACAAATGGAAAAGTAATAATAATAAAATGATAAAAAGATGTTTTAAGAAATGGGCTTGTGATATGTTTTGGGAGGCATGGGATCCACGCAAAAACGCGTGTCACTACTCAATAAACGTTATGAAGACTTAACAAATCGTCCTTTATCCCGCCGAGGTTAACTTTGCCTTTCATCCTTACGGGGTCAATAAAATAAAGTACCAGTAATACAGTGGGTTTTTGCTAGCCTTGTGCCTAAAGTAGAAACAATTATTATATTTACACTCTAGGGCGGTGGATTGGCAGTATCTGTAGAGTCGGACACCATGCATTGCATCATAGAGTTACGGTCCGTTACGGCTTGAGTTCAAATCACGCCGAGGTTAACGTTGTCTTTCATCCTTGCGGGGTCGATAAAATAAAGCACCAGTACCGCACTGGGGTCGATTTAATCGACTTTCCCCTCCCCCCAAATTACAGCCCTTGTGCCTATATCATAAATTATTATTATATTTACAGTCTGCTTAGTCCTACACTTGTTTAAACACTGGAAACTACGCATCAAGTGCTCAGTCGGATGAACCTACAGTAACTGCACGTTACACTCCCTTTATTACGATGTCATTTCTGTGAGGAAAGTCACGCAGTAAGGATAACCATTGTTTTAATTGAATCGTTGCTTGATTCACCAAGTCCTCAACCTTTGATGGAATGTGTTATCATCGTTGTAACAAAAAAAAGGGAGAATAGGTGCGGGATAACAGGTGAGAAAGAAATATAGAGAAAACCTTCTCCCAGTAGTGGAATAGTAGATTTTTCGACTACGTCGAAGGGATCAAAAACCACGTTGAACTGGGTGAGATTTGAACGCGCATTGCTGATATGCGGAATGAATACTGTAAAGTAGTAAATCCAACGCACTAGAGAATCTCATACTTCAACGGTCTTCGTAATAGAATGCCGAATTTAATCAATAACGTATGATATTGAAACACATTACTATTTATAATGTAATACCCAAACGACAGTGATTTTGCATTCTCATGTGGGAAACTATTGACTATAACAGGAGGAATTGCTTTCAGATTAAAATATTTTATGTCGATAGCATCTGTTTCATGAAAGAGCTTACCAGTCACAAATAAAATCAAAGAAAAATCTTGGGTGGAATTGATGATATATATATATACACACACACACACACTCACACACACACTCACGCACGCACATATATATCCTTTTTAAAGATCGTTTAAGCCTTAAGATTACACAAGCCATAAAACATATATCTACCTCGAGGGACAATTTCTTCATCATACGAATACACACAGGCATGCACACGCACACATTTATATACATACATACATATATATATATATATATATATATATATATATATATATATATATATATATATATATATATATATATATATATACAGATATAAGGAAAGAGAAAGATTGTGTGGGAGAAATAGAGCGGGTGGAGATAAAACTCAAATGATTTTTAAGTATGTATCTTTGAGACAGTACATGTACAACAATCACTACCTTAGCATGAAGTAATATTGATTTTAGTGTACTGCAGTCAAACTTTATTTACAAAATGGCAGGCTTGTGTTTTACGTAGGATTTGTCTTAATTCTTAATTTTAACACTAACTACAACGCCACTACTATTAATACTAAAGCCAGCCGATATCATCGCCTTCTCGTATCATCATCGCCAGCAGCCATTGTATCAGGGACATCCTATCACCAATAACAATTTCGTTAGCATTGTTTTAACAATTATATTCCAATTCTGGCATAGTTAGTGAGAGTTCTGTTATACATCATCTGTCAAAGCAAGTTTATGTTGCGATGTTTAGTGTATGCAAACCATCGGTAACATTTCTGAGCCAGCCACTTATTCCAAATTGTTCTTGTGGTACATATATTATAGTTGTTCTCCGAGATAAATTTACATCTTTATTACTTTCAACATGTATCGTCTGAATAAATCAAAAGATTTAAGTGCTGTTAGATATGGACATGGCAACAGAACATTCTATTCTAAATTGATTCCTTAGCTCTATTACACTTAACGATTTTTGCGAATCAATATACATCACCAACAAACTGCTTATTCTGTAATCCACTTAGATATGTATTTAGTATTTTCTGGTGCAACTGGCGCAGATTTTAATAATATGCAATACGACACCAATTTCAAAGGATCCTCCTATACTTTGACAGAACATCTTTCCCAATATTAGAAGGGTGTTGTTAAACCCTCAGGTGTACACACTTGATAAATGAAATTTAAATTATCCAAAGCACTTAACTACATAGAAGGACAGCATGCTACGAAAGGGGCTTGATAAGCATCTATGGATTAAATATACTTCCCTATTGACTTAATTCTACGTTGCGCCATGTCATGCATATTTTATGAAGTAATGCATTGCCTCTGAAAATATTACCTATATTGACACGCGATTCGTTTTAAGGGAATACATATGTATCTCCCCAAAACTTTCAGCTAAGTTACACATCTTAAATAAGGTTTTTTAAAAGAAAATTTGAGCTCAGCAATTGTTTTCAATTTTAACAATGAAAGTATGTAAACTGGTCATAAAAATATATATGTGTTCCGTCATAGATCATAGGGATTCAATGTTCTATATATCATTCTACGTATGTAAATATTCAATGAGAACATCTGAACAGGAAATGGTTTATCTGCATTAATTAGACATATGAATGTTTAAACTTACATTACCCATTTGAAACTTCAATTGATATTTTGGTTAAATATTTCAGTATAGAGATATACACTGGATTAATTAGAACGTTATGATGCCGGTATCGGTGAATTTAAAAAAAGAAATACAAACACACACACACACACACACATATATATATATATATATATATATATTTTATATATATATATATTTTATATATATATATATATATATATATATATATATATATTTATATATATATATATATATATATATATATGCATATATATATATATATATATAATTGGTGTTGGATGCTTAAAGCGTCCGTATGCGGTAGGCCGTATGAGCCCTCAATGCCCTCCTCGTTAGCAGTCTATGATATCACAGAAAAAGGAGAATCAGTGTTACGACGAACGGAATATATTGGACATATTACAAATGTTTCTCGGGCGACCAGCTCGAGGCACGATCGATATGGTGATCACACCTGACTCTGAAATCGACACGGACGTCGGATACGTCTCGATTCTACGAAGCAGATTTTCCTATGTAATATGTCCAATAAATTCCTTTCGTCGCAACATGGATTCTCTTTTTTCTGTGATATATATATATATACTAGACCAGTGGTCGCCAACATCCGTTCCGCGGAACATTGGGGTTCCGTAAAACAAACTACGGGTTCCTTAAAAAAATTAAATATTTACATTACCATTAATATTTTGGGTTTTCTGAAAAAGGTGCAAAGAAAATGCCAAAGGTGCAATGTATAAATGAACGAGTACTATTGTAGTGTACACATGTTCTCCACTCGAATTCGTGGAAAGCACTACTTTCAGTTTCTCACTTGAATGAGCAGAAAAACACTGTTCTGAGATTCGTGAAAATCGAATACTTTCAATTCCACATCAATACTTGGAAAGACATAATGTTCTGAATTCCGAGACTACTACAGATAGTACACTAATTGAACTTAGAAATTGACCAATCTCGAACAAGTAAATGTTGGTCGATAACAGCATAACTTTAAACTGAAAACTTCAGTTCAGCGAGGTCTCTCAGCCGAGAGGCAGGGTCAGTTCGCTGTTCTCACAACGTAAGTTCAGTAGAATGTTTTCAATAGAGAACACGTTTTAATCTGCTGTCCTCACAAAAGCTTTAAAGTCGCCTAAAGTTTCCTCACAGAGTGAACTCGTTTACTAGTCGTTTTCAACATGCATCCAGTTCTACAGACAATTCTAAATAAGAACACGTTACATTATGTTGTACTTTGCACAGAAAATACAACGCCTGTAAAGTTTCGACTACTAACAAAGGTCATTTTGTATTCCATGCATACACTATAAACTTTGCCACACAATTATGTATTCATTTGATGACATCTGCATTCACAATTGAGAAATTACTTTATACAATAAATATATATGTCCACAAACATTTGACTAAACTTTATTTGTTCCAATCTAATATATGTTTAACGCAGCCTAAAGCCTTCTTATATTATATCTAACTTTGAAGGTTGACTTTGCCTTTCATCCTTATGGGGTCGATAAAATAAAGTTCCAGTAATGCACTGGGTATTTGCTGGCCTTGTGCCTAAAGTAGAAACAATTATATCTAACTCTGAGTCAAAATAGATAGAAGATATCTGAATTAATTTCCAATACCGTCGTCACATCTTCTACACTATCAGGTGATTTGCATTTTTAAACACCTTTTAGTATGGCGGATATTTAAATATATTTACATTACCAATAATATTTAATACGACCCTAAAGTAATATATGCAGAAAGTGCTGGACTCTGAAAAAGATTTCTTCTAGTTGTTTATAAATTTGCACCTTTTTCAGTAACCCCTAATATTTTAATATCATTATAAGACTTTAAATAATATGTTTGCCATCCTAAAATGGAGAAATTTCAATTTTTAAAAACTAAAATTTTTTTTTAACTAGTTAAGTTTTTCCAAATATCTAAAATTAAAGTTAATTTAAGTACTTTTTGTAATAAAAAAAAAAAAGTTCTCTTGTTTATTAATGTCATATTAAAAATGTTAACTGTAGATAAATAACCTTGATATGATGTCTACTGCAAAGAAGCTGAAGTTAGATACCAGCAGTAAGGTTAGACAGTGGTGTGATGATTATGTTAGATATGGATTTCAAAAAGCTGACACTAAAAAAGATACACCAGATCAGCCCATGTGTTTGCTATGTTCAAAGGTTCTATCAAATAGCTGTTTAAATCCTGCAAAACTTAAAAGACACCTTGATACTAATCACACCAATGATAAAAGCAAGTCATTGGAATACTTTACTTCGCTGAAAAACAACATCAAAAATTCACAAGCTAATATGTATGACTTGTTTTGTAAAAGGTCAGATAGAAATAAAGCTTTAACAAGAACATCTTTTGAAATTTCACATTTGATTGGCAAAAACAAGAAACCATTTACATTAGGAGAACAGTTAATTCTGCCAAGTACAAAAATTGCTATAGAGAATCTTTTTGAAAGCTGCAGTATTAAGGACAAAGAAAATTTACGCCAGTTACCATTGTCAGCAAATACCGTAAAAAGAAGGATAATTGATATTTTTTCTGATATAGAAAATCAGATACTAACTGCACTAAAGAAAAGCACATGTTTTGGTCTGCAAGTGGACGAAACTACGGATATTAATAACAAGGTTCAATTAATTTGCTATGTACGGTTTGTAGACCTTGATAAAAAAGAATTAGTAGAAGAGTATTTGTTTTGTCTGGTATTACACATCACAACTAAAGGTCAAGATATATTCAATAAAATTGAAGAGTATTTTTAAAAAAAATGGTGTATCTTGGAGCAAGTTGACTTCAATAACAACAGATGGATCAGCTGCAATGAGTGGTACAAATTCTGGTTTGATTGCAAAAATTAAAGAACATACCCCAAATTGTATTTCAAATCATTGTATGATTCATTGAGAGGTGTTGTGTTCAAAGAAATTCAAAGACAGAGATGCTCAAATATTAAATTACCAGCTGAAAGACATTGTCAAAATTATCAATTTGATCCATGCAAGAGCAAAAAGTTCTAGAGTGTTTGAATCTATTTGTGAATCTTATGGAAGTAATTATAATAGATTGTTATTGAACAATGATGTGCGTTGGCTGTCTTTTGGGGATGCTATGAAGAGAGTTTTTGAACTGAGAGAAGAAATAATAGTTTTCCTAAAAAAACAGAATGATAAAAGAGCAAGTGTATTAGAAACCAATGAATGGAATGTGCAACTCGCTTATTTAGTAGACATTTTTGGGGAACTGAACAAACTAAATAAGTGTCTTCAGGGTAACAATGCAGATATGTTTACTTCAATCAATTTTATTACATATTTTCAATCAAAATTAAACATTGAATCGGACAATTACTCATTACTTTCAAACCTTGAAATAGAGCTTAAAAAGAGAGAAGATTTTTACTCCAGCAATCTAATGAAAGATTATTCTTTCTCATTTAAATGTGCGTTCCAGAAGTTTTTCAGATTATTTTGACTTGATGGAAAAAGATATTGTTAGCGGAAATGTATGGATAAAAAACCCGTTCACCGAGATCGAGCAGTTAGTGTCAGAAAATGACGCTGGAAATTGTAACAATTTACTGACTGCACAATGCTTACATCAGTTGATGGATTTGAATTCAAACGAAGACCTGGAAGTGATATTCGAAAGCAGAAAGGAAGAACTATGGATCGACTTATTCTTGATTGGGTAGTTAATGAAATCAGCCAACTTGCATTGAAGTATTTTACTTTATTCCCATCTAGATACTTGTGCGAAGGGTTTTCGCAGTTTGTAGAAATCTGCACAAAGAAGATGAATAAACTGTTAGCAATTGACGAGTGTATGAGACTGGCATTAACTAGTGTTGAACCTCGATTTTCTAAACTCACTGATGAGGCGCAGCAGCAGAAAAGCCACTAGTTAATTGTGTTCGATTACATACACACGCATGAAACACTAAAATAAATAAATACTTTATTTTTTTTTTTTTAAAGGTTTTGAATTGTATAGGTTCCGTGAAGAATTCAAAATATTTAGAGGGTTCCTCGGTTTTAGAAAGGTTGGCGATCACTGATCTAAGTGATACATTTTTGGTGTCATTTTTAATTTTAATTTTTAAATTTTAAATTTTTAAGACATTTTATGACATTATGTGCATCATTTATTCATGTCTTTTTCCATATAACGTTAGCCGCGGGACTCCCCTGCTGGTCATTTAACATTGTTTTGGTGACGCAGCTCGATGGAGCATGCAACTACTGATATACTCATGTTTATAGGCACTGAAGATTCCTGTCATGGTGTATGGTGTATTAGCTAATAAAACAATGTATTTCTAAGCACTCTTTGGTTATTCCTATAACTATATATCTATATATATATACACACACACACACACGTATATATATATATATATATTGAAAGAATGACAAGGACGATTGGTTACTCCTTCATTATATTTATTCGTAGGTGACGCGCGTTTCGCCACTGATCACCTCATGGTCCGATCTGTATCGATTCTACCCGTCTCAATGATCGGCAGCTCGACGGACCCTTTACACCAAGTTACACCCCCTGGATATATATATATATATAGAGAGAGAGAGAAAGGTAAAGAGCTTAGCGTTGTTTTCTAAATGACCTTTGTTTACAAACAGCTGAAATTCTATTTCACTATCTAGTTTTATATATATATATATATATATATATATATATATATATATATATATATATATATATATATATATATATATATATATATATATATATATATTATATATATATATATATTATATATATATATATATATATATATATATATATTATATATATATATATATTATATATATATATATATTATATATATATATATATATATATATATATATATATATATATATATATATATGTCACATTGTCACTTGGTATCTCTCTTCGCACACTCTCTTTCTTTCTCGCTCTGTCTATTTATACATGTATATTTGGTGGTGGTGGCGATATACCGGACGTATTGAAATATGAATCTTTTAAAATAAGTGAATCTTGAAATATGCAATAAAGCTATTTTTGATTAATCATTTGTCACGAAATGGAGTAGATAACTGTTGTAATATTCATTCATTATTCCACCATAGTTACGTCCCTTTACGATCTGTGTTCAAATCCCGCCGAGGTTGACTTTGCCTTTCATCCTTACGGGGTCGATAAAATAAAGTACCAGTAATGAACTGGGTAATTGCTGGCCTTGTGCCTAAAGTAGAAACAATTATCTATTCAAAGTAATCCAACTTATTTTACTAACGGGATTAAAAAATACATTCTGGAAGCTGACCAGCAGTCCTGCTTTTATTATAGTTAAGATTGTGCATTTCTTTACAGTGGCAATTATCTTGTTCTGCTAGTTGTTCTTTGCTGCCGTTTCTTTGAATTATAAGCTTCGTTTCTCCTGAAGGTAGCTATCTCCACCATGTTGCTTGCGGCTGTCTTTCCCGCGACACTGTATTGCCTTTTTCCTTTTGTAGCAATCATTTTTGGTTGTTGTTTATGTCGCCATCGTTATCATTGGCGGCAGTGGTGGTGGTGGTAGACAGAGAAGGAAACTCTTCAACGTGTGTAGCTATGTTTTGGTTCTTGTTGCTGCTCTTTTCGTCGTTGGGAGTACAGTTGTCAACAGCTTTATTGACAACTTCTAAAACTACTGTATCATTCCCTTTACCTGAGTTCAAATCCCGCCGAGGTTGACTTTGCCTTTCATCCTTACGGGGTCGATAAAATAAAGTACCAGTAATGCACTGGATAATTGCTGGCCTTGTGCCTAAAGTAGAAACAATTATTCCCTGTATCCTTTTCAGCAGCTTATTAAAATACTGATTCATCGTGTTTGTCAGAGAAAAAACTGTCCTTTTTCTAATATTTTTTGAAAATTATGAAAAACTTCCAATTTTGAACGGACTAAAGCGCCCATTTTACAGTGTTAGTGTTGTTAAAAAGGGATTATCACGTAATTTGCTGAGTCGAAATTCTATTATGATTGTTGCTAAAGTAGAAACAAAAGACTTACCTGTTTCTAATTGTGGCACAAGGCCAGGCATTATCTAACTGCATTACTGGTGCTTTATTTTATCGACCCTGTAAGGACGAAAGGCAAAGTTAACATCGGCACGATTTGAATTTAGAACTTAAACGGGCCATAACACTAAACTACAAAGCATGGTGCCTGGCGTTCTACATATACTACCAAACCAATAATAATAATGTTCCTTTCTTTAATAACCACAACGGTTGACATAAATTGTAACATTAATGACAGCATCGGACGGTACAATTGGGAGTTGCTGCGGTTAAATATATTCATATAACAAAATAAAAATATGTAACAAAAAATGTAACAAATGAAAATTCCCCAATAGTGGAGAAAGCCCATTAAAGAAAGCCAATGTGACCCTGACCACCAGAGCAATTGCCGTCACAAAGTTTTCCACCGCCAATCTATAGGCGCATACTCAGAGGAGGCCTGTTCACTCATGTTATGTTTGCATCTCTCACCCATCTTTCAACAATTGTTGGGAATGGGGTACTTCCCAATCCACCCTGATTTTCCTTTTCAAATTAAATTGAAAAAGTTAATCAGGGTATCACCGAAGAGATAAGTGCTTATCTTCCACCTTTTCAAACATGTCCACCACATGACCTATTTTGCCATGGGCACCAGCCAGATAAAACCTTCTTGCCCCTCCTGGGTGAAAGAGACGGCGGGGCACCCCTCAGGATCGACTCAATTGATAGCCAGATCCATCCTACACGCGACAGTAGATGTTCGACATATACCCACATTTCAGCGATGCTCGGACATTGGACGAATGCGTGCAGAACAGTCCCGTCGCCCGGGGCGCATGTCAGACAGGCTCGGCCGATGCAATAATAATTCCCTGCCTATAAAGTTTAACTCGAACTGGCAACGGTCCCCGGTATCGCTGGCAGGCCAGAGACATCTGGATGTCATCGATTGTCTTTGGACAGAAAGTCCAACCAAAGAGAACAGCTATTTCGCTTTCGTCAACACCCAGAATTTCCCCAAGGACGATGTATCTTTTTTTCTGCCACTAACCCTCTATAGAACTCCAAGGTGGAGTTTCCACCGATCGCATGATGTTGAATGGTTACGTAAGGTGACCGTTCACTCTCACCACAGACCAGGGGTCACTGTGCATTGCCGCGATCCAGCTTTTGAAGATGGGCCCAAAGCCTGCTCTCTAAGGAACGCCACCAGATAACGATGATCGACTCTATTGAAAGCTTTTGACTGATCTAATTTGATCCACCCTTAATAGGTACCCTAGCTACCCTCTCCAAGATATATCGTGTGAAGTGGTGGTTGCCGTGGATGGATAAGGGCCTCTTCCACCAGAACACCGACGACAAGAGCCATTCTCTTTGATAGCACCTTGGCCAAAATCTACCTTTGGTTTTTCTTTCAAGAAGTGGGTGGGTCACCCAGTGGGGTATTTCTCCACGTCAGAATAAATTTTTTGTTGGGTTTCCCTTGATTGTCTCCGATTGCCGCAGGGAAAGTTTTCTTTAATGTTCTGCTATTCTTCGGAGAGATTTCAATTATTTAAAGTGTTTAGGAGAGGCAATTTTGGTGGGTTGTATGTAATTTGTATCTGGGATGTTGGTGTGGTGTTGAATGTAATTTAAAAGCTTTTTCTTGTCTGTGTTTATAGCTGTGCATTGTGATTGCATTTTGGATGTCGGTGCTTTCTCACTTTCCTGTTGTGTTGATGGAGGTGACGATCGGGTAGATGATAATAATGGCGGTTGTGGTTGTGTTGTCAATGCTGGTGGTGAGGGTGTAGGTGAATGTGGGGTGTGGCTGTTAATGGTTATAGGTGTGTAGCCGTTGATTTTTTTCACTTTTTGTTTTATTTCCTCCTCTTTTTTTTTTGGAGGGCGAAGGAGCGCTTTTTTTTTTCTTCACTGCGATGGTTTTCGACCCTTCAGCGTAATCACACACCCTGTCCAGTATAGCGATATAGGAATAGGACATGCTCTCCACTGGTCTTCTTGGTGCTGTTAGTGGTGGAGATGGTGTTTTTGTCGTTGATGTCGCTGGTGCTGGTATTTTTTTCTGTCAGTGCGGCCTTTGGTTGTTTGCCACTTCAGTCGCAATTCACGGCGTAGGGAGAAGAAGGAGACGGTTTCGTCTTGATGAATGTTGGGCAGAAGGTCTTAAGGCGTGTTTTGTCTCCGCACCCGTGACACATTGGACGTCTACCTTCAACAGTCACGAGTAGATGGCTAACGTCATCCAGGTGGATCACATCAGGGATGCCCTCTATGGTCTCATGGTTTCATTGAATTTCTAGCTCCATCCCAGAGCCTGAGCAGTTTTCATGTCTTATACGCATGACATCTAGGATTGTTCTTGACACCTCAGCATCAGCGAGGAAAGCCGCCATGACCCAAGCGAACTCCACTGATGGTGGAACCTGGGTTACTTGGACCCGCGCGACTCTGTGGCATCTGTATGTGGGCACCATCATTATTTCCTCACTGCAAAGTGGTGAAATCGATTATGCTCTGGCTTTGATCATCGGGCTATGTTTGTTTTCTGTGCAATGACGTCATCCCTATCCCTTTCGGCCGCGGCTCATTCACCCTTTCAACCCGGCGCGATTCGAGTCCATGTGTACGATACAGGACCGTACACACACGTCGGGTGGGTGGTTGAGTCTGACCCTGTATCCGATTTCCTTTACCAATACATTGGCCGTCCAAGTCTCCGTGTAAATGACGCGTACTCGTTCAACATTTTTGGCTGCCTTCGCGAATGATGGACTTTGGGCGGCTCTTGCCTGCTGTGAGGTTTCGTCGATCCCGATGACTTTGTTGTCATGTTTGTTGCTGTTGGTGTGGCTGTCACTATTGTTCATATTGTTGTCTTTGTTTCCGTTGATGTTGTTGTTGGTGTTTTCGTTATCGTTTGTGTTGTCGTTGTGTGTTGGTGTTGTTCTTATTGGTGTTGATGCTGTTACCGTTGTTGCAGTTGGTTATATCTTTGGTCATGCTGCTCTCGGTGCTGTTGGTGTTGTTGCTGTTGGTGCGTTTGCTGTCCTTGTTCTTGTAGGTGGTATTATTTTCGTTGTTTTTCTTATCATTGTTCTGCAGTCTGTCTTATGGTTGTCTCTGTTACTGCTGTAGCAGGTATTGACATTTGTTTTTATTTAAAGGTAGTGTTCCCAATGTTGCAGTTGTTGCTGCCGTCGTTCATACTGTTTGTAGTAGTGTTGTTAAAGTGTTTGTAGTATTAATATTTGCTGTATCCCTCTTCTCGGTGTTTAAGAAGCCCTGCCACACGACAGCAAACTGGCAGTTGGGGGCGAGGCCCAGCCATGTTTTTTTCTCTATAAATATTTTAAAACAGTTTAAATATTTGGGACCAAATATTATAAGGAAATCTTATGACCCCTTTGTAACAAAAAAATAAATAAATAACAGCAATTAATTGAATGCAAACATTGAAAAATCGATAACGTACGCAGCTCGTAATGACACGTCCTCTCCCTCTGACAACCAATAATAATAATAATAATAATAATAATAATAATAATAATAATAATAATAATAATAATAATAAAAAAAATTAAAAAAAACCAAAAGACGTAAAGAAAATAAGAATGAAGAGAGAAGCAGGCGGACGGACAGAGAAGAGGGGGAAAAACTAAAACTTAAAAAACAAAAACTAAGTCAGACATTCGAACACTACATTACAATGAAACTTATGCTTATTCATTTTTGGGGCCCTTTCTGCCTGTGTGTTTGTTTGTTTATGTGTGTTCGTATACAGCGTGGTGATAATGCCACACAAGGGCCAAGTGGAATGGCGGATCCACAGATGGCTATGTAACCATACATTCGCCAATCCTCGATAAGAGTGTTTAAATATCGAACATAAACAGTTCGAATAACGGTGAAATGGAGACTAGAACGTCATGTGACAGACTCTCACCCAACAGGTGCCCCCTGGCTCAGCAGCAGGAACCTGACTGTCAACCAAATACTGCTGATGTTGGAGGAAGGAGAAGAAGGAAAGGGGCCAGAAACAACTGGACGAAAGAATTGAATAGAACTGTTATGCAATGTTACCTGAAAAGTAACCCCAAGGAGAGGGGCTACAGGAGACGGATGCATAACATCTGGAACGAGATTGGTTTATTTAAATTAGATGAACAAAAATTGGCCGGGCAGGCTCGGGTAATAAGAACTAATGGGTGGATAAGCGAGCTGGAACTGGAGGAACTGAGCAGAGAGAATGGCTTGGAGATGGCGGGTGTAGTATGCCAGACAAGCGAGCCAGTGGGAAATGAAGGTGAAGAGGTCCTGAGAACGGAGGAACCACCCGAAGCAGACAATGATCTGAATACTGAGATAAATAATACCTGGAACAGAGATACGGCCACTGAGGAGATAAATGCTGACGGGCTAGGACAAGATTCGGTTGACATCCTAAATTTAGTGGTAGATGAATTGAACAATGATAGTGGGAGACCTATGAACCTAAGATTTGTAGACAGGAAAAAGTTAAAAGAAACAACAGCTAAGGTAAACAAAGTCATCCCATACCTTGAGGCGAGGAGCCTTCACCAGTGCAACAATATCCTCAAAGCAACAGCAAATACGGTGAGGAAACTACTTGGTATAAAAGCGAGAGGAAACAACAGACAAGAAAGAGCAGAGCCGTGGTGGAACAAGCGACTGAGTGGGCAAATCGGGGAAATGAGAAATGACATAGGAAAGCTTGAGTCACTACTGAATGGGACACTAAAAAACATAGGCACTAAAAATAGACTGGAAATAAAATACAAAACTAGGAGGAAAAAGCTAAATATTATCATAGAGGAACTGAAGCAACGCATTGTAGCAAAGAGTGCAAAAATCAGGCGATACGAGAATAGAGTCAGTCAGTACAAACAGAACCGCATGTTCGACAACAACCAGAAGATGCTGTTTGGACAGCTTGAGGGGAAAGAAAGAGGCAACGACTTGATCCCTGGGGCGGAGCAAACTAAAACATTATGGAGAGGAATATGGGAGCAGGATGTTAGACATAATGTCCAGGCAGGGTGGATTGAGACAGTACAGAGGGAGATCGGTGAGCAGGCACAACAACAAACTGATTTGAGTATCACAGTTGAAACTCTTAAGGGGTAGGCCAAAAAACTAACCAACTGGAAATCACCAGGCCCAGATGGTGTGCAGGGGTATTGGATTAAACATTTAACATCCCTCCACCCGAAGCTGACGGCCATGTTCAATGACTGCTTGGTGTCGGGTGAGGTGCCAGACTGGTTGACAAAAGGTACCACAGTTCGAAAGACCGAATCAAGGGTAATGATGTTACCAACTATAGACCTATCACATGTCTGTCCGTAATGTGGAAACTGTTGACGAGCATTGTGTCTGAGGAAATCTACCATCACCTCCACACAAACAACTTGTTACCGGACGAACAGAAAGGATGCCGAAAGAAGTCACGTGGTACAAAGGACCAGTTACTTATTGATAAGATGGTAATGGGGAATTGCAGGAGGATACACACTGATCTTGCCATGGGATGGATAGACTACAGAAAGGCATTTGACATGGTGCCTCATTCTCGGATCACCAAAAGCCTGGAGATCTTCAGGGTGGCAGATAACATCAGACAGTTGCTAGGCAGGCGTATGGGGTCCTGGGAGACAGAGTTGACATCAACTGGAGTATCCTTGGGAAGCGTGAAGATCAAGAGAGGTATCTTCCAGGGAGATAGCCTGTCCCCTCTGTTGTTTGTCCTTGCCCTGATGCCCTTGACCATTATGCTGCGAAAAGTGAGAGCAGGATACAAGTTGGGAAGGGGAGAGCTTACCATCAATCACCTCCTCTTCATGGACGATCTTAAGCTCTTCGGGAAAAGTGAGAAGGAGTTGGATGTGCTTGTTGACACTGTCCGTATTTTCAGCAGTGATATATGTATGCAGTTTGGTATTGGTAAATGTGGAGTCATTGTGATGAGGAGGGGTAGGTTGAGCAGAAGTAACGGGATCCAGATACCAACAGGTGAGATAATAAAGGAAATTGACTCTGAGGAAGGATACAAGTATTTGGGCGTTCTGGAGGCTGATGGCATAAAGAACAAAAAAATGAAGGAATTGTTAAGAACTGAATACATTCGGAGAGTAAGGAGCGTATTGAAGTCACATCTGAACAGCAGAAATGCCATAAGCGCAGTAAATTCCCGAGCTGTGTCTATTATTAGGTACAGTGTGGGAATTCTGAGATGGAATGTTGCTGAACAAAAAGAAATGGATAGGAAGACTAGGAAGCTATTGACTATCTACAACATGTTCCACAAGAGGAGTGATGTCGATAGACTCTACCTAAGGAGATTTGAGGGTGGAAGAGGTCTTATCAGCATAGAGGACTGTGTTCAGATGGAGAAAAACAACCTATACAAATACGTGACCTATAGTAAGGAGCCAATGCTCAGAACTGTACTGAAGGAGGGGACAGTAGGCCAGGGGATGTCCAAGGAGGAAATAACATCAAGGAGGAAGAGCAGCCTTAAGGGAAAATCCCTTCATAGTACCTTCTTTGAGAAAACTGAATTTAGAGATCCACAGACATGGAACTGGTTGAGAAGAGGAGACATCAAAAAGGCTACAGAAGGAATGCTAATGGCTGCGCAGGAGCAGGCCCTCAAAACGAAGTGGTTGAAGCACCATATTTACAAGGAGGAGGCTAGCCCACTGTGCAGGATCTGTGGAGAGAGAGAGGAGACTGTGGATCACATTGTGTCCGAGTGTAAACACCTAGCCCAGACCAACTATAAGGGCTGGAGACACGATGTGATTGGCAGGGTGATCTACTGGCACCTGTGCAAAGTAAACAATTTACCACATTCTGAGAAGTGGTATGATTATAAGCCAGAGTTGGTGATAGAAAACGATCAGGTGAAGGTGCTGTAGGATTTTAGAATACAGACGGACAAAAAACTGGAACACAATAGACCTGACCTGGTGGTTGTGGACAAAGAAAAAAGATCGTGTCTGATTGTGGATGTGGCCTGCCCGTTCGACACGAGAGTGCAAGAGAAGGAGAGGGAGAAAATTAACCGATACTAGGACCTAAAGTGGGAGATCAAAAGGATTTGGAACTGCCATGAAGTCAAAGTGATCCCGATTGTCATAGGCGCACTGGGGACTATCTCCAAAAGTTTCCAGGGATGGTTAAAGAAAATCGGCCCCTTCACGCTTTTTGGAACGCTTCAAAAGGCATGCTTGCTTGGAACAGCAAGAACACTCCGATACGTCCTGAATATCTGAGGCTGCAGGTAGTGGCTTGATATTCAATCCAACGGACTTTCCAGTTAACCAACATCAATGACTGAGATTCAAGGAATAACAACAATAATAATAATAATAATAATAATAATAATGTTTTCTTTGTTAACCACAAGGGTTTACTTAAAGTAGACATTAAGGACAGTACTGGACGATACAGGACGGTACAAATGGGCATTTCTGCGTGTAAAAAAACAGAGGATGTAATAAAAAATAACAATGAAAAATTCCCCAATAGGGGGGAGATTCCGAGGGACATTTGTGGAGAAAGCCCATGAAAAGACGACAATGACCCTGACCATCAGGGCAAGTGCCCTCTCCCAGTTTTCCACCTTTAATTTACAGATATATACTCAGAGTAGGCCCATTCACTCGGGCCATTCTTGCCTCTCTCACCCATCTTTCAACCAAATGTTGGGAAGAGAGCACTTCCATCTCTACCCTGATTTTCCTTTTCAAATGAAATTTGAAAACGTTAAACGGGGCATCACCGAAGAGGTAAGTGCTCGTCTTCAGCCCTTTCAAACGTGTCCACCATACTATCTCTTTCACCATGGCCACCAGACAGATAAAAACTGCCTGCCCTTCCCGGCTAAGGGAAGAGGGCGGAGCAATCCTCACGATGGACTCAGCTGATAGCTGGATCCGTCCTACACGTGACAGCAGGTGTTCGACATAGACCCACACGTCAGCAATACTCGGTCACTGGACGAGTGCTTGTAGGACGGTTTCGTCGCCCTGCGTGTATCTCGGACATGCCCGGCTGACGGCACCGCCATGCCTGTAGAGTTTATCCCGAACTGGCAAATCTCCTCGGTAGCACTGCCAGGCCAGGGATTTCTGGAAGTTGTCCATAGGCCCCGGCCCGAAAGTCCTTCCGAAGAGATTGTCTGGTTGATTTTCGTCGACGCCTAGAATTTCTCCAAGTAAGTGGTCGCTCTTCCCCTCCACTAATCCTCTATAGAAAGCCAAGGTGGAGTTTCTACCGATTACATTGACCGATTGGTCGAGGGCTGTGAGCGCCTGATGACATTCCAGTCTCCAAGCGCTCCCTCTCGGTCTTCGCTTGACCCAGGACTGCAGCTCCGTCAAGGAGACGAGCTGGGGAAAGACGTGTCTAGCAAACGGCGACCACACCTGATTACCGTCGAGGAAGAGGTGGAGATGTCGTAGCCTGAGCGCGTGTCTGCGCATCATCAGCCACGGCATGCCCAGCCCTCCACATAGCGGGTGTTGACAGCAGATGGACCGCCTGACCATCGGAGCGCGTCCCTTCCACAAAAAGTGAAAGAGCAAACGCTCCAGCGCAGTCAGGCTTGGCTTAGGACAAGGTATGACGGTCAGGCTGTAGTAGATGACGGACGCGATGTACGCGTTAGCCACTTCCGCTCGACCTTTCAGGGATAGCTTCCTCTCAGCCCATTTCTGGGTGAGAGAAGCCACCCTGCTCGTCACCTCGTCCCAGTTTTTGTCTGTCTGGAGGTCCGCACCGAACTAGACCCCTAGCAATTTAACCGATACTACCGTCCAGCGCCCGACGACGCTGTTTGACGGCATGGACCTGCCTCTCCATATGCCGAGCTTCAGGCCCACTGACTTTTCCTGGTTGATCATTGCTCCTGTCACCGCTTCGTATTCTCTTAGTGTTGTGCCGATCGCCACGATGTGTTTGGCGTTCGACAACACTACGATGACATCGTTCGAATATGTTGACACGAATCTTCCGCATCCAAGTTCGCGCGGGAACCCCCTCAACGTCTCCAGTTTGTGCAGTAATGGCTCGAGAGTCAATACGTACAAGAGGGACGAAAGGGGACATCTTTGGCGGACGGAGCGCATGATGTTGAACGGTTCCGAAAGGGGACCGTTCACTCTCACCACAGAGCAGATGTTGTTGTGCATAGCAGCGATCCAACCTCTGAAGATGGGCCCAAAGCCAGATGCCCTCAGGACTGCCGCCAGATAAGGATGCTCGACCCTATCGAAAGCTTTCGATTGATCTAAATTGATCAAGGACCCACCCGTGCCAGGTTCCCTAGCTACCCTCTCCACGATGTATCGCATGAGGTGAGGGTTGTCGTGAATGGATCTGTCTGGAATGGCGCATGTCTGCGCCTCTCCCACCAGACCACCAACGATAAGCGCCAATCTCTTTGCTAGAACCTTGGCCAAAATCTGCGTTTAGCAGATTTATGGGCCAGAAATTACCTATGTTATCGCCTTTGTTCGTATCCTTTCTCAGTAGTGTCACCGCTTCTCGGCTCACAGAGATGGGAATTCTCCCTTTTTGTGGCCAGTTGCAGTAGACGTCCAACATGTCTGGCATATGTACGTAAAGTTCATAGGGCAGAGCATTCAAAGCAGGCGATTTACTCCTTGTTCAGCCAGTCATTGCCTCTCGGACTTCAGCGGCTGTTATCGGCTTTTCGCAACACTCCGCCTTAGTGGCCGAGAGCCGCAGCAGTCGGTCGAGGTAGGCATTAAAGTCCATCCCCCGATCTGGCCCACCGCTACCCCCGAACAGCTGGGCGAAGTGTCGCTAAAAAGCTTCACACATTTGTCTGGGATCGAGTAGAATTCTCCCGTCGTGGTCCACCAAAGACCGGATCGTGGCCTTGTTGCCACGACGCACATCCGCCACTAAGGCCCATTGAACGGCTTTCGTCCCCTCGTGTCTGAGAGCATGCACCATGCTCTCACAACGCAGCTTTCGTGCTTTGCATTGAAGAATTGGTCAAGAGCCAATTTCGCCGCAACTACGTCGGTCGCGATGCTTTTGCTAAGCGCCTCGTCTAAGTTTCTAACTAATTCTCCCTCTGCTCTATTTTTCTCCGTTGCTAAAGCCTTACTAAACCTAATGGACTCTATTCTAATCGCTCTTTTCAGAGCAAACCATCATTTGTTGTTGACGATGACTCTGTCAACGCCCGCTTAACTAGTTCACTAATCTCTGTAGGCCTTGCGCACTGTTAATAACGCTGCTGTTAGCTCCCAGTAGCCGGGTACCTGTCTATGTAGCCTATCTAAGTCAACCTCACAGATCACGAATTTGTGGTCCGTGTAGTCGTCTATTTTGAAATGTGGACAGCCTACGCAGGACCTATATATTTCCCTATAAAATACCCTATCTATATATGATCTGGATGACCCGATGCGTTTTGTACATGTCCACATTGGCACATTCGAGAAATCCAGACGGTACCTGTCAGAAAGCTGAAACCGTCTGAGCAGATTTGCGAGGTTTTTATACCCTCCTCCCCTATCCGCTAATCCCACACAATCCCAGGGTGCATCTAAGGTCCGCTTCCAATCGCCCACTAACACTAGAGAGCGGGACGTTCCAAGAAAGTTTTCCAGACGCCGGAAGAGTCGAGGCCGTCCTGCTCCCGTTGGGGCATAGTCAGCCACTAGCCTGATTGATTGTCCTTCTCAGCTTGTCACGTCCAGTACCACCAACTTACCCTCTTGGTCCAAGAAGACGACCCGTACCTCGAGATCCAAACTTCTCCGGAACAGCCTCCCCACCCCCGACCCGGGACGGCTTTGAGATGTGTATACCTCGTAGCCGCCGAAAATGGGTGCGTATGCCCGTGCCTCGGAGATTCTGGTCTCGCTGATGGCAAACCGCTTCAATGTTTAGCGACCTGAGATCGTTTAGCAGGTGTCCCTGCTTCCAAGACGCCCTAGGCCACGTACATTTATGCTACCTATTCTGAGAGAATCCATGTTTGCTAGGATAGGAGGAAAACAGGTGAGAGGGGAGAGGTACAAACAATGTCCTTTGGTCTTCTTCAGGAAGTGGTGGGTGATCAATCCCTCCGACCATTGGTGGGTTTCTCCACGAGAATATACGTGAATGTTCTTTTGGTGATGTTCCCTCGGTAGACTCCAATTGATGGAAGGAACATTTTTTTTAATGTTATGCAATTTTTTTGTGTAATTTCTATTATTTTTATGTGTGTAGGGGCGTGCAATTTGGATATTTTGTACGTAGTTTGTTTCTGTGATGTTGGTGTGGTGTTGAATGTAATTTAAAAGCTTTGTGTTGTCTGTGTCTATGGGTGTGGATTGTGTCTGATGTTAGGGAGTTGGTGCTTTCTGTGTTTGCTGTCGTATTGTTGGAGGTGAAGATACTATGGGTGGTGGTGGCGGTAGTGTTGGTGGTGGTGGTGGTGATGGTGTAGGTGTTTGTGGAGGTGTGGCTGTTCATGGTGGTGGAGGATGTGGGTTAGTTTTCATTTTCTTTCTTCAGGGTTCTTTCTTCCTCTTTTTTGTTGGAGGGGGGGGGTAAGGAGTTCATCCTTTTTTTGTTGGAATAGTTCTCCACACTTCGGCCTCATCGCACTCCTTGTCCGATTTAGCTATATCAGGAAGGGGCATGCTTTCCATTGTTTCTGTGGGTGGTGGAAGAGATGGTGCTTTTGTTGTTTGGGATGGTGTTTTCTCTTCTGCCTCTGTGGTCTTTGTTTGTTTGTCTGCTCCAGTTACGGGGCACGGCGTGGGGAGAAGGGTTGGGCGGGTGCCTGTTTTGGTAAGTGTGGCGCAGATTGCCTTAAGGTGCGTTTTCTCACGGCATCCATGACACCTTGGGCGCCTATCTTCGACAGTCACGGGTAGATGAATGCCGTCGTCCAGGTTTACTACATCGGGGATGACATCAAAATTCTCTCATGGTTTGCTTGGATGATTAGTTCCACCCCCGACCCTATCCGATTTTCCTGTCTTATTTGCATGACGTTGAGTATGGTTGTTGAATCCTCAACGTCAACGACGACAGCCGCCGTCAACCAAGCCATCTCCACAGAGGGCGGAACCTGGCCCGCTCGAACCCTCGCGACTCTCTGGCCGCAGTATGTGGACATCGTTATGATTTCGTCACTGCGGAGTGGTGATATGGAGTGTGCTCTGGCTTCTTCTGGTGTAGCGAAGAGCACATGCACAGTGCCATATCTCGATCCCCGGGCTATGTATGTTTCCTGTATCCAGACGGTGTCCATAGCTCTTTGGACCTGTGACTCCGTTGTCCTTTCAACTCGGCGCGCTTTTTTATCCGATCGTGCCATAACCGACCGAACACAAAACTTTGTTTCTTATTATCTCAGCTGGGCGGGTGAGACTTACCCTCTGTCCTGTCTATTTAAACAAGACCTTTGCTTGTTTTATCTCTTCGTTAGTGATATGTACTTGTTCACTTTCTGCAGCCGCAACCCGGTGCAGTCTGCGACTGACCCAGGTTCAGCTGCATGTCTGGCTGAGGGAGCCAATCTCCTCAAATACCGGTCGCTCTCTGACAGGTTTGCGATCGTACCCCTGGCAGTGGAGACTTCTGGTGTCCTCGGCCCCAGAGCTACCTTCTTACTCACCACCATAGGCGCTGAGCTGGCCAGCCGCAGGTGTGAACCCCGCGAGTTGGAGTGGCTTTTCCGGCACGTCTCCCTTGCTGTCCTTCGTGGAAACGCCTTCTCCATTCTGTCCGCCGGGGCTGTGGGTGGGTCCCATCGCGTAACGTTGTAGTTGTTGTATACATATATTAACTCATCAATCCCATTATTTATAACACTATACGTGAACTGTGTAATCACGTCTTCGTTGAAACATATATGACTGCATTGTTTAATAAACCATTATATTAAATGAGTACTAATAAATCCATGATTTATTAGTGTTTCAGTGAATTTAGCTTGTTCAAAATTGTTTGTCGCTTTAGCGAAAGACGTGTTTGTTTTGATTTGTGTTGACCCATCACTAGTTTTGTCTTCGTTGCCGTCGTTGGTGTTTTTGTTTGTTTGCTTTTCGTCTGTGTTGCTGCTGTTATAGTTGTTGTTCTTTGGGTTCTTTATGGTTGTTGCTATTGTTATTGCTGTTTTGGGGGTGTTTGTTGTGGTGGTGTTTGATTTTTCTAACGTAGGGAAGTTTTCGTTGTAATTTCCACTACTGCTACTACTATTCCAGTGGCTGCTGCTGCTGTTGTCACTACCACTGTCGCAGTCGCTGCTGCTGCTGTTTCTCTTGTTTTTAACTTTGCCTTATGATTGGGTGGAAATTGTTTTTCCACCCTCCTAGCAACTCGCTGTTCCTCCCTGTGGACAATTTTTTGACTGTCCGCCATGTTTTTTTAACACAAAATGTGTGGGTTATGATTGTAAATAAATGCAAATTTAGCCCTCAAGAGCGCGAGATACAGTTATCAAAACCACCTCCTTGGAGAGAGGGGTTCTTTAACTACACACCAATGTTAACATTATTATATAGAACTTTCGATAACTCATAAAAATTAAACTAACTTACTCCGCCGTAGTTTCCACCGTCTCCTAATAATAATAACAAATAATACTAATAATAATAATAATAAAAATAATAATAGTAATAATAATAGCAGTAGTAGTAGCATTAATAATACTGATGCATTCTATGGTGGATCCATTATTTTAACGAATGAAGCTAAATGATGAAACTTCTCTTGATAAGATAGTTCTAACATTATTTGTGAGTTTCATTGTAATAATATTAGATATTCTACACACAAAAAAAGTTATCAATATAAAAACGAAACGTTGTAAAATATGAAAGTTATCGATGCCACCGTATGCTATTTTTAGTGGTGTTATAGTAAAAAAAAATTAAATAAAAATATCGACTTCATATTGGAAAATTATTACAACATAAATTTTACTCTAGACATGAACTTAACAGTACCATTGGGTTTCTAGATAACCTTTAACCTTACAAAAAATAAATAAACGATAAAAAGGTAACAAAACATAAAAGGGTACACATCAAAGAAAAGTTATAAATTGACACAAGACACGTACAAACATACAACGAAATCCATATGGATATACATTAGCATACATATAACTAAAATGGTATAAAATCAATATATACACATATGAGCATGTATGTAGTCATTTACAAATATGATACACACAGAGACGGACAAATAAACATATACACACGCATACATACATACATATATGTATATATATATATATATATATATATATAGCGGCGATGAATTAGTTTAGCGAGGTTTTTTTATATGAAATCATGTGTGTTCTGTTATTAATTCTGGCAATATTACGCAAATATGACCCTCCCCAAGTATAACAATATATATATATAAATATATATATATATATATATATATATATATATATATATATATATATATATATATATATATATATATATATATATATATATATATATATATATAATATATATATATATATACATAGAGAGAGAGAGAGAGAGAGAGAGAGAGAGAGAGATGTGTGCGCATGAGTAAGTCTATCTAACTATATATCAATGTCTGTAAATATATATATATATATAAATATATATATATATATATATATACATCATGAAATATATAATACCTACATATATTTTGATCAGAAGAAAAATCTTTAAATTGTATTGATTACGTTGTGTGGGAACAATAGCAACACCCTCAAAATAGCTGCCAGTAAGTATCACTTTTGACTAAATAGGGAGACCGACTTTTTTGGATAGGTATTCTGACTGATTAAATTTGTTATACCTGATATGATATTTCGAACAATTATTTCGTGTAATGTATGGAAAATTATCTCAATATTAGAAACAACGTGAGAGCTGTACAAGTTGTAATATCCAAACATCTTATTAATAAAATGATCATGTTCTTTGATTCAAAATAAAGTATACACCTGAAAATAGATTTGTTTACAGAATTAATCTACAACTGAGATTACATGAAACATCTATGAATTGTGGAACAATGCATTGTGGAACAATGCAATCAAATTTATTACGAAGCGTTCAACAACGAATAAGCGTTCTGTTTCAAGCTAATACAATAATCATAACATTTGTGGAGATGCTGGCATTTCCAATGATTTACTAAAAATGTTCTATTGAAAGTATGAGTCTTACAAGCTTTACAAAAGGTCACATTGAAATGATGCAGCTATTAACCCATAGCATGGCATTGTGACACCATATCATCTCATCCTGTAGTGATTCAAAGAAATATAATTACAAAATTATATAAATACTATGATGTAAAATAAATGAATTTCTAATAGACCGTTTCACTTTCATCTTTTGAACAGATCAGGCGCAAATAAAAGAGTTAAAATTTACTAAAGTTGGAAATATGCATCAGCTCTCTTTTGATATGCTAATAATGTAATGTAAAATGCATAGAGAAAAATACGCAAAGTTTTGCTCAGATATAATGCTGTATTATGTATGCAGGATAATATGAATCTAGTTATTATTTATACATTTCTTTGAAAATACATTAGTTCATTTTTTGTGAGATATCTTAATTAAAATATTCTACCACCTTAGAGACAGTAAAAAATGATCGAAACATTACTCACAAGAATAGTAATGGCCGTTTCTCCAGAACTCCAAATTTACGTCAAAATATCAATTGATCAGGGATAATTTTATTCTTTAAAACTTGTCATATGTTCTCCCATTTTCACTAACACATTTCTCTCAAAAATATTTTGATGTGTTAAAAGTAAAAATGTTTAAATCACAAACAAAATAATGAGAAATAAATCACGAAGGAATCCAAAATAATCTATAATATTTAGTGCCTTTTCTTTTGCATAAAATAATCATAAGAGCAGAATCAGAATGCTCAAAAAACAAAAAAAGAACATTAAAAACGTTTGGCATTCCTGTCTCTACAAAACTGATTATCTTTCCTTTGTAGTGTTTGTTTCATGAATTTAGGATTTGTTACTTGTTTTCTACTGGTTTAATTTTTTCGTCGAGTGTTTTACTTCAAACAACATGCATCTATACATTCATACACATACATACATCCAAACAAGCGGGCGTACAAAGACTCACATATATTTCCAAGAACACACACGCACACAATACAACAGACACGCACACATATATATGCAAACATATATATATATATTTCACAACTAATCACCATTAGGGTAAACGGGGATGAATCAGATATAAATGTGAATTATTTCAATTCATCCGTCCCTACTTTATAGTGAGATTAATATCTTTGAAATTAGCTAACACAGTTATTATAGTAATATAGCAATTTCTCTTTGATACGATGATCTCCATTATTTCCCCGTAATATTCATTCTATTACAATTCAAATTTATTCTAATTGTAATAATAATTATCAATCATAATTATATTCATTGTAATAATTATCGTTTCCCTGCATGTAGAAGGATGGAACTTCTGCATGCAAGTGGTAGTAACCCTTTTCTACACTGTAAGGCACATGAATAAATATATGAAAAAATGAAGTTGTTGTAGCGGAGGAATTTTTGTTTGCGGAAATCTTTATTTGAAGATAGGGGGGTATTTATGGGCTGAAATCGGTTTGTGTATGAATTTATAAAGATTTCTAGGGTTATTCCGTCCTGTTGATAGAGGGAGTCAACTCATGGGTTTAACAGATAATTTGTAGATAGTTAATTTGTTCAATGACACACGGATACAGATGATGAATAATTAAGATTTCAAAATGTAATAGACATGAAATTTCGAGTATTTCAACGTCCGAGCTGTAAAAGGTTGCATGTCTGTGTGATCGTTGGTTTTCATGAATTTCCCCTCAGGCAGCTCTTGTCTTTTTTGCTTCTGTTTTTATATGATATTTAGTGTTCAAGCTCTTTCCATTTGATGTCATGAGGTATTCCATTTTCTTTTAACTACCAACATATTTTGCCAGTGCTGTGGTGGCTTTCATGTTGGGATGTCTAAATGGGGAAAGGTGTACTGGAATCTTTGCTTGAAATGTTCTCGGACTATACCTACATATTTTTCTGGTGTCTCTGGCTTCTTGGTATTTCTGTTCTTGATCTCTACTTTATAAATTATGGATTTAACTTGACAGTTTTGATGTAGTAGACAGTCATATTTCTTCCTCAATAGTATCATGGATGTTCATGTAATTAGCTCTTTGCACTTAATTTCGATTTGATGGATGGAGCGCAAGAAAAGTAAATCCTCATTAAACGCGGTTTGAAGATTTTACTGTGTCTGTGTTGAGGAGTAAAGTGCTTTATTATAAGGGAAAATAATGTTTTACCTATATTAAATTTTACTCTATAAAAGAGAGCAAGAGAGTGAGTAAAGAATCGGATCTCAAGATGGAGCCATTGCCGGGTCAGCAGCAAATGATGCCCCAGGTATTGAGTACTCTACTGAATTAAGTTCTCGGCAATAATCCTGATATCTCTCTCTCTCTCTCTCTCTCTCTCTCTCTCTCTCTCTCTCTCTCTCTCTCTCTCTCTCTCTCTCTCTCTCATTTCTCCCTCTTTTTATATATAAAGAGAGGAAGACAGACAGAGCGAGCGAGAGAGAGACAGAGAGAGAGAAAAAGAAAGAGAGATGATAAAAGTGACAGCCAGAAGATGTTCTCTCTATTCGTTCAGTTTGTGGGATCTCAACGTTATGTACCCTGGTATGCTTTTTAAGACCAGAGTTTGATTTGCTGGACTTTTGGCACATCACACATGTTGTCTCACCTAGCATTGTAGGGATAGAGCTGCATACAATAGGCTTTTTATATGATTTTAAATGAATGGTGTACCCAAATTTAGAGAGCAGTAGACCCCCACCCAACTCACAAATACAGTTCCCTATATTCTTATTTAATTTCATACTGCGGCCTTTTCGAATCTGACGTTTACGTTTTCCATGGTCAGGAAATCTCTCTTCAAACATTAAACTTCCGTGGGCACCCTATTTTCTCCAGTATTTTCCACAGTTGACCGTATCAAATGATTTTGTCAAATTAACAAAAAACTGATAAAGATGAACCCGCTGGTCAATACATTTCTCTTGTATCTACCTAGCGGAGAAGGTCATACCAATCGTCCCTCTGCCAGATATAAATCCACATTGTGATTCAGCGATTAATGTAGGACAAATGTCTTCCATCAACCTGTTCAGTAATACTCTAGCAAGATCTTTGCCCACAGACTCAACAGAGTGATGCCACATTAGTGATCGTAAATTCCTATATCCTCTGTATCATTAAATAAGGTCAGCACATTACCATCTAACTAATCTTCTGGTATTGGAACACCAGCCCAGCACTCTGTGGTGAGATGGAGCATTGCTTGTGTTCTGCTCTTATTACCAACCTTTAACAATTCCACACACAGTCCATCTAATCCAAGTGTTTAACTGGTTGATGACTATTTTAACCTCATTAAAATCCGGTAATCGATTCATTTTAAAATGTACAACATATTGGGGGATGCCATCTAGCACATCATAATCAGCTGATAATAAATTATCATATAAATCATTGAAATGTTCTTATCAATCCTGAATTTTTTCCCTGATCCTTTGATTATTTCAGTGTCGTCTTTGGACATTTTGTGAACAAAAGACGAAGTTGTTGGAACATATTCGGCATGCAAAAGACTATAAAACAGATTTGAATCCTTCATATCATGTCTTAAGCCTATTAAATATTCTCACCTTGCTTTGTAAAGTGGCCCTATATTCTTAAAATGTCTTTTTAAAAAAGCAGTTGAATTCTCGCCAAAACCTTTGATCAACAGTATACATTTTTGTTAATAGTTGGCTGATAACCTGATTATTATCATGAAACCAGGCTTTATGAATGAGTTCTTCTGCTCCTGCTGTATGCATTCGGTCCCTGAAGTTTATGCACGTTCCATCGATGTCAAAGTGTTATTCTAATAATCTTCCTATATTAACTTTCCAACCCTTCAGGATTGTGATCCTAGACATACGAGACTTTTTCTGAATACGTAACTTAAACTTCCCCATCTTATCGTCTGTGCTGAATTCCGCACTACGCATGCCGCAAACGTATACAGACATCGTTCAGGGTGCAACCTAGGGTTACTATGAAATCAATCATTTAGCCATCTTTTGAGATTGGGTGTATCCATTATACTTCATTTTTTTTAACGGAAGAATGTATTGCAAATTGTTAGGTTGAGTTCCGAACTGTGCTTAATTAGTAATGGCCTAGCGCATACCATGTCTTGAGGTCTCTGCCAAGTGGGGCATTAAATCACCTAGAATTATAACTTTCTCTTCAACTGGAGTAGATACAGTAGTAACATGAAGGAATTCATAGAATGTCATATACATTCTTCACTGGAATGGAGAGTTGAGGCACAAACTGACATGATTGTTGCACATCGCCTACATACATGTAGAATGAGCAGCTTCATTATACGGTTACGGATTCTAGAGGGACACTCTAAATGTTGTGCTAGAGTCTCCCGAACTGCAAAACCTACACCACCGTCTGTCCGTTCCACTTTTGTTTTTCCTGTCCAGAAAAGTGTGAAAACTTATTATGCTTTAGTGAAATAATCACACCATGAGAGACGTGTTTTTGACAAGGCTGCAATATCTACATTTAATCTTTGGAGTTCCTTTGTTACCAGTGCAGTTCTTCTTTCTGGTCGGTTTGATAAGTTTTGGACCAGAGGAGTTCTTACATTCTAGCAGCAAATATTTATTTTTATTTTCCTGCCAATAGCTTCAGTAATCTGCCCAACGCTGATATGACAGGCATTTTCAATACACCATTTCTAACATCGTCCCAAGAATTTGGGTGAACACTGCTCTCCCTAATAGGGCTGCGTCTCTAACGGAGTTAACCCTGTCACAGGAAGACATAACAATTGTGTTATAATAAAAACCCTGTTGCCTATGTGCACATTTGCAGTTATATGCTTCTAAGTAGTCAGGTCTGCATAGTTTGCTACTGCTCCATTGCCATAGGACTTACAGCTGTTAAAATGACGGTTGATAAGATCAAAAAGTGGCATCTGTACATGAGCGTATTTTAGTAGCAAACGGTTGTACTACATGAGCACCACTCTCTAAGTCTCAGTGATGATCGTCTGGTGACTAATCATCTAGCCAGATGATCAGTAATAACATAAAGAGCAGGTTTTATTTCAAAGATTCCTCTTTAAGAAAGATACTGTAACAACAGCTGGAGGAGCTTCACTACCAGTGGATTATATTTTTACTCATCTGCAGGCCACGACATCACATCTGCAAATGCATTGCAATGATTCGCTGACTCTTTCATAAATGTAGGCGAGGGGTTGTATCCCATTTGTTGGTTAAAATGAAACAAGAAAATAATTATAAAGATTTTAACAGATTTTTCAAAGGTTTTAAAGGGTTTTATATCTGTTCAATTCTTTTAAATTCCTGTATCAATTATATATTTTTAGATGTACAGAAACAAGTGCGCCATCAATCATGCACATGCCCACACCCACGTAGTATACATATTATTGGATGGACGCTCATCCAACCTTTCTCAGCTTTTTCTTTTTTGTCGTGTAGGGTGTCCTAGTTGACCTTCCTCACCCAAGAAACTTGGTTATTTTGTTGATTAAGTCGTCGACGACACGACCATGCTACAGGTTGTATTGTGTTACATGTTATCAGTAGCACTCAAGAGCGACCGACTTGAAATTATACATATATATGAAAATAGGGAGAAAAGTACGATTATTAGAAAGAAACATATTTGTTTTCCTTTTATTTTTTCTCTTTTTTTCTGGGTTAGAAAATGTTTAAAACAAAATATTTTTCTTTGTGTGAAGAGTTAAGGTATTAGTTAATTAATTTATTAATAAACACTGGCATTTATTTATTTATATATTTAATAATCGTCTATTACCTGTTTCAGCATTTTATGCATTATCAAAGGGGGGAATAATTTGTATTGGTGTGTAAAATGTTGGTGATGTTAAGGAAATGGGGAAGAAAGTATCATATTATTTACAAACAAGGTTTTTGAAGTGAAAATAAAAAATGAAAAGGGGATGATGTGGAACATGATAAGGTAATGGGAAAGTAAATATAATATTATTTACAGGCATAGTTCTTGAGGATAAGCAGTTCAAAATGTGTTATTATGGCAAGAGCGCTTAGTTGATTCATGAAGGAGGCAAATGGTAGTCTGGGGCTTGATATGATTTCCATTTTTAAAGAGTTAATATTCAGGGGGAGGTAATTCAGGGTGATCAGGTAGGGGAAAGAGAAATGAGAGGGGGCAATTCAGTTATATACGAAAAAGGATGAGGTAGGATGTTAGAGAGGTAACTCTTTAGAGAACTTAAGAATTGGGTTTTGATTCCTTCTTCGTTCCAGTTTTAGTTTAGTCCGAAGTTTAGTCGATTAAGTAGAGGTTGGAATGTATTAATGGAGTACGTTTCCTTATTGGTACGACACATGAAAGAAGCGTTGTCTATGAATTTGTAAATGGGGAAAATGTTAAAGTTTGGATGTTAGTTAGGTGTACAATTGGCGATATGTTCACTAAAAGCAATCTTTATATATATATATATATAGCAATATTTCTCTCTCTCTCTCTCTCTCTCTCTCTCTATATATATATATATATATATATATATATATATATATATATACATATTTTAAAAAATAGATGAGAGTTTAAGCAAAGAATCGCTGCTTTCACCCTTAACGTGATCTTCTGAATCTCAGAAAAGCAGCAATTCTTTGATTAACCTTTAATCTGTTATTTTAATAAATATTTGCTCTACGGTTCTTATATATTTGATCTTATCGAGCCCTCTTTGGATTTTAGTCTTCAAATTTATTATTATTACTATATATATATATGAAAAAGAACACAAGAGCGTCTACAACATCAAACGATATTTATTGGCTTACAATGATTCTTCCTTACGTAACCGTAGGATTCGTCAGAGCTATAAAAGGGGTTTGATTGGTGTTATGGACTCTACCAACCAAATATTCAAGAACAAAGAGTAAAGAGAGTAAAGAGCAAAAGTAGGGGACGATAAGTCTAATGTTGGTGCGGAAGGGTGGGGTGTGGGTCCTTGTTTACTAGCTGCGGTCATATTCATTCCCGGGAGTCGGGTGGTTAGCTGAACCATAGATGGGGTGGCGTCGATAGTATGGTGCAGAGGGTGCGCAGAGGCTACACAAACACAAAGGGCATACAATATATATATATATATAGCGGAGGAGAAAGTACATGAGGTAATTAGAAATGGAAAAAGAGTAATAATAATAATCTATAATTAATAGTGTATAATAAGGAATTGGGAAGATTACACTATAATAAGGTATAAAAGTAAGAATAAGGTAAACTATAAAGGAGGATAAAAGGGAAAATAATAAAGATAAAAAAATATATAGAGAATATATAAAGAAATATAAGCGAATATTTGGAGGGGAAAACACAATGTAAAAAAACCGATTTTTTCAAATAATAATAAAAATAAAATAATTATGGGAGGAGAAAACGGGATAGAGAAATATGATCAAGTGTGATTAGTTGAGAGAATATAAGATGATAATAGTTATGTCAACCCCTTTTATAGCTCTGACGAATCCTACGGTTACGTAAGGAAGAAACATTGTAAGCCAATACAAATCTTTTGATGTTGTAGACGCTCTTGTGTTCTTTTTCATATATACGGCTCTGCTCTAAAGCATAGAGCTAATTATTATGCTGCCAATACCTTAATGGGACACGGGTATACAATACCTAACTCTTATTAACCTAAGTATATATATATATATGCAGAAGTTATATTTAATTTGATGTGATTCCAACAAGCTTAAAGGTTTATAACTGATATAAAGCACTCACAAGTTTACTGTAGTAAATATTCAATATATTAATAAATGGAAACTATATTTATAAAACCATGATTATTTTATTATATATATTTCAAGGGCAACCGAGGCAGTCTTGGTGCGCTTTCATCATATAAAATTCAAATTTGTTTTAGAAGTATTGACATAACCGTGGAAAACAACCTTTACGGTTGAAAGTTCGCTGGATAGTGGAACATTTTTTATTGAGGGTAATTCAAAGTTCTGTGTGAGTATGGAAATGAATGTCCGAAAAATAGAAAAAAAAACAACCGTTTATTTAAATTATACTGTTGGAAGAAGAGAGAGAAAAAAGAAAGAGAGAAAAGAGTATTATTATATGAATAGTCACTCTAACTCCACATATAATAATACTCTTTTCTCTCTTTCTTTTTTCACTCTCTTCTTCCGACAGAATAATTTAAATAAACGATTGTATTTTTTCATTTTTTCGGACATTCATGTGCATACTCACACAGAACCCTCAATAAAACATGTTTCCACTATCCAGCGAACTTTCAACCGCCAAGGTTGTTTTTCCACGGTTATGTCAATATTTATGAAATAAATCTTGTATTTTATCTGATGAAAGCGCACCAAGACTGCATTGGTTTCCCTTGAAATATATATAATAAAATAATTATGGTTTTATAAATATAGTTTTCATTTATTAATATATTGTATATATATATATATATATATATATATATATATATATATATATATATATATATATATATATTGGTAGCAGCCGGACTAAGAGTGAGAAATAAAATATCGTTTCATTATTTTCCATTTATCGTTTTAGGTATGCCCGGCCGACTAATTCACTCGATATGCAAATTAGGCTGCTCAGCCGTTAATATGCATAAGGAAATTATATACTTTCAATCATCTGACAGAAAGGTATACGATGCTGACGATAGCTAATAAGCTTGAAACTAGTACATCGTTCCTGTCTCAGTGTTCAACAAAAGGGCGACGTTGGTTGCCGAGCAGTGTACGGCGGAATTCGGGCTGTTTGTTTACAAACAAACGAACATTATAATAAATGTTCGGGAAACCCATACGTATATATATATATATATATATATATATATATATGTGTGTGTGTGCATGTATGTATATATATATATACATACTACCGTGCGTTTGTACACATATATGCCTGTACGTATACATACTTATATATATTTATATATATATATATTTTTTTTTAATTAAAATAACAGATTAGTCTTCAATTTTATTATTATTACTATATATATATATATATATATATATGTATATATATATAAGTATACATACGATTGAAAATGTGAAGAATAACATGGTCAACAGTTCCAAAAAGGGGATTTATTTAGAGACTAACAATTGTTTCTCTGATTAAATTGTCTAAAAATTGCTGAACACTAGAAGCAGTGCCACTCAATTTCAAATACGATCTTGGCTCAATCAGATCATTAGAAATTGTTACAAAAATATATATAACCGGCAAATTTATAAATTCAAATTACATCATCAATAATAATATTAATAATGAAGATAGAGAGAGAGAAAAGAAAGAAATGGAGATAGATAAAAGACAGAAAGAAAGAAAAAGAAAAAGAAAAAGAAAAAGAAAAAGAAAAAGAAAAAGAAAAAGAAAAAGTAAAAGAAAAAGGAGAAATGAATACAGAGAAAAATATAGAGAGAAGAAAATATATGGATAAATGATGATAGAAAGAGGAGAGACACTGATATGGAGAAATAACTTAGGAAAGAAAGAACAATAGAGGGAAAGTAATGATATCAACAATAAATGAATAAACATTAATACATGAATAAATGTATATAAAAATAATAATAATAATAATAAATAAATAAATACATAAATAAATAAGAACATTACATCTAATATGATACAAAATAGTATAAATTGTGATAAATGAAAAATGCAAATATGAAAGTAAATAAGTAAAAAAATAAAAAAATGTCTGACGAAAATATAAACATATTGAGATTATTGAAAGTGGTTTTCGATAGCGGCTAAAATATAGAGAGATGCGTAGGTATAAATATGATAATGTTAAATATATTTATGTGTGTATTGGTTAATTCAATAAATAAATTAATTAATTTGTTGCAAGTTATATTATATGATAAAATAAAATGCCAGAGATGAAATAAATGTTAGGGAGGGAAATATAGAGATAGAGAGTGAAAGATAGAGATATATAAAATAAGAATGTAAATATAAAAGGTTTTGATGTTGTTCATTGATAGATGATGACCATCATAATAATAATGATGATGATGATGATAATGTGATATTATAATAGGGTGGTTTATTGGCAATATCCATAGAGAGTCGGACACCATGCTTTGACACATAGAGTTATGGCACTTTCCATTCTGAGTTCCAACCCCGCCGAGGTCAACTTTGCCCCTCATTACGGGGTCGATAAAGTAAAGTACGAGTAATGTACTGGGTAATGTTTGGCCTTGTACCAAACGTAGAAACAATTATAATAGATCTAAGTGGTACAATTTGGGTTATGGAATAGATAAGGTCAAATTAAGCTGCTCTAAAGTTCTGGAATTTGGTCGCCTTTTTATGTCGACAGAAAATAGTTCTTTCAATTTTACTGTTAAGAAGCATTTTGTTGTAATTTAAAATTTGGAAAAGTTCCATATTACAGAGACCGCAGTGGGATATACCAATTTGATAGGCCGTTACTTTGATAGCTCCGTCCAGCTGATTTTATATTCCATTTTTGCATCCTTGAGTTGCCAGATTTTATTGGCGAGAGTCGTTGTATTTGTGAGGTTCCTGTTAATCATAGAGTGTCTAAATTAATTGAACAGAATACTAATATAAAGACCACTAATAACTATAGAGGATGCAGAGATAGAAACTACTTATGGTTCAATACAGTGTTTATCTCCTTTATAAAAACAAAACTACCTTACACTTTCTTCAAACTGGATGACAAACACTTCCCTAAAATGCATAAATATCACAAAATCTTTAATAGAAACACTGTCAAACTATCATACTCCACTGCCAACAACATAGATTTACACATACATACAATTAACTATAAAAGAATTTATAATACATGTAGCCCGCAAATAAGTACCATAACACCAAATAAAAAATATAAGCATATAACATCATCACAACCAAATACATGTCTGAACACATCACCACAATATATCAACAAACCCAATTCTCAGCCCGTACATAGCAACCTACAAAGCCATATCGAAGAACCGGCACATAGAAAAGCATCTAAATACAACTGCCATCTACGTGACAAATGCCCATTACAAAATAGATGCCTAGAGATAAATATAGTATACCTATGTAATATAAATTCAGGTAGTTTAGCATGGCATTACATTGGCTCCACAGCTGGGGAGTTTAAGAAAAGATGGTACGTCCATAGACACTCTGTGATTAACAGGAACCTCTTAAATACAACAACTCTCGCCGATAAAATCTGGCAACTCAAGTATGCAAACATGGAATATAAAATCAGCTGGACGAAGCTATCAAAATCAACGGCCTATCATATTGGTATGTCCCACTGCGGTCTCTGTAATATGGAACTTTTCCAGATTTTAAATTATAACAAAATGCTGTTTAACAGTAAAATTGAAAGAACTATTTTATGTCGACATAAAACGGCGACCAAATTCCAGAACTTTAGCCCAGCTTAATTTCATCTTATCTATTCCATAACCCAAATTGTACCATTTAGATCTATTATAATATCACATTATCATCACCATCATCATTATTATACGGGGTCGATAAAATAAAGTACCAGTAATGTGCTGGACTTGTGCCTAAAGTAGAAACAATTATTATTATAATTGTCATCATCTGTCAATGAACAACATCAACATCTCTGATATTTACATTCTTATTCCATATATCTCTATCTTTCACTCTCT
>OZ024741.1:378414930-378479930 GCA_964016885.1 Eledone cirrhosa | reverse complement strand
ATCATATACAGTCAGTTTTTCTTCTCTGTTTTTTTTTCTTTTCTTGTTTTTTTAAAACCTCTCGGAATGTGTTTACCATCATCTATTACGCAATTCACACCTGGATATATCATTGGGTTCTTAAGCAACCTGGTCACAGAAATGCGCATAGAGTCTGCAGAAATAATTATGGAAATTCAACATATTGGGTCTCATGTCATTTTACTTTATAACATATTATATATATATATATATATTAATATATATATATATATTAGTCTTCAAATTTATTATTATTACTATATATATATATATATATATATACATATGAGTGATTATATATGAGTGTGTGTACATGTATGAGTGTGTGCATACACACATATATATATATATGTGTATATATGTAGGTATAGGTGTGTATGTGTAAATATAGATATGTATAAATATATGTGTATATGATTATGTGCACATGTGTAAATGTGTATTTATGTTTGAATTTGTTTGTGCGTATGTATATTTGTAGTTGGGTATCAATGTAACTATACTTCTCTATATATAGTGTGTATATATGCACTTTGTGATCTATGAAATGTATGCGTTTTGACTATGTCAACATATATTTTTCTGAGTTTGATTATTTATACATAAACATACTTGATAGTATTTTAGAGCGTATCATTTGCTGTATTATACTAAGTGAAATTTACCACACCGTACTATATTGTGTTAGTTATATTATATTATTGCATTACTGTATGTCATTATCTTCTTATAGTTTATAAATAAAGTACCGGTAATGCACTGGATAATTGCTGGCCTTGTCCCTAATGTAGAAACAATTATCTTATTATAATGTTCATCTTTTAATATACTATCTTTCCTAGCCATAACATTAATTTATATTCACCTAAAAACTCCGTACAACACTGATCATCATTTATTTTTACATTCCTTTTAAACTTCACTATACCAGATACATTCAACTATCAATTTGACAATCACTTTCCTCCTAATAGATTTGTTATTACAATTCTACTATTAACACCATTCAACCATTCCTTTCAAAGGGTCATGACCTCAACTAAAGTGAATTACTTTTCATCTTAACATCATATGAAAAAAACAATTTGATTGGTTAGTTTTTCAACTACCTCCAAATCAGGACAAGATACTAACATACTCCTAATTCTGAATAAAAGTATTATTGCATTTAATATGCATGTAAGTAAATATTCTCTTTATCTGATATTTTGTAACTAACCTTACATAGATCAATAACGACGTATAGCTACAATGTATTATTATCACCCAGAAACGATTGTAAAGCAGCGAAATATATATCTAATGACTTGATTTTTTATTTCATTGTTTTAACTTATATATAATGCCATTTCATGTTGCAGTTAAATTGATTAGGTATGTATCTACCGTACTTAAATTGTTCTTTTTTTATGTTTCTCAATGTTAACATTAATGATACATTTTTCTTATCTGAAGTTTATATAATTTACTCTTGAGAAATTTATCTCGCACTGAAATGTGATTTCACGTTTTTATGACGTGATACATAATTCCTGGTTACACATATGTAAACTCTATATGTGTTTGATTAAAAACCTTTTCAAGACTCAATTTTGTGTGAAGCGAGACGCAATATATTATCTCTAATGGTATGATGAAAAAGTTGATATAATAAAGGTTCAATTTGCTAGAATGTATTGAGTAAAATCGACAAAGAATTTCTCAATGAATATCACAAGAAAAAAGGTTGAATATCCTAGTAGTCAAAGAAATTCAGAACTGAAAATAAGAAACTGAAGGATGACGACGCTATATTTCCAACTGTCTCTAGCCAAGGTATTTTGTAATAATTTAAATTTAATTTTAATATTTTATTCAAGGGAATGGAGAAAGAATAATGAAGCAAAATTGCAAGTTAATTATCTTAAGTGAATAATATTCTTAAGAAAACAAGAAACAACTTACAGGCCTATCAATAAGCAGTCTTATGCTTAAGGCATAAAAGTGTTTTTTGTATATTCTACTACATCAGGATTACATAATTCTAAGATACAGCGTATATATGCATGTGTGAATTTGAGGGAAGCTTGAACCACCGAGGTGAGTGTTTACGTTGAATGAGGTGAGGGACAACATATTACCACAGGGACTCAAAACCATGAATATTGTTGCAGATCTGACGTAGAGTGAGAAAATGGGAACAGCGTATGGAGACTTTCATGTAGGTGTGTTGGAATAGGTGACATCAAGATAGGAATGAGATACATACACTCTCTCTCTCTCTCTCTCTCTCTCTCTCTCTCTCTCTCTCTCTCTCTCTCTCTCTCTCTCTCTCTCTCTCTCTGTCTCTCTCTCTCTCTCTCTCTCTCTCTCTCTCTCTCTCTCCCTCTCTCTCTCTCTCTCTCTCTATATATATATATATATATATATAATAGGAAAATTTGAACAGGAACAAAACAGAGAGGCAGTACAACGAATGTTTATTAATTTCACGCTCTGGAGAGTGGAGTGGTGGTGGGGAACGACGTTTCGGGCATAAGTGTGTGGGAACAGAGTTCAAAGGGAGTGTAGGGGAGTGGTGGAGAGACATATAGCGAAAGGAAACGGTGCGAATGAAATTAAAATAAAAATAAAAATAAAGCATGATCAAAATAAAAAGAAATGAAATAAAAATAAAGATAAAAGCATGATCAAAATAAACTGAAATTAAAAAAGGGGTAAAACAGGTGGTGGAAGGGTGTGGGGTGTGTAGGGGTGGTGGCGGGTGAAGTGGGGATAGGGAGACGGGGTGTCCGAGCGGGGAGGGCTGGAGGTGGTGTGTGTGTGTAGGTGTACGTGTGTGTGTATGTAGGTGTACGTGTGTGTGTGTGTGTGTATGTGAAAGCAATGGTTGGGGGAAGAACGGGGTTGCATGTTCAGGAAGAGGTGTATGTGGGGGGTGTAGGTCGGAGTGTCTGTGCGTGTGTGGATAGAGGGGTGGGGGGAGAGGGTGGGGGATAGGAATCTGCAGGCTGAGGGTGTAAATATGTGGTGGAAAGCACGTGTGTGTGGGGTTTAAGCGTGTTGTGGGTGTAGGTGGCGTGTGGGAGAAAAAAATGTTTTGGGGTGTGTGTGTGGCTGAGTTATATAGGTGATTCCGTAAGAGGATGGTTGAAATGTTGGTAAATTCCTATGATGTATAGTAGATTCCGCGGTGGTCAAGTTCCACATACGAGTATTCCAGGAAGAGATGGTCGGAAGAGGGGAGATGTGGGGTGCGCGCTCAACAGGAAGTGGTCAAGGGGTGGGAGTGCTGTGTGTCTGTTTGTGCTGGGAGGTGGTCAGTGGGCATAGCAGCAGTCGGGTGGAATGGTAAAGGGGCGAGGAAGGGTATGTGTGAAAGTTGGAGTGAGGAGGGTGTGTGTATGTATTAGTAGAGGTGATAGTGGGATGAGTGAGTGTGGAGAAAGGGTGTGGGTGGAGCGGGGAGAGAAGGGTGTGTGTAGTTCGATGGAGGGAGTGTGGTGTACTGGTGTGTGTGTTGTTTAATGAAGGGGGTGTTAGTGGGTGTTAGTATACGGGAGGTGGGGAAAGGGTTGAATGCAGGTGTGAGTGGGGTTTAGTGGTGGTAGGGTGTGTAGAGTTGGTGCTGTACGAGGGTGTGTGGGTACGTGTGCGTGGGGTTGGGGGTGTTAGTGATGTTAGTTGCGTGTGGGGTGGGTGCTTTAAGTGGGTGCGTGTGTTCGTTCGTGTGCTTGGGGCTTAGGGGGTGTTAGTGAGGTTAGTTGCGGGGTGGTGGGATGGATGTGTGGGGTGAGGGTTAGTGGTGGTAGTAGGGTGTGTGTTTAGTGTGAGCGCGTGTATATATGTGCCGGTGGGTGTGTTCGTGTGATAAGGAAGGGGGAGAAGAAGGGAGGGATGTTAGTATGTTAGTTGGGGAAGGGTGGTCGGATGAGGGGTGGGGTGGATGTGTTACTATTGTTAGTTGTGGGGTGGGCGGTGAAAAGTAGGGATGTTAGTGGTGTTAGTGGGGGATATGTGTGGGGGAGGGGGGCGATCGAAGGCTAAAGGAATAAGGGTGGGGAGTTCAGCCAGGGGGGAGTGTGGGTCTGTAACATGAAGATGGTTCTTTGTTCGACTATAAGGAGATTGGCGGGTGTTCCGTGGCATTGGAGTACGCCACAGACTGTGAGATGGCGTGCGGAATGTCCAGGGGCACCAAAGTGGCGGGCGATGGGGAAACTACCACCGAGACGAATATCCCGGAGGTGCTCAGTGAATCGGTCCGCCAGGCGACGTCCCGTCTGTCCGACATAAGTCCGTAGACTAGGTTGGAGGAGGTGCAGCGGAAGGCATGCCGGACAGAGAGAGAGTGGCCGTTGGGTCCTGGAAGGTGGTGGTGTTGGTGATGTGGGGACAGGTGTTGCAGCCGCGCGTAGAACAGGGAATATTGGTATATATGTGTTTGCGTGTGCCTGAGTGAGATTTTGGCTGTTTATATAATTGTGTTCCTGTGTGTATGTTTGTGTTTAGGTTTATGTGTGAATGTCTGAACAACACTATATTTCAGAACAAGTATGTCAGTCGGATTAAGCAAAATTGCATGGCTGGACAGTCTACATGGATTAGAGCATTACAGAAGAAAAACAAATGACTTCGATCTCTTTTCCTTCATGATGGTAATATTGTTGGCCAGGAGGACGATGATGTTGATAATCATGAGCATCATCATTGCGATGATGGTGTAGATCATGATATATACGAAATATTTTCATTCCCATAAGATGCGTAGAGAAAGGGAACAATACTATTAAATGTATCATTGTATTAAAGAGAATAACTTCCACAAGCAATTCTTTTTAAAAAAATCAACAAAACAGAGATTGTGACGATGGTACTTAGTATGATTTATTGGAAATATATTTAGAATTGGACCTATGTGATACTGTAGGTCATTTTTTAAATAACTTTCTGTATGTTATCAAATTATCATTTGTGACTAATGTAGCGACAAACAACCTCCTCACACTACCAGTAACACAAAACATCAATGGAACAATGCGTTTGTTATCAAATATCTAAAAATGCTAAATTTAATCCTATTATGTTTTATTGAATAATTGAACTAGAACGTATTTGCTACAATTGGTTCAATGAGAATAAAATTTGTTTCCTGTTAGTTATAGAAATATATGTACGTATATACACATACACACGCACACACAAACACTCAATCACCCCCCCCCCCCCCCACAAACACACACACCTATATATATGTATATATATATATATATATCAGTGTAACATTATAGATAGGCACGTACACGCACACACACAAACACACAAACAGGCACACATATGCATACATGTATGTAGGTATGTATGTATGTATGTATGCATGTATGCATATATATATATATATATATATACATATATATATATGTATATATATATATATATGTCTGTGTATCTATATATATATGTGTATATATATGTATACATGTATATGTATATATATGTATATGTATGTATATATATATATATATATATTTAATATAAGATCAAAAGATGGTTAAAGGAGTTCCATGTATTTTATTATGCGCATTTCAAAAACAAACATTATCATGCAATAATATTTGTGTTTTCATCAGATAAAACAGGAGAACATGATATGAAGGCTAAAAAACACTTGTGGATAGTGCAGTTTTAAATCAACATATGAAAAGTGGTTTTAGATTGATGTGTGATATTGGGAAAAATATTTTATTTAGAGAGGGGAAGGGAGGATGAAAAAGGGGAGGAGATGAGAGGGAGAGATGGGTGATAGAGAGAAAGAGATAGTTTTTATAACTGAGAGAAGATATATTGTTTTACATAGAGAGGTTGAAAACCGTTGGAAGATAATGTATAAATTAAAAGAATGTGAAAATTAACGAAGGGAAAGATATGTACGAGGAAAACATATTTTATTTAAGGAGGGGGGGGGGGTGAAAAAAAGGGAGGAGATGAGAGTGAAGGTGGAGAGGGAGAGATGGGTGATAGAGAGAAACAGATAGTTTTTATAACTGAGAAAAGATATATTGTTTTACATAGAGAGGTTGAGAACCGTTGGAAGATAATGTATAAATTAAAAGAATTTGAAAATTAGCGAAGGGAAGAATATTTGCGAGGAAAGAGAGGGAGTTTATGTATGAAGATAGAGAGAAAAAAATAATAATTGTGGATGAATATTCTAACGTGAAAAAGGTGTATGTTGATAAGTATTGTGGCAATTTAAAAATTAACAAAGAGAAAAATTTATTAAGGTTTGTGTGTTGAAGGATTTGAGAAAAATAATGTGAAGTTAAAGTTTGTATATTGAAGGAATTGATAATATGTGCGAAGAACGAGTTAATATGTATTAAGAATGAGTTCGTTGATGGAGAGAAAAAAATAATAAATTAAGGATGAAATTGAGATTAAACAGTTTTATGATAGAGAGAAAAAATAATAATAATTGCGGATGAATATTCTAACGTCAAAAAAATATATGTATATGTTATGAAGGATTTTACAAGGTGAAGATAGAAAGAGGGTAATGAGTAAACAAGTATTATTGAGTATAATGCCCTTTAAAGTAAGGTAGGAAGATGGGTATATTTTAAAGAGGTGTATGTATATGTGCCTTTGAGAAAAGATTCTAAATTGATAAAGAATTGAATATTAACTGTATACTTTGTGAAAAGTCCTATGGAATTTATGCAGGCAGATAGAAAACAAATCTGTACATCTATTTATTATAGAATCTAGATTAGAGATAATGGTAAATTTTTCATTTAGGCTGAGATTACAGATTTTAGATAGAGGCTGTTCAAGTATGAGGATGCTGAAGAAACCTTCTTCCAAAAGATGGTATATTTAATGTTTTTGTCTTTCAAGGACCATATGAGTTCTGAGAGAGCCGTGTTGGTTCTTTTAAGTTTGTATTTGAAAGATGAATGGTGATTATAGAGACGAGATTTAAAAGAGGTGGAAGTGGAGCCAAAATAGGTGAAGGAATTGGTGCTAGTTATAACTTTACATTCATAAATTAAGTGTTTATCAAGACAATGGTTGTTGAGAGGACATTTATTTTTAATGCGGCAGTTGCAATTAGAGAGATTATTAATGAGTGACCTAGTGTTATCTATAGAAGGAATTGGATTGGAGAAGTTGTTTGCGATAGGAATAATAGGAATAATAGTTTCTTGATTTAGAGTTGGATTATGAACATTTAGCGAAGTTGTGTTTGGCGTTGTATTTGGGTTTACAGAAGTTAGCCTAGGGTTTACAATGACGTCGGGAGTACTATTACTGTTATTATGAAATTCAATGTTGGAAGGAAGAGATTTAGTATTTAGTATTTTATTGTTGTGTTTAGAGATGATGTTGGAAATATTGGAGGATGTAGAATAGGAAAATTTGATGGTGTGTTTGTTAAATATTTTACTATAGATATGTGAGCGAGGGAAGCATTTATTTAAGGCACTAAACAATAATTTAGGAATATTGTTATTAATAGAGATGGAGAAAGGAGCATTATACCAGATTATGTTTTTGTATCTAGGTCTTTTATTAAAATTATTGGAATGATCATGATTAATTATTCTACTGTAAGTTTTTCTATAATTTGTTTCTTTACTATATTTGATTTTATCTGGATAGCCGGCTTTAGAAAGTGCGTTATTATAGTAATTGGCGTTAGCATCAAAGATGTTTTTATTAGAAGATATGTTAGATATTCTTTTTCCAATATTACTAACTATAGCATTCTTGATATTGGTAGGATGGTTAGATTTAAAGTTAACATAATTTAGGTTCTCATTGTTTTTATGGTAAGGGTAATATAGGCCAGTGTCAAGATTAAGAGATACATACAAGAAATTAGCTAGTTTGATACTATTATCAAATTCAATTTTTAGGTTATGTTGGTTAAAGAGATTACGTATATTGTTCTTAATAATATTAAGGTTAACTATATTGCAATTTAAGATAGTAAAGAGTCCATCGTCACGATAAATTCCACCGCGAAGTTGAGGAATTTTCCGACTCAAAGAGTTCAAAATAAAGATACCAATTAAATCAGTCAATTGGGATGAATCGGATGCTCCCATTGTGATGTCGAAGTTGTTAGAGGTATCGGCTCTGGTCCAATATTCGTTGTTGAACTCTAGGATGGTTTTACGTGCAGTGAGGATGATGTGAAGTTCATCTGTGGTGATGTCAGAATTTTTAAGTGCGAAAGATAGAGCATTATGGAGAAGTGAAGGCGAAATGGAGGAATAGTAGCTGGCAATATCAAATTGAATAAATTTTAGTTTGTTTTTATTATCCAATTTGTTGAACCAGCCAATCACTTCAGAAGTACCAAACCATAAATTTAGGTTCAAAGAAGAGCAATTAGAACTAACCTATGGGATAATTCTATCCAAGATGGCTTTACTAACAACCCCCAGATCAGATTTAGAGGGGGCGATTAATCTAACAGGTAGTTCAGTGCGAAAATTGTTTTTGTGATCCTTGAGATTTATCCTCGGAGTTCTTGGGAGGAATGGTTCGGTCTTTTTTTCAATGCCAAGTTTTCACATAATCTCATGTTCTCAAATGTTCATGTTCTCCTGTTTTATCTGATGAAAACACAAATATTATTGCATGATGATGTTTGTTTTTGAAATGCGGATAATAAAATACATGGAACTCCTTTAACCATCTTTTGATCTTATATTATGTATACTCCAGTCCTACAAACTGTAGAGTGCTTCTTATCCGATATCTGCATTGCTTTATTGTACTACAATAAAACTCACCTCCTACATATATATATATTTATATATATATGTATATGTATATATATATATATGTATATATAATATATATATATATATATATATATATATATATATATATATATATATATATATATATATATATATATATATATATATATATATATATATGTATATATATATATATATATATATATATACGTATATATATATATATATATATATATATATATGCGTGTATATATATATGTATATATATATGTTGAAATAAAATGAAAACGAAATTTCATTTCTCACTCTTAGTATGGCACTTACTTAAATGTAAGTATGTATGTATGCGTACATACATATATGTATACAGACGTACAGTAGCATGCATATATATATATATATATATATATATATATATATATATATATATATATATATATATATACATACAGGTACACATACATATATGCACGCATCAGTTTAGCGGACGCTTATTATAACGCCGCTTTGTTCGTTTGTAAACAAACTGAACAGCCTGAATTTATGCCATATATATATATGCATAGATATGCATGCTACTGTACGTCTGTATACATATATGTATGTACGTATACATACATACTTACATATATATATAAGAAAGGAATTGTGGTAAGGAACCAGAAGGACCATAACGTACCAGAGTACTCAATACTTAGTGTAGTAGAGTGGGAAATAGGAAAAAGTATGACCCCCGACGTCAGACCTCAAGCCGTTTCGACGTCTATTTCTCGACTAAATTAGAATGTTTAGCCTGTTGAATAAATACCCGAACTTGGCAAGGGGGTACTTCCTTATATGGGAAGATTGTAGTTGTCAATAGGATTGGTTAAAATTTGTTGTAAACACAAATAAGTCTATCATGACATTTGTTGGGAGGTAGGGTGGCTGAACTTGCCTGTAGAACAATAGGGCGTGAGTGGGGCGGTCATATGTATACAGCAGATTCTAAGGATAGTGTATGAAGTGGAGGAGGGAGGTTATAGAATAGGTAAATTGAATGAGAGTAGGAGACAATAAAAGATAATAGAACAAAATAAATTATAAAAATATATAGTGAGAAATGAATAAAAAAAATCACAATGCTATCTTACAATTAAAGGTTAATAAGTTGAGAATAGAAAAAACTTGTAGAAATTGAGTAGGACCAGAACTGATACAAAATTAAAGGGGTTTAACACGCTATAAGTAGTTAGTAAAACGTATTCGGCCAATTCTATCTTAAAATTACAGGGGTAGGGGAACTGATGCTACAGCCGCCCGATGTGCTGCATCGGGTAGGCGAAAAGAGAAAAGCAGACGAGTAAGAACATAGGGGGTGGAAGGAAGTGATAGGATGAGACAGGGGGAAGAAGTATAAAAAAACAAAGTGGAAAAGAAAAGAAAAGAGATACATCTACCTAAGTAAGCTGGGGTTTCCCCGAACTTATGGGGGGTATCAGCTCTTGTCTACCCACCCGGGTCGTTATGGGGTTTGAGGGCGAGGTAAGTGCTACGCAATCTGTGTTTGCATGCGGTTAGCAGTTCGTGTTTCTTGTTTAGGAGTTGATACTTCGAAAACATCATTTGTAATGTTTCTTCCGAGCAAAGGTAAAACTGGCGGCGTCCTCCCGTGTGAGAGTTAGCTCTGGACAGTAAGCCCCAAGTGAGACTGTAGGTTATATTATTATCTTGGAGGTCCCAGATGTGGCCCGAAAGTGTAGTGGAATGTCGCCGGATCAGGTTTCGGAGAGTATGTCGGTATTCGTAGAGACGGGTCTTGAAGTCAGACGTGGTTAATCCTATATAAGCTTTGTTGGAGGTGTCCGTCCTCACGTTGCACTGGTAGTTCACGTTACGTTATGGGCATTTGTTGTTGAGGGGGCACGTAGATATATCAGGGTAGTTACACCTCCTGGTCGGATCTCCGCTGATGTCTAGGTTATTTCTTCCATAGGGTTTGAGTGTTTTGTTGTTTGAGGAGACGAAGATTTCTGCGAAGTTAGGTGTGGTGTTGTAGGAGAGTTTGGTGGTGTTTTTGTTGATATGTTGTGGTGTGGTAGCGGTGTTGTAGTGGGAAGTGTTTTTCGGGGAGTCTAAAGAAGATTTTTCCCGATAGGTGTTGCAACCTCGGCATTGTGGGGAGGATTGAACCACGTCACGTTGCGTTAGTGGCTGTGTCGCCTGCTGGTCCCGCTAAGGGGAGCTGGATGAAAGGATATTTCCTCACGGAAGCTACTCCGCTTCAGGGTCTGGTTGTAATGAGGCGCGTGTTTGTAGAATTTCTGCTCATTAGCTGATAAACGAGATATGCGGAGGGAGATGTTTTTAATCAGATTTTGGTGATGTTTCTAGGATGGGTAGAGCGGCGGTAGTGGTAGTGCAGGTTGCCGTTTGGTTTCCTGTATGGGTAGTACAAATTATTTTCTAGGTTAAGGGTAACGTTCAGTAAATTAACTCGGTTTAGGGACGTTAAGTGTATATACATATACATATATATATATGTATATATCTATGTGTATATATATATATATATATATATATATATATATATATATATATATATATATATATATAGAGAGAGAGAGAGAGAGAGAAAATTGAGGTTGGTAATGGCACATGGAATATATAAGAGACAGAATACTTTTTTGTGAAAAAACATAATTTTATAAGGTAAGGAAATAATAAAGGGTATAAAAAATGACCGGTTTTATACCCTTTATTATTTCCTTACCTTATAAAATTATGTTTTTTCACAAAAAAGTATTCTGTCTCTTATATATTCCATGTGCCATTACCAACCTCAATTTTCTCTATAACCTTCGTTTTGTGTAGAAAATTACACTTTTCATATATATATATATATATATTTATATATATATATATATATATTTATATATATATATATATATATATATATATATATATATATATATATATATATATATATATATATATATATATATATATATATATATATATATATATATATATAAATATATATATATATATTTATATATATATATAATAATAGTTATCATTATTATTTCTAATTATGGTAAAAGGCCAGCAATTATCCCAGTGTATATTAGTGCTTTGTTTTCTCCACCTCGTAAGGTTGTAAGGCAATGTTATCCTCGGCGGGATTTGAACTCAGGTAATAAATTTCGTATTTCTAAATAAATACGGTTTTAGAAAGCCGTAGCTATGCAAACAGCGGGGCTAACGCCCTCTGGTGGTTCCCACCAGAAGCAAGGGGGCCAAGCGTCGATGCATTTCAGGCATGACTGGTTTACATCAGGACGATCCCACCCACCGCTTGCGACTGCTGGACTTGAATGCAGTCGAGAATATATAGTTCTTTAATAATACGACATTTCTATACATGTTTTATAAAGCTATGCTTCAAGCGAAATCTTATTCTTTTCATATATATATATATATATATATATATATAATAACTAGAAATTGATACAGCTTATTTTCCGGGTGATATGGCGCATGTCTTTCTGGCATGACACCCATAATTTTGATTTATATTAAATTCATTTAATTTATCTTAATTTTGGATATATATCTAACCTTGATTCTATAATAAATACACGCTCAGATTTGTTTTCTATCTGCCTGCATAAATTCCATAGAACTTTTCACAAAGTATACAGTTAATATTCAATTCTTTATCAATTTAGAATCTTTTCTCAAAGGCACATATACATACACCTCTTTAAAATATACCCATCTACCTTACTTTAAAGGGCATTATACACTCTATAATACTCGTTTACTCATTACCCTCATTCTATCTTCTCGTAAAATCATAGCATTTGTTTTTGTCATTTGAATATTCATCCGCAATCATTATTATTTTTTTTTTTTTTTCTCTCTATCATAAATCTTTTTAATCTCAATTTCATCCTTAATTTATTATTATTTTTTTCTCCCCATCAACGAACTCATTATTAATACATATTAACTCTTTATTCGCACATATCATATACAAACTTTAACTTCACATTATTTTTCTCAAATCCTTCTACACACAAACCTTAACAATTTTTCTCTTCGCTAATTTTGAAATTGCCACAATACATACATTTCTTCTTTTGACGTTAGAATATTCACCCACAATTATTTTTTTCTCTCTATCTTCATACATTCGTATTCCCTTCGTTAATTTTCAAATTCCTTTAATTTATACATTATCTTCCAACGGTTCCCAACCTCTCTATATTAAAACAATATATCTTTTTCTCAGTTATAAAAACTATCTCTTTCTCTCTATCACCCATCTCTCCCTCTCCACCTTCACTCTCATCTCCTTCCCCCTTTTTTTCATCCTTTCCACCCCCCCCCCTCCCTAAATAAAATATTTTTCCTCGCACATATCCTCCCTTCGTTAATTTTCAAAATTTTTAATTTATAAAGTATCTTCCAACGGTTTTCAACCTCACTATGTAAAAAATATATCTCCTCTCAGTTATGAAAAACTATCTCTTTCTCTCTATCACCCATCTCTCCCTCTCATCTCCTCCCCTTTCACCCTCCCCCCTCTCTAAATAAAATATTTTTCCCAATAACACACATCAATCTAAAACCATTTTTCATATGTTGATTTAAAACTGCACTATCCACAAGTGTTTTTTAGCCTTCATATCATGTTCTCCTGTTTTATCTGATGAAAACACAAATATTATTGCTTGATGATGTTTGTTTTTGAAATGCGCATAATAAAATATATGGAACTCCTTTAACCATCTTTTGATCTTATATTATATATATATATATATATATATATATATATATAGATATATATAAAGGTTGATCACCTTGAGGAGTTTAGTGTTTTCTAATGAACGGACATATAATTAACTCTTGCAACAGTATCACTAATAATTTCCTCTATATTTAGTACATAAAATGAACGACGACGTTCATAAATGTTAATAAAATCAGATACCATCACAAACTATATATACACCATTCCATCAAGATATATCGCGATAAATACACAAACATTGAAAACGTCACATACACACGTGCCACCTTTTTAAATTTCTATCCTATCTACATTTACCCGGTTGACAAAGGTCTATACGTCCGATACGTTGTACTCCGTTTCACACATTCATCCAAGCCGTGAAACTCTGAGCTAAGCATATATATATATATATAAATATATATATATATATATATATATATATATATATATATATATATATATATATATATATATGTGTGTGTGTATGTGTGTGTATTGGGGGGTGGTTGTGTGTGTGTGTATGTGTATATATAATAACGATAATAACACAAGGACGAATGGTCACTACTTCATTACGTGCATTGTTTGATGACGCATGTTTCGCTACTGAATAGCTCAAGGTTCGATATGTATCGATTAGGGAGAGAGAGGTAGAACACTGGAAGGTAATATCCGTAGTGATAGAGCAATCATACCATGGGACGTGTTTGGTAGGAGTAGTAACAAAACAGTTAGTTCATAATACCGAGAATAATTGTTTCACCTTATGCGGATCTTCATCTCGGACTGGTCATGGATATACAGCACAAGAAGAACAGCCGTTTGAACGCACATGCGCAGAAACGGTCACTTCACCCAAGCGCTACAAAGCCAGGGGCTAAAGGCGAAACGGAGATAAGCGTGAAAGACCCATACGCAAGGGGCCATACGTCTCGTGTACTGTGTATTGAATAAAGGATAAATATTCTACAGCGATGACGCAATAGCGATTGCCTAAATTCAAAAAATGAAACCTTCTCTCGTTGTCCACATGTCTATAAACACCTCTAGCATAACTACAAAGCTCCGGATTGAATAACAACATCAGTCCTATTTTCTAATGAACTCGAACATCTTTTTCGAACTTTAGTAGTTATCTCCCATACAACTTTCGCCCGTGACTTTGTATCCTTTGGGTGAAGAGACCGTTTCTGCGCATGCGCGTTGATACGGTTCTTCATCCTGTGCCGTATAACCATAACCAGGTACTTATGTTATATATATATACATACATACATTTATTAAAATTGTCTATATTCTGTCTTGGTACCGTTTATGTGCTAGCTCTGATATTCATTTCTCCGCATCTGTTATTATCGAAAGTTCTCTGGTCAAAAAGATCGACATAATTGCGTAGTCGACATAATTGCGAAGATAACATTTTGAAAATCGCTGGGTTAAGTCAACTCCTCCTGCCAACGTTTAGATCACTCAATGAATCTGCCGTATTGCAATAATTCAGTTGCACTCAGCTGTTCAGAGTGCACACATTCAGTTACTAGCAGATACGCTGGCTTTGATTTGGTAGAGAGAAGTCTAAAATTCTCAACTCACACAAACAAATACACGCACACGCGCACGCACGCACAGACACACACACACACACACACACACATGCATATATATCATCATCATCATCATCATCATCATTTTACGTCCGCTTTTCCCTGCTTGCAAGGTGGGACGGGTCTTATTCACCACAGGATCTCTCCACTCGTCACGGTCCTTCGTATCTCCACCGTGAGCTTCAATGATCTGAGGTCTGTTCTCACCACCTCCGCCCATCTTTTTCGTGGTCTACCTCTACCACGTCTTTCTTCAACTGGCATTTCCTGGCACTTCTTCACCCATCGGTCATCCTCCATTAGCATCACATGTCCATACCACCTCAGTCTCCTCTCCCGTACACTACATTCTATCCCTCTCAGACACAGTTTCTCTCTCAACACATTTATGCTGGGTCGTTCACGCACATTTACACTGCACATCCAATGGACCATGCTTGCCTCATTTATCTCCAGCCGTCGCATATCCTCTGCAGTTGCTGCCCATGTCTCACTACCATGCAGCATCGCGCTCCTCACACAGGCATCATACAACCGGCCTTTCGTACGCAGGGAGAAACCCTTCTTCGTCAACAGAGGAAGCAGCTCCCTAAACTTCTTCCAACCCGTCCTTATCCTAGATACTATGGCCTCGGAACACCCTCCTCCCATGCTAATCTGATCTCCTAGGTACCGCAAGCTATCCACCACTTCTATAGCGCCCTCCTGCATCTGAAAATTGTGTCTATATATATATATATATATATATATATATATATATATATATATATATATATATATATATATATATATATATATATATATATATATATATTTATATTTGAATAAATAAACAGAGAACAAAAAATCGAAAGGCCGTACACATGTTATGGTTTTTGGTTTCACGCTTGAGAGTGGGAGGTGGGGGACAACGTTTTGGGCATAAACCCTTCATCAGGAGAACAGTGGGTAGGAATAGAGTTCTGAGGGTGTGTGGGGGAGTTGTGGAAAGACATTTTAATAAACGGTAGAGATATTTTGATGATTTTGGTGTGTTTAAGTACATTTTTTTCTTATAACTTTGATTTTGTACCTAATTATGTATGATTAACTATATGCCTAGTCAATGTTTACAGGCTATCAGAAATACTAGGTAAAGTTTCTGTAGCTGTGAGTCCCGGATGAAAAGCTATATCATTTCTCTATTGTTTCTTTGTAAGTATATTTTAAACGTAAAGCCTCGTTTAAATGATTTTTTGTGTGGTTATTTATGCTGATTGGGAGAAGAAATACTGTATATAGTTTCTCTAATGATTCTATGGACTTACTTTTTATATATTGCCCTGATTATTAATTATTTAATTAATTCTTCATTGAGCCACACGAGAATTGTGACCAAACACTCGCATACACAAACACACACACACACACACACACACACACACACACATATATATATATATATATATATATATACATGGGTCTGTCTAGTTCATGTGTATATACCCTTTAAATTTCATATACTCCCGTAACGTTGAGTAAAGCTTTAGGCAGTATTCGGCTGCGCTTTCTAGCAACCACCCTACTCGCCAACAGGCACCAATCACAAACTTTCTGCCTTGACCACTAGCCACGTGACGATTGTTACCCATTTTGAATTCGTTTCGTGCAGGGATCATGTAAGAATATTCTTTGTCCAATTGAGTTTATCTCCTGATGATTTCCAACCTCGTTGATTTTTCCAAGATCGGATATATCCAAAACGTGAATGAAATCACGGGGGTAGAGATATTTTGATGATTTTAGTATGTTTATGTACATTTTTTCTTCTAACTTTGATTTTGTACCGAATTATGTATGGTTAACTATATGTCTAGTCAACCTCTACAGTCTATCAGAAATGCTAGGTACATTTTCTGTAGCTGTGAGTCGCGGATAATAAGCTATATCATGTATCTATTGTTTCTTCATAAGTATATTTTAAACTTATAGCCCCGTTTAAATGATTTTGTGTGTGGTTGATATATGCTGATTGAGGGAAGAAATATTGTATATATTATATCTAATGATACTATGGACTTACTTTATATATATATATATATATATATATATATATATATATATATATATATATAAATGAAAGGTATAGAAAACACTGCAGCGAAAAGCGAACAGCATTCCATAGTATATAAGTGACTATAGCGTCAACATGGGAAAAATAGTTAACGTAAGATGTGGGAAAAATAATTTAAACTCATCCTAAAGAGAATCAGGATATGAATTCATCCACAGAATTTAGTGAAATCCAGGGAAAAATCAATAGAGCCTTAACTCATGATAAAATAAAGTTCAAGATACATATCCTTCAATTTGGAAAAACTTCAAATGCTCTGTATAGTCGTAAGACTATTTCATGAAAACTTTCAGCGGAGATGGTGACGGTTGGATCTCATCATCAGCAGAGCTCAACTCGATAACCAGGATTCTCGCAGATTAATATACCAAAAAGGGAATTCTAAAGCTCGCCAGTCCAACATCATGCGTGATCACGAAAAACGCACACGAGGAAAAAATGGCTATTGACGTCAGAATGAGACGAAAGTTTGTTTACAAGAAACAACAGTCAAAAACATTCCGAAAATAACTCTACAGCAAGGAGTTCAGCAAAATGCAATATTATCGCAGTTTTTTTATAAAAAAACCGGGATTCGTCACAAATAATTCATACATAAATATATCATGTGTTGGACAGTTATTCATCCTAAAACTATCAATATTTCAAAGGCATGCGAAGCCGGGATCAGTATAGTATTAGAACACACCTTAGTTTCAACTCCTTCGAATCCGATAATGAACTCTAAAATGTCTAATAAGCATCTTCACTGATGACTCATTGTTTCGTACAATTTATGTCAAGCGTTCCATTAACTAAGCTATAGTCCTTATTTACACCCCCACTGAAATCTGGAATCCCTTCGAATAAGGTCTTCGCAATGTTTTCATTTTGTGGTCTCATTCCCTCCTATTTATTTGATATAGTATCTCCGTCTCTGTCTCTCCCTAGTTTGCTGCTAGTATAACGTCGTCTGTCGGTTTTTCATTTCTTTTCGACCTGTCTTGTTTGTGAGACAATGTAAAAGGTTGATTCATTTGCTTTGCCTTGGTATCTTTAATCTGGAAACAATAGTAGGAGCAGCCATGGTATTCAAATATATTGCCTGCTGTTATTGGAGTATCTGACTCTTTTTTTCATTTGCACCTCTTATTTTCATAATAAGAAATACTCGATTGTCTTTTAGTACGACATGCTTATAAAGGGGTCATTTCTCTCTGCATTCCGCTTTATGGGCTTTTGACAACACATAAACAATTACCCACTAAGAAATACAAAAAAGAATGGCCTTATATACCCAATATATGTAGTAGAACATAATTTTCAGTGAAGCCCACTAAGGAATAGAAAGGAAGTAAAATTTATGTTTAGGAATAGAAAAATACTATCCTCACATAGAGAACAGCGAAATGGAACGTCCAACAAAAAACTCTGTAACTATATACAAAACAGGGATGGGAAATATAAAGATAAGAAAAACAGAAATATTGCATATCAGCAAAGTTTGCAGGCAGGGATACTATAATGAACATAAATTCTTATTCTGAAAAGTTGTACAGCGACAGTAAGAAGAGAAGACATAAAACTACTCGATTTATAACACGTATATTCATATTAAGCTGAGCAACGTCTAGCATGCAGAGATCTCATATTAATTTAGTTTCTGATCTCGCTACCCATAATGTGGCTATTCTCTCAACAATGTTTGGGGAGAGTTGTTGTGTATATTATTTTTCTGAAGATGACTGACATGATTGGAAAATACGCGGTTATATTACACGTAAATTTCAAAATAATAAACATTGATCTATGAGTATTAATGCTTTTTTTCACTCAGCGATATTATGTTCCATTTAAAGTCGTGATACCCCAATCCACTCGCCTTAAGAATTCTAACATTACCAGAACTCCTATTCTTATAAATTATATATATATATATATATATATATATATATATATATATATATATATATTGTTATACTTTGGAAGGCTCATGTTGCTAATAAGAAACACACGCACCAGTTCCTTCACTTCAGTTTAGTTTAAGTGAAAGTAATTGGTGCGTGTGTTTCTTATTGGCAACATGACCCTCCCAAAGTATAACAATATCGGTTTCAACACACGATTTCAGATAAAGAATCTTGCTAAACAAATTCAGAAACGAAATATATATATATATATATATATATAAGTATTAAAGAACACACTTATCACCAGAAACTACCAACCATCCATAATCAACAATGGATTCCAACGTGCCCTTACTCTACATCCAGAAAGTAAGACACCCCAAACACAGGAATGAACCGCAACAGAAATCTCTACCATACAACTCCACACACAACCTCCTCAATAATGAGGCATTCGGCACCATCCACGAAGAACATTCCTTTTCTAAAAAGAGACTCAAGAATGAACAAAATCTTCCAAACACATATCATAATGAGCAGAAGACAACCTAAATCCATGAAAAAACATCCTCACACAAGTAAAGATCTAACCAACCCTCGCAATGAACCCTACAGTAAAAAAATGCAGAAGGGCCAACTGTGGAATATGCATAAATCTAATAGAAGCTTCAACATTCCATTTTAAACAAGGACAACATTTCACAGTTAAAAACAACTTTAGATGTACATCTGAAAACCTAATCTATGTTTTGACCTGTTCAGGTTGTCGAGAGCACTACATAGGACAGACAGAAAACAGCCTCCAAGATAGTCTGGTTGTCCATAAATCACAAATCAAAATACAGGAATACAGAAAGATTGCTTTTAGTCAACATATCGCTAATTGTATACCTAACCAACATCCAAGCTTTAACATTTTCCCCATTTACAAATCCATAGACAACGATTCTTTCATCCATAGTACCAATAAGGAAACGTACTTCATTAACAAATTCCAACCTCTACTTAATGGACTAAAAAGGGAAATCATATTAAACGGCAGACTATCATTTGCTTCCAACATGGATCAACTACGCGCTCTTGCCATAATAACACATTTTGATCTGCCTATCCTCAAGAACTATGCCTGTAAATAATATTATTCATTCTTTCCCATCACTTTATCCTGTTCCACATCACCCCCTATCTTTTTCTTTTTTCTGTTTACTTCAAAAACTTGTTTGTAAATAATATTATTCTTTCTTTCCCATTTCCTTAACATGTTCAACATCACATTTTTTTCTCTCCAACATTTTATACCAATACAAATTCCCCCCTTTGATAATGCATAAAATACGAAAACCGGTAATAGACGATTATTAAATATATAAATGAATAAATAAATAAATAAATAAATGCCATTTTTAATTTATAAATTAAATAACTAATACCTTAACACTTCACACACAGTAAAATATTTTGTTTTAAACATTTTCTAACCCAGAAAAAAGAGAAAACGTAAAAGGAAAAAGATATATTTTTCTTCCTAATAATGATCTTTTCTCCCTATGTTCATATATATATATATATTCCAACTAGTGTGCTCCTCCACATTTTATAAATATATATATACACAGATAGGAACATGTATGGCCCCGACAGCAGAGCTCAAGCCGTTTCGACGGCTATTTCTGGACTAAATTAGAATTTTTAGCCTGGTAAATAAATAGCCGAACTTTTCAGAGGGTACTTCCTTATATGGGAAGATTGTAGTTGTCAAGAGGATTGGTCAAAATTTAAGTCCCTCATGGCAGTGGGTGGGAGGTGTTGATGGCTGAACTTGCCTTTAGAGCAATGAGGGATTGGGTAGAGCCGGTCAAGCGTTGAAAGTGAAATCTATATAGCAAATTCTAAGGATTGTGTATGAAAGGAGGCGAGAGGAAGTAGGCGAAAAAGGGTTCGGGAGAAAGTAGAAGAGGGTCTTTATAGCATAGGTAAATCAATTGAGATTTGGAGACAATAAAAATAAGTAAGAGAAATATATATAAACATATAAAATTGGATAGTAAGAAGTGATAAAAAGCAAAGAATGTGGAGTCTAAAACAGCTTCTATAATTAGTTGGTGTTGCTTTTTCGGCCACTGCTCGAGAATAGGTTAATAAGTTGAGAATAGAAGATATTAAATAAGAATGTTTGAAGTTATAGAATTGTTTAGTAAAAAGTAATACAAAATCTCTGGGGACTAACACAACTGCTATGATTAGTTAGTATTGAGTTTTCGGCCAATGCTATCTTTAATTTACTGAGGTAGGGGTACTGAGGCTTCACGAGGCGAAAGGGAAAAAAGAAAGAGGAAGAAGATCCGGAGTGGAAGGAAGTGATAGGGGGAGACAATATGCCTTGTTATTCCAGGACATCACCCTCCTCGATACAATATCTTATAATGGCTGTAGTCAGATGTTGCACAAATCCAAAATTGCATTCACAGAATGAAGTATATTTCTAGTATCGTTTGAAATATAGTATAATATAATGAAAGATTGTACGTTGGCATGTCTCCCACCCCATATCGGTAAGATTACTGCAGTATAATTTCAAATATTTAGCATTATTTTAAAGTAACATTTAGCTTGTAAATATTACTTTAGTATTTGTTCTTTGTGTATGGAGTTAAATAATTGCACATAGATTTTTATCAAATATATTTGAGATTATATTTTTTTTTATCTCTACAATCTTATTTAATTATTTTCAACTCCTTTCTCAACTTTCCATATAATTGTATATTTATGGCGATGAAACTGCTTTTAAAGACTAGATGCAATATTAAGTAACCGATTTCTATTAGCAATTAAACTTTTCGAAGACACTTCAAAAAGATTGAATAGAGCTACAGTGATTCGGAAACAACATTCAAATAAATGATTCCTTCATTTTCCTCTCAATGTTCAATAACCTTGTTAATAATATTGATTCACATGTTGTATGAGGTATAATGCAAATCTCTGTTTTTTTCTCTCATATCGTTATTAATATATATCTGAAATTAATTATGCAAAATTAATAAAGGTTGCATACAAAGGCATCAGTCTATCGGCTGGAATAAGTATTAGAGTGAACTATATATTGAAGCCCTCACATGCTACATACACACGGAATATTATATAAATTGTTTAACAGATTTAGCTAAATTGTGCTAAATACTGCAGCAAGCTTGGAGGTAATGCGCATGAATTCTATTCCACTACACATGTTATCCTTATATCCATCGATTTCTATTTAAAGAAATTGGAAACTCGTCTATATATAAACACTGTTGTTATTACACTAAGTAGTGCATATACGTGAAGCGTATAATTCAAAATAGAGCTGAGCTCACAATTGCTGGAAAATGGATGTGACTTATAAAAGAATGTTTCGACTGCTCGGGGTATTTGGTGAAGTCAAAACACTACAAAAGAACTTCTTCATGCAAATTTACCTCCAATATCACACAGAAAAAAGAGCAGGATTTGCTGGACATTTACGAAGAGCAGAGAGAATCAGCGGCGTTCTTCTTTGGGAAACGAAGCATAGGTACGGAAATGATTGCAGACGACATTGAACCTACATAAAGCAAATATGCAAAGAGTGGCACCGAACCACGAGCAATGGAAGACCGAACAGACTAGAACGAACGAATCAAAGCGATCTGTGCAAAATGAACAGTGTGAGATGATGATGATACGTTAAAATGTGTACATATACTCATTTACCTCTTTTACCTGTTTCAGCCATCCGGCTGAGGCCATGCTGGGGCACCGCCCTTGATATGTCAACATTATTTTTTTTTTTAATCTGTAATATGCGTATTGTTCGAGTACAATTATTGATAGTTATATTCATTACATTATCAAATTAATGCACCTCGTGGAAATGAGAAAAGCTAATTCCAAATATATTCAAACCCTGCTATAGAAGGAACCATCTGTAGATTTAATCAACATAGTTGTTATCTTCTGCTGAAGCAGCGATCGTCTCCGAAATGCATAAATCCAATACGATACGTATCTCTATCAAGGTGGGAGAATGAAAAAAGTATACATTCACTCCCAATACACACACCCAAATACACACACATACAAACGCACACACACACACACACACACATACACTCCCATATATATATGTATATAAATATATATATATATATATATATATATATATATATATATATATATGTGTGTGTGTGTGTGTGTGTGTGTGTCTTGTGTGCTTGCCTGTGTACTTGTGTGTGTCTGTGTGTGTGTGAAAAAAAGAAAAGTATGACTTCGCTTGTAGTACTAAACAATCTAATTTATTATATTATAAAATTAAATTATTTAGAACTACAAGTGAAATCATTCTTTTACTTTTTTCAAATATACCAAACTGTACCAAGTATTTGACACATTTTCCAATATATATATATGAACAAAATTAGTTCTTCATCAGTGATCTTCCAACCTTCATTGGTATTTCAGCGGTTTAAAAATCATACACCTCTGTTTGGTGCGAGCAATAACTAAATAAAGTTATTGGGACAAGTAAAATAGGGTGAAACGAGGGGGACATGTAAACAAACAAAGATGCCATTGCAACGGAAAGATAGGAAGAGACAAGTACATGATATATGTAAGCTTAAGTTTGGTGAAATCATGGACAAGAGATACAGACCATCCGGCATGGGTGAGATGTGAGCGAGAAAAGGATTTCACACAGGTCAAACGGGACGAAGTGAGAGATGGGAAGAAGCAGAGAGTGAGTGAGTGGAATTGTGAGGAAATGGCCAGCTGAAAGAGAGTGTGGCTGGCAGAGGGGGTAAAAAGAAGGTGAGAGATACAGAGAGAGGGGAAGCAGTAAGAAAAAACAGACAATGGCAGCTGAGGAAAAAATATAAATATAAGAAAAATGGAGTGCTGCGTGGTTGCACATGGGTTACATATAAACAAAATTAGTCCTTCATCAGTGATCTTCCAACCTTCTTTGGTATTTCATCGCTTTAAAAATCATATATATATATATAGATAACAATTAAGTTAAAAAAATTACATCTACATATGCATACTGAAATACTAGTGTGTATATGAATACACACGTATACATATGTATATGTAACAAGTCTTTCACTGGTTGCTTTACTGTGAGCACCCAGCTATTCTGTATGTAAACACACAGACAAACCGGTTTTTAGAGTCATACTGGTTTTTGAGGGAACACCTTCCCTCTATTTTCCAGAAAGCCAGACAAGGAATATTGAACTAGTTTCGTTGTTGTTACAACTCATCAGCAATATTTACCTATCTACCGGCCCCTCTGGAGAATTGTAAAAGCACATATCGCTATATGCTTTTTCTATGAAAATTAGTAGTGGGCAGACTAATTTGCATAGAGTGTGAGTACGCACCGGTTCAGCGGAGACGATAAAAACAAATGACGAAACGAAATTAAATCTCGCTTCGTTTGTAACTCACTTTTGTATGACTGGCGCTTAAACAATTAAGTTAAAAAAATTACATCTACATATGCATACTGAAATACTAGTGTGTATATGAATACACACACGTATACATATGTATATGTAACAATTCTTTCACTGGTTGCTTTACTGTGAGCACCCAGCTATTCTGTATGTAAACACACAGACAAACCGGTTTTTAGAGTCATACTGGTTTTTGAGGGAACACCTTCCCTCTATTTTCCAGAAAGCCAGACAAGGAATATTGAACTAGTTTCGTTGTTGTTACAACTCATCAGCAATATTTACCTATCTACCGGCCCCTCTGGAGAATTGTAAAAGCACATATCGTTATATGCTTTTTCTATGAAAATTAGTAGTGGGCAGACTAATTTGCATAGAGTGTGAGTACGCACCGGTTCAGCGGAGACGGTAAAAACAAATGACGAAACGAAACTAAACCTCGCTTCGTTTGTAACTCACTTTTGTATGACTGACGCTTAAACAATTAAGTTAAAAAAATTACATCTACATATGCATATGCATACTGAAATACTAGTGTGTATATGAATACACACACGTATACATATGTATATGTAACAAGTCTTTCACTGGTTGCTTTACTGTGAGCACCCAGCTATTCCGTATGTAAACACACAGACAAACCGGTTTTTAGAGTCATACTGGTTTTTGAGGGAACACCTTCCCTCTATTTTCCAGAAAGCCAGACAAGGAATATTGAACTAGTTTCGTTGTTGTTACAACTCATCAGCAATATTTACCTATCTACCGGCCCCTCTGGAGAATTGTAAAAGCACATATCGCTATATGCTTTTTCTATGAAAATTAGTAGTGGGCAGACTAATTTGCATAGAGTGTGAGTACGCACCGGTTCAGCGGAGACGATAAAAACAAATGACGAAACGAAATTAAATCTCGCTTCGTTTGTAACTCACTTTTGTATGACTGACGCTTAAACAATTAAGTTAAAAAAATTACATCTACATATGCATATGCATACTGAAATACTAGTGTGTATATGAATACACACACGTATACATATGTATATGTAACAAGTCTTTCACTGGTTGCTTTACTGTGAGCACCCAGCTATTCTGTATGTAAACACACAGACAAACCGGTTTTTAGAGTCATACTGGTTTTTGAGGGAACACCTTCCCTCTATTTTCCAGAAAGCCAGACAAGGAATATTGAACTAGTTTCGTTGTTGTTACAAATCAACAGCAATATTTACCTATCTACCGGCCCCTCTGGAGAATTGTAAAAGCACATATCGTTATATGCTTTTTCTATGAAAATGAAAATTAGTAGTGGGCAGACTAATTTGCATAGAGTGTGAGTACGCACCGGTTCAGCGGAGACGATAAAAACAAATGACGAAACGAAACTAAACCTCGCTTCGTTTGTAACTCACTTTTGTATGACTGACGCTTAAACAATTAAGTTAAAAAAATTACATCTACATATGCATACTGAAATACTAGTGTGTATATGAATACACACACGTATACATATGTATATGTAACAAGTCTTTCACTGGTTGCTTTACTGTGAGCACCCAGCTATTCCGTATGTAAACACACAGACAAATCGGTTTTTAGAGTCATACTGGTTTTTGAGGAGGGGCCGGTAGATAGGTAAATATTGCTGATGAGTTGTAACAACAACGAAACTAGTTCAATATTCCTTGTCTGGCTTTCTGGAGAATAGAGGGAAGGTGTTCCCTCAAAAACCAGTATGACTCTAAAAACCGGTTTGTCTGCGTGTTTACATACGGAATAGCTGGGTGCTCACAGTAAAGCAACCAGTGAAAGACTTGTTACATATACATATGTATACGTGTGTGTATTCATATACACACTAGTATTTCAGTATGCAAATGTAGATGTAATTTTTTTAACTTAATTGTTTAAGCGTCAGTCATACAAAAGTGAGTTACAAACGAAGCGAGGTTTAGTTTCGTTTCGTCATCTGTTTTTATCGTCTCCGCTGAACCGGTGCGTACTCACACTCTATGCAAATTAGTCTGCCCACTACTAATTTTCATAGAAAAAGCATATAACGATATGTGCTTTTACAATTCTCCAGAGGGGCCGGTAGATAGGTAAATATTGCTGATGAGTTGTAACAACAACGAAACTAGTTCAATATTCCTTGTCTGGCTTTCTGGAGAATAGAGGGAAGGTGTTCCCTCAAAAACCAGTATGACTCTAAAAACCGGTTTGTCTGTGTGTTTACATACAGAATAGCTGGGTGCTCACAGTAAAGCAACCAGTGAAAGACTTGTTACATATACATATGTATACGTGTGTGTATTCATATACACACTAGTATTTCAGTATGCATATGCATATGTAGATGTAATTTTTTTAACTTAATTGTTTAAGCGTCAGTCATACAAAAGTGAGTTACAAACGAAGCGAGATTTAATTTCGTTTCGTCATTTGTTTTTATCGTCTCCGCTGAACCGGTGCGTACTCACACTCTATGCAAATTAGTCTGCCCACTACTAATTTTCATAGAAAAAGCATATAGCGATATGTGCTTTTACAATTCTCCAGAGGGGCCGGTAGATAGGTAAATATTGCTGATGAGTTGTAACAACAACGAAACTAGTTCAATATTCCTTGTCTGGCTTTCTGGTGAATAGAGGGAAGGTGTTCCCTCAAAAACCAGTATGACTCTAAAAACCGGTTTGTCTGTGTGTTTACATACAGAATAGCTGGGTGCTCACAGTAAAGCAACCAGTGAAAGACTTGTTACATATACATATGTATACGTGTGTGTATTCATATACACACTAGTATTTCAGTATGCATATGTAGATGTATTTTTTTTAACTTAATTGTTTAAGCGTCAGTCATACAAAAGTGAGTTACAAACGAAGCGAGGTTTAATTTCGTTTCGTCATTTGTTTTTATATATATATATATTTTAAAAAGGAATTCCAAGTTTGTATGGTTTACTGATTTACTCGTTTTATTTCCAATCCTTTAAAAGTTATAATGGTATTAGAATGCAACAGTAGTGTAGAATATTAAATGTTAAGTGTTAATTGAACAAGTACTTTCATGCACTTGTTCAATTAACACTTAACATTTAATATTCTACCATACTATTTCATTCTAATACCATTATAAATTTTAAAGGATTGGAAATAAAACGAGTAAATCAGACAAAGTTGGAATACCTTTTATTTATATAACCTTCTATACACAATCATACACACCCGTGTATATTTATCTCTCTGTTTCTCTCTCCCTCTCCCTCTCTCTCTCTCTCTCTCTCTCTCTCTCTCTATATATATATATATATATATATATATATATATATATATATATACATACTTTGTCTGCTGTAACACATATTGTTATATTTCACGTGGGTTATGCTGCCAATAGAAACACTCGCACCTGTTGTTTTTCACTTCAATTTACTATACACATCCATTTGATTAGCTTACTATACGGGTGATTCTTTATTTCTCTATTGTCAAACTACATTCTTTACCCATTCTGTGACCTCCGGGTGACTAGTTTATTAATTTGCGTCCCAATGTTCTTCTGTTTTACACCATTTTCTATTCTGTGTGTGTGTTTGTTTTTATTTATTTATTCATACAATTATTTCTTTTTTGTCATCAGTTGGTGCGTGTTCTATCTGCGTTCGTATTGTCTGCTTTATACGTTTGGAACTGTTGTGTCTAAATATGTATTTATCTTGTAAATAGTTACTAGTTGTGATGCTGCTGCTATTCCACTTATGTGTTCTAGCTAGTTTCGATTGGTGGTGGTTTGTGTTTGCCGCTTCTGTATTCTTGCGGAGCATTGCATCTGTTGTGTGTGTGGGTGGAAATGTAATCTTTTTTTTCTCTATAGTGCCCCCATATTCCATTCTTGCATGATGCTGGAGTGCTGATTAAGTTTTCCCATCTTTCATTTTTCACCACTGGTCATTTATTATTTCTCCTATGTTAATTGACATATCACCTACGTAAGTCATGATTCGATGGCCCAGCCTTATCATCCAGTCATGATGCTTGTCAAGATGAGTTCATCAGGTGTTATTTGCGGAATTTTTTAAGAGGATTTCTTTGAAAACGAACAGATTATAGAAACTCGAAAATAGTAAAATAGAAAAAGAAAGAATATAGAGAACCAATTCGGGGGCAGCCTGCCAATTCGGTATTGAACTGTGCTATTGGACGCTGACCTGAAAACAAGTTGAGTATGGCAGAGGGTATTTAAAGGGTTAATTGCTATAGAAAGGAATAGTCCTAATGTAAATTGTAAGAATATTAAAATGCAAAGAAGAAGAAGAAGAAGAAGAAGAAGAAGAAGAAGAAGAAGAAGAAGAATCCATACGTGTTTGGGAAAATATTCGTGCCAACTTCTGTTTCTTTTATGTCGGGTTTGAGTTTTAAATAATAAATGAATTCTAACACCAATGACAGCATTTCTGAAAGTTATCCACCGTAATTTTAGATCATGGAATTCAAACTGATCCTTCATCAATATATTGATCACTAATTTTATTTAAGAATATATAACGTTTTTTAAAAATCACTGAATTATAAAAAATATATTTCTTTGAAAATGTATGTTGGTTTATCTTTGGTTTGAAGTTTTGTTTTTGTCTTCAATAATAAATTTTCCATTTATTGGAAATTCTCTCTCAAGACAGAGATTTAAATAAAAATAAAATCAATATGGAAAAATAAAAAAGGACTTATTTTATGCAAAGTGTGTTCCCAACTTTAACACATCTTTTGTAGTTCTTCCTCGTTCCTGTATTTGTTTAACGCGCAACTTCATTAATAATACATATAAGTTAACAAGTTCTGGGAAAACAATTGATACAACATTAGGCAACTAACTAAAGATAACAGATACATATTAAATGGTTAAAAATATTGGTTTTCTATTTATATCTAGTTTCTCTCTGATTTTCGATAGTTACATTTATTTATCAATCTTTTAAAAACAAAACACAAATTCATGGAATTCAAAAATATTTTCAGGAATTTTTTTGGGGGGGTGGGTGGGTGGGGGTGGGGTATTGTTTAGCCTTAGCTCAGCCGTGACAGTATAGACACATAAATTATATGAGAATTGTGATAATTCTGTTGTATATTCAAATATCGGAAAACCCCGACTATATAATCAAATATTGAATTAGATTTTTATTTAAGATAAGGTTCAATTTGCGGAAGAACAGAATGCTATTTATATTAGGTCGATCAAGCTATTATTTTTGGACTGCAGAAAATAGTATAATAACAGAGGATAGAAGCTTCCTGAACGGTGAAACTTTTAATTCAATTTTTAGATTCAGCTCACCGTCTTTGAAATACACGTGTTTTGTTTACGTATCGCAATTAAATTATAGCTTCTAAATATAACGGAAAGAAATAAGTTGGCATGATATTGTAAATGCTAGCAGACTTATCCTACAAACAGGAGATGGGGTTTCGACACCCGCCAGTGCCGATGCCTATTTATCCTTTCAGGGTTTAAAAGCCCTGTTCTTAGATTCTGTAGTATAAAACATACAGCGAAATCTAATTCAACTTCCAAGTTCCACTCACCATCATTTAAATACACAGGATATACATACATACTTACATGCATGTAGGAATGAATCGTTTGCTATTTGCTTTGAGAAAAAATGTTGTTGGTGCAACCCAGATGGATCATTATTGTATATTTAATAACATATTTTATGGCAGTCGTTCGACTCGACACTCACACCTAGTTACTAAGGTTTCTTATGAAATATAAAACGTTGTCGGATAGTTAGCAAGTTCTATGTGTATTAGAATATTTTATTCAATAACTTTCTGATATAAACGAGAGAAACTATAATATCAGCAAGATGTATTGTGATATTCGGTTTAGAATCAGGAATAAAAAAGAACCTAAATATATAGAATTAATAACAAATAAGCACAGAGAAAAATATTACAAAACCATTCATATAACCTGTCAGACAAACCAGTTTCCTCTTTCCAAGTAGATTGAAAGAGACAATTCCTTATATATATTCCCATGGATTTTATTGAAAAGAACATCCATATTACAAATTTGAATTTGTTTTGAGTTTGCAGTATACACTTATTAGATGATCATACAAATATAACATTTATAATAAAAGATATGCTAAGCAAACCAGGGAATTTAATGATACGTAATGTACAAATCTAAGCATTATAGATGTATATAGGTATAATGATTTCGGTATTTTCTCATTTATATATGTAAATAATCAATACTGTCTTATGGGTGGAAACTGCTATCATGGCGGGATTAGCAACGGAGCAAGCTTAATGTTGGTTGCTTTACTAGGGACAAAAATGAAGCTAACGTTGAGAAAGTTATACTATATATTTGTCTATATGCATATATTGAGCCTATCTTAATCCAAACCTTTCTTAATTAAAACACGATTACTTTTTCTCCCCACGCATATATCTCTTTCTAGTTGTCTATATTTCTCTATCTATCTATCACTGGGATGGACACACGCGTGAAACTTGCTGAGTAAGTTCTGCTTAAATTTCTATAGAAATTCTTGACTGTAAACTTTCATTTTTGTACCATTTTGTAGAGGGACTGCCAGGTCAAATTTTGATCTGGTCAGTCTCTCAAAATATTCTACGCCTTTAGTCGAAATAGTTAACAAAAAGTTTTTTTTTGAAAAGCTAACATTTTTTTTAAATGGCTGAAGCATCTTCACCAGAATTCGAAGGAGGAAAGAGGAAGATATGCTTACAGCTTCCCCCTGCCACGGTCATAGTAGCAGATGTCAAAGACAAAGGTCAGCCAGAGGAAGGATTTTCTCCACCTGCTGACCGACAACTTGACGTTGCCATGGCAACAAACCAAACAACCAGCGGCACCAGCAACTACAACAACAATGCTACGAACGAAAACAACACTAACAACAATAGCAATAACAACAACAACAAGGCCAATAACTGTGATAACAACAACAGCGATAACAACAACACCATCAACTACAACATCAACACAAACAAGGAAAAGGTCTGCTTCGCCCAGACGCCAAGAAAAACCCTCGACTATCTGCCAGTAGATATAAGCAAAGCGAAGGAGCTACTGGCAGATGCCAAAAAATAAATAATGTACGGGGATATTGGATCATTTTCGATCCACTCCCCCCGGAACTAAAAAAGCAACAGACTCCTAAACACTGTCATGTTTAGGACAGTCTCAGACAAAAGCAAAAAACCAGCTCAACCATCACAGAGTGAGATAGAGCTGGTTTTAAAAGATGTCCTGAAATACATCATATTCATTCAGAAGGATTGACTCTACGGGAGTCTATCCATACACATGAAGGACAGGGACACAGCAGTGAAACTCTCCATAAAACCAATTACATCCACCGCATACACCTTCTACCCTACGTAGATGGGTAGAAGGACACACAAAATAAAAATTCACACCATCCTTCCGATTATGGACATATGGTGGTTATTGACAGGTTTCCTGAACCTAGACGATGACACACTAATATCCATGGGAAAGGCATCGGGTGACGCGTTCAGTGGAACGAGCCTCGAACTTGTAGTTCAAATGAGGCCCGAAAGAATCGCCCGGATTCCTGGACGCGTCATCCTGGATGATCAAACTTTTATCAACATTACCGTTCAGGGTAGGCAGCCCTCGTGTTACCTCTGTGGAGCCAGAGGTCACCTGAGGGCTGTCTGTCCTCAACTTAATAAGAAAACCCCAATCTTACCCACACCACCAACAACTGCACAACCAACACAATCACCACAACCACCACTACAAAAACAACAACCACAGCTCAAACCAAAACAAAACAATGTCCAACCCATGCCCCCCACTAAAAAAAAAATATTTCCAAAACACCCGCACCGAAAACACAACCCGAAAACCTACCCCTCCCCTCCAACGCGGAAGATGACCCTCGTTCGTCGTCCGACGAGGAGTAGCACTTCCACACAATCAGAAGTAAAAAAAGAAAACACACCTCAGACACACAAATGAAAACAACCCCTCCCCAAAACATAACAAAGACACCAACACAAAAGAGTACACAACAACAGCAAACAAAAAACACCACACAAAAACAAAAACATGCATACACATACATAAACACAAGAAATAAAAAAGTGCTAAACATTGTGTACAACAACAATTTAGTGAAAACCCAAGGGCTAAATCAGCCAGGCAGGGGATTTCCCCCACCTCAAAATGATTAAGGCCCCAGAGGACACATATAAAACACTAAAAAACAACTTTAAAGAGAACGTGACCTCCCCCCCCCCTGCGTCGAGCCCTTTAACCGTGTCCTCCTAAAACACTTCCCCACCCCCTCCACAAACACCCACACAACTCCAAACACCCCAACCACACAATCCACTGATGCCCCTACACTTCCACAAAACAGCACCCCACCCAACAACCCTTCCCCCACCCTCATGGAAATTGTGCAGCCCGATACCCGGGACGCAGAGAGGTAAGTGCCTTTTCTCTTCACCACCAACATGGCAATGCTAAGAGAATGCTGTCTAAATGCGCGTGGCCTGGGTTCAACTTGGAAGCAAGCAATGCTTCTAAATGACCTCAGGTCACAACTTATAGATGTGATGGTTATTTGCGAGGCCCGGATCAGCAACGTGCGACAGTTGACCCTCACCTTTGATGACTTTGAGATGCACGCATATCTCTGTCAGCCCGGAGCTGGGGTGGGGTTGTTGTTCTGCTGCAAAAACAGCTGGGTCTCGCAACACAGACGGTACATTTGGCCCCGGTGGGTCGACTAGTGTTTCTGGACCTTGGCAGTGGTGAAGGCGGAGCGTTGCGGTTGGTAGCCGTCTACGGTCCTTTCGGGTCTTTGCGGCCGGACTTCTTCCATCGTCTGGAGACTTTTCTAGTTCCTTGCTATTAGTGGGGGACTGGAATGGTATCCTAGATGCACGTTGGGATTATGTAGGGGTCTGTCCCGATAGAGAGGGGTGTCATAGCCCCAAAGGGTTAATTGGGCGATTTGACCTGGCCGATAGATATCGATTAGATTTTCCGACTGCGCCAACCTGGATTTGGGCAAACTGTAGCGGATCATCTAGGTCGTACCTAGATAGGTTCTTAGTTAGAAATAAGGATACGGACTTTTTTAAGTTGTCCAAAAATGCGCATGGTTGGCTATTCAGACCACAAGTTAGTGACCTGCATGTTCAACCTTGACAGAACGCATAGACAGGGAATCGGTTACTGGAAGCTCAACTTGTCCTTACAGGCAAGTAAGGCTTACAGGGACCGGATTAGCACTTTAGTTAAGGAGCGATTGACGGGCGCCATCGTCAACAGCAGGTGGTGGGATCTCTCAAAAGAGAGATTAGAGTAGTCTCTATATAATTTAGTAAGGAGTTAGCCTCAAATAGAAATAGGAAGCAAAGGGAGTTGGTAGATAGTGTAGTAGAGGCAATTAGAAGCGACGACGTGGCCAGAGTGCTAGCGTCGAGAACGGCCCTGGGCCAGGTCTTCGACGCGAAACACGAAGGCTGCATCGTCCGTAGCAAAATACGTGCTCTGGAAAACGAGGGGACCAAAGCTGTTAGCTGGGCCCACGTGACAGAAGCCAAAAGAGGGAGTAGATCCACTATCTGGTCTTTGCGAGACCAGGATGGACGGGTGATCCTTGAACCTAAGCAGATGTGCGAGGCTTTTCAAAAGCACTTTCGCAGATTGTTCGGAAGCGGCGGGGAGCCGGTTGGGGAAGTGGACTTCGGTCCATACCTCGACGGCCAGCCGCGTCTCTCAAACAGGGAGGTGAAGTCCTGCGAGGAGCCGATTTCAGCCGCTGAGATAGACGACGTGCTGAACCAATGCGGCAAACGCAAATCCCCGGGTCTCAATGGTCTTCCATACGAACTATATCTAGCTATGCCGGACTTGTTCCCCGATCTCCTCGAGGCCGTCTACTGCAACTGGCAACAGAACGGGAGAATTCCCTGTGCTGTGACCAAGGGCGTAGTCACGCTAGTGAGAAAGGACGAGAACAAGGGGGACGATATAAATAATTTCAGGCCCATAGCTCTGCTAAATACAAAGTTACAGATTTTGGCCAAGGTGCTAGCAAAGAGGTTGGCGCTTGTCATGGGCAACCTGGTGGGAGATGCATATACATGTGCTATGCCGTCCAGGTCCATCCACGACAACTTCCACCTTATGCGATACATCATAGTGAGGATTGGGAACGAACCCGTCTTTGGTATGGCCCTGATCAACTTGGATAAATCTAAGGAAATTCGATAGGATCGACCATGGTTACCTGGATGCGGTGCTAGCGGCGGCAAGATTTGGACCCCTTTTCAGGGGCTGTATCAATGCCATTCACAGCAGCCACATCTGCTCTAGGGTCAAGGTGAACGGCTACCTCTCGGAGCCGTTAGAAATCGCGCGGTCAATCCGACAAGGGTGCCCTCTCACCTCCCTTCTGTATGTAATGACTCTAGAGCCACTGCTGCAGAAGTTGGAGTTGTTGCAGGGCATCCTGTTGGAACCGGGATTGCGGAAAGCTGTGTCGGCCTACGGTGATTACCTAACAGTGATGGTGTCGATGGCCTCGGAAATCGGGGCGATCGGCACCTTACTGGAGGAGTACGAAAGGGTTACAGGGGCTCAGCTGAACCGGGAAAAATCGATCGGTCTGCAACTCGGCACATGGAGAGGCAGATCGATGCCCTCCGATGGCGTCATCGGGCGCTGGACGGAGGGCCCGGTGAAGTTGCTCGGGTTCTGGTTCGGACCAGACCTCCAGGTGGAGAAGAACTGGGGTGAGGTAACGAACAGAGTGTTTGCACTGACCCAGAAGTGGGCCGAGTGCAAACTGTCCCTGAAAGGTCGGGCGGAGGTGGCGAATACTTATATAGCGTCCGTCATCTACTACCGCCTGACCATTATGCCTTCCCCAAGGGAAACTCGCTAAAATGGAGCGCGCACTCTTCCAATTCCTTTGGAAGAAACGGGCTCCTATGGTGAGGAGATCCATCTGCTGTCAACGCCCTTCGAAAGGAGGGCTGGGGATGCCGTGGCTAATGATACATAAACACGCATTAAGGCTACGGCACCTACAGGTATTCCTCACCGGTCAAGCGGTGTGGGCCCCGTTTGTGAGGCGAGCCTTTCCCAGACTATTCTCGCTCTCCGAGCTGCAATCATGGGTCAAGAAAAGACCGAGAAAACTGGGCGCCTGGCACACCGTGTGTGCCCAAGCGCTCACGGCTCTCTGGCAGGCGGACCCGTCTGTCAGTGGATAATCCACCTCGTCATTCTATAGAAGGCTGGTGGTTAGCAGGTGCAACGACGCCCTCGGAGAGGCCCTAGGCATGGAGGAAGACGAACAGGCCAACCTGTTCGGTAGGATATTCAGCCCGAGACCCATGGATAACTTCCAGAGGTCCCTGGCAAAACAATGCTACCGAGGGGCAATGCCCGTTCGAGAAAGTCTCTACAGAGGGACGCCTCGAAAAAGATCTGTCCCAGATGCGTGTGCGACGAGGAAACCGTTGCACAAGCATTGGTACACTGCTCGGGCATTGCCGATATGTGGGGCTATGTCGAACAACTGCTGTCAAGGGTGGGTCCGATCCGGTTAACTTCCGAGTCTATTGTAACCATCAAGCCGCCTCCCCTCTTCAAAAACGAAGGAGAGGCGGTGTTTCTGTTCGTAATAGCCATGGCGAAAGAAGTTGTATGGTGGACGCGTCTGAAAGGACTGAGGTCAGACACCTTTCTATCTGGCCAACAACTGTTCCGTTTCTTCCGATATCATTTCGGAAGAAGGATCAGGATAGAGAGAGAGGTGCTGCACCCCAGCCGTTTTTTTGAAAGATGGGTGAAAGTGGCGAGAATGGCCCGTGTGAATGGGCCTTCACTCTACATCAGACTATAGGTGAGGAAGATGAAAGATCAAGGGAGCACCCCATTTCTTTGCTCCTGAGGTGAAGGATTGCACACTTTTTTCGGGGGGGTGTTGTACGATCCCCCCCCAGGCGCCCCCTCCCTATTGAGGGTTTTATTATTAAATGTATTTTTGTTATATTTTATTTTATTTTTATATCTTGTTATTGCCTCCTCCTTATTGAGGACGCCTTTTTATGTAAACTCCCCCCATTCTACTTATCCCACTTTTTGATGCCCTGGTGGCAAATAGAAAGAAAGTTATATATTTCTCTAACGATCTATTCAACAATCTTTCCATCTATCTATACATCTATCTATCTATCTATCTCTTTACCAGATGTGTGTAACTTCGCGGAGAAGTTTCCGTTAATTTATGTAAGAAAAAAACGTGAGTTTTTAGTTAAATTTAATATTATTGTGTAACTTGACCCACCATCTGGAACTTCAGGTGTTGTGTCAACTCATTTTCGCCCCTACAGGTGCGAAATATTCGTTTGAAAAATTTTTTCTCCAGCGAATTTTGGAAAAATATTGTAAGAAGTTTGATTACGTTATGAACGCTGCGTTCGACGATAATGGTGCTGGAGATGGAAAGGCGAAATGAAAATGTAAAAACAAATTCATATCCAAACAACACAAATGACACCAAACAGTTCAATGACAACAAAATAACAACAACCCCAATAATGATGATAAAAACAACAATGACAACAACAACAAAGAAAAAAATAAAGACAACACCAATAACAGCAGCATAAAAGACAACAACAACACCAAGGAAAATACGAGTAATATCAACATCAGTGACAACAAGAATAACAACAACAATAACAACAATAATGACAACACCCCCAACACGGATAATTCCACAAAGAAACCAAAATCTCGTTTGCACAGACAGTTCAAAAAAGAACTGACATATCTCGACATATCAAATGCCGAACAACTTTTAAAGGACGCTAGGAGATATGTCACTTTCGAAAAAAATGGTGCTTTCAGCATCAATGCTCCGGTAGAAATTCGGAAGGAAACTGCTCTCAGAACGATAGTTTTTAGGACAGTTCCCAATTCTAACCGAAAACCAGTCCAATTGTCACAGAAAGAAATTGTACTGGTTTTCAAAAATTCAATGAATGGTATTGCATTCATTCAAAGAAGCAAACTTTTTGTGAGTATTTCGGTATTCATGAAGGATCAATTGATGGCCCAAAATTACTCTGTGTCGCCAATTGTATCCAACCTCTATACCATTTTCCCTACATACATGGGAAACAGGACACAAAAGATTAAAATCACGAGTGTCACACCAAAGGTGAACATATGGTGGATACTGTGCGGCTTCATCAATTTTGATGAAGACAGATTAGGGTCAGTAGGAAAGTCCCCCAGAGATGTATTCAATGGGACTAGCATTGAAGTTCTGGTGCAAATGAGCCCAGAGCGTATAGCTATGATCTCACAACGTGTACTCTTGGACGGACTCACCTACATAAACTTTTCGATTGAGGGTAGGTGGCCTTCATGTTACCATTGCTTTAGCAGGGGTCACCTGAGAGCTTCCTGTCCTAAATTAATGAGTAAAAAAAAGGCTCTTCTGCCGACACCCATCAAAACAACACAACCACCAACACCACCACAACAACAACGACACCAACACACAAAAATAACCACACCAAACACAATCCCACCCAACCCTAATCCACCTAAAACCACTGCAAAATCACATACAGATACAACAGCTCCCCAAGACATACCCCGCCCCAGTCACACAGACGATACAACAGATGAGGCTATCTCACCATCACCCAGTGAAGACGAGGGAGAACCCCATCGCTCGAAAAGAAAGAAAAGACATCACAAAAGCAAACAACCAGCAAACACTACCACAAACATACAACCACCAACACAAACAACAAAATACATCACAAACAAAACCCCCACCTCCTGAAAACAAAATACCTACAACAAAACGAAAGCACACACAAGAACTACAGACAAAAACAAACACAACACAAGAAAATTACAATTACACTTACATAAACACTGAAAACAAAACACTAATGGAGACCATCACGAACGACCCTTCGGTGAAAACCGTAGGGAAAGCTTTAGTCCACTCTATTAAAAATAACAAAAAACTGAACCTAAAACTGATTAGGGTCCCTATACAAACTTATAGGTCCCTAAAAGAAATATTTGAAAAGGATATGGGGAATTCCTGCGTGAAACCACTTAACCGCTTCCTTCTCAAATGTCTCCCCACTCCAGGCACCCCCATCCCACCAGACCCCACCCCACCAAACATCCCCGTCCCCACCCCACCGGAAACCACCACCCAACCAGACGACCCCTCCAACACCCCCATGGAAATCGTGCAGTCTGGTCCCCAGCAGACGAAGGGTGAGTGATCTCTTTTCCTGTTTTAACTTTTCAGCACCAACATGGCCAATATAAGAGTTGGATGTGTGAATGTACGCGGCCTGGGGATGCCCTGGAAACAGGGAAAACTCTTAAACGACCCCAGGTCGCACAGTATGGATGTGGTAGCCATTTGCGCGTCCAGGATCCACAGCGAGCGAGAGCTGGCCCCCATCTTCGACGACTTTGAGATCTACGCATCACTCTGTCAACCGGGGGTGGGTGGGGGCGGAGTTGCTGTTTTGCTGCGGAAACACCTGGGACTCGTAACACAGACGGTACATCTGGACCCGGAGGGTCGATTGGTGGTCCTAGACGTTAACGGTAGTGAAGGTGGAACCTTCAGGCTGGTGGCTGCATATGCTCCATCCGGGACACCACGGCCAGACTTCTTCAAACGTCTAGAGACTTTTCTGGGAACGTCCCGGTCCTTGCTTTTAGTGGGGGACTGGAATGGAATCCTAGATGCACGTTGGGACTATGTGGGAGCATCTCCCGATAAAGGGGGGTGTAACAGCCTCAAACAGTTAATCGACCGATTTGACCGATAGATATCGACTAGATTTTCCGACTGTGCAACTGTGGACGTGGACTAACAACTGCGGAACATCTAGATCGTATCTAGATAGGGGTCTAGTTAGAAATAAGGATAGGGACATGTTAAGCTGTCCACAAATGTTCATGGTTGCCTATTCAGATCACAAACTAGTGACCTGCATGGCCAACATTGATAGAACCCACAGACAAGGACCCGGTAGACGGATTAGCACTTTATTTAAACAGCACTTGACAGGGGCCATTGTCAGCAACAGATGGTGGTCCACTTTCAAGAGGGAAGTTAGATTAGACTCGTTAGTTTTTAGTAAAGAATTAGCGTTAGATAGAAATAGAACCGAGAAGAAATGGTAGATAAAGTAGAAGAGGCAATTATAAGTGGCAACGTAGCCAGTGTGCTAGCAACAAGAACAGCCTTGGACCAGTTCTTCGACGCAAAGCACGAGGTCTGCGTTGGCAGAAGCAAAATATGTGCTCTGGGAAACGAGGGAGCCAAAGCTATTAGCTGGGCCAGAGTGACGGTGGAAAAAAGTGGCAACAAGTCCATGATTCGGACTTTGAAGGACCAAAACGGACGCGTGATACGTGAGCCGAAGCAGATGTGTGCGGCCTTTCAGCGGCACGTTGCTCAACTGTTCGGGCGGGCCGGCGCGCCGGGAGGGACTATGGATTTCGGTCCATACCTCGACGGCCTATCGCGACTCTCGGACAGCGAGGCAAAGTTCTGCGAAAAGCCGATTTCAGCCGCTGAGATAGGGGACGCGCTGTGCCAATGCGCCAAATGCAAATTTCCAGGTCTTGACGGTCTACCCTACGAATGTTACGTAGCAATAACGGACTTATTCTCCGGTCTCCTGGAAGCGGTCTATTGCAACTGGCAACAGAACGGGAGAATTCCCAGTTCTGTAACCGGGGGCGTGGTCACATTAGTCAGGAAGGACGAGAATAAGGGGTTGACATAGGCAACTTCCGGGCCATAACTCTGCTAAACACAGAGTTACAGATTTTGGCCAAGGTGTTGGCAAAGAGGCTGGCGCTTGTCGTCGAGAACCTGCTGGAAGAAGCGCAGACATGCGCAATCCCGACCAGGTCCATACACGACAACCTCCACCTCATGCGATACATCATAGATAGGGTAGGGTGTAAACCCGGCTTTGGTGGGGCCTTGATCAACTTGGATCAGTCTAAGGCTTTCGATAGGGTTGACCATCGTTACCTGGATGCGGTGCTCGAGGCGGCAGGCTTCGGACCCGTGTTCAGGGGCTGGATTGCTGCAATGCACAACAGCAACATCTGTTCAAGGGTCAAGGTGAACGGCTACCTCTCGGAGCCGTTCTATATTACGCGATCCATTCGACAGGGATGCCCTCTCTCCTCCCTTCTGTACGTACTGACTCTCGAGCTACTACTGTGGAAGTTGGAGCTATTGCAGGGCATCCCTCTGGAACCGGGACTGCTGAAAGCGGCGTCGGCCTACGCCGACGACGTGACAGTAATGGTGTCGAGCGCCTTGCAAATCGAGGAAGTCGGCACCTTACTGAGGGAATACAAAAGTTTCACAGGAGCGAAACTGAACCGGGACAAGTCCATCGGTTTGCAACTCGGATCGTGGAGAGGCAAACCGATGCCTTCCGATGGCGTCGTCGGACGCTGGACGGAAGGACCGGTAAAGCTGCTCGGGGTCTGGTTTGGTCCGGACCTCCAGGTGGAGAAGAACTGGAACGAAGTGACGGCCAAGGTGTTTGCACTCACCCAGAAGTGGGCCGAGTGCAAACTATCCTTGAAAGGTCGAGCGTAGGTGGCGAACACTTTTATAGCGGCTCCATCTACTACCGCTTGAGCGTCGTCCCTTATCCAGCCAAAACGCTCGCCAAAATGGAGCGCGCGCTCTTCCAATTCATTTGGAAGAGGCGGACTCCTTTGGTGAGAAGATCCATCTGCTGCCAACACCCTTCGAGCGGAAGGCTGGGGATTCAGTGGTTGACGATGCGCAAACACGCGCTCAGGCTGCTGCATCTCTACGTATTCCTCACCGGACAACCGGTGTGGGCTCCGTTCGTGAGGTGAGCCTCCCACGACTCGTCTCGCTGACCGAGCTGCAGTCCTGGGTCAAGCAAAGACCGAGGAAAATAGGCGACTGGCACATCGAATGTGGTCAGGCGCTCACAGCCCTCTGGCAGGCGGACCCGGCGATCAGTGGAGACTCCACTTCGTCATTCTATAGAGGGTTGATCTGCAGCAAATTCGACGACGCGCTCGGTGAAACTCTAGGCGTAGAGGAAGATGAACTGGCCAGTCTGTTCGGTAGGACCTTCCGCCCGGGACCGATGGACAACTTCCAAAAGTCCCTGGCCTGGCAGTGCTACCGAGGAGCTCTACCAGTTCGAGAAAGCTCTACAGACATGGGCGCCTGGGCAGGGATCCTGCAAAAAAGATCTGTCCGAGGTGCGTGCGTAACGAAGAAACCGTCGCGCACGCATTCATACACTGCCCGGGCGTCACTGACCTGTGGAACTATGTAGACCGACTATTGTCACGAGTGGGACCAATCCGGTTGACCACCGAGTCCATTGTCATGATCAAACCGCCACCCTCCTTCAAAAACGAAGGAGAGGCGGTTTTCCTTTGTGCAATAGCTATGGCGAAAAAGTTTGTATGGTGGACAAGGTTGAAATGGCTGAGGTCAGACACCTTTCTCTCCGGCCAACAACTGATTCTTTTTTTCAAATACCACTTTGGAAGAAGAATCAGGATGGAGAGAGAGGTGCTGTACCCCAGCAAGTTTTATGAAAGTTGGGTGAAAGTGGCGAGAATGGCCCGAGTGAATGGGCCTTCTCTCTATATCAGCCTGTAGGTTGAGGAAAAGGAGAAGGAAAGGAAAGGAGTACAAACTCTTCGTACTCCTGGAGATGAGGGTTTCACATTTTTTCGGGGGTATGTGTTACCCATATAAACTGTCTCCCCTTATTGGGGAAAATCGACTAATTTTTTAAATTGCATTTGTGATAACATTTTACACGTTTTTAATGTATGTAAAGTTCCCCCTTTGTATTTGTTCCGTTCTACTGTGCCCCTGTGGCTAATAAAGAAACATATCTCTCTCTCTCTCTCTCTCTCTCTCTCTCTCTCTCTCTCTCTCTATATATATATATATATATATATATATATATATATATATATATATATATATATATATATATCAATCTATCTATATATCTATCTATCTATGTATCTATGTATCTATTTATATATTTATATATATATATATATATATATATATATATATATATATATATATATATATATATATATATATATATATAGTAAGTCACATATTTGGTAAGTCAGGCGTGATCATCGCGATTCACATACGTCCTACCATACATCTTACTTATATATATATATATATATATATATATATATATATATAAGTAAGATGTATGGTAGGACGTATGTGAAACGCGATGATCACGCCTGACTTACCAAATATGTGACGGTAGCTAGTTAAGCTCTATGCGTATACGCAGAGTAGAAATATTAGTGAAAAAGAACAAAGGAACTATTATGACATTATAACAAGTTTATTGCCGACAGCCGTTTCGTCCGACCCCATGGTGGGACTTATCAAGGCATATAACATGTGATTGCAAGATCATTGTTTACATCAACGTAGGACTCAAGGCTAGCAGTTTGAAATTGTTGTATACATCAGCAACTCCGCTTTAAGGGGGGCTCTTTTATATTAGTTGTCGGGGTCAGGGATTGAAGTTTAAAAATTAGACAAAAATATATAATTCACGCATCAACATTAAACCAAGAGACTTGGGGTCCCGTAGAAGCATCTCAGAAAATCCCTCAATGAGTGCATAAAGCTTACAGGCTCCAATACACCTATTAGTCTAGGAGAAAATTAAGAGGCTAATAAAATAAGAAAATAAAAAAATATTTTTTGGGGTGTTAGTAGGCGTCCGTCATCTTACCATCCCATTCCTACTGACTAGCCTCTGTAGCTTCAGTGTAGCTTCAGTACCTCCACCCCCTCCCCTATTCTATGATAGATTTGGCTGACTCCGCTTTTTATAGCAGAGGTGTTAGACTTCGGATACTCGCCCCCTTCTCCGACCGCTGTTCATTTTTTCCGTGCCTTCTATATTTCTTAGTGGTATCTTTGCCTTAATTTCTCGTTTATCCAGTATTTCTTTCTTCTTTTTCCCTTTATTTTTTTTTTGGGGGGGGGGGGGGGGGGTCCTGTATTAATTTTCCGTTCTTTACTTTTACTTCGTACGATCTTTCATGTAGCTTGTATAAGACTTTTTGTTTCGTGGCGGTACCCTTAGAGTTAGCACTAGTATTTTTTTTGGCGGGACCCTGAATTATATTCTCGTACTAGTTTACTTTCTTGCACTGGGTGGTTGCTGGCCCTGTGATTGGGGTAGAACCTTTATTATTTTCGTGGTAGTCTCTTTAGTATTCTGCCCCCCCCCCCCCCCCCCTTTGTTGACCCGTCACCGTACGATACTCGCACTTATACCTCGATTAAGGGGCCCTTTATTTCCGTCCCATCTAGTTTATTTCTATTATTATTATTTTTTTTTTTTTTTTTATTCTACATTATATATATATATATATATTTTTTTTTTTTAATTTATTTATCTATTCTTTTATTCACTTATTTGTTTATTTATTTATTTATGTATTTCTTTAGCCTAGCAATAGCGAGTGACTTATGTCTTCGTAACCAGATTTTGCTTTTTTTTTTTGTCTCTCAGTACCTCTTATAGTTTTACCTTTCATTGTTCTACTTACCGTTTCGACCTCCCCCCTCCCCCCTCCCCCGTATCCTCGTTGACCTCACACCCAGCTGTAGCTGGCACTACCAACGCATGAATGGGTCTACTCCACTCCCTCTCGCATTTTCTCCTACCGGCAGGTTTAGCTACCCCTTCGCCCACCAACTTGACCTCACAGATTTACTACTAACTTGTGATGTGACCAATCCTGGTGATTATTTCTTTGACCATATATGGAATTATCCCTTGATAAGTTCGGCTATTTAAATACCAGAATGCATTTTCATTCAGTACAGAATTAGCCGTCGAAACGGCTTGAGCTCAGCCGTCGGGGTCTTACTTGTTCCTATATATATATATATATATATATATATATATATATATATATATATATATATATATATATACATATATATATATTTCGTTTCTGAATTTGTTTAGCAAGATTCTTTATCTGAAATCGTGTGTTGAAACCGATATTGATATACTTTGGGAGGGTCATGTTGCCAATAATATAATAAATTGAAGTGAATCAATTGGTGCGTGTGTTTCTTATTGACAACATGACCCTCCCAAAGTATAACAATATATATATATACATATATACATATATATATATATATATATATATATATATGAATGCGTACATAAATAATATATGTATATAGATACACGCACGCGCACCGACACATAGACACACGCAAACACACACACACACACACACACACACATATATATATATATGTGTGTATATATGTGCGTGTTTGTGTGTGTGATAAACTTCTTAATAAATCCTCTACACAGAGGAATGTGAAATAATCCTGGATTTATACGAACTGGAATACTCCCTGAAGAATATTCCCACTCCCTCCAACTATTTTTACCAAAAGCTTCTCCTACAAAAAGTGGAAGATGTCGTCAGACGATTAAGGTGGTGAGCCCTTCCTTTTGACGGCAAAATTACAGGCACCAGTAACACCTTCAACCTGAAATCGAGAACCTACCCTCCTAAGTGAACTGAACTCGCTCCTTTCGAGGCGGACCTTCCTGACTTAGTCGCTAAAGATTCCTTTCGCAAACACCCTAACACCTTTCTAACTAACTTAGAAACGATAATAAGAAATGTAGGTATTCCAATAACACTTTCCTTCTCTCAAACAAAACCAATAATGTTTACGATGTCGACAACACTACTTACAGCCATTTGGCCCATAATGCTATTACCTTTAAATATAATAAGGCTAACGCTATGGCCTACCACGACATCAACACAGAAGCCAAAGACCTCTCCGTCGCCCTTAAGATAGATAAGAAGCTAAAATGCTTAACTAAGCGGGATGCGTTCCTCACCCTGAAAGATCACAAGGTAGACTTTACTTCTAGTCCTACGTGCAGACTACTAAAGCCGGCACGAACGGATATCGGACTAGTCAGTAAGGCTATACTTAGAAACATAGTTAAGACCATTAGGACCAAGTCCAACCTGTCCCAGTGGGAAAACAGCGATTCCGTCATTAAATGATTTAACTCCTTCAAATCCCCAAAAAGGAAGATCACGTAATTCGACAGTGTAGATTTTTACCCGCCGATCTCAGAGATCCTGTTAAACAAAGCGATGGACTTTGCTACCACTTGCACTACCGTCCATTTTTAAGATATGGAAACCATTGATCACTGCCGGAAAACCTTCCTCTTCAACAACGGAGTAGCCAGGGCAAAGAAGTCAACCACTTCATAACTATTCGACGTCTTCATGGGATCGTTTGACAATGCTGATGTATGTGACTTGGTTGGACTATTCATTTTAGACATATTACGTGCTAGATTCCCGGACTTCCACACGGGAATATACCGCGACGATGGACTGACCTTATCGAGCCATAAAATTGGTCACGACCTCGACAGGTTTAAAAAAGACTTAACTTCCATCTTCAATGAGTTAGGTCTTAGGATAACAGTAGCTATCAACCTCTCTGGCATAGATTTCTCAGATATTAATTTAGGCCTTCGCCCACACACCTACAGACCCTTCCTTAAGCTTAACGAAAACCTCAATTACATTAAAAAAGGACCCATACCACCCTCTCACTGTTTTTAGAAACTTCGTAAATAATATATGTACTAGAATGTCTAACCTCTCTTCTAATATGGCTATCTTTGACAGAACGGCACCCTACTATAACACTGCGTTAGCTAACAGCGCCTTCTCGCAACCTATCACTTACTCTCCCACTAACAACAACAGCAGTAATAAAAGAAAGCGTAACAATAGACAAACTATCTGGTTCTCTCCTCCCTTCTCACCAAACGTTAAAACTAATGTAGGAAAACATGTTTAGCCCACTTAGACGGATACTTTCCCATACGTCACAAAAAACCGCTCCATCTTTAACACACACAAAGTAAAACTAGGGTAATCCTGCGCTAAGAATATGAATGCCCACATCACCAACAACCATAAGGGCAATACCCCCTCCAGGGGAGCTCTTGCCGAAAGCCTAAAGGTTTGCCCCTTCACCAGCAATGCAACACACCCACCGTAGTTTTTGAAGATGTGGTCACTTCCAACCGACCAAATCAACCACAGGACAAATCTTATGTGGGCATGGCGGAGCGCCGATTTAAGGAACGCTTCCTGAACCATCGGTCGACTTTTAGGTGCCCGGGCAAACGATAATCCCCGAAACTCGTGAGCCCCGTATAGTCCCTCAAGGACGCAAGTATAGTCTACTCCATCCAATGGAAAGCTATCACTAAGTCCAAGCCATGCGCAAGGGCAAATCCGTCTTGTGCACTACGTATTGGTTAACGGATAAATATTCTAAAGAGATTACGCAATAGTGATTGCCTAAACACAATGTATGACTTCTTTAGACGTTGTCCACATGTCTGGAAACACCTCTTACATAACTATAAAGTCCCGGATTGAACAACAATAACATCCTAATTTTCTTATCAACTAGGAACTTTGGAACTTTCGCAGTTATCTCACTTACACATCTCGCACGCAGTTTTGTATTGCCTGGGTGAAATGACCGTTCCTGCGCATCATGCGGTTGTCCTTCTTGTTCCGTATAACCATGTCCATCACGAGCTGAAATGTTTTTATACTATCCTACATAGATCAAGCTTCAATATCCTCTAATTTTACTGTGATGTTTTATTTTACTGGGGTCCGTTGATTTCCGTATATATATATATATATATATATATATATATATATATATATATATATATATATATATATATGTGTGTGTGTGTGTGGGTGTGTATGTATATACGGAAATCAACGGACCCCACCAAAATAAAACATCACAGTAAAATTAGACGATATTGAAGCTTGATCTATGAAGAATAGTATGAAAACATTTGAGATTTTACTCCGTTAGTAGATAGAAATGTATAAGAAAAAAAGTATTAGAGAGATCAATGAGAGAGAAGAGAAAGAAACGGAATAATTGGAGAAAATCATGGGTGTGTTCAGTAGCTACTACATACATATCTATGTATGGGGTGTTAACATACAACCGGGTTCGTTGGTCTATATGCTGCTTTCTGTTCAGATATTTGCCTGTATATGATTTTGTATTTTTCTGTCTAGGTGTCGGCTGGAAAAATCACAGGCTGAAAGATCGTAGGCTTCCCAAGATACTCCCCTGGATTAACCAAATGTGATATATTTTCCAACATATTCTCATGTAAGAAGCAGTGCAGTTATTCATAAGGAAAGTTGTAATTAATGCATGCACAATTTGAAAGCTACAACATCAATTCTTCCTAGTTAGCCAGTGGAAGTTTCAGTCAACACATGAATGTGGGCTTTCGTATATATCATCTTTAATCATTACATTGAATTATTGTCGTAATATTATTATAATAATCATATTACAAATGCTATTTAAAAGTGCGATCTCCAATATGTTTTATTGTTCTCCCGACGTCGTCTTGACCCGAAATATATCTAAGAATTTCACTCCTTCCGTAAACAGATGCATTCAAATTAAATTGCGTCAACACAAATATTTTGAGCAAAACCAGAATGATGCCTCATTTGCTTATACGTATTCCAACACAGGAAGTGACGCACAGAGACTTACCGCATATGCAAAAAATACAGACATCCAAACTCCACATCTCATAAGCAACCTCACAAACGCCTTCAAGCATTTATTGACACACACACACACACACACACATACGCACACTCAGATACATACACAAACACACACGCATACACAAACACACACACAAACACACATATATATAGAGAGAGATAGATAGATAGATAGATGTATATATATATATATATACATATATATATATACATATGTATATATAGATATATTTCTTTATTTACCTTAAAGGCATAAAAAGAAGGGACAAATACAAAGGGGGAGTTTACATAAAACCGAGTAAAAAGGGTATAAAATGAAAATAATCGAAAACAACCTCAAAAGGGAGGGGTCGTGATGGGGGTTGCACACGAAAAAGTGTGCAATCCTTTGCCCGGGGAGCACATTGAGAAGGTGCTCCCCTCTCCTTCACTTCTTTACCTACAGGATGCTATACAGAGAAGGCCCATTTACACGAGCCATTCTCGCCACTATCACCCACCTTTCATAAAACTGCCTGTGGCCAAGCACCTCTCTCTCCATTCTTATCCTTCTTCCGAAGTGATATCGGAAGAAGTAGACCAGACTATGGCCAGAGAGGAAGTTGCCTGACCTCAGACCTTTCAATCGTGCCCACCAAATAACCTCTTTCAACATGGCTATTACGCACAGAAAAACCGCATTTGCTTCTTTTGTGAAAAGGGTAGGCGGTTTGATTGTCATCACGGACTCGGCGGTCAATCGAATCGGCGCCAGCCGCGACAGCAGTCGTTCGGCGTAGCCCCACAGATCAGCCACGCCCGGACATTGCACTAATGCGTGCGCAACGGTTTCTTCGTGACGCACGCATCTAGGGCAAATATTTTTCGAGGGATCCCTGCCCGGGCGCCCGTGTCTGTAGAGCTTTTCTCGAACGGGTAGAGCCCCCCCCCCGGTAGCACTGCCAAACCAGTGACTTCTGGAAGTTGTCCATTGGTCCCGGGCCGAAAGTCCTACCGAACAGGCTGGCCAGTTTGTCGTCTACCAAAACCAGCGACTCTCCAAGGGTGTCATCGCCCCTGCTAGCCACCAGCCCTGTATAGAATGACGAGGTGGATTCTCCACCGATGGCCGGGTCCGCTTGCCAGAGAGCCCTGAGCGCCTGGGCACACTCAGTGTGCCAGTCACCCAGTTTTCCGGATCTTTGCTTGACCCTAGGACTGCAGCTCGGTGAACGAGACGAGTCTCGGAAAGGCTCGTCTCACGAACGGAGCCCACACCGGTTGACCAGTGAGGAATACCTGTAGGTTCCGTAGCCTTAATGCGTGCCTACGCATCATCAACCACGGCATCCCCAGCCACCCTTTCGAAGGTTGTTGGCAGCAGATGGATCTTCTCACCATAGGAGGGCGCTTTTTCCAAAGAAATTGAAAGAGCATGCGTTCCATGGTGGTGAGTGTTTCCTTAGGGCAAGGTACGACAGTCAGGCGGTAGTAGGTGACGGACGTTATGTAAATGTTCGCCACCTCCGCCCGACCTTTCACGGACAGCTTACACTTGTCCCATTTCTGGGTCAGTGCAAACACCCTCGCTCGTAACCTCGCCCCAGTTCTTTTCCACCTGGAGGTCCGGTCCAAACCAGACCCCAAGCAACTTCACCGGGCCCTCCGTCCAGTGTCCGACGACACCGTCGGAAGGCATCGGTCTGCCTCTCCACGTTCCGAGTTACAGCCCGATGGATTTTTCCGGGTTCAGTTTCGCTCCTGACAACCTTTCGTATTCCTCCAGTAAGGTACCGATCGCCTCGATCTCCGGTTCGGTCGATACCATTACTGTTACGTCATCGGCGTAGGCCGACACCGCTTTGCTCAATCCTGGTTCCAGGGGGATACCCTGCAACAACTCCAACTTCCTCAGTAAAGGCTCGAGAGTCAATACGTAGAGAAGGGAGGAGAGAGGGCACCCCTGTCGAATGGATCGTGTGATTTCGAACGGCTTCGAAAGGTAGCCGTTCACCTTGATCCTAGAACAGTTGTGGTTGCTATGTAAGGCAGTGATCCAGCCTCTGAAAACAGGGCCGAACCCAGCCGCCGCTAGCACCGCATCCAGGTAACCATGGTCGACCCTATCGAACGCCTTAGACTGATCCAAATTGATCAGGGTCCCACCGAAGCCTGGTTTGTTGCCAACCATCTCTATGATGTATTGCATGAGGTGGAGGTTGTCGTGAATGTACCTCTATGGGATAGCACATGTCTGCGCATCTCCCACCAGGCTACCCACGACAAGCGCCAACCTCTTTGCTAACACCTTGGCCAAAATCTTTAACTCTGTGTTTAGCAGGGTTATGGGCCGAAAATTATTTATACTATCCCCCTTGTTCTCGTCCTTGCTCACCAGCGAGACTACGCCCTTGGCTACAGAACAAGGAATTCTCCCGTTCTGCTGCCAATTGCAGTAGACTGCTTCGATGAGTTCGGAGAAGAAGACCGGCATTGCCAAATAAAGTTCGTAAGGTATTCCATCGAGACCTGGAGATTTGCGTTTGCTGCATTGGCTCAGCGCATCCCCGATCTCATCAACCGAGATTGGTCCCTCGCAGGATTCTGCCTCTTCGCTCTATAGACGCGGCAGGCCGTCGAGGTATGGACCGAAATCCACGTCCCCGCCCGGACCCCCGCCTCCCCCGAACAATCGGGAAAAGTGCCTTTGAAAGGTCTCGCAAATCTGCTTAGGCTCCCGGATCACCCGCCCATCCTCGTCTTGCAAAGACCAGATAGTGGATCGATTTCCACTCTTAGCTTCTGTCACTAGGGCCCAGCCAACGGCTTTGGCCCCCTCATTACCTAGAGCACGTATTTTACTTCGAATGACGCAGCCTTCGTGCTTTGCATCGAAAAACTGGCTCAAGGCCGTCCTCGATGCCAGCACTCTGGCCACATCTTCGCTCTTGATTGCCTCTTCTAATTTACCTGTTAATTCTTTCTCGTTCCTATTCCTATCGGAAGCTAACATCTTGCTATAACTTATTGATTCTGTTCTAATCTCTCTTTTGAGAGATGCCCACCATCGGTTGTTGACGATTGCACCCATCAACCTCTCCTTAACTAATCTGCTAATTCGGTCTCTGTAAGCCTCTTTTGCCGGTAAAGACGAATTAAGTTTCCAGTAACCGGGACCCTGTCTATGTGTTCTCTCAAGGTTGACTACGCATGTCACTAATTTGTGATCTGTATAGCCAACCGTGAGCATTTCTGGACAGCTTAATATGTCCCTATCCTTACTTCTAACTAAGAATCGATCTAAGTACGATCTACATTGACAACCATGGTTCGTCCAAGTCCAGGTTGGCACAGTTGGAAAATCTAGTCGATATCTATCGACCAATTTAAAACGGTCGAGTAACCCCTTGAGGCTGTTGCACCCCCGATCTATTAGGACATGCTCCTGCATAGTCCCAACGTGCATCTAGGATGTCATTCCAGTCCCCCGCTAGAAGCAGGGAACGCGACGTTCCCAGAAAAGTCTCCAGGCGTTGGAAGAAGTCGGGTCGTTCAGCGTCGAAAAAGGATTAGACGGCGACCAGTCTCAAGGCCGCACCTCCACTACTGCCAACGTCTAGCACCAACAAACGACCTTCCGGGTCCGAGTGAACAACCTATACGGCAAGACCCAGGTGTTTTTCCAGCAGTACGACAACCCCACCCCCACCTCCAGGTTGACAGAGAGATGCGTGCACCTCAAAGTCATCGAAGGTAGGGGTCAGCTGCTGCACGACGCTGATCCAAGTCTCACAAATAACCATTACATTTATACCACGTGACCTGAGGTCATTTAGAAGCTTTGCTTGCTTCCAAGTTGAGCCCAGGCCACGTGCATTGAAACATCCTACTCTTGACACATCCATGTGGGCGGCAAAGCCAAAGGAGAGTGTAGAGACTTACCCTTCTGCTTCCCGGGGTTCGGGTCGCACGACTTCCATGGGGTCGGGTGTGTGGGGTGAAGGGGTGTATTGTGGTGGTGTGGGATCGTCAGTGTGTGGTGGGGTTGGGGTGTTTGGAATTGTGTTGGGAGGGGAAGGGGAGGGGGAAAGCTTTTTAGGAGGACGCGGTTTATGGGTTTGACAGAGGGTGGTCCTACGTCCTCCTTAAAATCCTTTTTTAGTTTTCGGTAGAGGTTCATTGGGATCTTTATTAATTTTAAATGTGGGTAGTTTTCTGAAGAAACAAAGTTTACCCCTTCGGTACAAACCGAAGGGTTATTGTTTATGAGTTCATTTAATTTATTATTGTTTCTGTTGATGTAAGTATAGTGTAATGTCTTTTTTTCGGATGGTGTGAGTGTTTCGAAGAGGGGAGGGCAGGTTTGGTTTTGTTTGTTGCTGGAGGGGTGTTTTGTGTTTTGTTGGATTGTGTTGACATTTGGGTAGGGGTTGTTTGGCCTTGTGTGTTTTGCACATGTTTTCTTTTTTTCCTTTTGATCTGTCTGATGGACTCCGTTTCTTCCTCCGAATTCGTTGGGTTATCTTCAGTGTTGGAGGGAAGAGGTATGTTTGCTGGTAATGTTTCCGTGTTGGTTTTCTTTGTGGGGGAGATGGATGTCACTATGTTAGACTGTGTTGTGTGTTGTGGCTGCGGTGGTTGTGTTGTTTTATTGAGTGAGGGGTTGGGTGGGACTGTGTTTTGTTTTTGGGTAATGTGTTGTGTCTGTTTGTGTTGTGGTGGTGGTGTAGTTTTACTGAGGGACGGGTTGGGTGGGACTGAGTTTTGTTGTTTTGTTTATCTGTTGTCGTGGTGGTGGTGGTGGAGCTGGTGTTGGTAGCAGGGTTTTCTTCTTGTTGAGTTGGGGACAAGCCGCCTTCAGGTGCCCTATGCCTGCACAGATATGGCAGGACGGCCTTCTCCCATCCACGCTAATGTTTATATACCCGTGGCCCTCTAATAGGATTCTGTCGGGTATTTGGGCAATGCGTTCAGGCATCATTTGCACTACAAGTTCTATACATGTTCCACTGAACGCATTGCCTGTGGTTTTCCCAATGGAAATCACGTTGTCATTCGCTGGATCGATGAAGCCAGCTATGAGCCAGCAGTAGTCCACATCTGGCATCATCGCATCCAGCCATATGCACTCAGTTCTTTTACCCATATAAGATGGATAAAAGGTAAAATTTGTCTAACAAATCGGCAACAAAGCATATTTTTTTGCCGCTGATTCGTTCTTCATAATGATCGCTAGGCTTCCATACAGCCTGTCTCTTCTTATGACAGTGGCTTCATTAAGTACTTCTGTAAGTACTGCTTTAATTTCTGCTTGTGTTGGTTGTTGAGGTTTTATCAGATGTTGGTGATGGTGCGGAAAACAACCGTCCGACTTTCAATATCTTTGGTGAGTTCTTGGGGCATTTTTACCGATAAGATTCCATTTTCCCCTTGAGTTATGTATTGTTTGGCGTTTTTTATTCTTTGTGCCACATCTGAAATATTTTCAGGTATATATGTTAAAGATTTCTTTGTTGTTTGTGCAAATGAAATATTATTGGTGTTGACTTTGTCGTCTGGTTTGCTTTCTGTTATGATGTTGTTTTCAAATGTTATTTTTGTGTTTGTTGTTTCTTTGTTTGTGGTATTAATATTGTCATGCAATTCTTTCAAATCGTTGTTGTTGTTGGACATAATCTCCAGATTTGTGTTTTCGTCATTTTTCTCCGCACATTCGTCTGTTTTTATTTTATTTTTTCTTTCCTTCTCTATGAGGTTAGTTGGGAAGGAGGGGGGGGGGGGACTAAAGCGTGCGAGCTTACAACTCTTACCGCTGTCCCCCACCTCTATTTTCGTTAGCTTCGTTTAAAATTTCTGCTAGACGATTGACATTTTATGCCACAAAATTTTTAAAAACAGGTCTTTCACCCCTGGGAGGTTGCGAAGATGAGCTGACCCACCGCCTGACAGTTCAGACGGGGGGTCAAGCTACACAATAGTATCAAAATTAAAATGTAACTTACAAAATTTCCACAATAAATTGGAACAAAACTTCTGCGCAAAGTGAATTACGACTACGCTGTAGAACAGACGACAGCTAGATTAATGTATGTAATAATAGATAGATAGATAGATAGATAGATATATATAGAAGTAGTTACAGAACAGTTTGTTCACCATACCGACAGGAATTGTTTCACCTGAGCGGAGCCGCAGCTCATCCTCCTGTATGGTTAAATAACTTTTGTGTAACCACTTCTACCTAACACGTCCCATGGACAGAGTGCTCTACCACTACGGATATTACCTTCCAGTGTTCTACCACTATATATATATATATAAACGGAAAAAAATGAAACGAAATTTCATTTCTCACTCTTAGTACGGCTGTTACTTAAATATAAGAATGTATACGTACATACATATATGTATACAGACGTACAGTAGTATGTATATATATATACATACATGCTCATATATATAAATATGTGTGTCCGTATGGATTTACCGAACATTTATTGTAATGCTCGCTGTGTTTGTAAACAAACAACCCAAATTAAGCCGTACAGTGTTTAGCTACCATGGTTGCTCTTTTGTTCAACACTGACAAAGGAACGATGTACTAGTTTCAAGCTTATTAACTATCGTCAGCACCGTATACCTTCCTGCCAGGAGATTGAAACTAGTACATCGTTCCTTTGTCAGTGTTGAACAAAAGAGCAACGATGGTTGCTAAACACTGTACGGCTTAATTCGGGATGTTTGATACAAACACACCGAGCATTATAATAAATGTTCGGTGAACACAGACGTACATATATATATGTGTGCATGTATGTATATATATATATATATATATATATATATATATATACATACTACTGTACGTCTGTATACATATATGTATGTACGTGTACATACTTATATATATATATATATATTTCCCACATCTTACGTTAACTATTATTCCCATTTTGACGCTTTTCGCTGCAGTGTTTTCTATACCTTACATTGATATATTTATACTCGGATTTTTCCTCGAGTGCTTAAATTATTTTTGACTAATGCCGGTTTCTATTTATAAAACACTGCGATAATATTGCATTTTGCTGAACTCCTTACTGTAGAGTTTTTTTCGGAATGTTTTTGACTGTTGTTTCTTGTAAACAAACTTTCGTCTCATTCTGACGTCAATAGCCATTTTTTCCTCATGTGCGTTTTTTCGTGATCACGCATGATGTTGGACTGATAAGCTTTAGAATTCCCTTTTTGGCATATTAATCTGTGATAATCCTGGTTATCGAATTGAGCTCTGCTGATGATGAATTCCAACCGTGACCATCTCCGTTGAAAGTTTTCATGAAATAGTCTTACGACTATACAGAGCATTTGAAGTTTTTCCAAATTGAAGGATAGGTATTTTGAACTTTATTTTATCATAAGTTAAGACTCTATTGATTTTCCCTGGATTTCACTGAATTCTGTGGATGAATTTATATCCTGATTCTCTTTGAGATGAGTTTAAATTATTTTCCCACATCTTACGTTAACTATTATTCCCATTTTGACGCTATAGTCACTTATATACTATGGAATGCTGTTTGCTTTTCGCTGCAGTGTTTTCTATACCTTTCATTTATATATTTATACTCGGATTTTTCCTCGAGTGCTTAAATTATTTGTGACTAATCCCGGTTTTTATTTATAAAAAACTGCCATAATATTGCATTTTGCTGAACTCCTTACTGTAGAGTGTTTTTCGGAATGTTTTTAACTGTTGTTTCTTGTAAACAAACTTTCGTCTCATTCTGACGTCAATAGCCATTTTTTCCTCATGTGCGTTTTTTCGTGATCACGCATGATGTTGGACTGGCCAGCTTTAGAATTCCCTTTAGAATTCCCTTTCTGGCACTATTATTCCCATCTTGACGCTATAGTCACTTATATACTATGGAATGGTGTTCGCTTTTCGCTGCAGCGTTTTCTATTCATTTCATTTATATATATATATATATATATAGAAAGATTTGAATGGATACAGTTTAGTTGAAAGGAATTTATTGACACGTGTTTCTATAACAGTTACATAACCTAAAACAGCTATCTACAAACTTTTAGTTATGCAGACATTCAATATTTCAATGTTATTATTTACTGTCATTTCATCAGAATAATATTACTGAGGACCTATTTAGTTTTTATAGAGAATATTAGGAGGGAGGGGTGAAGTTGTTAGAAGAATAGTTGAAGGAGTGGTTTTTCGATAGCAGTGAGAATTCTTGGTGGCAGTGAGTAATTAGATTCCCATCTGTTGTTTTGACATTTTTTATGGAATATATTATTGGTTATTTTTCTAAATCTATAGAAGGATTAGAGATAGTAAAGATATGCGTGGTTGGTTTTTTGTTTTTGCACTTAACATTCAGACTTAAATTTTTCTTTCAAGTGTACGTATTCTTTCACCCACGCATTCACACACAAATATATTTGCACACCTCTACAAAATACATATACTCACAATTCACATATTCATACTTACATATATACATGCATACACATATATATACACACATGTATTCATGTACATACATACGCGCTCATGTGTATACATTTTCATACTCAACTTATCTTTATATATACACACGTATAGACACACACATATATACATACATACTCTAGTCCATGTGTACACACGTACGCATACATACACATCCACATACACATACATACATACACATATATATATACATATATACATACACATATATATATATATATATATACATATACCCACACACACACATATACACATACACACATATATATATATATATATAAGCACTTTAATACATGAATACACTTACGTCTAACTATACACATCAAACATATATATATATTTACTTATTTATATACATTTTCACATATATATACATACTTATGGACGTTTTTAGACACATTCATTATCGCATATTTGTACCTATTCTCATCAGCATATCTTTTCATTATTAGTATGGTAATTTAAGGTTATTAATATATGTTGAGAAGAGATTGTTTTTATATTTTTCTAACTAGATTAAGGTTTATATAGTTGGGGGATGTCCCTCTTTTATGTAATATTCGGCCTGTAGTGGGAAAGAAGGGTTTTAGTTCTGTGACGGCAGAATAATGTTCGTTCAATTCTGTTATTCAGCAGTTTCTTCTTGTGTGTGATTATGTAATAAATCTCAAGATTACACAATTTGCAGAAATTTTGGCTCCTGGAAAAGCTTTGGGTTTTAGCTAATTTTTCCCATTTTAGGGTAAACTTTTGATTGCTATCCCTGAGCGTCCAAGCTTTTTCTGCTAAAGTTGTTACATTTCTTTGGCTCTGGTGTTTTATTGAGTAAGAATGCCTATACAATCGAGATTTAAACGATGTTGCCGTTGATCCCACGTAATACCACTCGTTGCCTCCGGATTTAATGGTACACTTATAAATAATATTTTTTTCCAGGCAGTTATTGCCGAGGGGGCAGTTGTCAGGATAGGTGCAGTTACAGTTGTGTACGTTGGGTTTTCTCTGGAGTAGTATTGCGGACGAACTTAGGTGTGGTTTATTTATGTTCTGTAGTGTATTGTCTACTGTTTTTTTGGGGTTCTTTGTACTTAAGTTCTTAGTGTTTTCGTTTAACCTTCCAGTATTGATCTTTTTTATGTGTTGTTCAAGGTTTAACGCTGTAGAGTATGACAGTCTTATAGTGGTAGGGTTTAGGATTTTGTGGTATTTGTGTGATGTGGGAAAATGTCTTTTAATTATTTTAAAGAAGAGTACCGGTAAATTTGTACTAATGGAGCTATTGTATTCGGGGTTATACCATAAGTACTCTTTGCATCGCTTTCTATTAGTTTTGTTTGTTGGTTTACTGGTGTGCATACTATGGTAGTAAGTGTGGTTTGGTGTTGTGTTATTATATCTACCTATGTGGGATTTATTTTGGGTGTTTTGATTGTTCCCATCTATGTACTCTATTTTGTTGAGGTAGCCTGCTTTACTAAGGGCGTTATCGTAGTACTCGGCGTGTTCCTTAAATACTTGTATGTTAGAAGATAGACCCGAGATTCTAAGGGAAATATTTTTAGGGATAGATTTAATTATAGAGATGGGGTGGTTAGACCCAACATTTACGTATTTGAGATTTTCATTCAATTTATGAAACGGTTTAATCAAACCAGAGTTTAAATTGAGTGTGACATCCAGGAAGTTAACTACTTTAAGGTTGTATTCATATGTTATAGTTAGTCCTATTTCGAGTAGTAGTTTTCTTATATCTTTGCGTAGTTTTTCTAGTTTTTGGTTATTAAGGTTTTTAGCTAGGAGGAGAACATCGTCGCGGTATATTCCGCCGTGGAGATTGCTGAATTTTTCATGGAGTCTAAAGGCGATAAATAACCCCACAATATCAGTTATTTCCGCCGAATCGTTAGAGCCCATTGTTATGTCAAAGTTAGAGGGTCTATCTTTACGTACCCAATAACTGTTCTCAAATTTGACTATAGTTTTCCTAGCTTCTAATATAATCTTAATTTCATCGTTTGTAAGGTCAGAGTTATCCTTAGCAAACTTAATGGCTCTATTCAAAGTTTCAGGTGATATCGATGAGTAATATTCATCGATATCAAACTGGATAAACTTAGATTTATTCTTATTGCTAATGCTATTAAACCATCTTATTGCTTCTTGGGTCTTCCCCCAGAGTTTAATGTTAACCTTAGCCTTAATTTGGGGGATGATTCTATCTAAGATATATTTGCTTATTTTACCTATATCTGATTTAGAGGGGCAGATTAATCTTATTTTAGGGTCATTATCAAAGTTTACCTTGTGGTCCTTAAGATTGAAGGTGGGTACCGCCGGTAAGAGTGGTCCTGTCCTATCTTCGATTCCGAGATTTTTCACTATTTCGCATGCCTCATCATTGATGTGCTTAAGGGTTACTTCACTCGTTTTTCTATATTTTTTATGTAATTCTTTTCGAATGAAGTTGTTGTATGTAGTGCAATCCATAGTGTACAGGTTTGATGTTTTGTCCGCTTTTACTACAATTCCTTTGGTGTTTTTAAGGTCGTCCAGTAGTTTTTTTATATCTTTCTGTAATTTGCTGTTGGTGTTGCGTCCTTTGAATTTAATTTTAAGGATTAAGTTCATAAGGTCCTGCTCAAATGCATCTAATAGTGGGTTGGTGGGTGGGTTTTTACAAGTCCTAAAACCGAATTTGTTGTTTACACCACTTTCTAATGTTGAGTTCATACGGCTTCTATCATAGTGGAGCGTTTTCCACCTGACACGTCGAATGAATTCATTAGTTTTTTGAATCATGCTCAATAAATATTCCTTTCTACCTTGGGTTGGTATGTTTTTGAGTGACATATCCAGGTAGTGTTTTTCCATTGTTGTGGTTGCGTTTGCTGTGTGGGTTGCTCGACTTTACAGGAGGTAAATATATATATATATATATATATATATATGGTGGCTGCCAACTCGTTTTCGATGGTCCACACGTAATGAACCGCCACAAACCACAGCGAAAGCAGAATTGCATCAAAAAAGGTCTTGCTGTCCATGTGGTGGGATTACAAAGGTGTTGATTATGTTGAGCTACTTCCAAGTAACCAAACAGTCAATTCAGATGTTTACTGTCAATAACTAATGAAACTGGAGGAAGCAATCAAAGAAAAACGGCCAGAATTGGCAAATCTAGTGACAACACTAGACCCCTCACATTTTGCTAACACGTAAACACTTTATTGGGACTTTGTTGGGAAGTGATGTCACATCCACCATATATTCCTGATCCTGCACCATATGATTACCATTTATGTAGAAGTTTGCAAAATTCTTTGAATGGTAAAAGCTTCAATAATGATGATGACCTGAAATCACACATGCTTCAACGAGGACATTTCCTATTATCGAGGCTAATTTAGTGGATCTAGCATTCACCACGACCACTCACACCACGGAACATGTTTCAATCTTCCCCACAATGCTGAGGTCGTCACTCCAATTGGGAGGATCTTCAGAGGTCTCGAACAAAAACTTCCCTCCCTAACACCCCTACCACAGAGGTCCAATTAGTTCATCCCGTTCGCATTTAGATCAGAATCATCGTTCCTTCCAAATACTTCTTTCCATAATACATTACCGGTGCTAACATATGCTTTGAAATCGGTCAGTAGAATACATGACTCTGTCTTACCTAAATGAAAATCGCCTGTGACTTCTCGAGGAAGGATCTATGTTTGAACACTGACTATGTCTAGCCGGTAGTATAGGGGGTTCTTTAACATATTTCTGCTCCTTACCAGTAAGGATTTTCAGGTCCGACTAACCAAATGTTAACATATGTGCCCTTCTAAACCATAATTGGGGTCTCGTGATACGCAAAGTTTGTGTGTCTATCTTAATCCTCCCAATAGGTTGCAGACGCTTCAGCAGATAATTCGACATCAGTGCGTGACTGCAATACATTTCGAGAATTGTTCTATCTATATAGGACCCAAATACATCCTTTAGTAATCAATGCGAAGGTTGATGTCGTAGTATTGCTCATATTGAAGCTGAATATACTGCATTTATTGAAGTCTTATTTGCACCATGCATCAGTTTAATTAGTTTTGCAGATCTGCAAAATGTAGACGTTTTTCAAGTTGGCTCATAATCGCTTCATCGTAAGTACACCGAGATTTATTCTGAGAGATGATATTGTCACCCGTTCCTTCATTTCTCGTAATACCTTAACATTGCTTATTAATTTACATCCTAATAAGACGAGTTTCTATTAAATACCTACTGCCTGTTGGTATATATCGTATTTTGAAAATTCTCAACAGTTTTGAAATATTTTAAACATAATTCAGCAACCTTTATAATTCCCTGAAATTTCACAAAGGGAAACATAAATATTCCTTATGGGAAAAGGAAAATACATACTAAATATTACTAAACTCAATATTGCCCCAACGTTTTCTTCCTTTTGCCGCAATAATGTATGTACCTCCATAAACATTCCAATGAAAGCATTGCCAGTAGCCTCCATATAAAATATTTGTTTCAACACACTTCACATATTATATTTAAGGCTAACAACATGTTTGTGTGCAGTAGCCATAAACGTAGTACAATCACCATCGCCGAAGCTGAGTGTTTTTTATAGTTCGTAAGTGCTAAGTAGATTTCATCATAAGCTGTGCAAGAAATGCAATTTCGCTCTGAACATGAAAAAATCTGTCATAGAAAAGTCAGACCATATCAACAAAGACCAATGTAACACATTGCAGCAATTTGGTATTATATTATTTATTTCTTCTTTCAACCAATAAAACAACATTGCAAACCTTAGACTTTGGGGAGTTCGTACGAAAGTGTGTCTAATATTTTGTTCATAAATAGTGTCATTGTATTTCTTTTGATTTTCCCAAAACGTCATTATTATGAAAGCGAAACATTTAATGATTTTAGTAGGATGAAACGTTAGAGCAGAAATATGCTCTTATATTTCGAAGAGAAGATTATTTCATCGCCACTCGTATGATAAAATAACATTTCAAAAATAATCTATTGGGCTAATTATAACAATAAATATGGTAGATTTCATAACAATACACACAGAAAAATATTTTTGTAAATTGCCATATAACTGTATCACATTAAAATCTGTCCCTCAGAATAGAAACATTTTACACATGTATTTACCAATACAACAATCATTACCAGCAAGAAAGAAATGTCACAAAAAAAATAGCTATGATTCCAATGATTTAAAAATTCATTTTGAAAATTTATTTCGCTATACATGAGGAAACGAAGTGTATGAAAATATACTGTGACAATAAATGGCATGCTTAACTTCATAAGACAAGAGTCATATTTCTACCACATTTTGATAAGCTACTTAACGAGTTTTAGATTATCGCATCAGACAAAGCATCTACAAGAGGACGTGTGACGACAGTGACTGTGATAACTGCATAAGATTGCTTTTGCCCAGTATTTACCAGAACAAAATTTGACATATTGATATATAGTGACAGCAACATCTGCCAAAGAGGGTACTAGCGGAATATCAATGGGGGATCAGAGTAGACTAATCTAAAACTGAAGTAATATTCTCATTATGTGGGGCTCAAGAAAATTATCATCAAACGTAGGAACTCCATGCTGCCTTCGTACAAGTATCCGAGGAATTCCATGAAGATCAGGGCAGTACTCATCAGTACGTTCTAACTGAATAGTTGTCAAGGCGTGTTTATTTACATTAACTGACAATATTAGGGTGTTTTATTTGAGCCTTGCACACGACTAGTTGCATTACATTTATGAAAACAGAATTTGCTCAATCACACTAAATCAAGTATAGCATTACGTTGACACACGTATAGAGGTGTATCTAGATGTATGTTATATAATGTTTCTTTATTCTCACAATATGACACAAATACACACGCACCTTTACGTACACACGCATACACCTAAATCAAACAATTTTAACCCCCAGAACAGTGTGTCAAATAAAAAGGGGGTTTAATTTAACATTTATCCGTGACGACAGTCATATCTGACTCATCAGTAAATACTGAGTATGTGTAAATTACATGGATTTTGATGCAGCTTCTCAGTCGAGAAGCACGGCTCGCTATTAAACAACCACCCGTCATAAAGCATTCCAGTTTATGGATAAAGCAGTACAGTTGTTTTGTACATACAATCTATGTAATACACTCTAAATGTTTCTCGTACTAAACAAAACATGCACAGTTTTCTCTCTTTCCCCATTATAATTCAACTCCACCTTTTGTATATTTCTATGTAAGTTAGAATATTATATCCTTATTGGCGTTCCTTGGGTTAAACACGAAAGCATTAGCGTGCACGTACTTCGAAATACTGAGCATTTATCCTTCTACGGTGACCGTTAGTGGGGGTGGATGATTCCTATAAGGTTACCTCTAGACGGATATATATAGATACACACACACACACTCACACATTTTTATATGTATATATATATATATATGGAAAAGGTAAATAACAACACAAATAGCAACACAATCGGTACAGTATATGGAAAGAATATATTAGGTTAAGCTTGAAATAACAGGAAGAGGGTCTTGATATTTCGGAAGGTAGTAAGCTAGTACTTCATGAAAAGAAAGAATGAGAAATTAGAGTGATTGAAGGGGGGGGGGGGGTAGAATTGGAAAAATAACAGGTCCATTCGTGTTGCCATCTCTTGAAAAACTGTTGATGTTGGGGGTTTGTGTATTGCATATTTTTAGAAAAGTGCATGATATATATATATATATATATATATATATATATATAGCTACATAATTCTGGGTTGAATCGGAGATAACCAGAGTAAGTAAGGTACTCAATACATAGCAGAGTATACAAGTTTTAATATAGATGAGATTCTACAGGACTAAAACTGTTTCATTCTTTAGAAATCATCAGGAATCGGGATATCAAAAAATAAATATGGCATTTATAGGCCTCTTCAGGTGGTAGGAGAGAGTAGTAAGTGTGATGGGTAGAGGTCATTGCTTGATAGAAAAGGGAATTCATTAAAAGCAAATTCTTTAAAGCTATAATTTATATTTAGGTAACAAAGCAGAAAGAATTCTATAAAGAAGTTCAGAATGGGGTGCCACTCCTTATTTTTAAGTTTCTCTTAAGCTAACATTGCCTATATTTCAAGTGTCTATAAGATCATTGGAGGTCAGTCATGGTTGATGGATTTAAAGAAAAGGAAAATGCTTTAAAAGCTAATTATTTAAGGTTCTACTTAGAGAAAGGCCTAGATAATTCTATAGACCAGTTCAAAATATTGAGTGCCTATCATACCATTATATTCAAGTTTCTCTTAAGCTATATTCCAAATGTCAACAGACACATTCACAAACACACAAACTCACACACCACACCCCCCAACACACACATACATATATATATATATATACACACACACACATATATATATATATATACACATACACACATATACACATATATATATATATACTTACATACATATATATATATATATATATATATATATATATATATATATATATTTATATATATATGTAGGAGGTGAGTTTTATTGTAGTACAATAAAGCAATGCAGATATCGGATAAGAAGCACTCTACAGTTTGTAGGACTGGAGTATACATAATATATAAGAACAAAAGATGGTTAAAAGAGTTCCATGTATTTTATTATGCGCATTTCAAAAACAAACATCATCATGCAATAATATTTGTGTTTTCATCAGATAAAACAGGAGGACATGATATGAAGGTTAAAAAACACTTGTGGATAGTTCAGTTTTAAATCAACATATGAGAAATAAAATATCTTTCCCAATATCACACACCAATCTAAAACCACTTCTCATATGTTGATTTAAAACTGAACTAACCACAAGTGTTTTTTAACCTTCATATCATGTCCTCCTGTTTTATCTGATGAAAACACAAATATTATTGCATGATGATGTTTGTTTTTGAAATGCGCATAATAAAATACATGGAA
>OZ024741.1:378249930-378409930 GCA_964016885.1 Eledone cirrhosa | reverse complement strand
GCAGATGTGGATCGTCTTTACTTTCTTGGAACTGAAGGAAGCCGTGACCTGATCCAATTTGAATTTACTTACAAGACCACAACTATTGGACTGGCCAAATATTTTGAAACAACAAACGTATGTATGATACAAAACATGAGAGAAGTAAGAAGCTTCATTCTTATTTGAAGAAGAGCAAAATATATACTACTGATCTTATGCTTGATGCCCAGGTTGGACACATTGAGGAAGTTGTTGCAATTAATACTGCTAAGCAGATACAATTAATGGCAAAAGCAAAAGAGAAGAAAACAATTAATATGTGGTCCCTAGTAAACACGCTGATGTTGACCAAAGGCACAACCGTCAGTGTCTACGTAGTTCAGCGCTAAAAAGAGAGAGCAAAGGCTTCATCTTAGCTGCCGAAGATCAAAGCTTACTGAAACGGAATCACCTGGACAATGTAATGAGAACTGGAGTAAATCTAAAGTGCCGATTCTAAAACATTGAGTTTGAAAGAGTGGTCCACCTAGTTTCTGGATGTAAAGTTTTAGACCCAGTTGAGTACAAATATTGACATGGCATAGTTGACCAATATAGACATTGGCTTATATGTTAGCTTATGAAATCAAAGTTGCTGTCAGTGGTAAAATCATCACCCTGAGGCTGTAACTGAAGGAGAAAAAGTAACAATTATTTGAGACTTTCATGTACATACTGACCGGACCATAAAACCTTATGGACCAGATATTATTGTAAAAGACCAACAAAGCAAGGTATGTTTATTGATTGACATGAGCATCCCATGTGATCACAATATCACGGCAAAATAATTATGTGATTGACAGTAGGGAGCCAATGCTGAATATTGTACTGAAGTAGAAGACAAGAGACCAGGGGATGTCCAAGGATGAAATAACAAGGAGGAAGAGCAACCTCCATGAAACATCCCTTCATAACACCTTCTTTAAGAAAACGGAATTTAGAGATCCACAGACATGGAACTGGTTAAAAAGAGGAGACCTTAAACAAGCTACAGAAAGAATGCTAATGGCCACGCAAGCGCAAGCCCTCAGAACGAAGTGGTCTAAACACCATATTGACAAGAAGGAGGCTAGCCCACTGTGCAGGATCTGTGGAGAGAGAGAGGAGACCGTGGCTCACATTGTATCCGAGTGTAAACACCTAGCCCAGACTCACTATAAAGGCTGGAGACATGATGTGATAGGCAGGGTGATCAACTGGCATCTATTCAAAGTAAACAAGTTACTACAATCTGGGACGTGGTATGAGCATAAACCAGAGTCGGTGATAGAAAACGATCAAGTGAAGGTGATATGGGATTTTAGGATACAGCCGGACAATAAATTAGAACACAATAGGACTGACTTGGTGGTTTTGGACAAGGAAAAAAGATCGTGCCTGATTGTAGATGTAGTCTGCCCATTTGACACGACAATGCCATAAAAAGGAGAGGGAGAATATTAACCGATACCAGGATTTAAAGTCGGAGTTAAAAAGGATTTAGAACTGCGTAGAAATAAAGGTCGTCCCGATTGCCATAGGCGCACTAGGTACCATCTCAAAAGGTTTCCAATGATGGTTAGAGAAGATTAGTCCAGCCCCGCTTTTTGGAACATTTTAAAAGGCATGCTTTCTGGGTACAGCAAGAACCATCCGATACGTCCTGGATATCTGAGGTTGCAAGTAACGGTTTCATATTCATTTCAACACACTTTCCAGTTAAATACCATGAATGACTGAGACTCAAAGAACAATAATAATGGTTTCTTTATTGACTACAAGGGCGAACACGAAGAAAAACATTAGAGACGGCACAGAATAGTACAGGACGATACAGACTGGGTTTTGGTCGTGTAAACAGGTTATAACAAAATCGGGCTAGAAATCAAAACAATTCAAACAAAACAAATTCCCCCACAAGCGGGAAACCTCCTAGGGTCACTCGTGGCGAAAATCACACAAAAGAGACCACGGTCACCCTGACCACCAGGGAAAGTACCCTCTCTCACTTTTCCCACTCCTCAGTCTAAAGGCGTATACTCATAGCGGACGCGTTCATCGGACCAGACTCGCCACTTTCATCCACCTTTCAACTTACTAGAAGACAGCACTTGCCTCGCCACCCTGATTTTCCTCTTCAAGTGAAACTTGAAAAGGTTAATCAAGGATTGGTCGAAGAGGAAAGTATTCGTCTTCAACCCTTTCAACATTGACCACGACACAATCTGATTGGCCATTGCAACCTGGCAGATGAAAACTGCCTGTCCTTCCTTTTTAAAGGAGGATGGCGGGGCTATCTGCACGATAGACAGTCAATAACTAGATCCGTCCTACACGCGACAGCAGCTGTTCGACATAGCTCTACAAGTCAGCAATCCTGAAAGAGTGCGTGCATGACGGTTGCGTCGCCCTGCGCTCATCTCGGACAAGCTCGGCTGACAGCACCTGCTGGCCTGTAGAGCTTCTCCCGAACCGCCAACGGTCTCGGTAGCAGTGCCAGGCCAGTGATTTCTGGAAGTTGTCCATAGACCCCGATCTGAAAGTTCTCTTGAAGAGAGCGAACAGCTGATCGTCTTCGACGCCCAGGGTCTCCCCGAGAACATCGTCGCTCTTGCCCACCATTAGTCTTCTATAGAACGCAGAGATGGATGTTCCATTGATACTAATACCCGGCTGATAGAGGGCGGTGAGCGATTGGAGACATTCCAGCTTCCAAGCGCTATCCCTCGGTCTTTTCCTGATCCAGGACTGCAGCTCCGTCAAGGAGACGAGCTGGGCAAAAGCACGTCTGACGAACGGTGGCCACACCTGTTCACCGCCAAGGAAGCACCAGAGATGTCGCAGCCTCAGCGCATTTTCGCGCATCATCAGCCACGGCATGCCTAGACTTCCACGCACGGCTGTTGACAGCAAATGGATCGTCTGACCATGGGAGCACGCCCCTTCCACAGAAAGCGGAAGAGAAGGAGCTCCATTTTGGTCAGAGCTGGGCGTGGGCAATGTACAATGGTCAGGCGGTAGCAGATGACGGACGCAATAAATGCATTCGCCACCTCCGCCCGACCTTTCACAGACAGCCTCCTCTCGGCCCATTTCTGGGTGAGAGAGGCCACCCAGCGCGTCACTTTGCTCCAGTCTTTCTTCACCTTGAGCTCCGGACCGAACCAGACCCCGAGCAATTAAACCGGTCCTTCCGTCCAGCGCCCCATGACGCTGTCGGACGGAATGGACTTTTCCTTATGTATCTTTGCTCCTGTCACCGCTTCGTATTTCTTGAGAGCGGTGCCTAGCATCTGGACGTGTTTGGTGCTCGACACCACCACGGTGACGTCGTCAGCGTAGGCTGACAGGGATCTCCTGAATCCCAGTTCGCGTGGGACCCTCCTCGCCGTCTCCAATTCGTGCAGTAACGTCTCGAGGGCCAGTACGTAAAAGAGAGACGAGAGGCGGCAACCCTGGCGCATCGAGCGTATGATGTTGAAAAGCTGCGCAGCTGACCATTTACAATCAAAATCGAGCAGATATCGCTCTGCGTCGTAGCGAACCAGCCCCTAAAAACAAGCCCGAAGCTGGCTGCCGCTTGGACCGCAGCCAGGTACAGATGGTTGACCTTATCAAATGCTTTAGATTGATCCAAGTTGATCAGGGCCCCACCCGAGGCAGGTTCCTTAACCAACCTCTCTATCTCTCTATAATGTATCGCATAAGATGGTGGTTGTCGTGGATGGATCTGTCTGGAATGGCGCATATCTCCGCCTCTCCCACCAGATCACCGACGGTAGCGCCAATCTATTTTCTAACACCTTGGCCAAAGTCTTAAACTCTGCGTTTAGCAGATCTATGGACCTGAAGTTGTCTATAACGTCCCCCTTGTTCGGATCTTTTCTCAGCAGCGCCACCGCTCCTCGACTCACAAAACCGGGAATGCTCCCGTTCTGCTGCCATTTGCAATAGACATCTGCCAAGAGGTCGCTAAAGAAGTTAGGTACATACGCATAAAGCGCGTAGGGCAGACCATCCAAAGCTGGCGATTTACCCCTCGTGCAGTCATCGGCTTTTTGCAGCACTCTCTGCGGTCGTTAACAGCCGCGGCAGTCCGTCCAGGTATGCACCGAAGTTTATACTCTGATCCGGCCCACCGCCGCTTCCGAATAATTGAGCAAACTGCTGTTGAAAAGCCGCACACATCTGCTCGGTTTCGAGCAACATGCGCCCGTTTTGATCAGGCGAAGACCGAATTGTGGACCTGTTTCCACGTCGCGCCTCCGCCACCCGGGCCCATTGAACGTCTTTCTGACCCTCGTATCTTGGAGCACACGCTCTAGCTCTGACAACGCAGCCTTCATGCTTTGCGTTGAAGAATTGGTCGAGTGCCAATCTCGCCGCAATCACGTCGGTTGCAATGCCTGCCCTAAACGCCTCCTCTAGCGTTCTAACTAACTCTCCCTCTACTCAATTTTCCTACATTACTACTCCTTTGCTAAACCTTATCGATTCTACTCTAGTAGGCCTTTTCAGGGTAAGCCACGAACTCTTGTTGACGATCGCACCCGTCAACGCACGCTTAACTAATTCGCCAATCCGATCTCTGTATGCTTTGCGCGCCGAAAACGACGCGTTTAGCTTCCAGTAGCCGGGCCCTTGCCTATAGAGTCTAGCTAAGTCAACTTCACAGCTCACGAATTTGTGGTCCGTGTAGTCAACTACTTTAAATTGTGGACAACTTACACTAGCCTTATCTGTTTCCCTACAGTATACCTTATCTAAATACGATCTGGATAACCCGATGTGGTTTGCCCATGTCCAAATTGGCACATTCGGATAATCCAGTCTATACCTGTTAGACATTTCAAAACGTCTGAGCAGTTTGTTGAGGCTTTCACACCCTCTTGCCCTGTCTACTAGCCCCACATAATCCCAGAGTGCATCTAAGATACCGTCCCAGTCGCCCACTAACACGAAAGAGCGGGACGTTCCAAGAAAGTTCTATAGACGTTTGAAGAAATCAGGCTGTCCTGCTCCTGTTGGGTCGTAGACGAGACGGCTACCAGCCGGAAGCATTACCTTCGCAGCCGGTCACGTCTAGCTCCACCGACTTTCTTTCTGGGTCCAGGATAATGACCCGTATGGCGAGATCCAAATTCTCCGAAAAAGCACAGCAACTCACTCCGATCCTGGACGGCTGGTAGATGCGTATACATCGTATCCGCCGAAGATCGGTGCGAAGGCTCGTGCTTCGGATATTCTGGTCTCGATGATGGCCACCACATCTATGTTTAGTGACTTGAAGGCGTTGAGCATGTGGCCCTGCTTCCTTAACGACCCCGGGTCACGCGCATTTATGGTGCCTATTCTGAGTAAGGTCATGTTGAAAAGGAGTGGAAAAAGATGTTTGTTGTGGGTTTGTTTCTGTTTCGCTTGTTTGTGATTCTTGTCGTGCTGGTGATGGTGGTGTTGGGGTTAATGATGGTGATGGTGTTGGTGTTTGTGGTTATGGGGCTTATGGTGCTGGTGTGGGTGGTGACATAGCTGTCTTAACTTTTTTGTTAGTTTGGTTGTTTGTTTCGCCCTGCATTTTGTTTTTGGAGGGCGAAGGCAGAGGGATTTTCTTTTGTTTGGTATCTTTTTTTTTCTTTTTTCCAAATATAGTTTCCCAATCCTCCTCGTCGTTACAATTTGTCTCCAGTTGCGATAGGTAGGGGAGTGGAAAATCCTCCCCAGGCGTTGGTTTTGGCTGTGGTTTGGTGTATGGTGGAGGCGCTGGTGCTAATTCTGGGGTAGTTGGTGGTGGTGGTGTTGGTTTTGCTTCACTTGTTGCTGCCATTTCTGCTGCTGGTTTTGATGGTTGAGTCACTGGAGTGGGTAGGAGAGATGGCCTCAACCTTTTAGCCTGAGGGAAGAAAGCCTTTAGGTGGGTTCCTTCTCCACAAACAACAGACCTAGGCCTTCTACCATCAACGGTTACGGTGAGGTGGCTGCCGTCATTGAGGTATATCACCTCTGGAATTTCCTGTATGTTTTTGGTCCGCTTGGATTAGGAGCTGCATCCCAGATCCGGACCAGTTCTCCTGATTTACTTTTATCACCTCAATTACTTTAGTGTTGGCCTCGATGTCGGCGAGGACGGCAACCATTAGCAAGGGAATTTCAATGGCTGGCGGAACCTGGGTGACCCTGATATTACCAGCCTCTGACCACAATAGCTTGGGACTAGTGTGAACTGGTCACTTTTTAATGCGGCCATGGAGTGCTCTCTGGCTTACTGTAGTGTGCCAAAGAACATGTCGACGATTGCATATTTTTGACCAAGTCTGATGTGGGTTTTCCGAGCCCACACATGTCCCAAAGCTTTTTGTATCTGGGACTCGGATGCCTGTTCCTCTCGGCGCCTTTTAATAATTACAGTCCGATACGACACGATGCATAGGCGCCGATGCTCCATGGTATTATATGGGCGGGGTGGGGGATGACACTGTAACCATATTTTTCTACCATTCGCTTGGCTTCATTCAATTCTTCCTGGCTTACTTCATCCATTTCATTTTTGTTTGCCGCTTTAGCAAACACATTTGGTTTTGCACTGGTGTTGATGTTCTTATTCTTATTGTTGCTCTTGTTGTTGTTGTAGTTATTGTAATGTTTGTTATTATTATTTTTAGATTCAGTTGTGGTGGTGGTGGTGTCAGTTGTGTTGTTTGTTCTTTTTGACATTGTGGTGGTGGGGATGGCGGCTTTAACACCTGTAGACGTTGGTAATGGAGGGAAATCCATGTGTGTTTGTGACAAATCTATATGATTGTTTCTACTTTTGGCACAAGGCCAGCAATTACCCAGTGCATTACTAGTACTTTATTTTATCGACCCCGTAAGGATGAAAGGCAAAGTTAACCTCGGCGGGATTTGAACTCAGTTCGTAAAGGGACGTAACTGTGCTACAAAGCATGGCGTCTGACCCTCTACCGATAATGCCAATTGCTATTACTTATATTTTCAGTGTTGTCATTTCTTTTATTTGTCTGTATTTTGGTTGTCGCTGTTATCGTTGGAGTTGGTGTGGTCATTTTTTTTTAAAATTAGTGTTCTCAGTTTTGTTATCTTTGTTCACGTTGTTTGTGGTGGTGTTTGTTGTATCAATGTTTGTAACCCTCCTCTCAACATTTACGCCGTTGTCACATCACAGCAGACATATTGTTGGGGGGACTCAGCCATGTTTTTTTTTTTTTTTTTTTTTTTAAAGTAAAATGTTCAAATATTGTTCAAATATTTTTCAAATATTGTTCACATATTATATATTCCCCTACACGGGGCGAAGACCAAGGGCTTATAACCCTTATACAACAAGAGCAATTAAACAACAAATAATTATAACAGGTAAATAAAGCGACTTACATGGAGATAGCAAAAAGACGTCCGAACAGACCAATAATAATAATAATAATATCTGTTTCATGTATTGGCCACAAGGGCTTGCATATAAGGGTCAATACAATAAACGGAGACAGTTGGGTCTTCACAGAAAAGTCGAGTACAAGATATGAAAAAAATAACAATAAACAAGAAAAATACTAACAACACAGTTAACCAATAATAGGGGAATAAACCCTCAACCCTTCGAGGGCAGCAAGAAAGGGCACTCCTCACCTCCTCAAATCCATGACAATACAGGCACCTGGTCCGAGTAGGTCCATTCGCAAGGGCCGTTCCCGCCACATTCACCCACCATTCAGCATATGTACAGAGGACACCTTTTCTCTCTCCAGCCTCATCTCACTTTACTAGTGAAACTTGAAAAGGCGGATCCGTTCTACACGCGACAACAGCTGTTCAACATATCTCCCTAAGTCAGTAATGCGCGGACAGTGGACGAGGGTGTCTAGAACGCTGTGATCGCTCTGCCGGCAGGCCCGTCTGACAGCACTTCCGTGCATGAAGTGTTTATGTCGAACCGGCAATGCCCTCCGGTAGCACTGCAAAGCGAGGGGTTTCTGGAATTTATCCATCGCCGTGCAGAGCCTCTCCGAGTGCGTGGTCGCAATTCCCCACCACTAATCCTCTATATAACTCTAGAGTGGGAGCTCCACTGACCGCATTGTCCACCTGGTTTAGGATAGTGAGTGGATGGCAACATTCCAGATGCCATTAACCCAGTCATGCTCTCTTCCTGACCCAGGACTGCAGCTCAGTCAAAGAGATGAGTTGCGGGAAGGCCCGTCTGAAAACGAAACCTGTTCACCGTTTAGAGCGAATATCTGGAGATGCTGCAAGATCAGCCCATGTTTGCACAACATTAGCCACGCCATAGCTAGCCCTCTGTGTAGAGGGTAATGGCAGCATATTGACGGCCTCACCAACGCAAGCTGTCCCATTGAAAAGGAGTTGAAAGGGAGCCGTTGCAATTTGGCGAGGCACGAACGGGGACAAGACACGAAGGTCAGGCGTTAGTAGATGACGTACGTGATGTACGCATTCACCACCTCTGTCCGATCTTTCAGCGACAGCTTCCTCATAGCCTATTTATGCGTGAGACTGGCTAATCTTGTCGTCACCTCGTCCCAATTCTTATCCACCAGACGGTCTGGTCCTAACGAAATCCTGAGCAACTTTACCGTCCGTCCGTCCAGCACCCACCGACGTTATTGGACAGCATGGACTTTGCTCTCCAGGTGCCGTGGTGCAAGCCCACCGACCTTTGAGGGTTATGTTTCGCTCCCGTCAACATTTCATATCACTCCAATAACGTGCCGACCACCTCGTTTTCCGAAGCCTCCGACACCATAAGGTTGATGTCATATCCATAATCTGTCACAGGCTTTCCGCATCCCGGTTCAAGCGATATTCTCTGCAATAGTTCCAGCTACCACAGTAAAGGTTTGACATTGAATACGTACAGAAGGGTGGAGAGAAGGCCGCAGTAAATTGCATGATCCGGCATCTGAAGTCGGGGCCGAAGCCAGCTGCCTAGAGGACAGCCTCCAGGTATCGTTGATCGAACTTATTGACCCGAGACCCAGCGAAGCCAAATTTACAACCTACCCTCTCTATGATGTCTCGCATATGGTGGTGGTTGTCGTATATGGTCCTGGTCGGGACTGCGTTTCCCCAACAAATTCTTCGGCGACAAGCTCCAAACTGTTCGCTAACACCTTGGCCAAAATCTAAAATGTTGTCTTGAGCTGTGTTATGGGCCTGGAGTTGTTTAATGTAGCTGTCTAGTTCTCATTTTCCTCATCCGCGTCACTACGCGTCACTATGCACCGAACTGGGAATACACCCGTTCTGCTGCAATTTGCAGTAGAGATCGGAGAACAATTCTGTAATATATGTGTAAACCTCATAGGGCAGACCAATCAAACCGCGTGAATTGCGCCACGTGCAGCTGACTAGGGCGTCCCGAATTTCGGCCGAAGTTATAGGATTTTCGAAGTGCTCAGCGTTGGTCGTCGAGGGATGCGGTAATCTGTCGAGGTAGGGTCTGATGTCCACTACCGTCTCCGACCCGCCACTCCCTCCTAACAACTGAGGACAATGCTGGCGAAATGCCTCACTCTATCCGTCTGGAATCACTTTGCTTTGTTCGTCTCGGTCCGTCAAAGACCGAATTGTGGTTTTGCTACCACGCTTTGCCTCTACCACGCGGGCCCCATAGAACAGCTTAGTTTCCCTCGTTTCTCAGAGCTCGCGATTTTGCTCTGAAAATGCAGCCTTCTTCTATCACATTGAACAAATGATCTAATGCCATCCTCACCGCTAACACCTCAGTTGCTTCAATTTACCTCGTCTAATTTACCTATCAGCTATCCCTCCTTTCTATTTTTCTTCAACCCTGTTTTGCTAAAACCTATCGAAATAACATTACTCTTTATTTTGAGAGGCCTCCACCAACTTTTCTTGTCGACCCCACGGTAAACCTTCGCTTAACTAAATTGCTGGCCCAGTCCCTGTTAGCCTTACGTGCCGGAATCGCGATGTACAGCTTACAGTAAACAGCTCATAATCTGCACATCTTATCTAGGTCGACCATACAGAACACAAACTTGGGATTTGAATATTATCATCAGCCACAGCATGCCCAGTCCTCTGCATATTTGGTGTTGACAGCAGTTGGACCGCCTAACCACCGGAGTACGTCTCTTATCCGAAGAGCGAAAGGCAAACGCTCCAGTGCTGTCAGAAAAGGCTTAAGACAAGGCACGATCAGAAGTCGATGATATAGGTCAATGCATTTATTTCAATTCCATAGTTGTGTGGTCATTTACAGATAAGAATATAGCAGGCATTAGTTCAAAGTGTTTGAGAATCGTCTGCAAATATATGGTAAATATGGTACTGCCAAAATACCAGAATATTTGTATCCACACCTTCAAAAACATTTTATTTTTCAGCTAGTCTAAAAGCAATATTAGAAGATGGCTGGAGGATACGACATACTGTATTTAGATTCGTTTCTCTGCAAGCTTGTTATATATATTTAAGGTTTTATTTCAATTTCCTACTTTCAAGATCGAAACGTGTGATTAGTTGCGTCCAAAGCTCTCCAAATTCGAGAATGTTCAAGAGATGATAATCATTTTTGTACACAGGTTGACCACCTAAGTTTAGATAAAATAGCTCAAATCTTGATTTTCTCAATATTATTATTGTTTAAATGTTTTAATTCATTTCAATGTTGTTGAATTAACTGTCTATATTCAATTGAAAATTGTGAAGACTATACATATCTTTTAGTCAACGTTTATAAATGGTGCTTTCATGTTTTGTATGACATGAACTGTCTTACATTAATTTATATTTGGTTTATTCTTTCAAAACTGAACTGACATACTGGTGATATTTTCCTCTTTGCTAAATATCTTTCGATGTTAATTTCTTTATAAATTCACCTTTATATTTCTCTGTCAAATTTATTCAAGAATATACCCACATAATATTTGAAAAACTTTTTCAAACGTCATGATTATATACAACTATTAAGACTTATATGATACGAGACACTTCAGTGAATATTGTCAGCTTGATGGAATAGCAAGGCAATCATAACGAGTCATTAAAAAAAAACAATATGTCAACCTGTTTGAAATATCAATGAAAGTTTTCATCAATTATCTATAATACAAAGAGGCACAATTTATGATACAGCCGGAATTAACTAGACGAAAATATGAACAATGCTGTAATGTTTTTATTTACACTTAGGCACACTGGGGTACAATTTTTATTAAACAACAACTGTATGAGGAACAATAATAACACACTGCAATTGAAGCAACATCAACAGCATTTTTTGAAGTAACTTTTATGTCTGCGAGACGAAGGTGTTTGGAAAGTGAATTATTCTGCCACAGGCAATATAATGTGAAGTTTCTGGTAATAAGTTATGTAGAGATAATGTAGCTGCTCTTCAATATTTTATTTTATAGCAATCTATTGTTTAACTATACATGAGTTGTATTGCCATATTTGTGGAATATCTATCATAATATGTTGCGTTAGAATGTAATGTCGCCAAATACCTCAAAGTGTTCAGGAAATATCTTTCTATTCTTGATTGAAATATCCCAGATATTATCTTCAACCGCTGTCCATAAAAATAAAGTTGTAAAATACAGTAAGGAAATTAATCAACAATTCTTACTAAATATATTTATTTTCGTTTTGAGTAAGCTAAAAATGTTGTATTCAATTGTGATAGGGTGCAAAACAATGCTTTTACAAATGCCTTATTGCATTTATTTATCATATTTAGTTATCTCATTTCTGTTTCAGCAGTGCTAGACTTAGGTGTCCATCGTTCTATAACAAGGCACATTCTGAAGCCCCTAACGTCTCATATGTCAACACTTAATTGTATATCATTTTGTCAATTCGGAAAAACATAATATGAAATTATATAATTACATAATTGTTAAATTTGTGGAGAGTCAAGTTGTAACAATATTGTTAAAAATATGAAAATACCCTCATGGTTTTGTTTGGTTTTCGCTTCTGTGTATAAATAACTTAGAGAGCAATCAATTTTATGTTTGATTGACGAAAATAATTCTTGCAAAACAAATACATGCTCGCCATTATATAATTATGTAATGATTTCCAAACTATAGACCACAACCTTTTTTTTTTAAATATTTACAATTTTTTAATACTATTTTTCTTTTTAAGATTACACTGAAGTTATCATTCATCACTGAAGATAAAGACGACCTCAGCTTGTTTGCTTGTTATATTTTCTCGTATTAATACATTTATTTATTTCGTTTTGTTTTAGTATATCACGGAATTGATTATTTACAAATCACCTAAACAAAATCAGACTTTAGTGAAATTGGAAGCACGTTATTCGTTTCTTTTGCGAGGTTCAGTATTTTCAAGGTGAAGTCGTGGAAGATTGTTGCGCATATATGTTTGTGACTTCCACTTTTAGTGGCAGTAAATATAACGGCTTCTGATTCAGGAAGAAGGACAGCAATGTCCTATTGAGGAGGGAGCGGAACGTCGATTAAATCGACCCCACTGATACTTTATTTTATCGACACCGTAATGATAAAAAGGAAAGTTAACCTCGGTGAATCTAATGATAGATATTTTGAGTGTATAAATTATTGCATATCATCAACGACTATAACGGAGAATTAATATTTACATAGACACTGAAATATTAAAAGGAAACCATTTAAGGAGTTATATTTGAACGGTTCCGTTACAATAAACGAGGTTGAAACAATCGAGTAAAAAACCTCTGAAAATATCCAAATCTGAAAAAATAAGAGATGGGGCTAGAATAAGAATTTACTTAAACGGTAAATTTCTGGCACACAATTGAAGATTATAGGGGTGCCTCGTCTACAGATACTAGTCATAGGGAATAGATTAAATATATCGTAAAGTTAGCCAAAAAGATATTTATTGTATAGCATATCTACTGTTATGATGTATATTTTTCTGAGCAAGATGATATAAATGTTCCCCCGAACACATGTTCCCAACCATCATTAAGGGAGAAAACAAATAAAAAGGTTTATCCATGTTGTCCCCGGAACTTTTTTGCGATGGAATAGAAATTTAAAAGGAAATCTGCAGAAATATTTGCTTTTTCCTACGTGGAAATGTCTATATAATTGTAGCCCCCAAACAATATCAATTAAACTGACAATACAAAGATGAACCAGAGGCATTTGCTTGACGATTATTGACAGCAGAAACAACAAAGTAGAAAACCTAGGTATCTCCCTAATAAACAGGCATAGCACTATGTCAATAGTATTTTGCCTCGGTCATTTTCACTTTGAAAAATGTAGCAACTGGTAACCTTAACATTTTGTGTAAAGATTGTAAATCCACAGACTAATCTAGCAGTTAAATAAAGCAAATGTTATTTTCCATAAATAAATGTAATGTAACATAGTTCATACGGCCTTGTCCAATGTTTAATAGATGGCAGAATATATATTGTCTGCATAGGGTAGATTATTCCTTGTTGAAATAGATATGAAGGTTGTCATCCTATAAATGATGTTTACTGTTGGTTGTGTAAATGTTGGTCTTGCGTCAATTTAGAAAGGATTTTTAATTGTATAACGAGATATAGAGTAAATAGAGAATTACTAGAAGATATATGGTCCATACGATTACTCCAATCTATAGGAATTAGATATGTTACATATCTGTGTCTATATGGCCACCACAGTTCTGCCAGTCCACAAACACTACACTTGTGCCCAATCGGTACTGATTGCTTCGGATATCACTGGGCTTTGATTTTTTGTTGGGAACACTTGGATCTATAAACGATTCATTGATACGTATAGGTAGAATCTCATTACGTTTTATAGCATAGATGCACACTGTGATTATATTTTTTTAAAAAGTTATGGTCAGTTTAATTTCGAAAGAACAGCCACAAAAGTACAGTGTATTTTCTCAGACCAAAATCCAGAAATATCTAAACCTATCATTGGTCCAAATATTTGCTCGCGTTACGTAAACGCCAACGTGTTTTACCAATCTATAAATGGTTAATAACATCTAGTGTGTGACATAAAATAAAAACATAAGTGATAAATCCAACACTCAACACAATTGTATTGCTTGTCAAAGGGAAGAATAGAGATACAGAGGATGAAATTAATGAAGGCTAAAGATTTTAAATAACATTTAGTATCATGTCTGGTATGTTGAAAGTGGCAGAAATAAAACGGGAGTCAAAATAAATTTGCTTACTCTTCTCTATCAAATGACATAGCTTGGTTTAGAGAGACCTCTGGATCAGAATATCATGAGGCTTCAGAACACTTTAGGGCTAGAGGTTAAACAAATATTAAAGCTGGAAAGTCTAGGCGTGTGGGACTGAGTTACAGTAAGATTCGTTCACTATCCTCCGATATACCAAAACCAAATTTGTTTGAAGAAATCATTATAATCATATAGTGTCTAAACGTAAACACAACATGGCACCTTCACACTTACATTTACTTCCATTTCTATTCGTGAGAAATCGAATTATATGTTCTTTGGAGAAAATCGTAACTAGCTAATGGAATTATTATCACAATTCCCATTACCAATTACGCAGAAGATTCTATCAGTTTTGGTACTATTCTTGTGTGTACAAATATAATTTCCGTTGCCGAACACCATGTAAACGTAGAATGGAACCAATACAATTTTCATCGTCTATCAGAATATTATATTCACAATGGGAATGCCAGATCACGCTTGACATGTGTTGGTGTGGCATTTCTTTCTATTTTGTAATTCCATAGCGATATGTGAAGAAGTTGTTGTCTTGCATTTGGCGCATTAATATTCATGAACCAATATACAATGTTAAAAAGAAACAGCACGTGCTGAAAGCTTCCTATTGCTTTTCTTGAATATCCCTATCTATTACCATTGCCAAGTACGTGACGTTTTACTTTCAATAGCAAAGGTCCTACCAAACTTAATCCCTTTATGTAGTAGAAATGCAAACAATATGTTGAGACAGTATCAAGTTACATAGAAAGTCAGAGATAGTTCCTCCCAAAGTACCCATACGTAATAATAAAAGTATTATAACGTAATTAGAAGTTAATATCATCAGTTATTCTGAAAGAAAACAACGAAATAAATATCAAATCAGTAAACGCCTTTGGAACATATTGTTCAGACAAACAGATTTTATACGATTTTAGCTGAAGTTTGAGAACTCTGTTTCGAATTTCTAAGTGATAACCCTATTAGCTATATTTATATTATACTTGCATTGCCTGCATTGTTTTACATTATTTATTATTTGAGATCATTTTGAGATGGTTTGGATCGTTTGATTTCAAGAACGTACAACCATAACTTCCTAATGTATCAGACGATCGTCTTGAGAAATTGCTAATATTGAAAATATCATATTACAACTGAAACGGGGTTGAAGAATCATGTACTTAACAGTTTCGGCTAAATACTACGGCCCTATAAATGCATTCAGAAAAATATTTCTATAATTTTATTTGTTAAACTTCTATTGCAATTTGTTCTAAATTATGAGAAAATCACGTACAACTATGATCGTACAACTATGATACAGACACGTGAAATCCTTTTCCAAATTGTGGACAAAACCGAAACTGGGAATATCTAAGTATGTCGTTGCCATTTCGATTATATTCAAGAAGAAAGGATATGTGCGCACCCACACATTCAGATACACCAGTTTTGCTAGATCCACGGCTATTGCGTAAAAGATCTGGGTCGTCAAATGTACCAATATTGAACACGCACTACAATGGTTGGTGATGAGATATGTTTTGACACCTCCATACAGGAACGGAAGGTGCACTTCTGAATTATATCTGGCAGTAGTGGTTGAAATAGTGACCAGAAAGGGCCTACTAAATTCACGGGTATTTAATTGCAAACATAAGGATTTGAAAACCTTCGCTAAATTTTAAGTAGATTAGAACGAAGTGCCGTCCCCAATATCTATAATTTACTACGTCCTATCTAGTACATTTAACCTGTGGCATTAGAACTTTTCACAAAACCCACGAAGAATTCAATAGACTTCAAAACATTCTTAAATTCTTCACTTTCTTCTCTATTCTATCCCATTCTTAATGCTCACGCTTTTCTTATCTGTTCTTTTTTTCTCTCTACTCTCTGCCCTCTTGACCAAATATGGCGAACATTGAAACATTCACATATAGAAATGGTCCAAGAAAAAATGTTCCATATCCCAGAACACAACATGATAGTGCAAAATGTTTAAAACCCCCCACTCTCTTAATTTTATTTAATTATATTTTATTTTCTCTTCATTTACTCTCCTTGTAACTTATTTTCTTAAAGGTAAATACCACTTTTAAATTAACATCCCATTTCTGAATTCTACTGTAACCTTGAAAGACACTACCACAAACAATTTTACGTTTAATTCTTTTTCATACAAAATGTATGAAAAAGAATTAAATATTGATTATATTCGAACAATATATTTTGAAGTCAGTGTTTACAATTGTTTCGCCGGCAGACAGCTCGAGACACGATCATAATTTCGGAACAAATTTGTTCCGAATTTATTGCCAGTGTCCGAAGAACCTACAGTTCTGGAATCAGGCAGATGCATACAATGATCGTGTCTCAAGCTGTCTGCTGGCGAAACAATTGTAACACACAATAATTTGAGTCCAGATGCATCACTGATTTTTCGTTTTATATTATATCATACTCTGCTCTGTAAGAGCATAGAGTGCTCAACTGGCATACCGCCTATGGAAGCATCATAGCTGCCATTTAACACACACACACACATGTATATATATATATATATATATATATATATATATATATATATATATATATATATATACATATAGTAATAATAATAAATGTGAAGACTAAAATCCAAAGAGGGCTCGATAACGATAAATATATATCGGATATATAAGAACCGTAGAGCAAATATTTATTTATAAATTTATAAATATTTGTTAATATATATATATATATATATATATATATATATATATATATATATGTAGGAGGTGAGTTTTATTGTAGTACAATAAAGCAAAGCAGATATCGAATAAGTAGTACTCTACAGTTTGTAGGACTGGAGTATAAATAATATATAAGATCAAAAGATGGCTAAAAGAGTCCCATGTATTTTATTATGCGCATTTCAAAAACAAATATCATCATGCGATGACATTTGCGTTTTCGTCAGATAAAATAGGGAGACATGATATGAAGGTTAAAAAAACACTTGTGAATAGTGCAGTTTTAAATCAACATATGAAAAGTAGTTTTAGATTGATGTGTGATATTGGGGTAAAAAAAGAACCAACAGGGCACTCTCAGAACTCATATGGTCCTTGAAAGACAAAAATATTAACTATAACATCTCTTGGAGGAACGTTTGTTCTGCTTCTTCATATTGAATGCTTCTCTATCCAAGACATGTAATCTCTGTTTATGTGAGACATTTACGATTATATCTAATTTAGATTCTACAATAAATAGACGCACTAACTTGTTTTCTCTCTGCTTGCATACATTCCACAGAACATTCCATAAAGTATACAGCTAATATCTAATACTTTACCATTTTAAAATCCTTTTCTCAAAGGCACATATATATATATATACATATATATTTCTTTAAAAATATACCCATCTTTCTACCTTATTTTAATGTTATTTATTATACATTATATAATACTAGTTACTCATTCTATATCACTCCTAATTATCACTTCCCTTTCTTTCTTTTTTTTTCTTTTTTTCTTTTTTCTTTTAATTTCTAACCTCTAATCTGGACCTTTTCTTCCTAGATACTTCTCAATTCTCATTATTACTCACCACAATATATCCTTACTCTTTTAAATACTCTATAATATCACCTTGAAAAATCCTTCGTAAACAAACATTTTTTGGACGTTAGATTATTAATCCTCAATTCATTATGTTTTCTCCCTTTTATGCTCATCTAACTTATACATATTACACATATTCATCCATTCATCCACTCTTCTACTTCTTTTCACAATATATCCTTAATTACATTACTATTGTTATATTTTTATATTTTTAATAATACATATCAACAATTTCTTTCCATCGCACATATTATTAAACCCTTAAATATTATTCTTAATACATATTAACAATTTATTTTCATCGCACCTATTATTAAACCCTTCAATATACAAACCTTAATTTAACATTATTCTTAAATTTTTCTCTTCGTTAATTTTCAAATTCTTTTAATTTATATATTATCTTCCAACGGTTTTTTAACCTCTCTATGTAAAATAATATATTTTTCTCAGTTATCAAATCTATCTCTCTCTCTCTATCACGCATCTCCTCCTATCTCATCCTTCCTTATTATACTCCCCCCCTCCATTATTTACTCTCATCTCCTCCTCTTTTTCACCCCCCTCTCAATTTTATATATATATATATATATATATATATATATATATATATATATATAATACCTTCCGGCGTATTCGAGCTGCTCCAAACAATGCTGTTTTTATAAGTATCCCGTCCTTATTGCAGTCCCTATTTGTTTGATACACATCTCAAGATCTCTAGTCACTGTACACAAGACTGCTATTTGTATTAGCACCAGATTTTTTTAAATGACATCAAGTGCTTAATCTCCCAAGCTAACCTGTCATATCTATCGCATTTTTCCTTCTTTATTACATACCTTGTTATCAGCTGGAGAAGCTATATATATGAGCCAACAGTTTCCTTTCTTTCCCAATGAGTACACTACCTGGTCTCCTATGTCCAGTTCCATGGTCGCATTCTACCACAGAGTACCACGGGATCTTTCCATAATAATTTCGATAATGCCCACAGGGTTATGTTCATACCGATTTTCTGCTCTGTCAAGAGCATATTTGCCACAAAGTAACCAATGGACTAAACATCCAATGTTGTAATGACATCTCGTATATTCTTTCTGAGTTACAGGTGTACACAGACTGGTAATATTCCATACATACACTTTCTCCATTAGGGCGGCAGTCACGGTAGAGGATTCGACGCTATGTTTACAGCATAGTGTCACAGCTCCTTTACGGTCTGAGTTCAAATTCCGCCGAAGTTAACTTTGCCATTCATCCTTATGGGATCGATAAAATAGCGCACCAGTAATACACTGGTATAATTGCTGGCCTTGTGCCAAAAGTAGAAACAATTATTATTATTATTAGAGCGGTGGATTGGCACAATTGGTAGAGAGCAGACACACTGCTTTGTGGCAGAGAGTTACATCTTCCCAAATTAATGGCCTTGTGCCTAAATCAGAAACCATTAGAACTTTGCATTAAGCAAATACGTCCCATCGTGGAAGTGTACACATCGCAGGGAAAATGTGTGTTGTGTGTAAACAGACCCCACTTCTTTTGAAGTGGTCGAAATTAATCGGTCTTTAGCACTTCTGGGCTAAATCCCAATTTTAACTTTGCATCTAGCAAATACGCCCCGCCAAAAAGAAAAATGGCGTCATTCAAAAAATCCAATTCCATACCGTGTATTCACTAAAATATTACCCTTTCAGCAAGATATCCTTCTCAACCTTCTTTTTCTTCGTGCAGCTGTCGGCGTGGAGTCTCGCTTTCCTTTTTGTCTTCTTCACCGTCCCATAGTCAAGCGAATGTCACTCCCCTCTTTCCTCCATCAAGTAACAGTTGTGAAGCGCTACTACTGATACATTTGATACATTTGACATCAAAGAAACTAGCAACAGACTCTCTTTCCTTTTCTTCATCTTCACCAAATAGTAAAAGTCTGAGGAATGCCTATCTTTCTTTTTCACCCAATGGCAGTCTTGAAGCGGCTGTTGCTGATATATATAACAACAAGGGAGATAGCAGCAGCAGCAGCGGCAAATATCCATCTCAAAATTCTTTTTCTTCGTGCAGCTGTCGGCGTGGTGTCTCGCTTTCCTTTTTGTCTTCTTCAACGTCCCTTAGTCACGCGAATTCCACTCCCCTCTCTCCTCCATCAAGTAACAGTCGGGAAGCGGCTACTACTGATACATTTGATACATTTGACATCAAATAAACTGGCAACAGTCTCTCTTTCCTTTTCGTCTTCTTCACCAAATAGTAAAAGTCACGCGAATGTCACTCTTTCTCCCTCACCCAATGACAGTCTTGAAGTGGCTGCTGCTGATACATATAACAGCAAGGGAGATAGCAGCAGCAGCGGCAGTATTAAAAAATAACACCCGTGGTAGTAGTAGCGGCGGCAGCAGTAGCAAAACCAACAACACAGTTTGTAGCAGTTGCAACAACGACAAAGGCACCACCAACAACAAGACCAGTAGCAGCAGTAGCGTTGGCAACAATGACGCCACTGAAAAAGAGACCATCTCTTCTGTAAAAATAACTCGCAACGTAGAAACATTCACGATCACAGAGGAGATGGCGGTCGCAAGACACATGGTAACCAGAACTGATGCGTGAAGCTTTTCAGCAGCACTTTGCTGCATTGTTCGGGAGCAGCGGCGGGACGGATCGGGTATTAACATCAGTGCATACATCGACGGACTGCCTCGGCATCGACGACCGCAGCACAGTGTTGCGAAACGCCAATAACAGCCGGTGAAATACGGGAAGCAATTGATAATTGCACGAGGGGTAAATCGCCAGGTCACGATGGTCTGCCATACGAGCTGTATGCATTTATGTTCAGTGACTTCTTGGCAGGCGTCTACTGCGACTGGCAGCAGGACGGGAGCATTTCCAGTTCTGTGAGCCGGGGACCGGTGGCGCTGCTGAAAAAAGACCCGAACAAGGGAGATGTTATCGATAACTTCAGGCACATAACCCTGCTAAACGCAGAGTTCAAGATTCTGGCCAATGTGTTAGCAACAAGGGTGGCGTTTGTCGTCAAGGGTCTGGTGGGAAAGGCACATACATGCGCCATTCCGGACAGATCCATACACGAAAACCTCCACCTCATGCGATACATCATAGAGAGTGTGGTTAAGGAACCTGGCAAAGCTGGGGCCCTGATCAACTTGGATCAATCCAAAGCATTCGATAGGGTCGACCATCGGGACATGTCCAGATGCTCGGCACCACTCTCAAGATATACGAAGCGGTAACAAGAGCAATGATACACCAAGAAAAGTCGGTGGGGTTGCTGCACGGCACCTGGAGAGGCAAGTCCATGCCGTGCGGTAGCATCGTGGGGCTTTGGTCGGACGGACCGTTCAAATTGCTCGGGGTCTGGTTCGGATGGGACCTACAGATGGAGAAAAACTGGAGTGAGGTGACGAGCAAGGTGGCCTTCCCCACCCAGAAATGGGCTGAGAGGAAGCTGTCCCTGAAAGGCTGGGCGGAGGTGCCGAATGCGTACAATGCATCCGTCATCTGCTACCGCCTCCCCGTCGTCCCTTGCCCCGGCCCAACTCTCACCAGAATGGAACGCCTCCTCTTCCGCTTTTTGTGGAAGGGACGCGCTTCCATGGTCAGACGATCTATCTGCTGTCAACACCCGTTGTGTGGGGGACTGGGCATGCCATGGCTGATGATGAGCAAACATGCGCTGAGGCTGTGACATATCTGGTGCTTCCTTGATGGTGAACAGGTGTGGTCGCCGTTTGCCAGACACGTTTTCCCACAGATCGTCTCCTTGACGGAGCTGCAGTCCTGGGTCAGGAAAGTACCGAGGGATAGCGCTTGGAAACTGGAATGTCTCCAGGCGCTCACTGCCCTCTGCCAGCTGGGCACCAGCATCGGTGGAACTTCCACCTCGGCGTTCTATACAGAACTATTGGAGGGGAAGAGCGACGACGTTCTCGGAGAGATCCTGGGCGTCGAAGAAGATCAACTGTTTGCTCTCTTCCGGAAAACTTTCAGCCCAGGGCCTATGGATAACTTCCAAAAATCCCTGGCCAGCAGTGCTACCGGGGAGCGTTGCCGGTTCGAGATAAGCTCTACAGGCACGGAAGTGCCGTCAGCCGAGCCTGTGCGAGATGCTCGCAGAGCGACGAAACAGTCGTGCACGCACTCGTTCAGTGTCCGAGCATTGCTGACTTGTGGAAGTATGTCGAACAGTTGCTGTGGCGTTCAGGACTGATTCGGTTATCGACTGAGTCCATTGTGCAGATGGTCTCGCCGTCTTCCTTCAAGGAGGAAGGGAAGGCGGTTTTCATCTGCCTGGTGGCCATGGCGAAAGATATTGTGTGGTGGACAAGGTTAAAATGGTTAAAGACAGATACTTTCCTCTTCGGCGAATCACTAATTAACTTGTTCAAGTCTCACTTGAAGAGGAAAATCAGGGTGCAAAGGCAAGCGCTATCTTCTATGAAGTTTGTTGAAAGACTGACTAATACATAGTTACAATTTCAAGAAAATCTGTCTGACGTAACTCCTCAAATACCCCCCAAAATCTGAAAAAACGCAGTCTTTTACGTAATGCGGGCCCTAGGAGATCAAAAAGTTGAATTGTTTATGAGCATAACACTCCCTGAAACAAAACGCGGGCCCCCAATAGACCTAATCGTGGAAAAAACTCATGGCTGGCCAATATGTAAAGAAAATATTATAAAGGCGCGACGTTATATGTATGTATCTATGTAAAAAGTGAAAGAGTAATAATTATAGAGAGAGGTCGCTAAATCGCCCTAGGGCATTGAACATTTCAAATTCCTTTTGCTCAGAACAATCCCTGAAACATAAGTATTACATGTGAAAGGTTTGAAAACATTCGGTTGGGTGCTTCTCGAGTCTTAGGATTCAAATTCTCAAACACACACACACGCACACACACACACACACTCAGTCAGCCATCCTCAGTTTTCTCGTAAAGGCATGTAAGTAAGCAACACTGTGAAAACTGAAGCTATTATAGCGATGTTTTTCTTTACCGCCTTTAATTTTTAGTGCTGTATGAAATATATAACCTGCAAACCTGATTTTTTAATCGCAGCAGGATCGACTTTATTTCACTCGCTCCATTAAAAGTTGGATTTTCTTTGCCCACGATATGAAGAAGAGACTGACTAATACATAGTTACCGGCTTTCATTTTTAGTGTTGTGTGAAATATATAACTGTCTTAGCTAAGCTTAGAATTGCCACAACCACGGCTGGCAAAGAAGTAAGGGTTTAGTTGTATGTAAGTAAGCAACACTGTGGCTTAAAATGTGAGGAAGAAGTTGTGTGCACTTACCAACTGTTTGGGGAATGAGTGTGAGATTTGTCTTGAGCAAGGGTAGAATAATAACCGGAGGCAGTGGGCCGTAAATGGAAAATCTGCACCCAGAGGGAATTTGGGGAAGTGACCTAATGCAGACAGCCAGACATACAGAGATATATTATAAGGGCGTGTTCTGTACGCAGAGGGAATTGTGTGAAGTGACGTAATGCAGACAGTCAGATATACAGACAGATATAAGGGCGCGACGTTATATGTATGTATCTATGTAAAAATAGAAAGACTAAGCATTATAGAGAGAGATCGCTAAATCGCCTAATGCAGTCCCTAAGGCATTGAAATGTTGACATTTCTTTGCTCAGAACACTCCCTGAAACATAGTATTACATGTGTAAAGTTTGAAAACAGTCGGTCGGGTGCTTCTCGAGTTTTAGGGATTCAAACGCACACACACACACAAACAGATATCCTCAGTTTTATATATATATATTATTATTATTATCGTCATTTATAGTGAAATGTGTTTTTCAGATATGAAGCATCTTCGCACAAACTTTAGAATTGGATCTATAATATAAACTCCCTCAAGCTTAGTCAATATTAATAATTTTCTGAATGTTTTGATTAGATTGCAGTTTGGAGTATCTTGTGCAGTTCTCTGGCTTTTACATTGTTATCTGAACATTGTGATTTGTTAAAAGTGTATTCCTGAATATCAAGCTGCAACCATGAAATCGATATTCGTCTTATACATCATCACAGCAACAACCATATATGTTTTCATCATGGTATTGTTCACAAGAATTGCTATCATCAGTACTTCGACCAACAACAAAATATGTGAAAATACATCAATCTGGGAGAAAAGGCAATCTATAGTTATTTTGTTATTATGGAGAGCATTTAAACTGTTTCTTCATTGTGTATTGGTTATATAGAGAAAAATTTAATCTGTTATTTCTCATTCTATCTTCACAGGAAAGGCTAGTGTCCGAGGACTAAAAGCTCCTTCCTATTATATCAAGCGTAAAATTAAAATATTTCTTCATTGTACCGTGTTGTTTTCTTTGAGTTTCTATTTGATATATATATATATATATATATATATATATATATATGTGTGTGTGTGTGTGTGTGTGTGTGTATATATATCTGTGGAGGTGGGGCTTTTGTGGGTGGGTGTGTTTACATATATATATATATATATATATATCTATATTTGAAGGTGTAACTGGAGCCTTACGAATATTTACAGTAATGTTACTGGATTCACAATTTTATGAGTTTCAAATGTTGAGTGAATTTGTGCTCTTGTTATGTTTCAGTCCAAATTTTTTTTTTGTTGGATGCATATATTAGAGATATCCTGTCAAAAGATGACTTTGATACCTTTCATTTTAACCAATATGTATCAGCCAAGGAATGGAGTAGATTAATCTGAATATCTATTTCTCACCTTCTCACTATCACGCTCTCAAATTCTCTGGAGGAAATCGGCTGGTTTCAGATGTGGAGATTAGAAGGGTTCCAACAGCTTTCAAAGACGACAAGGAAAAGCCTTAAGTTACTATGACTCCACCATGAGTTATGGACACATAAATACAGAAAAACTTACAAACATATGTACACATAAATACTTACACACATATAGGCACACATACCAGCATACATACATACATATATATACATACGCACACACACATACACGTACACACACACGCACACACACGCACACGCACACACACACATACACACACACATATATATAAATTTAAGTATGTGTTGATTAGTTACCGACGCTTTAATAGTGGGGACAATATCAGTTTGAACACTTGCTGATGATCCAAGAGGTAAGTTTGAAACCACTAATACGGTGAAACAATCTCTTGGTGAGTTTGTACTAGTGTGATTTAGTTATGAGGTGGATTTTTCATTTTAATTTGTACTTTTAACTATTATGTTTCTCCTATACCTCTCTTAGCTTATATTCTTTTGACGCTGGTGGTTAAATTCCTGTAATGAAAACACACTCTCCTGTGTTTTTCCTCTCGAAATTATATTTTAAAGTGCCCATGAAAACTCATTCCTTTGAGCTCATTGCATTTCAGGATTATACGTGAGTCCTTCGCCCGTTATTTTACATTATATATATATATATATATTTTATATATATATATATATATATATATATATATATATATATATATATATATATATATATATATATATATATATATGCATGTGAATTGTTTAAATGGTCACTTGAAATAATGTTGCAATGGATATTAATATCTGTTTTATCTACAGCTCAGTTTACGCTTCTGTGTGCTTCACCGTAGCATAAAGATCACTGTATTGTTTGAAAATGTATCCCACCGTTCGACATAAACAACCCTTTTGCCGGAGGAACTTCATTACTTGCTCTTAACTTCATTCCTTTTCCTCGTGCATTGCGAAGAGTGACGGCAGCATACGAACTGGGAAGAGGAGAGCATACCATCAACCACCTCCCTTTAATGTAAGACCTACAACTCTTCAAGAAGTGGGTGGATCGTTTGAATGTACTTTTTGACACTATCCGTATTGTCAGCAATTACATATGTATGGGATTTAGAGTTAATAAATATAGAGACCAAGTGATGAGGTGAGGTATATTAAGGAAAAACAAATCAATCGAGGTAAAAACGGGTGAGATGATAACGGAGATCAACACCGAAGAGAGATATAGGTATTTGGTTGTTCAGGTGGCATATATGGCGGCAAGTTGGCAGAGTCGCTAGAACGTCGGATAAATTGCTTTGGGGAATTCGTCTCGGTTTTCTGTTCTTTGTGTTCAAATCCCACCGTAGTTAAGTTTGCATTTCATCCTTTTGATTTCCATAAAATGTACCAGTTTAATACTGGTGTCGATTCTTCCTCTATCTCTCTTTCTCACATCCTGGAATAAATATGTTGTATTGAGACCTGTAGAAGGATGCGCTCCGCCAGGATTAGAAATGCCCAAGAAACAACGTATAAGGTGCCCCTAACGACAAGTGACAGGACCATGTATGGCGGCAGATAATATAAATGAGATTATATGATCTGAATACCTAAGGACAGTATGTAACATACTATAGACATGGCAGATTATTAGAGATGTCATAAGTGCTATAAGTGTCCGAGCTGTGTCTATTATTGGGTACAGCGCACGAATTCATATATTGTATGTAAACGAGCAAAAAGAGCTGGATATAAAGCGGTGAAGTTTATAGATTATACATAAGAAGATCTGAATGTGGAAGAATTCTAATCAATGTGGAAGAATGTGTCCAAATGGCGAATAACTGTCTGCACATATATGTGTCTGGGAGTAAAAGTGTCAATGCTTAAGACTGTATTGAAAGAGAAGAAATATAGACCAAGTGATGTCCAAAAAGAAATTATCAGCAAAAAGGAAGAACAATCTAAATAAAAAGACCATGCATAGCATAATCTTTTAACAAAACCGAGTTCAGAGACGCGCAGATATGAAACTTATTAAAGAAAAGGAACCTTAAGAAAACCAGAGGAAATGCTACTGGCTGCACTGAAAGAAGCTCTTAGAACGAAATGGATAAAACACCATATTTATTAGGAGGTTAACACCCTCTGTAGAAGCTATGGAGATAGATGGGAATATGGTTCATACCACATTCTGAGTGTAAACAACTATACCAAAATTACTGTAAAGGATGGCGGCATGATATAAGAAATATGATTCACTGACATTTATGCTAATTGGACACATTACCTCATTATGAATATAAGCCGGAGTCGGTGATGTGGGATTTCAGCATACAAATGGATAAATAATTAGCACACAATTGGCCTGACCTACTGGTTTTTGAGGAGAAAAATATATCTTGCTCGATTATAGATGTAGCCCTTTGACACAAGATTGCGAGAAAAGTAGAATTAGAACATTAAACAGTACTAGGATTTAAAGTGATAACTAAAAGGGGTCTGCACTGTCAAGCAAAAAGGTTTGTCCCCGTCGTTATAGGGGTACTAGGTATTATCTTGAAGAGCTTCCATGGCAGGTTAAAGAACATTAGCCCATCCCCCATTTTTGGAATACCTCATTAGCCATACCTACCAGTAACACAAATGACCTCCCGAACGGCTTGATGTTCATTAGGCAAATTTCAAGCCTACATATCAATAATTATTTCTACTTTTGGCACAAGGCCAGCAATTACCCAGTACATTACTAATACTTTATTTTATCGACCCCGTATGGATGAAAGGCAAAGTTAACCTCGGCGGGATTTGAAATCAGATCATAAAGAGACATAACTATGCTAGAAAGCATGTCCGACCCTCTACCGATACTGCCAATTCACCGCCTAAATATCAATAATGATTAAGAAATTAAGAAACTTTAGTGGATATCAAGTATGAGGATTACCTGCAATATCAAAGCCGATTATGCATATTATACTTTCGGTTTTATTAATATCATCTTCATCAACATAAAACATATCAGCATTATAAACACGATCTCCATCTACCTTCGTAGTACTGAATATATATTTTCCATCAACAACTTCATTATCGTTACCATACTAACTACAAATACAATCACCATAATCACTATGCATTTATTCAATTTCTTCCTATTGTCCAAAATGCCATTTTTGATTTCTTTGTGGTACTGAAGTTATAAATAAAGAAAGAGAAATCCCCTGTGAAATCATTTATCATGCGATTCCAGAATCGATGTCAGAATACAATAAAACGTCTTTTAACGAACATTTATTTGCTGGAAGGATTATATATTTATACTAGAGTATTATGGGGAATTATGTTGAGACCCATCTTTCTTGCAGTGAGGAGATATCAATTTCAACTCTCTTCGATGCATTTGAACTAAAGCTGTAGAAAAAGTAAAAGAAACAGTTGGGTGTTAATTAGATTTAATCGAGCACACATATAATGAAAATAATTCAAGATTATTCTAATGCAAATTTTCCATCAGGAATAGCGTTCTTCGTAATATTTTTAAGAACTTAGATTTTGAGATGAGACTTATTTAACAGCTATTTCTAAAATATATTGGATACACTAGTTTATTTTAAGGTACAATTATTCTAAGGGAATATCTAATGGAACTTGATATTTTTACACGAAGATTATTTCTATACGTTGCTATATCATTGGATAGACGCGGAGACAAATAACATCACGATGTTTTATATTAGAATGATAAAATGCGGCCCCGACAACTTACTTAGATGTTGTTCTGATCTACAATGTTTCAAAAAGAGGGTGGTCTTTTCACATGTGCATAAGCCGACAAAATGTTTCGTTTCCTGTAAAAACCTTAGACTCATGCAGATAGGTTTTCTTGCAGCACCCCAATCCTATTATTGATAGGAAGTGCTTAGTTGTGGTGCAATTACAGTGTTGTATTACCAAACATTTGAACATTTATACTATGAATTACGATCAGAAGGTTATTCTTATGATTACCGAGCACTGGATATCCTAACAATACAAGAGCCATTGCGGTAACAAGACGGAACATTTCCAACGGCAGATATTCTTTTCCCGATCAAAAATCCTACTATGTTATTATTATTGCTCACAGGACAGTAGATTGGCAGTATAGGGAAAGCGTCGGACAACATTCTTTGTGACATTGAGTTATGGCCCTTTACGTTCTGAGTTAAAATGCCGCAGATATTAGGTTTGCCTTTCATCGAGACGGGGTCGATAAATTAAAGTACCAGTAACGCACTGAGGTCGATTTAAACGAATTTATCCTCATCTTTGCTAGCCTAGTTCCTAAAGTAGAAACAATTATTATTGCTGACAGAATATATGAGATATTTGTAAAGCAGTTGCTTGAGAGACGTAGCTATTGCCAAAATTATTTCACAATAAAGAAAAATCACAACTACACATTAAAATACATTTCCTTTAATAAGTGAGGGTTTTTCCTCTTCGGAAGATTTAACAAGCAACATTGAGAGTTGTTCGAAAATTCGTCTGCCAATCAGTTGTGATTTACGCTCCAAGAAACCTCTTTCGACTTACGTTGTTGATGTATTTCGAAAGCTATACATACGACGCTGTATTATTTTCTATGATTATATTGAAAATGGCGCATACTTAAATAAGGAGAGAAACCTGTTCTAGCAGTAATATTATTTGTTCTTTCCTTCACTGTGAAAATATGGTATTACAACTGTAAAATTACAATACATTACTTCCACTGATGTAGTATTTGATTCAATTACGTACTTTTATTTTCATTCCCATTCTTGTATTTGAATTTGTGCGAAAAATAAAGTAAGTTTAAAAATATGGAAAATGTATAAATACAAAAAGGAAATGGAGAGAGAAACTGAAAATAGACGTACAAGAAAATAATAAAAGAAATATTGTTTCGAAAGTTGATAAAAACCGAAATATTTTAAAGCGTGTTTTACTTGCCATTTTCATCACAGACACAATGTAAATTACTTGTCACATACACAACTCCAGAATATATATATATATATATATATATATATATATATATAGTATTAGTTATACTATTTATGGTTATGTAAATACAAAACCTGATGCAGTTATAAGTGTTTTTTATACACACCCTAAATAGTGGTAGGCAGTAATGTATTACTACCTTATTACCAGTAAGTTAAGTAGCTCAATGTAAAAACATCAGATGATTTACAGAGCAGTTATATGAAAAATAAGAATCAAAGAACTGTTCAAAACATTATTGTGCTTACAGCTGTTTCCTCCAAACCGAGGTTTGGATTCTTCGGAGCAATTTATTAATGCATGGACAGTTATATGACCTCCTTTTCAGCCAAGAGACATACCGATACATATGCAAATATTGTGGGTCAACATTCATTACAGAATTTAGAGTGGCAGTACACACTTCGAGATTACATTCATATTAAGAGGTACCATCAAAAATCAAAAATACAGGTTAAAATACAACATGAAGATAAGCGGTTATATAGTGCAAATGTTATATGTGTGGCAAGCATGTGCGTCTTGTTTATATACTGTGGCAGAGAGATATGTTTGGTAGAGGCACTTAGGTAGGTAAACAAGAGTGTTAGGTTGGTAGATCTGGTGGCAAATTCTTTATATGATTGATATAGTCTGTGTGTGGAGAAATGTTGACCCACAATATTTGCATATGTATCGGTATGTCTCTTGGCTGAAAAGGAGGTCATATAACTGTGCATGCATTAATAAATTGCTCCGAAGAATCCAAACATCGGTTTGGAGGAAACAGCTGTAAGCACAATAATGTTTTGAACAGTTCTTTGATTCTTATATTTCATATATATATATATATATATATATATACATGTGTGCGTGGGTGCGTGATATGTGCGAGTGGATGTGTGATGTGTGTATGGAGGTGTGCACGTGTGCGTTTGTGTGTAGGTGCGTGTGTATGTGTGTATGCGTAGGTATGTGTATGTGTGTGTTCTTTTACATCAGTACCTATAGAACATAGAGACATTATCATTGGCTGGTAATTTGCTTCATATTACACACATCGCCGTAACATCCTGAGTGATTTACTATTTAGTAAATAGAAATCAGAATTCAAGAGTCAATAAACACTCTTGATTTCAATAATATCTCAAATGCTCTACAGTTATTAAAAATTAGGCTGTAGTAATCTATTGCAATAAATATACTATTATGCATTATGACGTGAATTATCTCTCCTGACATTTAAGAACTACCCGTCATGGAATACTACACATTAACCTGCAATCTCATGCGGTGCTATGGTTTAAAATAAGAATACATTAATTATTAATATCAATATTAACACCAAAGTATATTGCCAGGGTGTATACTTCGATGCACGTAGAGGTTGTATATATAAGTGCGACATGAGAGTCTCCAAATTTTCATCGAACATCACCATTTATCGTAAACTAATATTCGTCGATTCCTTTCTATGAAAATGTGCTTTATTTCAAGCATTGCCTTATAACAAAATATATCTGAGATTATTTGGTTCAAATGGCTCCAATTTGATTATATTTGCATTTGTTTCAAATCGTTTTCCAATGCCTATTCCATATATTATCTGCTAGTTTATTCGTATCTATTTATTGTCTGTAACACCAACGCGCCATTATTCAAATTTGGCTTTACTGAATAAACGCCACACGGTATTTAAAATAATTATTTCCCGTATTTAAAATTCAACTCAACAACCCATGTATACATAGATATTTATTAATTAGATATACCTTTTTTTTAAAAAGAATCTCTGTTATCGAAATATTTAGTTTCAAGCAGTTGCAGAGGTATTGAATGTGCAGTTTACGACTTAATATTGAATCCAAAATATAAAACAATTTACACAGTCTAATTTAAAAATGGATTCATACTCTAGTACCCTTTCTAAATATATCAACTTGCAGAATTATAGATTGACATATTGTCAAGGCAGCTGTTACAGCAGTCGCTGCATGTAATTGGTAAGGTCATCCTGTAGATACAATATCAATTTGGATTGTCCCTTATATATAAGGTTATTTACAAGAAATTATATTTCCAATTGCTTGATTTGAAAGATAATGCAACAAGGAAAATACATTAATGACTATTGACAGTATTGGTAGAGCGACATACATCATGCTTTGCAGAATAGAGTTATGTCCCTTTTACTTTCTGAATTCAAATCTCTCTGAGGTTTGCCTTGCCTTTCATCCCTATGGGTTCAGTAAAATAAAGCCCCAGTAATTCACTGGTTCAATTTAATCGACTCTCCCCGCTCCCCAAATTTCTCGCCTGCTGCCTATAATAGAAATAATTACTTACTTTATATTTAACCTGACATATTGCTCGAATCAAAGGAATACTTAACTAGGGTGCTCTGCAAGCAACTAGAGAGGGCAGCCAGGTCTCCTTAATATTTTCGTATACATCCTCTGATAGTCACGTATAACAAATGATTACTTAATCAGAGCTTACCTATATTGCGTTATTGAAAGTTTCCATTCAACTGAGTATGCACATACATTGCCATCATATACATAAATACGTTAAATCAAATATGCATATATATAGAGAGAGAGAGTGAGAGACAGAGGGGGTGGAGTGGAAAGGGAGAGAGGAATAGAGAGAGTGACAATGAGCGAGAGATAAAGTGTTACAACAGTGGCATGAGGAGATGTTTTATTTTATTCTCGTTGTGTTTAACAACTCACGTTGTCCGACATGCTGTGAATGATTTTGCGTTAAGCCCATTGATGCATAAATATCTATGTATTTCCATTTTTAACAGATTATACATAACTGGACTCACTGATTGAATGCTCTGAACAATTGTATATTTACATCATGCTTGTACTACAGTATATATGTATATATATATATATATATATATATATATATATATATATATATATATATATATATATATATATATATATATATATATATATATACATATATAAATACGGATTGAGAGGGACGCCTCTGTGTGGTTACTGATAACGAGTGTGAGAAAGTAGAGACAACAGGAAGCGATGGACATGTTCCCTTCATCAGTTGTCTACTACGGGCCACATACGTTTCAGTGAATTGTAGACAATACATCTATCCATATATATATATGTATACATATATATATATATATATATATATATATATATATATATATATATATATATATATATATATATATATATATATATATATATATATAGTAATAATAATAAATTTGAAGACTAAAATCCAAGAGTGCTCGATAAGGATAAATATATATAAAATATATAAGAACCGTAGAGCAAATATTTATTAAAATAACAGATTAAAGTTTAAGCAAAGAATCGCTGCTTTCACGGGATATCATGAAACTAACAAAGCCAATCTGTAAACGCAGAAGTGGATATTTCAAAAAACGTTGCAACCGGAGGAAGACAGGAAGACGATACTTTGGTTCGTGGAAACGTTCGCTGGCAAAGAACGGGAAAAACGAATATAATACGTCATTAATAGGAGCGGTGAAAAACAATTACGCGCAAAGACAGAACCACGTTTATGGTATAAAAGAGGTCGCAGACAAATGTTCTGTTAGGTGGTTCATAGAGATGTTCTCTGGCAATAAACGAAAAAATGAAGATAACACGTCATATATGGAGCGTGGAGAACAATAGCACGCAAAGACAAAACCACGTAAATGGTATAGCAGAAGTCATAGACTAAAATTCTAACTAGGAGACCGAATGAATCTCCGCTTCAGAGTTAAGAACAAAGTAAATAAATACAATACAGAAGTAATAGAAATAAATAAATACATACACTCAAACAAATACGTACATACACAAGCATACGCAAAACACTTACCATAGGTAAACAAAACCACGCACATATAAATATGTGTGTGTGTGTATGCGTGTATACAAATAAATAAATAATTATATAAACGTATATAAATGAATAAATACGTATATAACAAGCGCACACACATACCTACATGTAAATACACGAATGTTCGGAGACGTAAGTCAACCAAACCATGAAGTACACATATACACCCACCCTAAATACGTACGAACCTACATACTCACACAGACGCAAAACTCCCGTATACACATAGCCAAACCATATGTACCAGAATATATAAAATTATACGCCATAACATAAACAATCAAATATACGTACGAGAAGGTATCCGTACCTTCACAAAACATAAGGGTAATATATACTTACCTATGCAAATAAGTAATGGTAGCTCCCACATCAAGACGTAAAATATCCACGTATAGATCGTACTATCCGTTAGGGTATAACGTGGGCTGTAATACAGGAAGGTTTTGTGCAATTTATGTTTACAAGCCGAAATTGCCTCCGATTTTTTGTTTAAGATGTGGTCTGTGGCGTAGAGTATTTCCAGGGCCTCAGCGGCGCAGAGTTCACAAGGTCTATTTCTATTACTTCTGTATTACTTCTGTATAGTATTTATTTACTTTGTTCTTAACTCTGAAGCGGAGATTCATTCGCTCTCTTAGTTAGAATTTGAGTCTACGACTTCTGCTGTACAATTTACGTCGTTTTGTCTTTGCGTGCTATTGTTCTCCACGCTACACATATGACGTATTATCTTCGTTTTTTTCGTTCATTGCCAGAGAACGTCACTATGAACCACCTAAGAGAACATTTGTCTACGACCTCTTGTATACCATAAACGTGGTTCTGTCTTTGCGCGTAATTGTTTTTCACCGCTCCTATTAATGACGTTTTATATTCGTTTCTTCCCGTTCTTTGCCAGCGAACGTTTCCACGAACCAAAGTATCGTCTTCCTGTCTTCCTCCGGTTGCAACGTTTTTTGAAATATTCACTTCTGTGTTTACAGATTGACTTTGGTAGTTTTAGAAGATCCCGTTAAGGGTGAAAGCAGCGATTTTTTGCTTAAACTTTAATCTGTTATTTTAATAAATATATATATATATATACAATTATCGTTTTACATGGTAGAATAGAATACATGTAATCTGAGTTTTTCCAATATTAATAATAATATTCTATTCGTTTTGCAATTATGCCAACAGCGTCTTTTTTAAAGCCAGATGTAAATCAGGCCGTTCAGTCACTGTATATTTTAGAACATATCATATATTTTCCCTAGATCTGACAGTTGGCAGTTGAACAGTGAACTGCACTGATGAATGACGTACCAAGACACATTACTGTCTGTAGTTCTGTTTACATGCCAACACAAGAGGAAGAATGAGGGGACATGTTCTACTGACATGGATTTAAAAAGGAGGCTGTGTGCAATATTGTAAAATAATCTAATATTATTATTAATATTCGAAAAACTCAGATACCATTTATATATATATATATCCCTCTCTCTCTATATATATATATATATATATATATACATACACACACACACACACACACATATATATATATATATATATATATATATATATATATATATACTGTAGTATAAGAACGAGTTAAGTATAATTAGTTACAAAAGTGATATGTTCAGGTACTTACGTTTCGTTGCATTATAAACCTCAACTCATTTAGCTTCATGTTTAAAATAAATCTGTCTACCTCTACGGATTATTTTGGAGTTTTGAAAATATTCCGGAGATATATTGAAGACGAAATCTCATTTAGCTATAAATAAACAAATTTCTCATATGATATAAATGAAGGTTACTTTAAAAAAATATACAAAGGGGGACAACTTATTCCAAGTTAGTAATTTAAGAAATGTATTTCCTTGAAATTAATCTGGTCTTTACAATTTTCTCAGAATGAATTTCGCTTCGTCTAGACAGCGACTAAATATTTGAGGCGGTTATTTAAGTAGTAATTTTCTAAAGCCAGTTGTGAGAGTATATTCGAGATTTCCGGAAAAATGTGGTCCCATTAACTTAGGGCGTGGATTTTGTAATATACTCCATTCAATAGAAAAGGAACTTCAGAAACAATGTCACAGCAGGCGAAGATTCCCAAAATATATCATCATAAATGTTTTTATTGTTTTGTTTTCAGTGATATCCCTTAATGCCTGGGTAATATCACAGTAAGGAAATGGATTGTTCATACATATTTAAACACTTTCTAATAAATAAATAGACTTTCAGACCAGAAACAAATATTACTACCTATATATGTACCAATACACAAACCCACATGTTTGTTTGTAAATTTTGTCTGCGTGCATGTGTGTATTTGTGCGTGTTTAAGTTTCTCTTTAATGATTTCTTAAATATGTTGTCCTTTTTCTTCTAAAGAAAGGAATTTCTGCAATTAAATATGAGACAATGTTACGTCTAAATTGCGTCAATTTCGTTGGTGTCATTATGTGTAAAATTTAAACTTTATATATTCTATTTTTATTATTTCATTGCATTTATTTCTATCTATTTAGTTTTCATTTAACATCATATCCTGTTCAAGCTAAACCTTTATCCTCGGAAATCAATGTTTCCTCAATCTCAATGGATTCTAACGTATTAAACTACTGCGAATTTTAAGAAAACATCTGTTCTCTCGACTAATTTAAAACATGTTCTATGTGATGTTATTAAAAAATCAAATACAGATTTTGAAAATGATAATAATTTTGTCAATAAGGAAATTAATTTTTCCATGTTTTAAGAAATATATTTTATTCAATGCATGGATTTTAATAGCTGCCATTCTAATGATACAAAAGCTATATTCCCCCTTTTTAATTTGTTTTTATTGAATGTTAAATTTACTTTATGGTCAATGAATCAAACTCGGGATGGTAACCTATGGTAATATGCATTTGTAAATCAAGGAACACAACTATGCTGCAAACCATTGGCATACGAGAATTCTTATGATATTCAAATGAGGATAGATTGCTACATTCTTAATTGAATGGGAATTGAAAAAGGTACCTAAAGGTGTTTTGACGTCATTAGGTCACATTCCTTATGTTTTAAACTGACGTAAAGATGACTCGCATTATCGATAAATGTAATGCACCACTTTGCAATTGTAAAATTCAAATTATTGAATAGCATATGTACATATATATTTATGAAATGTAGATGGGCGTTCGACACATAAATCATGTGTTCTGTGTAAAGACTCTTAAACGTAAGAAATGGTGGGTGTGAGAATGTAGATGTAATTCACGAAACAAAAATCATTCATGAGTTGGTGGGAAATTCATGTCATGTGATGCTAAGCAATTTATTTTCTTCATATATATGATATAACGTTTTACACAAACATACTGATGTCAGATAATCTGGTAACTATTCTCAATAACGTGTAATTTCCATTAAACTTAGGCAGTATTACTGGGTCGCATCCAATGTACATATGGCCATTGATATATCCTGGATTAAATATACAAACAACCGTTCATTTTGTATCAATTCCACCCTACACTGGAGGTGTATGGTATACAATAGGGATTAATACATGTGTTGCATAGTTTAAAATTCTACAACTTTTTATGTTATATGAATAATATCTCATTTCGTTGGTTGATCCGGTTAGATATATGGATATATAGAATTAGAAGAAAGCACAGCGTTTCTGCTGCAATTCCTGATATTTCCTTCACATTTTGTATTACTTATCAACACACTCAACTACTAACATCCTACCACTATTTCTGTCACTTGTATTGCTTGTTTCTTTAATCATTTCTCATCTTCTCCGCTGCAAAAAGTCAGATATGTTTGAACAAACGGGCATCCTATTCAAATGAATGTGAACACATTTATTCAATAATCTCTCGAATCAAATATGCAAACAAACATTTGATTAAATAAAATCATATCGTGAGAAAAATATGGTAATTCATATATCACTTACGCTTAATGAAGTTGATTACTGAATATTTGCAAACCTGTCATTCATTATCAATTTGGAAGATCTCTAAAATCTAGGCGGATATATAAATATATATATATGTATATATATTTTCATTTATATATTTTCATTTATATATATATATATATATATATATATATGTATGTGTGTGTATGTGTGTGTATGTGTGTGTGTGTGTGTGTGTGTGTGTGTGTGTGTGGGTGTGTGTGTGTGCGTTTGCAACATTATTTAGTCACTATGCGTATCTTGCATATATCATTTTCTTACTAGATACACTCATGGTAGTATAATACGAGGCAACTATTTACTAACAAATATAGCCTTAAGAGTAAAATCCTTTCTTCTCAAACTGACAAATATAATCCAAAAATTACAGATCAATGCATTGAAGGTAATATTAGATCATGAATCTGAAAATTAAAGTATTTGACGTAGTATTTTTCACCAGATATTTTGTACACGTATCAATTTCTGATAATAATTATTGCTAAATAGTGAAAATATCACCTGAAGAAATACATATCCAATATTTCTTAATTGTTAAACGCTGTCCCAACTACGCACATCTCGTTATTCATGAACAATTCATAATGAATATTGATGGGGAAGAGAGTTAGTTTTATATTAAAAACTAATGAATAGAATTAATGTGCATTTGACGGAAATATTGGTTTGTAACGAATTTCAACTACGATTTCAGGTACAATCTAATGTTATATATATACGCACACACGCACACACACGCACACACACACATGCATACATACATATATATATACATATATATATTTATATATATATATATATATATATATATATATATATATATATATATATATATATATATATATATGTCATACTTGCGACCCGTAAAACAGTAATCACCTTTGAAGACCAATTATGGACCCGCAAAGATACGCAAAACAACTTCGACATGACCATGGGATCTAGTGACTCGGCGCAGGTCACTGATTTAGTCGGCCTATATTTACTTAACGAAATCCATAAGGACCTTCCATACCTCAACGGTGGTTTGTACCGCGATGATGCACTTCTACTTATAGATTATAAAAAATTCAATATAGAAAGAACTAGAAAACTATTGCACAAGACATTCAAAAAATTATAACCTTAGTATTACCATGGACAAAGACAATAAAAACGTTAAATTCCTGGACGCCACCCTCTACCTAGACTCAAAGATATATGCAGCTTTCCACAAACCTAATGAAAAACTCATTTACGTAGATACCAAGTCTAACCAACCTAGATCTATATTAAACTCTATCTGTAAGGGAGTATCTAATAGAATCTCTAATCTATCCTATGGCGTAAACATATTTAGCAAAAACTCGCAATATTATAATCAGGCATTAGCTAGATCAGACCATAATATAGAGATCGAGTTCCTACCTACAAAAACACATTGCTACAACATTATTTCGCACATATCCATGAGTAAATTTAGTAATAGGAATAGCAACCACACACACAGTAATACGGAGGATGCCAACAAAAGTAACCCACACCACAGAATTTACCATATTACCATACAAGGAAACAACTCACCAGACATAAAAAACAAAAATAGAAGAAGAAATAATACATTTTTCAACCCTCCTTTCAATCTAAACGTCTCTACCAACCTACCTAGGGCTTTCTTCTCACTACTAGATAAAAACTTCCCATCCGGCCACAAGTATCATAGCCTTTTAAACAAAAACACTATTAAAATCTCCTACTCTACTACGCCTAACATAGCATACCACATAGCTAGTAGCAATAAAAGAAAAATTAATTCTTACTTCCAACAAACTAAATCACAGCAGACGATAAACCTTCAAAATAACATTATAGCAACTAACCCTAATATCAATAGAAATAATAGTAATAGCACTAGTGTAAACAATAACGCTGGTAACGACAACCCACATAACCATAACCCTATAGCTACCATCCATACTTCTACACAACATAATAACCGGCAGACTAACACCCAGAATAATTATAACTGTAGATCAAATCTGCCCTTTATATAAAAAAATGCTTAATCAAGGATATCATATACTCATGCACAGTCACAACTAGCCAGTCTTCTGAAACCGATATAGGCTCTACTTTAAACTGCTTCAAAACCAGATACAATTCGCACCTCCACTCTTTCAAAAAACAGTCTAGCCAAATCCACTTCACTATCTAGCTGCATACACTATCTAAAAACTAAAAATAAACCATATACACTTAAATGGGAAGTGATAGGTAACGCGACATCGTACAAACCACCTAATAAATTGTGTAACCTCTGTCTACTAGACACCCATACTATCATCTTCTCCAACCATAACCTCCTTAATAAAAAATCAGAGTGTTCGCGTCTTGCCAACACCGCTTCCGACATTCCTTCCAAAACTTTAAACCCAATATATAACAATGTCGGACTTGAACCCGTCACCACCTCTAGCAACAAACATCAGGGGCACACCTTACACCTCATCCCCACACCCATTAGTCCATTTTAACGCAAATAGTGGCATCATCCTAGTTCCTTTTACCCTAGAGATATCCCCATGTACTTCTACTTTTGGTATATTGGCCTTCAATTACTTAGACTACATTACACCAATATATAATTAATGTAAACTTTAAACACGGAATGGGTTGTGCTAACATTGTCCTGTGTATGGAGTGCCATCATTGGATAAAGGGAAGATTAAGTAATTAATGTATTAACATAAAAGAGCTATATAATCTATATGCTGAGTGCAATGAATTATGTACAGGTGATGTATGAGTTATAAATACATGTATGACTTGATGGTCAGATTAGTGTCTTTGTAAGTGAGAATTGATCTCTGGACTACCCTAGTGATATTTAACTTTGCAATCAGACATGCAATGACCCAGAGCTTACCAGGAGTCATATATAGAAGTGATTCTAATAAGACCTTGCCAGGTTCTGCGGGTGGACTACACTTAGAAAGATCATTGATTTGGAGATCTGACTCTTCATGTAGAATATTCGGTTGTGGCACTCTATGATAGAAGGTAATCATCCTAACATGAACACCTTTAGCACTTCTTGATAGACTACACTGTAATTTATAGATAAGATACTTAAATTTAGAAATTGTTTATAACCTTATATGATAGGAACTCATTTGAGACACCATTAATGTACTTTAGGATAATAAATTTAGCTATAGAAATCAGCTTGTTACCTCCCATTACGCATTAACTCCCCTTAATCACACACACACTTCCGGAATATAATACGGTGTCAATTCTCACAACAAAAACAACCTGCTCTATAGAATCGAATTAGAGAACGACAAGCTGTGATATTCTAACATGGTTCACCAAGCACCCAATGTTGAATCATCGTGGATTGTGTGATGGACATGTAGTCTATAAATTGCGTTTCCTGGATTGTGAGAGTGGTGGTGTGTGCGAGGACAGTGGTGCTCTTTTGCTTCACATTTGTAATATTTTTGATATTTTTGGTGTTTCTCTACACACGGGTTTCTATATCGTACAGGTGTGTGTGAAAAATGCTTTACCAGTACAGCCCCCATGATGCTCTTGATTGCCTGCTTTGACTGCTTGTTTTATATGTAACAATCTGCCGCACTATAAGCTTATATAAATAGGACACGCGTGCACGCCTCACGTGTGACTGTTGGATACACTGGCTACTCCAAACTTTCTTCTTGCTTTATCTTCGTAAACTGCCAATGTTTAATTTTAATTTTAATTTTAATTTTAATTTTAATTTTAATTTTAACTTTAATTTAAACTTTAAATTTGTCCTTTAATATGACTGTAATCTTTGTATGTAAATTGCCATGCCATATTATTATAATGGATGTCAACCCACTGTGGGTCAATATATACATATGTTTCTATATGTCTCTTGTGTTGAAAAGGAGGGCAAGTATGTAAAAAATCACTGAATAATTGCTCCGAAGACACCAAACCTCGGTTTAGAAGAAACAATTGTAAGCAAATAAATGATTTAAACAGAACTTTGATTCATGTAATTTATATATATATATATATATATATATAGGAACTAGTAAGACCCCGACAGCTGAGCTCAAGCCGTTTCGATTACCCACTCTACTACCTCAAGTATTGAGTACTTTGGTGCGTTATGGTCCACCTGGTTCCTTACCACATTTCCTTCGTTATATATATATATATATATATATATATATATATATATATATATATATATATATATATATATATATATATCAAATTAGAAATTGATTGATATATAAATATATCTAAAATAAACATGAGAAACAATCACAGGGGATAAGTTGTAGAAGTGTGTAGGTACACATAGCTTAGATTAATCAATTTATAAGGTATCTATTTTTGATGTTCTAGTTAAACTTTACTTAGTCACCTACCTAGCTATGTGTGCTTACACACTTTTACAAATTATCCCCTGTGATTGTTTCACATGTTTATTTTAGATATATTTATATGTCAATCAATTTCTAATTAGATATAAAATGCTCGGATCTATTCATTAGAATCTTGGAGCATATTTTACGGGTGATAATTTCCATCACATGGAACAAAATCAAAGAAAAACAGATATAAATTACACAAAAGAAAAGAACAGAACCAATAGTGAATAAATGCAAAAGCACAGAGTACATATATGCAAAATGATCCATATGATTGTCCATCTGACCATGTATAGATTGAATTGAGGGGGCTTCTGTGATGGAAATTCTGTGATGGAAATTATGACTGTGTACCAGATTGACTAATGCCTAGAGCCCTGTAGTTTGCCCTCAGTTATAATGTACGGCATCGTCGTTCAATATGTAGATAGAGTAACTGTGACACTAGAATCCCTCTCAGAACATATTACTTAAACATCTCTCTCCATATTATTTACTCACTTCAGTCTATATTTTTACTCACCTCAATCCGAATTATCACCTGAAAAGAATTTTTTTTTTATTCTTTAATTTCTAATTGTTAATTTCTTAATTGTTTAATTTATAATTTCTGATATTTGATTTAGGATTTTAATTTTTATTTCCAACTCTCACTCTTAACTTCCAACGTAAAACCATGATACCTAGAATTAAGTTTATTTTCCCTTATAAGCTGATGGTAAGTCGTACCGTCAACGCTTAGTGAGGGGTAGTATTATGACCTGTAAAAACTAACACTCTCCCATCTCCTCTGGCTATCGGCTCACTGCCACAGCCGTGATGGGTAGCAGTAAAATATGGTACAGGCATTGGTGGGCCATTGTTTTGGCTGAGAGGGTGAATTTCGTTGAAATCTACGGTGGCTAATAGTCAACTTCCTTCGGACATGCGCTTTCGCAGGCCGGTGGGGGTGAATTGGTACTCACAAGGGAGCGGATGAAAAACCCCAAAACACGCAATTCATCCGTTCCCATGTCGATCCAATTTGGATTGCCTCGGAAACATAACCTTGTTATGTAACGAGCTGTCTGATGATGACACGACACTCGCACACAGAACAGTGTGACCAGTGTCTTCACTGAAATATATATCACAGCATTATTATTAAAGGACTTGAACATCTGAAACTACTTCGCTTTTCTTTATTCTCTCTCTCTCTCTCTCTCTCTCTCTCTCTCTCTCTCTCTCTCTATATATATATATATATATATATATATATATATATATATATATATATATATATATATATATACACACATATATATACATATATATATATATACATATATATACATATATGCACATATATGTATATACATATATACATATATGTATATATACATTCATATTTAGGTATCCAGATTAATGGTTTTTATCTAATGAATATACAAACAAGCATATACTGGCGCGCACATTTATATACATATATATATATTTATATTTCATTTCTGAATTTGTTTAGCAAGATTCTTTATCTGGAAACGTTTGTTGAAACCGATATTGTTATACATTGGGAGGGTCATGTTACCAATAAGAAACACACACACAGTCGTTTTCACTCCAATTTATTATAGTAACTTGTAAATAAACAAACAAATAAACAGATAAATAAATAAACAAATAAAAACACACACAGACACCCGGATGTAACACATACGCAAACTAAGCACACAACACACACAAACACAAGATGGCGTAGGACAGAACAAAGGAGAGGCACAAAACAAAGAAAATAATCGCCAGTCAATGAAGAGGTCACAGAATGTTTGACGAAAGAACTTTAACAATATATGAACAAACGTCCGGTTGTGGTACCAACCAACTAACCGGAAATTTACAAATGTCCCAGTAAATCATAGATCGCATTGGCCGACAACGAAATACCAACAAATTATAGTACCTGTTTTAGACCCCAGATATTTTGTATAAATTTTTACTACCCAATTCTATAATTTTATAAATTTGTTATTAATTTAGTATCATCTATCCACAACCTATTTAACTAGTGTATAGCATTCGCTGAATACACAACACCAACTAAATATAGCAGCTGTCTTAGACTCTAGAAATTTGTTATCACTTCTTACTATCCAATTTTATATTTTTATATATTTTTTGTTAATTCATTTATTATCTTCTAATCCCAATTAATTTACCTATTCTATAACGTGCCTTCTCTATTTTCTCCATATTCCCTCTAGCCTAGTTTCATACACATTCCTTAGAATTTGCTGTATAGAATTCACTTTCAACGCTTGACCGGGACCATCCACTCCCTCCTTGTCATTCAGGCAAGTTCAGCCTCCCCCGCCTCCCACCCACTGCCATGATAGACTTAATTGTGTTTAGAAGAAATTTTGACCAATCTTTTTGACAACTAAAATCTTCCCACATAAAAGTTCGGCTATTTATTTACAACGCTAACAATTCTGATTTAGTCCTGAAATAGCCGTCGAAACGGCCTGAGCTCTGCCGTCGAGGTTAAACATTTTCATATATATATATACTAGCAGAATGGCCCGGCGTTACTCGGGATTTGCTCTAGGGTTCTTATATAGTTGATATATATTTATCCTTATTGAGCCTCGTGAAATAAATACGTTTATTTATATTATGTTATTCTGTATGCAAAAATATCTGTACACGAATATATAATTATATATATATCTATATATCTAAAACAGAGTATGTCTGTCTGTCTGTCAGCTCACTAAAACTTGAGAACCACCCAACCGATTGTTTTCAAAATTTACACATGTAATACTTATGCTCCTGTGAGTGTTTTGAGCAAAGAATATTTCAAATTTTCAATTCTCTAGGGACCGTATTAGGTGATTTAGCGATCTCTCTCTATAATTCTTAGTCTTTCTTTTTAGATAGATATATAGATATAACGTTGCGCCCTTATAATTGCTTCTACTTTAGGCACTAGGCCAGCAAATACCCAGTGCATCACTGGTACTTTATTTTATTGACCCCGTAAGGATGAAAGGCAAAGTCAACATCGGCGGGATTTGAACTCAGATCGTAAAGGGACGTTGCGCCCTTTTAATATCTGTTTGTATGTCTACCTGTCTGCATTACGTCATTATGATGTGATCAGTGTGTGCGTCTATATATGTATCGTAATGCAGAGAGCAAGACATATATCTTTCCTTCCCCTCTTCCAGCGTCTCTCTCTCTCTCCCGCTATCCCCCTCTTTTAGTCTGTCTGTTTCTTTCACTCTCACTCTGTCTCTTTATAACTCACTCACATTAATACTAAAGGGTTCAAGTATTGTTCTCAAAATATATAATATTAAATCTATGAGATTTTTATATTATGTGAGATAAAGCCTTAATATTTTTATATTATGTGAGATAAAGCCTTTACCATGAAAATAATATAGTATATATAGAGTATTGTAAATGCTAAAGGGTTAAATCCATGAGACCATGTGAGAGAGTTTATAATCATTCACGCACACATATACACTTACGCATGTAAACGCACACAAACACACAAACACACGCACGCACGTACACACACACGCAATAATTATTCCATCCAACTCTCAAAAGATGGCGTCTGTCACTCTCTCTCTCCCGCTATCCCCCTCTTTTAGTCTGTCTGTTTCTTTCACTCTCACTCTTTCTCTCTGTAACTCGTTCACATTTCTCCCCTCTATCGAAAAATGCTGTGACGAATGGGGAGAAGGAGGGGGAGGAGTAGAGAGCCACTTCTTCACTTCGCCTCTCCGTTTCTTTCTCTCCAGACATTGGCCACTTCACTAATTCGATCCCTAGGTCAGCATAATTGGAAATTTTGTTTTGCTCAAAACACATCCGGGGCCATACGGGTTACATGTGTAAAGTTTGAAAAAAAAAACGGTTGGGTACTTCTCGAGTTTTAGGGAAACAGACACACAGACAGACATCCTCTGTTTTATATATATAGATATATATAAATGGAAATACAGCATAATCGAAGCTCTGGGTGCAGTTAAGCTAATGAATGCAATCGGAATGTGCAGCTAAGCACTCAATAGTGTATTTTCCCTTAGAGTGATGAACTTACGTTTAGACAGCTTTGCGAATTGAAGATAGCGACCGGTAAGCCAGCCGCAGGGACCAAAGCATCGAGAAACTGACTCAGGACTGTCTTCCCCCGTCTCTGTTTATCCATTTTGGACTCACTCCTTTCGTTCCACTTCCCCCTTGCTCCACACACTTCTCCTCTCTTCCACCACACTCCTTGCTTTACACTGCAGACCCACCATGCCCAGACTGAAATCCTTTCTCCAGCAACTCCACACTCGCCTTAAACATTTCCTCACCCTCTCCTCCCACCCTGATATCTCCCTTCGGCCCTCCAACTCTCCTACCTCCTCTTCGAAAAAACCCGGCATTCCAACGTCATCGATTTCCTCAGCCACTGCCTCCATCTCCAGCGCATCCCCTTTGACTTCCGACTGCACTTCCACACATCCACCTCATGCGGTTCCCTCTCCATCCAACGCCACCTCACCCGATCCTCGCGCCTCCTCATGCGCAATTCCCTCCGATCCTCTCTCTCCACCATCCGCAACCACGACCACAACCCTCCCACTCAGCCACCTGAACATCAGCTGCCTCCAACTCGTCGCCCACTTCATCTTCCACTTCATCCACAACCTCAACCACGACCTCTTCTCCTTCCCCACCCCCACTAAAGCCCCTAAGCTACTCACTTCCCACCACAACCTTACACCCTCACACCCATCTCACCCATCACGACCATCCCTTACCCCCCACCACAACCTCCCCTCCCCGTCTCACACACATAACACATATCCCTCCTCCATACCAACCCCACCTCCAGCAAACCCACCCTCTACCTTCTCACACCCACACCGCACCTAACATCCATCCTCACTTGTTGTCACCATACACTCTGAGCTCCCCCTCTCCGCACATGAGCGCTCAATCCCCAAGATCCACAAACCCGACAACCCAGGCCGCCTCATCGTCTCCGCTTGCAACTGACCCACATAACTCATCTCAGCTTTCTTGACTCCATCCTCGTTCCTTCGTCACCGCCTTCCCCTACCATATCTCGGACACCAGCCACGCGCCTCGCCTGTTCGACTCCCTCACGATACGACCCGGCCTACACCCCTTCCTCTTCACCTTAGATATTAAGTGCCTCTACACAGTCATCTCCCACGCTGATGGCCTACGTGTCCTCCAGCACTACCGCAACATTCACCCCGCTCCATCCCTCTCTATCCCCCATCCCTTCTCCTCGCTGAGCTGGTCCTCACCCTTATCTGTTTCTCCTTCTCGGATGAGTTTCACCAACAGGTCACTGGGGTGGCGATGTGCCCCAAAATGGGCCCAAACCATGCCAACCTTTTCGTTGGCCATGTTGGGGCCCAAATCATTAACCAGTACACCGGCCCCACGCCCGAACTGTGCGTTCGTTACATCGACGACTGCATCGGAGCCACGACCCACGCCTGAAATCAGCTCGACTCCTTTCTTTCCTTCTTCTGCTCCTTCCCCCCTCCCTTCACTTCACCACCTCTATCTCCACCACCCACGTCCACTTCTAGGGCATCTGCGTTGCCATCGACCCCTCCCACCGCTCCCTTGTTAGCTCCCATTTTTTCAAATCCACCTCCTCCCACTCCTATCTCGACTTCACCTCCTTCCATCCTACACACACCAAACACTCCATTCCCTACACCCAACTCCTCAGGATCCGCCGCCTCTGCAGCCGAGATGCTGTCTTCGAGTGCCAGGCCCTTTCTCTAGTCAGCCATTTCATCTGGAGAGGTTACACCACCTCCCTCGTCCACGCCGCCCTCTCTCGCACCCATACTGTCCACCGTTCCACCACCTTCACCCCACGCCTCCAACCCCCACCCACCGTATCACCTTCCCCCTCACCTACCAACCCTCCACCGCACCAGCCTCCGTCTCGTCTGACGCCTGCAGTCCGCCCCCACCACCTCCCCCATTTTCCCATCCCATCCTCCGTAACCTACAAACGCGCGCGTAATCTCAGCTCCCTCCTCGTCCATACCCCCTCCGGTTCCCTTCCCTGTTGCAGACCTGGCTTCCACACCTGCTCCCACATCACCAACACGACAACCTTCCAGGATCCCAACGGCCACTCTCTCTCTCTCTGTCTGGCATGCCTTCCGTCGCACCTCCTCCAACCCCGTCTAAGGACTTCGCTGCACGGAGTGGAGCGCAACCTATGTCGGACACACTGGACGACGCCTGGCGGATCGCTTCACGTAGCACCTCCGAGATATATGTCTCGGCGGGATTTCCCCCATCGCCCGCCACTTTGCTCCCCCTGGACATTCCGCCCTCCACCTCACAGTCTGTGGCCTGATCCAATGCCATGGGACCCCCTCCACCAGCCTCACGATCGAGCAACACACTGTCTTTATCTTACAGACACACACACCTCCGGCCTAAACTCCCCACCCTTCTTTCTTTAGCATTTGACACCCCCCCCACACACACACACACATCCCATACTAACAACACTAACACACTCTCCAGTGTTAACGGCCCTTCCACTCCCAGCCCATCCCCCACCACCAGTAATAACTACACCCACTCTACCACACTCACGCACACACTCGTATCCAAACACGCACACACACCAGTACACTACACTCACTCCTACCGTCCCCAACACCTTCTCTCTCTCCCAATCCACCAATACACCCCACTAATATGCACACCAAACCCCCCACACCACGGCCCTCTCCCTCCACATTTCACACCTACCCATCCCCTCCCCTATCCACCGCAACTCTGCACACACACACACACACACACACACACACACATTCGCCACCACATACTGACTTCTCTATACCTGTCAGCATCCACAGTACTGCGTGCTGTCTTCTCCCTACTGCTATCTCCTTCCTCCCACCTCCTTCGCCCTGCCTTGACCCCCTGACCACTTCCTGTTGTGCACGCACCCCACAAACCTCCACTACATCAGTACCATACCAGGATTTTACACCACTGTCCCATCGCTCCAGCTATCCATCCTGCAACACTCTGAATCTACAACATCTGATCTGATAGTCCGTGGAAAAACCGCAGCAACTCACAAATACTTACACTATCTTCGCAACACGCCACCACACATCCACACCACATATAAGCACACACACACGTGCGTATCCCCACATACACACACTCAGCCTCCAGAGTCCCCACGCCTCCTCCCCCTGACACATCTACATCAACACGCCCTCACATACCGACTTACACCCCCACGTGTACACACCATTTTCCCTATTACCCGAACATGGAACCTTGTTCTTACCCCGACTCTCACATTCACATCCCCACAGACACACACACACCTTCACACATACACGCACACCACCTTCATCCCTCCCCGCTCGGACCCCAGTCTCCCTCTCCCCTCTTAAGGGTCTGTTTTTCTTTTTTTAACTTTCTTTGATTCGTTAAAGTGACAATATTGAAAAAATGAGGGATAATTCTTTAAAACAGAGTTTCCTAATCTATATATTAATTTTAACAATGTCACTATTCCGTGTGCCATAATTCTCGATTATCATTGGTTCATAGGTTTCAAACGATTTCGCCCACCTCAACGACGCCAAACTTAAATTAATATGCATAATGCCAATAAGGGAGTGAGAGGGGAGAGTAAGAAACAAAGAGGAAAAGTGAACGCTGTAATTATCACCATGGGTGCGTGTGTATGTACGTGCGCGTATGTTTATGTGTGTGTTAGTGCGTGCAGCCTTCCACAGAAAGTAAAAACAATTCGCCTTTATTAAACAGTGAACTACAGCGGCGACGGCGTTTAGCCAGGAATGAAGAAAAACGGATCGAACAGCGCCATCGGAACGCCGAACTTCAGAGGCGAAAACGTGCTGCCATGAATGAAGAGTAGTAGGCTGAACTGCGCCACAGAAACACTGAAGCCAAGCAGCAGCGCTGTGGTGCGATGTTTGAAGACGAACTGGCTGAGCATCATCTTTTATATTAATTATCTATATCTATATCTACATATAATATAAAAGTTTAGAACTTCCATCATCCTTTTGAGAAACGTTGGACAACCACGTCTATGCAATGATACACGTTTTACTGTCAGGCAGAAGATGAACCATCTCCTAGAGGTCACTATTCTAGGTGGCAGCACCTAGAATTCTTCATATACTATGCACAAACGTTACAACGAAGACTCTGTTATATCTGGAAGATTTTTTTTACTGTTTTTCGTATCACACAGACCCCACGGCCCCGCCTCATACTGTAACCAGACAAAGAGCCAATACAGTCATTTTCTCTTTTACTTGTCTTCTATTATCATCTGTGTACCCGGGCTAAGCTGGGTACGTCAGCTAGTGTATATAATTGTTTCTACTTTTGGCACAAAGCCAGCAATTATTCCAGTGTATTACTGGTACTTTATTTAATCAACCCCGTAAGAATAAAAGGCAAAGTTGACCTCGGCGGGATTTGAACTCAGATCAAAAAGGAGGGAAACACTATGCTGCAAAGCATGGCGTCCGACTATAATGTATATAAAATATTACCGGGTTCGAAGTATTTGTAAAATTCACCTTATCACATGTTGAGTATTACAATTAAAAAGAATTAAAAACAAAAAAATAAAGATTTAAAATTAAGTGCTATGGTAATTTTATTCATCATCTTTCTTGAGAACTAGACTGTTTGAATGTGTGTGTGTGTAGTGTGTGAGTGTGTGTGCGTGTGTGTGTGTGTTATGTAAGTATAAGTGGAAAGAGACATTTACATGAAACGTTAGCTTATTTTGCTTCAGTATCCAGACAGCAGTTTTGCCATGTGATTTGAAGTTTTGGATACTCTACGGCACCCATAGCTCTTAGGCAACAGCTTTTCAAGAGGCTCCTCAAATTAAGAGAACCGTTTTGGAACTGATAGTTTTTAGTGTCTTTTGTGAAAACAAAACATATCAGGTGGTTATGGTCATCATTAAGGGTAACAAATCATTGACTATTCATATGAAACTGTATAAGTGGCTGAACTTATAATACAATAGAATTAGGATTTAGATTCGAACATAGCTGTATATAAATATTTATTTGAATGTCTAAAAAAATAATGTATGTTTATAAATAAACATTTAGAAAGACATAGCTATGTTAAACACTGGCAGATAACGCCACTAGGCTGTTGAGCCATCTTATACAGCTTCATATGAAAATGAGATTAATCACCTCATTTACACAGACGAAGAACTATGTATTTTCGCCTGTTTTCAAAGTGCGGCAGTTGCAAGAGCTGGAGAGATCATCCTAACAAGTACCATTTGTCATCAAAATGCATTGAAGATTGTCACCCTTGCTTCAGCGGAACGCCGCCTGGTGACGTTAGCTAGCAGTGTGTTATACATACCTACGGCTTTCTAAATATGTATTTCTAAACATTCAGTAATTCTTTAGAAATACGAAATTCAAGCAATAATTTGTATACAGCAAAGTTCGAAGGTAAATCTTAAATCCTAATTTTCTACACACACACACACACACACACACACACCACACACACACACACACACACACATACATACATACATATGTATATAGATAGATATATGTGAAGCCGCATGGCTTAGTGGTTAGAGCATTGGGTTTGCAATTGAAAGGTTGCGAGTTCAATTCTCGGACCGGGTGATGTGTTGTTTCCTTGAGCAAGACACTTTATTTCACGTTGCTCCAGTTTACTCAGCTGTAGAAATGAGTCGCGGCCTCCCAGCCAGTGGGATGGCGTTATCTTATGGCTAAAACAGCACGACGTGCTGTGACCAGCGGCGCCAATTGGCGCCCGGCAGTCTGGTCGGTCAAGATGATATATATATATATTTATATATGTATATATATATATATGTATGTGTGTGGGTATATATTATATATATGTATGCTTATCTCTCTCTCTCTATATATATAAGTCTGTGTGCGTCGGTGTCTGTGAGCACACGTATGTGTGTGTAATTGGAGATAAAGGGTGGTGGGTAGATTAATAGACGGTGGTACGTAGAGTGTCATGTTTTTAACGTATTACATTTGAATTGTAAAATAAAAATATGTCATAATTTATTATAAAATATTTTCCTCTATCTCATATTTTTAGAGAAAATATTGTACTATTTTATATCTATATATATAAAACTGAGGATGTATGTTTGTGTGTGTGTGAGTTTGAATCCCTAAAACTCGAGAAACTCCCAAGCGACTGTTTTCAAACTTTGCACATATTATATTTATGTGTCAGGGAGTATTCTGAGCAAAACAAATTCCAAATGCCGTCCAAATGTTCAATGCCGCATTATGCGATTTATCAATCTCTCTCTATTATTCTTAGTATTTCTCTTTTTAGATAGATATATACATATAACGTTACGCCCTTATAATATCTGTCTGTATGTTTGACTGTGTGCCTTACGTCACTTCCCTGAGGATCTCTGTCTGTGTGTGTGTCTGTGAGTTTGAATCCCTAAAACTCGAGAAGTACCCAAACGACTTTTTTTCATGTGTATTACTTATATTTCAGGGAGTGTTATGCACATACAAAAATTCAACTTGTTGATCCCCTTGATGCCTTTTATTCCGGTTTTTAGGTGATATTTTTAGACGTTACGTCAGACTGATTTCCTTGAAATTGTAACTATGTATTAGTCAGTCTCTTCTTCATACTGTGAGCAAAGATACTCCAACCTGTTATGGCCTAGGGCCCGCATTAAGTGAAAAACTTAATTGTTCAGCTTTTTAGGGATTTTTTGAGGCGTTACGTCTAGCCGATTTTCCCGAAATTTCAAGGCATACTATGCGCCTAAAACAAATTCATTTTATTGATCCCCTAGGGCCCGCATTAGGTGAACACCTGCATTTTTCCTGCTTCATCGCGTAAAATATTAAAGATTATCTAGCCATCAGAATATTCGGTTTATTTTCTTTACATAATGTCCACGCATGCAATTTTCCAACGATTAGGTCTGCTGGCGGCCCGCCTTACAAAATATCTTATCCCGTGCAACGCCGGGTACCACTGCTTGTTATTAATATTCCTAACATAGGTATTGGGGCGTCAAGTGAGAAATGTGTAAACATGTGTCTTTTTTCTACAAATTTCATACTTGACGACCCAATACAAGACCAGAAACAACAGTACTAGAACTACCGTCACCCCCGCCACTACCATCACAACTACAAAAATACAATGCAAACATAAAAACAAAAGAAACAATAACAACATCAACAACGACAATAAAATATTTGCTGTAACAGCTGCAAAAGCTACATAACTATTTAATATAGACTTAATAGTCAAAGACTCTTGTTTGGCACAAGTAGCCAAACTTGTAAAATTAGACAAAACTTTGCTCGACGTAGATGTCCTTACCGACATGTTTGCAGCAACCGGCAAAAACTTTGGTAACAATCAGACGGCTGCAGGCAGCTCCCACACAAGAGGTAGAGAGACTACTTGCTGGACATCAAACACATTGCTAGAGCCAGGTAATTTGGAACTATTTAAGTGCTCTTTAAAAGTGAAGTCTTGCCTGTACAACAGTCTGTGGTCTATCGAATAGCAATACATTCTCTAACCAGCGTATTTGGAGACAAGGGCTGTGAAGGTCAATACTACAGGAATCCTGCCATAGTTCAATATCTGGTGCATCCTGGCCTGCATGTTTCTGGTGGGCAGTAACATCCTCCTCATGGTGAAGAGAACCTGGCAGGAAAAGTGGTTGTGGATCAGTGGAAGTGTTTTTCCACATCAAACGAGACAAGATCGATAAGATCCCATACTTTATTTGCTTACAAGGTGGAGTGGAGTTGTATGTTATGATTGAGCGCAAATGTTCTTGTTGCTACCTGTGTGGTGAAAATGGCCTATTGAAAGCTTTCTGCTCTCAACAAAGACTGGAAACTACAGGCCCCCTCGCCACCAACTCCAGCAACAGTCTAATTGAGTTGTCTCCCTTGTCATTCAAGTACCGACATCTGGCTCGTTCCCACTATGACCATACACGAGTTGAAATATCCTTTGCGTGAAACACGTGATCTCGATGATGGTTTGTGGTGGAGTAACCCTCGCTCTCTCTCTCTATATATATATGTATATATATATATATATATATATATATATATATATATATATATATATATATATAAATATATATATATATATATATATATATATATATATATATATATATATATATATATATATATATATATAATAATGATTTTTACTATAGGAACAAGGCCAGCAATGTTTGGGGAGGAGAAAGTCGATTATATCAACCCCAGTGCATTACTGGTGCTTTATTTCATCGACCCCGTACGTTCGTCTATTTTGTTATGGGACTGCAGAAAATTCTGGATAGGTTTCTTGCCGAATATTGCAAAGAGTGACATTCGTCTTCTCAAGAAAGATTGCACAGTACACTCTAAATTTAAGTGGTGCTCCACAAAAGCGGGTGGAGGAGTTCAAATATCTCAGGGCCGTTTTCACGACGTTAGAAGCCTGAATTAAATGCAAGAATTGCTGGAGAAGGCGCAGTAAGAAGAAAGGAGCTAGGTGATAAAGCGAAACTTATCATCTTCAATTCGATGTTTGTTCTTACCCTTACCTATGGTCGTGAATCTTGTGAAATGATCGCGAATACAAGCGGCTGAGATGGGGTTTCTCTCAAAGGTCTTTACAATAATTTTACTTGATACGGTGTATAGATCGGGGATCAGAGAGTCGCTCTAGGTAGAGCTTCGTCTCTAAATTGATAAACCACAGCTCCGCTACTACGGGCATGGATTTAGAATGTCTAAAAACAGAAGGGTTCCACAAATTTTACGGGTAAAGCCAACCAGACCAAAAGATACATCACGAGCAGGATGGTTGGATAAAATCAATGAGCTGGGTTGGATTTGTTTGGGGATCCAGCCGAATTATTTATAGATGGTTGCTTCTGATAGGACCTGCTGGATGGACTCTCCCTCTACAATCCTCTCAGAAATATGTGGGCGAATGATAATAATAATTGTAAAACAAATTCATTTTCTTGATCCCCTAGGTGAAAACCTGCATTTTTCCTGCTTCAACGAGGAACATCTTAAAGATTATCCAGCAATCAGAATATTCGGTTTATTTTCTTTACATATTGTCCATGCATGCACTTTTTCCACGATTAGTTCTGTTGGCGGCCCGCGTTACAAAATACCTTATCCCGTGCAAAGCCGGGTACCTCTGCTAATATTTAATAATGTGTTTAATGTTTAGGAATAATTTCTAGTTTGCAGTACATCAGTATGCCATGCGAAATACCATTACAACATTTCATAGGAAGATAACGTGTCTTTCAATTTAGAAATCCTGGAAAGATTTATGTTAAATAAGGGTAAATTAAATAGTTCCTTAAACCACTCTCCTTATGGTACAGTGGTTTGGATGAGGTGTGGGGGGTGTCAACAACGTATCATATATACATATATATATATATATATACATATATATATATATATATATATATATATATATATATATATATATATGTATATATATATTATATATATATATATATATATATATATATATATATATATATATATATATATATATATATGTGTGAATATATGTGTATATATATATATATATATATATATATATATATATATATATATTTATATATATATATATATATATATATATATATATATATATATATATATATATATATATATATATATATATATATACATATAGAAATATATAGATTTATATCTATCCATATATATATATATATTTATTTATATATCCATATACTTATAAACACACATTTACACACTCATAGATAATGGTTGTGTATTTCATCATAGATTATATTAACTGTAAAATGCGCATTAACCGTACAAAATGATATATATATATATGTGTGTGTGCGTGTGTGTGTATGTGTGTCTGCGTGTGTGTGCGTGTGTACGTGTGTGTGTGTGCGTGCGCATGCGGTTGTGTGTGCGAGTGCATGTATATATATATACATAAGTATATGTGTATGTAAATTCATCTGTATGGGAATGTCTGTGTATACGTCTGTTTATGTGGGTATGATGTGTACGTACGTTTTATGGTTTATGTTTTAAACTGTTGGAGATGGATGAAGTTATTTTATTTTTTTATATACATAGATAAATATTCAAGACGCGGTTTGGGTTAATGTTTATCATATATGGATATATATTTCCTTCTTACTACCAGACAATTTTATGAAGCGCGTGGAGGTTTTATATCGATGAATCTATATATCAGATGAATCATCGTATTTTATATATATATATATCACCCATGATGTATTTTTCTTGACACCACTAGTAGACATTCTTACTTTATTCATATTGAAAGTGTGAAAGCAGAAGTGAATCCTGGTTGGATGTAATTACCCGCAATATAAATTGAGACAATTAAAAATCAGTAGCAAGCTTCGTCTAATACTCAAACATATCAGCGACCATTATAGAAGTGCAGAAGCCACTTATGAATAATTGTTGTTGATAGGAATGTTAATGAGAAAGTGCTAAGTATATTTTATATATAATCGTTTAATGACTTTTCCTAATGAAAATAATGAAAATAATTCCACTATTTTCCCAAGTAATTCAAACTGCTGTCAGAAAACTTGAAGATTAATATGTGCCTCTATATTTAACATAGCGTTATATTGTTGAACACTCTTTGCGATTTGGTATGCTATTCCAGAGAAATGGCTAAATATATTCTTAGAGAAGCAAGACATATAATGCTATAGTATAGTAAAGATTATTTATTACATACTATCAAGCTGTATTGCAATGTACCAATTATTAGTAATTAAAGGGGTGCCCACTGTAATTAAATGAACGTAATATGTTTTGTTTATTGGATTATTTACCAGAATAATGGAGATCAGTTAAATCACTCGGGAAACAGTACTGATAGACAACTAAGTTAAAAAAGTACACCCCCATATAGTTTATAATTCACATTTTACTTACATCCAAGATTTGCAAAGTAATGTATTGATGCATCAAGCGTATTATGTCTTTGACACCAATCGGACATTTTTAATTATTATATATAGAGAGATATATAGCAATATGTAGGTGACTGTTTATTTTTGGGTGTTTGTGTGCGCATGTGCATGTGTGCGTCTGTTATACATTCATTATTCTGATATGTACATACTTACATTTTATGTATAAGCATATATATGTGTGTCATTATAACGTCGCGTATAATTATACAACTGGAAAAAAAGATATCGCTGGCAGTTTGTGTGTAATAGGATGCGCCATCAAATTGCAAAGGCAGAAAAACAGAACGGCTCCAATATTATGTCCCTCCTCAGAAGAAATGCATCCATCTGCTTTTCTGTTCACAGAAATGCTTTAGATATCCATGATTCATTTATGCATTTCATGAAACCGAATATCTAGATTTGAATAAATAGCGTAATTCAAGTAGTTAGCATTTTTATATGCCGAACAGCATGAATTAAATTCTGTATTTCTACTTTCCTTATAAGATTAAGCCGACACTGCATATGTAATTGGATAAGGTAGGCAAACGGAAACAGGTCATGTCTTCTCTCTCACTCACTGCTTCCCTGTCTCTCTCTTCTATTCTCGCTCTCTCATAACCAACGACAAAAAGAAGGCATGATTCAACACTTTAGATTCCTATATTGGACATTTACCAGGGCCCTTGTACCCGTCTGGTAGCTGTTAATGAATGTTTTTTTTATAGCCATTAAAAGTAGAAACGTGACTAACCCCACAGGAAGGATCTGTAAAATTGTTATTCTATAGTTCTAGTGTTGGTCCTTATCCGGTATACAATGTCGTCATTTTACAGTAGTTGATATTATATTCATCTCAAACATTATTATTACAGTTTGAATATCTTGAAAAATTAAATATTTGTATGTACCAATTAAATTTGCTAATCGAAAAAGAGTTTGTTTTCGAACATTTAACTACGTATGTCGTTTATAGTTATTACATAAATCCCCTCTGTGGGATATATTTCAATCAATATGTATGCTCTTTTTATATCAATTACAATTAAGAAGCGGGAAACGATAAACTGAAAGGAGTATATGGAAAAGGGGTGTAAGTAACGAAAGACTGATTGGGAGGAATAAATGGCAAACTCTACACCAAAGTCCGAGCAGTGTTTCAGCTGTAGCACTAAACTGAAAATATATTGCCGTGTTTTTACCGCTGTTTCCTATTCAGTGAATGTCAAAAACCTTCATAGTTCTAGGACATTCATAGTTCTCAAGCATTTAAAACATATTAAAGAAAATAAGTTTTGTTTTAATGAATATGAAAAGCAAATACTATTATTGTCCACAGAAGAAGAAAAGAATACAAGACACAACAATTGTACGTATAAAAAATATATATTTTATTAGATAAAGAAAATGTTAGAAAATTATATATCATGAACAATATGTGCATTATATATATATATCGGTCATTTTTTATCTTATGAGATTAATGATCAGTTGCAAATCACTATTGATGTTTACACACACATACACACACACACACACACACACACACACATACATATATATATATATATACATACACGTATATATATATATATATGTATGTGTATATATATATATATATATATATATATATATATGTGTGTGTGTGTGTATGTGTGTGTGTGCGTGCGTGTGTGTATGTACACACACATACACACATGCGCGCGCGCACACACACACCCATGCATATATATATATATATATATATATATATATATATATATATATATATATATATATATACATATATATATATATATATATATATATATATATATATACATATATATATATATATATATATATATATATATATATATATATATATATATATATATATATATTTATACATATATATTTTTATATTAGTCTGATGTGTCTATATTCGTGTTTTTTTTATTCAGCTATGTTTATAATAAAAAAGAGAACAACAAACACCACACAGTTAGATATGAGTTAATCAGATATTGAATTTACTTTACGCTCTTGCTTTTTTCTGGGTAAATCTTCCCGAGGGAATATAAGTTTGTCCAACCTGACCGAATAATAAATGTTTTTCTTACGTTAGATATTCATTTCTCATCATTGCTCTGAGTTAAACTTTACAATTCGTTCTTATTTATTGTTATTATTATTTTTTATCTAAATCTCCTAAGTATTAAAGATAATGTCTATAATCTAATCTTTGATAAATGGTAAACTTTGATCCCTATTGTTTCCATCTTATTTTTCAACCATTTCGATTTAAGAAGGAAAAAATTGCAAAGAAAACGATGTGTATTTATGAGTAATTGTGATGAGATTTCATTGTTATTGGTATTGTTTATTGTTTTATTGTTTCCTTGTTCTTTTTCCAAATATTCTTGTTGATACTATTTGAAAAGGCAAACTTTTCTGCCTGGCAATCCGCCAGATTCTTTTTCGCAAGCGTATCAATATTGAAGTGCAGAAACTCCTGAATATATATTATACTATTTCTACCTACATTGGTGAATGGCTACTGTTCTTTCCGCTCTCTAGTTGTTTTCGTCAAATGAGATTTGCGTTTACAATTTGAAATCACGTGGATGTATATTTTATCTTCATCTAGCCATTTGTAATTTTATCGTTATCGTTTGAAACTCTATCATTAATGCCAGCATTATCGTTTTCAGCGTCTCCCGGACTGGAATTACAAAAACAATTTCTATGTGAGGTTTCGCTAGTAGCATTTATGAACATGGTGTTCCTATTGTTCGAGTCGAAAATGATGCAAAGAAGCAACTATGATGTTGATGATGGAGCAGTTGTTAATGTTTATATGTAGGTGGATGGGAATAATGTTAGTTATGAATATGATTATATAAGGTGATGATGATAATGGCGATGATGTTGACAACTATGATAAAGATGATGACAAGGTTTGCACTTTTAGCAGATGTTATGAACATTCTGACATTGTTAACATCAACATGATTGATTGCCTAATTAGAAGTAACATAGATGGCAGCAGTTGTGTTAATAAATAAGAAACACCTTCTATTTAGCATTATCATCACCTACATATTCATCAACACCATTATAATTAACATGGCCACTCCCTTATCTACAAATCTCATCATCAACATCATTACTATAATCAGCACTATCATCATTAATTCCTCACCACCGACATCTAAATCCTTACAACCACCACATTCATATCTGCTAATACCAAACACGAATGATCAATTACCGGCTCCAAAATCTATCAATTCAGAACTTCATCTAGAATAAGTCTTCCACATTGTATTCTCTCAATCAGATTTCTTATATAGATAAAGTAGATGGCACGATAGCGGGGATGTCGAGCCCGTCCCGGATTAACGTAGCTTTTACTGAGAGTAGGCATGGCTGTGTAGTAAAAATGGGAACTTTTCAATGACGTGATTTTCCAGTTCCAGAATTATACGGGACAATTTTTTTTTTCTATTACCAGTTGGTTAAAGGAAACAGTGCGCGTGAAATGTGGCCATCATGTCCGTAGATTATATGTATGTTTGTGTGTACGTGTCTACTTATTATTTGTTTTAATGACTTCGCAAGAAGAAAAGAATAAGGTCTAATTTTAGCGTGGGTACGCTCCCTTTGAATTTTGCAATCAATGTGATTGATATTAATCCAAAATGCAAGGATAGTATCGGCAGTTAGGTATTTCAGATGTGTGGCTACTTGCGGGAACTCATTGCATGTAGATGTGAGTGAGTCTACTACTTGTAATGCAAACGCACGAGTAATTAATATGATGAAAGGATTTAGTATGCTTGGGAAAGTTCCAACAACTCTATTTTCTCTATTGTATTAGAAGAGACAAAGTTAATAAGCAGTAAAGATATTATGAGAGGATGACATTTGTTGGTGATTGACTAACGTTAAATACATGTTGTTGGTGGTGCAGGGTGCGGTAGAAGTAGCAAGAATATGCAGCATTATCATCGCGTTGGATTGGCAGTATCGGAAGAGGGTTGAACGCATCATTTGCAACATAAAGTTACGGCCATTTATGATTTGAGTTCAAATCCCGTCGATATCAACTTTTCGGGGTCGATAAATTAAAGCACCAATAACTTATTGCTGGCCTTGTTCCAAAAGTAGATACAATTATCATCACCCATTATCTGAATAAATTATTACATTATTGGTTTCCCACCAGCTTGATACGAATGTAACATTTTGTAACATGAATTAGTATGCCGGTTTTAATTAAATAGTATGTTTGTTGTTGTATTCGTTACGATGCTGTTAGATCAGCAACAGAGATTACAAATGACTGTTCAATCAAGTGTGTGGAGAGAGTTTTTAAATTATTTTACAAATTTTAGTTGACTATTAGCAAATCAACATTAAATATCTGCAGCATCTATGTCATCTGGAACCCCAATACCATTATTTCACTTTCCCAACCGAATATTATTCAAGCAAACATTTTCGCAATGTAAAAGATGCGGCTCTTAGCTATTGGAAATCAAAGACACGGAAGTAAAGTTATTTTGTAACAGAAATGTGTGTGAAGTAATTTAGGTGCAGACCTGGCAAAAGATAACTAATATTAAATAGGTCGGCAAAATCTAACACTAAGATTCTCGGAAAAAAGAATAAATATGCGTATACAGTGAAATAATACCATGAAATTAATATGAAACGATCATGTTGGTTATATATTTTACCATACCCTATACATTGATATTGTGTAATGGTATCTAATTCTCCCTCTTCACCATTGTTTGTTACTAAGTGTTTGAAATCTGCTTGTAATCAATTGAAATATACAGGAAAACATTTACATAGCATTCAAATAAGACGCATTAAAGTAATTTCTTAAATTGTTTTCAAAACCCATTTAATATCCTAATGAGAGGAATTACGTGTATTTAAATATGTAGCATAAATGTGAGATGCATTGTTTCCTATTATGAACATTAACTGAAGATCTATTTTGACATACCATTATTCCAAACCTCACAGTATACATTCCAATTATTATACATTACAGGTAATATCTACATTTATGAATTCGGTTAAAGTAATTTTTATCATGTATTTATATTTGGTATGGTTTATTGTAATTACGGATAAACTATATGGAAATTGATATAAAACAAAATCATTAGCAGAAAAATGAGTGCGAGCAATAGAAAGTTTAATGTGGAAAGTGAAAGTAATGTAGAGTATTGATACAAACATGCCATGATATATGTTTATGAATTCAAGTACACGCACACTAGATTTAACAATGGCTAATGTTCAGTGATTTACAAAAGTATATTTTGTGAAATTATTGAAATATAATTTTAATAAGAGAGAAAAATAACATTACGATTGGATCAGGCAATAAATTTGTATATCTCTAAATAAGTTGTTCGGAAAATAATTCTGTTCGGAAAACGAAAAAACAAAAGACAAAAAAAAAATCAAACAATCTATGATAACAATAATGGTTCCTACATAGGGACAAGGCCAGCAGATTTTGGGGAGGAGAAAGTCTATTAAATCGGCTGCAGTGAGGGACTGGTACTTTATTTTATCGACCAAGTAAAGATGAAAGGTAAATTAACTTCGGCGGAATTTGAACTCAGAAAGGAAAGGGCCATATCTCTATACTGTAAAGCATGGTGTCTGACACTCTACCGATATTGCCAATCATAATAATTGTTTCTACTTTGGCACAAGTCCAACAAAATACCCAGTGTATTACTGGTACTTTATTTTATCGACCCCATAAGGATGAAAGGCGAAGGTAACCTCGGCGGGATTTGAACTCAGAATGGCAAAAGCCGTAACTCTATGAGTCAAATCATGGCGCCCGACACTCTGCCGATACTGCCATTCCTCCGCCCTATCATAATAATAATAATGTTTTTTTTTATATAGGCACAAGGTCAGCAATTTTAGGGAGAGTGAACAGTCGATTAAATCGACACCAGTGCGTGGCTGGTGCTTTATTTAATCGACCAAGTAAGGATGAAAGGTAAAGTTAATCTCGGTGGGATTTGACCAACGACGGTAAAGGGCCGTAACTGAATGCTGTAAAGCATGGCATCCGACCTGCTAACGATACTGCCAATCCACTACAATAATAATGATAAAAAGAATAATATTAATAATAATAATAATTGTTTCAACTATTGGCACAAGGCCAGCAATTACACAGTGCATTACTGGTACTTTATTTTATCGACCCCGTAAGGGTGAAAGGCAAAGTTAACCTCGGCGGGATTTGAACTCAGAATGGCAAGGACCGTAACTTCATGAGTTAAAGCATGGCGTCCCACCCTCTACCGATACTGCCAAATAATAATAACAATAGTAATAACTGTTTCTACTATTAGCACAAGGCCAGCAATTACCCAGTACATTACTGGTACTTTATTTTATCGACCCCGTAAGGATGAAAGGCAAAGTTAACCTCCGCGGGATGTGAACTCAGAATGGCAAGGGCTGTAACTCTATGCGTCAAATCATGGTGTCCGACCCTCTACCGATACTGCTAATTCACCGCCTAACAATAGTAATACATTTCTTAATTATTCTCAAGGGTTGACACAAAACATAATATAAAGAACATCATAGGACAGTAGAAATGGGCATTTATGTGAATAAAAAGAAGAACATAAAAAAAAACAAAGGATGTAACGAAAAAGTGAAACAAAGGAAAACTTCTCAACAGAGGGGAGATTTCCGGCCGTCACTAGTGGAGAAACCCACAAAAAAGCCTCTGGGACCCAGATCACTAGTGCAAGTGACCTCTCTCGTCTTCCCCTCTAATCTACAGGCACATACACAGAGTAAGGGGCCATGCTCGCCTCCCTCACACATCTTTCAAATAATAGCCTCTCCGCCCTGAATTTACTTTTCAAATTAAGTTTAAAAAAGATAATCAGGTCTTCACTGAAGAGGTAAGCGCTATTCTTCAGCCATTTCAATCGTGGCTACCACATGATCTCATTTGCCACGGACACCGGATATATAATAACGGCATGTCCATCCCGTCTCAAGGAAGATGGTAGGTCAATCTTCATGGTAGAATTAGCTGATAACCGGACTCATCCTACAGGTGACAAAGGGTGTTCGATTTAAACCCTCAAGTCAGAAATGCACAGACACTGGATGAGTGCCTGCAGGAGGTTTTTTTGCCCTGCGCACATCTCGGACAGGTCCAGCTGACGTTTCTTTCATCCCAGTCGACGTAATCCAACCGGGCATAGCTCCTCGGTACCACCGATTGCAGGGCCCAATTGACTGATGTCTCTGACCACCTGTAAACATTCCACACCTGATCACCCTCAAGGAAGATCTGGAGATGACGAAGGCCCAGCTCATGTCTACGCATCCTCAGCTATACACTGCACCATGTACTGGGTGTTGACAGCAGATGGACCACCTGAACATCGGATCGCTTCCTTTCCACAAAAAGGGAAATGACAAACGTTCCGGAGTATTAGAAGGCACGAGGCTCAGCTGTTAGTAGATGACGGATGAGATGTATGCGTTTGCTATTACTCATTGATATTTCAGGGATAGCTATCTCTCGGCCCATTTCTGCACGAGAGACCACCACGTCCCAGTTTCTGTCCCTTTCGAGGTCCAGTCAAAACTACACCGCTAGAAATTGAAGCGGTGCGTCTGTCCAGCACCTGACGACGCGGTTGGGCTCCATGGATCTGGCTCTACCGATGCCGAGCCATAGGCCCACCTATTTTTTCTGGTTAATTTTTGCTCCATTTGCCGACTCGTATTCCTCTAGTTCATGTCAAAGTGTATGGTGCTCGACACCACTACGGTGACTTCGTCCGCATAAGCTGATACGGTTCTCGCGCATCCCAATTTGTACAGGACGCCCCTCAACGGATTTAGATTCTGCAGTAATGCTTCGGAATCTATTATGTACAAAATCCACGAGAGGAGACATCCTTGGCAGACTGAGCGCATGATGTTGAATTGTTCCAAAAGGTGATCGTTCACACTCCTCACTGAGTGATCCATATTCTGAAGACGGTTCTAGAGCCGGCTGCCGAGAGACAACTCCCTAATACCGATGGTCGACACTATGAAATACTTTCGACTGATCTAAATTGATAAAGGCTCCAGCCGTGCTACATTCCCTAGCTAACTACCGTCCACCCCCACAATGCATTGATATGAAGTATACTATGACGCCCCCCCCCCCGTCTTCGGGTCTTTTCTCAGCAACGCTACCACTTCCCGGTTCACAAAACTGGAAATCTCACGTTCTGCTCCCAAGAGGCCATCTAACAAACTTGGCATGTAGCCATCTAGCTCGTAGGACACCATCCAAACCTGGCGATTTATCCATCGTGCAGTGAGACATCGCTTCCCGTATTTCACCTGCTCTTCTCGGGTTATCGCAACAATATCGCTGCGGACATCGAGAGCCGTAACAGTCCGTCGAGATATGCACCGAAGTCCATAGTCCGATCCGGCCCATGGCTGCTCCCGAATAGTCGAGCAAATTGCTGCTAAAAGCCTCAAACATCTTCCTCGGGTTCGAGCGAAATGCAAAGTATGGCTTTGATGCCTCATTGTGCCTCCACCTGGGCCCAATGAACGGTTTTCGTCCCCTCGTGTCTCAAAGCACGAGCTCTAGCTCTGACAACGCAGCACGTCGGTTGCAGTGCCCGTCCTAAACGCATCTTCTAGTTTTCTAGCTAGCTCTCCCTCTACTCTATTTTCCTCTATCGCTTCTCCCTTATCAATTCTACTCTAATTGCCCGTTTCAGTATGAACCACCACCAGTTGTTGACGATCGCCCCCGTCAACACACGCTTAACTAATTCGCTAATCTGATCTCTATCAAATATGCGCGCCCGGAATGACGCGTTTAGCCTCCAGTAACCGGACTCTAGGCTATGGAGTCTATTCAACTCGACTACACATATCACAAATTTGTGATCTGTGTCGTGGACTACTTTACATTTTGGACAACCTACTGACTCCCTACAGACTTATCTGTTTCCCTACAGCATACTCTATCTATATACGATCTGGATGACCCGATGAGGTTTGCCCATATGCACATAGGCACATTCGGATAATCCAGTCGATACCTGTCAGACGAGTCACGACATCTGAGCGGGTTGGTGATGATTTTACACACTCCTCCCCTATCTACTAGCCCCACATAATTCCAGCGTGCATCTAAGATACCGTCCCAGTAGCCCACTAACACTAAAGAGCGGGATGTTCTCAGAAAGGTCTCTAGACGTCTGAAGAAATCTGCCCGTCATGCCCCTAACACCGACTTAGCTTCTGGGTCCATGAAGTTGGCCTGTATGGCGGGATCCACGCCTCTCCGAAAAGGCACAGAAAAGGCACCCCCTCCCTCCCCCACGACAGATGGGAGATGCATATACACCGTAGCCACTGAAGATCGGTGTGAAAGCTCTTGCTTCTGATATTCTGGTCTCGCTGGTGGCTACCACCTCTATGTTTAGTTACCTGAGGTCGTGAGGCAGGGTCCCTGCTTCTAAAATGACCCCAGGCCACGTACATTTACACTGCCAATTCTAAGTACGGCCATGTTGGGAGACGTTAGGTGTAAGAGAGAAAATAACACCTATATTGATCATGTGGAAAACGGACAGTCGAACCTTCACTTCGGCCTGGTCATGGGTTTCTCCAAATTAATACCCGTGTAAGCTACCCCTGAAGTCGCCAATGCAGTTGGAAAAAGGTTGTTTTAAATGGTTGTATTGTTCTAGTTTTACCTGACAATGATTATGTCTTTCGGTAATGTTCTTGGTTTTGGTGGGGTGTAGTATTGTTTGTCTGTAATGTTTGCGTGCATCTTTATCTGTTCTATACGTTCCTTATTTGCAATATTTATGGCTGTGTACTTTTGGGGGAAATGGTTTGGTTTGTTGATGCTTTCTTGCAGCTGTTGGGTGTGTGAGCCTTGTTGTGTTTGCAATGTTAGTGTTTGTCGTGATGCTGATGGTGGTACGGTTGTTGTTGCTAGTGATGGAGTTTTTCTGCAAGTCGCCTTGCAAACTTTTCCCCACTTTGTTTGCCCTTGCTTTTGGAGGGCAAAGCTAAGGGGTTTTTTATTTACTTTTTGTGACATACCTTTTGCCACTCAATTCCTGTCTTAGACACCATGTCGGATTCCATGGGGTTTGGGAATGGTATGAGCTCCACGATCGTTTGTGGTGATAGTGCAGCCCGCTCCGGCGATTCGTCGCCAGTGACCGCTCTTTTAGTGGTCCGTCGCCTTGGTATGTGTGCCACGGATTTTGCATTCCTACACAGATCATAACGCCCTGAGACCTCTATTTCCTGCTATGTTACGGGTAGCAGCGGACCAGGTGTCGGGAGGAGGGTGGCCTGCTCATTTGCTGTCTTCTGCAGGCAGTAGGCCTTGAGGTGACCTTTGACCCCAAATGATAACACTTTGGGCGCTTTTCTCCCACGCTTATAGGAAGTTGAAGTCCTTATTTCGAGGTCTCTGATGTCCGGGATAGCCTCGATACACTCCTGGTCAGTTTGGATTAGCATTTGCTTTCCAATACCCGACAAGGTTTTCCTCACTATCCGCTGCACTTGCAACGTGGTCGTCCTTTTCTCGACTCCGCCGATTACAGATGTGGCCCGCAGTAGTAGGGCACCAACACTATCTCCTCATTATTTAGGGTTACCAAAGATTGAGATTTCGTCTCTTGGGCTGGTGGCAAAAAATGTATCCACGATGGAATAGGATTTACCTCCAGGCATCCCATCACCTGTTGAATTTGAGTTCTCTCCACCCGACACGATTTTTTGCTCGTAGTATGGTTTATCACCGTTCGCAGATGTTGGTCTTTGAAAAAATCGGGTGGAGGTTTCAAGAAGACTCTACTTGCTTTCCGAGTCACCATGGCCCTTGCAACCGCCATGCCCTCCTCCGTGACTATCACTGTCTCTACATTCCGGGCTGCCCCCGCAACAGAAATGTTTCCGTTTTCAGCGGCACCAACTACTGCCGCTACTGTTTCTACTTGTCTTGTTGTTGGTGCTATTGCTGCTGATAATGATACTCCCAGTGTTGTTGGTGTTGTTGTTGCTACTGCTAATACTTCTACTGATTTTGTCGCTGTTGTAGTCATTGCTTTTGTTGGTGTTGTTGCTGTTATCGCTGTTGCAATTGGTTTTGTCTTTGGTGCCGCTGTTGTTGATATCGATGCAGTTGATTTTGTTGCTGTTTTTGCTGTCGCTGTTCTTGTTTGTTGTGTCAATTTCGTTGTTTTTGTTGTCATTGTTGCTGTTGTCTGTCTTCTGGTTTTCGCTGTAACTGCCATGGTTGGGTTTGTCATTTAAAAAGAAATAGTGTCTAACTGTTACTATTGTTGCTGTTGTTCTTCATGTTGTTTGTGGTGGTGTTTGAGGAATACATTTTTGTGTTTACCGTATCCTTCCTCTCAACGTTTAAGCCGCTGACTTTCCCTTGTGGGCATGGCTCAGCCATTTCTTCTTTTTTCTCTCGATTCTATTCTTTTAAAAATACACAATGTTCAAAGTGTTGGGCCAACAACCCAAAACATTATAGCACATCCCCTTCACAGGACACAGAAGAATGTGTTACGACCCTTTGGCAATGAAACATAGCAAATATAAATTAAGAAAACAACTCAAATTCAGTAACACACGGAGCTTCCAAATACCCGTCTACACTTTCCGATAACCAATATTAATAATAATATTAATTTGATAAATGAAAATATATGGTGATAATTATGATATACTTGATGATCTCTATTTTATTCATTTTTAAGGTTTAGCATGTTTTAATAGAAAAGAAATTCCTAAATAGCTACAAGTAGACTCTAGATTATTAATCTCATAATTTTCAAATACTAGAAATAGGAAATAAATATCATTAACTAAATATTTAGCTTAAAGTAGGATGTAGTAAACTATAATCTGAGTGTGTTTGCTCAAATACTTTGCAAACTCACTAAATTACTAAGAAGTAAATAACATTTGGATGGCAAGTCTGAACATTATTCTCCTATTAGCAAGATAGAAAATTATATAGTTTGTGGATTCCATTAGCTGAGAGATGAATGGCACGGTAAGGAGAAAAATAATTGACGGAAGAAAACAGTAATATCTGAGATAAAAGAGAGAAATGGCATAATGAATACGATTGAATTTGAAAAGTATTTTTCGTACAAATTCAAAATGTTGAGTAATTCGTTTCAGTGTAAAATATATTTGACTAACTTGCAGTATTTCATCTTATTAAAAACAAACTTATTTAACATGACGATCTAATTATAACGACAGCAGCTACCAAAATGTATGAAGATTAATTTGAAGCACGCGGTGCAACGTAATTGAGATATATTTAAATCAAAATATAATGGCAAAAGCAAAGTAAACAAAAATTTATAATCTACTATCGGAATGAAAAACTATGGAAAAAGATGGAATTCTCAAATAGAAGTTCAAATCCCACCAACTTCATCTTTAAGATTCATAATCTCTTACGATAACAAAAACTGAATGAAATAAATCAGGGTATTCGAATGACGGAATCGTTAAAACACCTTGTAAAGATCAGATATTTATGTTTCTTTATTGCTTCGTTATATAAGTTGCAACTATCACTCCGCATTGTTATAAATGATGCGATAAGTTTGTACTCTTTGTAAATTGCTTCCTTCATCTTTCTTACAATTCTTGTTAGATAATTTGGCATTCTTTCCTTTTCTAAATAGTTAAGCAAGATGTGCTTTGATAATAAAAAATGACGTTAATATATTTGAATGAAATAGTAGTAAAACCCAGATTATAACCATCCTAATATTTTTATTAGAAATTACATTATGTTGACGGACATTTACCAAGAAGTATATTGATAAGTATTTCCAATGTCTAATGTGCTTTCTCCCATGAGATGTATGACATTTAAGAAGCCATTCTTGCCAATAACATTCCGATGATGGTGAAAGTTGTTTGAATACCTACCTACCGATATCACCATGACCAATTATTTAATGTACATCCTACATGCAAGATGTAAACTTGAGGTACATTATCAGAGAATAAAACACATATATAGAGTGATTGTATTGTCTTTCTCTTAGTAATGCTGTACTTTTCTTTAGAATATATATTCTAGATCTGCGCAAATGTCAAAAGTGATCATGTCTCGACACAATAATATAAAGTACGTATTTAACCTTTTATCGCTTAGATGATTTCATATTTTATAATTATTTACCAACATTATCCATCAGTGTTTTTATTATCATCAGTGTCGCACTGTTTATGGTGTATTTCATAATAGTCAATGTAAAAAGTAAGTTCGAGATAATTTTTGAAATGTTCCCGAAATAAATTTCAAAAATTATAAAAACATGCTTCACAGTGCATTGAAATTGTGTACATATTTAATGTAGTTATAAAATACCCCTGCGTATTACCCTTTTAATTTAGGTATGGTTCGAAACCCCTCATATTTTACCATATCATATCTATATATTTGCAAGGTGTAAACTAAATGAATTTCCTTAAAATGAGGATAAAGACATTCTGACACAAGTTAAACTCTCATGTTTCTAAGTATCCACTTGACGCGTACACTGCCATTTATATTAGAAGGTGATAGGTAGAATATCTGCTATCAATGACTGTTGGCTTTGAATTGACTACATATTATCTTTCTGGTTTTGATAAATTCCACATAGGAAACCAGAATAAACTCAGATAGAAACATATTTACTCCATAAATAATAATTATCGTTTTATATTGAATTGTCTGTTTGGTGTAGACTAAAGGCAAATATAAAGTACTATACCGATGCACTAGATGAATTGCTGAGATTCGAAAAATTCGTAGAGGATACAATGAAGTTATTTAAATGTTCTATATGTAACGATACTTATATAATATAATTAGGGGCAACTGAGACAGATAAATATTTAGGAACGAATATATTATGCATTTTAGGATAGCCATAAATGAAATAAAGGTTTCGACGAGTATTATATAGATGCATCAAATGAACATTTAAATTAGAGTTAAAAATCAGAGTGTATACATCGATACTCAATTGTACGTTCCAGATAGAATATATTCCTAAGATATATAGCTGTAACGTACTATTAAGTATCGATGTAAATATCGGTGTTATATAGTTGATCAAGTATAGATAGAAAAAAAGCATATAATTACTCATAGTCGAAAATTATTTTTAATGTATCCAATTTAACAATTAACGTTTCTAATGTATAATAACTTGTTTTGGCACAAGGAAAGCAATTACCCAGTGCATTACTAGTGCTTTATATTATCAACCCCGTAAGCATGAAATGCAAATTTATCTCCTACGGGATTTGAACTCAGAGCGTAAAGGGCATGCTGCAAAGGATGGTGTCTGACGCCCCTTTATAATTTATAATAATTGTTTCTACTGTTTGCACAAGGCCAGCAATTATCCCAGTGTAACACTTTCATGCTAAAATGGTGCCAAAAGAAATGCTAGAAATAGCAATCAGACAGGCAGAATATGACGTGATTCATTGCTTACTTTATTAGAAAGTTAGTCACAATCACAGCAAGGATTGTGTTTAGCACAATTATGCAGCATCAGAATATATTCAATGTTTTCCTGTATTCATTTTCCCATTAACTTTACCAGATATACATCACAATCTCTTCTCATTCAACTTGCATCTCTTTTTGTATGAACATAAATTGTTTATCGACTCTCTTGTTTCATATTGGAACATAACAGTGACGTCCATCTAGACACAGTGCAGAATGATTTCAATCGAGATAACTTTCCCGTCTATAACACTATTTACAACCAGGTTTTAAAGTGATAGTTGTAATAGATAGGCGTCACAATTATGTTTGTTTATTTGCAGGCTTATAGTTTTTACGTTAAGAATTTTAAAATATATTGTTCATATTAATGAAAGTTTGTAAGCCATTTAATAGCTGCAATCGAAATTTTATTTGTTTTCACTTATTCTAAATCAATATAAACTTAACATGCGTATCCATACATCTTTTGCTTTTGAAATCATATGCTTGTAATTACCGTAATTTGTTTTGCATTGTCACATCTTTTTTCAAAAGAAATCTTGACTCCTGCGAAAGCTGAAGGGAACCAAGTGAAAACTTTCTGTTTGCACTGCAGTGAAAGGCGTCTTGTAAATTAGAATGTATGCACACTTAAGTACATAATTATTTACCAAGATCATCACTAATTAAGAGTCGTGCAGCATTAAGACATGAAGTAATGCTGAGCACGCTTTTATTGAGTTTATTTCAAATATTTTCATGCCATCATGTACAATATCGTAAGACAATACACTCTGTGAATTATATTCTTTCCATTGAAATATTGTAAACGTTTATTATATTTATATCAGAAACATATATTCATATATGATACTATATGTATGATACATGTATAAATTTAATTAGAAGTAAGAAATCCATCATGGTATTAACTATTGTTGAAACTACTAGAGATGGGAAGAATATAAACACTATATACATATAACTAATATGTAGTATAATCACATTAAGCTAAATATGCAATTCCTTAAATGTAAAGATGTTTAACAACGAACACATACAAAACACATAATATTATTAATCAGTTCAAATTCCGCCGAGAACAACCTTGCCTTTCATCCTTACGGGGTCGATAAAATAAAGTACCCGTAATGTACTGGGTAATTGCTGGCCTTGTGCTAAACGTATAAACAATTATTAATCAATTATCTTATTTTATTTGTGTTACTAAATACAACAGTTACAAAGCAAACCTATATATATATATATGTGTGTGTGTGTGTGTGTGTGTGTGTGTGTGTGTGTGCGCGTGTGTGTGTGTGTGTGTGTGTGTGTGTGTGTGTGTGTGTGTGTGTGTGCAGTGTGTGTGTGTTGGTATGTGCGTGTATGTGTTTGTGTGCGTGTGTTTCACTGTGCGTTCGTATATGTAATTACTCAAGATTTAAGCACATGTAATAATATCCAAAACCAAATATTTTCTGATATTTTAATGCGCTTGTTGCATTTCACTACAAGGGTAAGACAAGAGGAAAATATCATTTATAGAATTTCAAATGAAGAACATTTTTGTGTTGCTAATCATTATTATTAATGATTCAGATTTTCTTTCATCCTTTTTGGAGATTTATTTCCAATTATTGCCGTTTTGGTAACAGTAAATCATATCAAAAACAAATATTAGTAATCTGATCAATCAAAACGAGGGCTCCAACGAAATAACATAGATGTTAAACAGCTAGGAACGATACATGTTACATAGAGGATAACAGTGACGTCCACAAACACAGTAACAACGACGGAAACGTTTTTGCTGATATTGAAGACGATAATGACGATAATGTCTATGATAACGACAACATCGACGACGATGTCGACACTAGCGATGATGACGATGTTGTAAATAATGTTGCTGGCGATGAGGAGGAGACTGAGCAAAATGATCTTGATTCGGTTGATGATGGTTATGCTGATTGTAATTATACTGACGAAATAATGAGAAATATCCCAATGTGGATATTCACGATCATGAAGATGATGCTGATACCTATAACGATATGGTGGTGCCGATTTTCGTGGAGTATTATTGATCTTGAACAGTGTGGAGCAGTTGGGTTTCTTATTGGCGTTTATGATGATGATGTCAGTAGTAGTTGTGCTTGTAGGACTGCTCTTTTTTAAAGCTGGTGGTTGTATTAATGTTCCTAATGATGAGGAACAAATTGTGCTGGTTGGGCTGTGGCCGTTGCGTTTGCTGCTGTTTTATTAGTTTGAAGTGCTGCTGATGCTGTATGAATTTTGTGGAGACAGAAAATCCGTTATAAACAAAAAGTAAATGACTCTCGAAACGTTAATTACTATGAGTTTTCCCCTCCGCCGACTGAAATACAACACACTGTGAAGATAATGCAAATTCAATCAAACCATGCACTGAGATATGTCAGCTGCATGTGATATCAATTGTTCTCAGGAATATATCACCATAAATAATTAATGACTTTGGAAATAATATCTAAAAATGTATACGATGCGATATTTAACCGTACATCTAATAATAAAAATAAACCAACAAATTAATAAACGAAATTAAAGTATATCCCCAGAAATAAATCTCTATAATCTTTGATGAGAGAATTGAGATTAATTATTTGTATGTATAATTGATTTTTGAAGAGCTAAATCTTGAATGAATAACTACAGAAGCCATCGAAAATTAAAAAAACATAAAACAATTTAAAAGAGATGGAATACAGAATGAGATAGAGAAAAATAGAAATTCAGGGAGCATGAGAGAGGATATATTCAGAATAAGGGTGAAAGAAAACCAAAGTAATTGAGGAAGTAGGCTCCTTATGTCCGGCTGAGACACACACACAGACACGCTAACACACACACATAAATATAACATATTTTAAGATTTCGAAATTAATTCTTTACATTTACTTTAGCTTTTTAAAACTTATTCTGAGATGGTTAATGAATATATATTTCATGCCACCGCTCTACATCCTTATGCTCCTGCAACTGATGCCTCTCTAGATCCATTTCCATTCAGTTCTCAGCATTGGTATCTGTTCTCCGTCATGTGTAGAAGGATCAGGTTTTTGTAACGTGTCAACTCTCATTCATTATAGACAAGGATTTTCTTTGCCTCTTTTTCGCTCTCCCTCGAATATGCTCTGAAATATGCTTTTGACCAACTTGTGGCGGGATATTCGCCCATGGCAGGCAAGATTCCATCTTTTCACTAACGCAACGAATGGATCCTGTTTTTAAGTATATTTATAAACAAGCTGCTTAAGAAAATGTGTTTTTTGTTTCTGCTCGTATATGTATATATATATATTGATATGTGTGTGTGTGCGCATAAGTTTCTCTGCGAATCTTTTCTATCATTTCTTCAATAATATGAAGAAAGAGATAAATATATGTTGTATTGTATCAAAGAGTAATCTCCATATATATAAAAGAAAAAGCCTAGAAGGTTATATTAATAGAGTATATTACCTTATAAAGTCTAGAAAAATAGTATTTGTTTAAGAAAATAAAGACTTAAAAGTAGAATATTATACACACACACATCAAATACACACTCACACACACACACGCGCTTTCACTCTCTCACACACACACATATATATATATATTTATATATATATATATATATATATATATATATATATATATATATATATATATTTATATATATATATATATATATATATATATATATATATATATATATATATATATATATATATATATTTATATATATATATATATATATATATATATATATATATATATATATATATATATATATATTTATATATATATATGTATTTATATATAACTATGAATAGAGATAGGGAGAGAATATGAGAGAGAAAGAAAGAGAGGGATAGAGGTAGGGAGTGAGCGAGAGAGAGAGGGAGAGATAGATAGATAGATAGAGAGAGAGAGAGAGAGAGAGAGAGAGAGAGAGAGAGAGAGAGAGAGAGAGAGAGAGAGAGAGAGAGACATTAACAAGGTTGAATTATTCAGGAAACCTTGAAATAAAGAAGGTAATCGGCTTAAATAAGGTATTATGTTATAGAATTGCCAAACCAGAATTTCTTATACATAAAGGAAAACAGTGTATACTGTATAACTTGTCCAGAACTTTTGCTGATATATACAATGTATTTTGCTTTAAATCACAGTGTATGCTTATTAAAATTATATATTGCTATTGTTTTATATTTAAAAATGTGCGGATCAAATTTATAGTATTTTAATCATTTCACGAATATATGGTAAATTGACATAATGCAATAATTAACATGTACTGAAGGTGCCTCGTGTGCAGTAAAAATGTTAGAATCGCTAGACCAAATTTATAATAAGAATATTCACTTCGGGCTGCCTGCATTATCTTTGTGTTTGCTATAGAAGACGAAGGATATGTACTATATTATAATCATGGGAAACCTCAATAAATACATATGTAATAATTGTTTCTACTTTTGGCACAAGGGCAGCAATTCACCAGTGCATTCCTGGTACTTTATTTTATCGACCCCGTAAGGATGAAAGGCAAAGTCAATCTCGGCAGGATTTGAACGCAGAATAACAAAGTCGGTAACTCTATGTGTCAAAGCATGATGTCCGACACTCTACCCCTACGGCCAATCTAACACGTGATTTCGTTGATCCTAATCATTTAACTAAAGCAATTGTATTTTGTCTTGTATCAGAAATCTGCGCTAAGCGAACAATATATATCAGACAGTCAAACGAGATAAAGAGATAGATATTTAATTGTAATATATAGTTTTGGGATTATGAAATATTATATTATAACATTTTATGAAGGTATGCGCCTTTGAAATGTATTTAAAAAAATATATATTTCGAAATTGAACAAAGCAAAACACTAGTAAAATTGGTTGAAATAACAATAATATCATTAAAATTAGTTAACATTTTTCTGCAAAATCCCAGAAAATCGTCAAATTTAACAAATCATTTCAAAGTTAAATATGTTTACTTCATAGATTTTACTGATGCAAGATTTTACAAATCTCAGCATATACGGTGCAGTGCATTGAACGCTCAGCAATTGTATATCCCTCAGTAGACTTGCGCGTTTGAGTTCATTTTAAAGAGATACATGGCAAAGCAATAGGAAAACCTGCAATTGTAAAATAACGATGTTTACTTCCCTTTTTCTAAAAAATGACGAAACTTAATTTCCGTGTTTCAATCATCGTGTGTGGTAGGAGTAATAAAAACAGAGGCAAACGTGTTGGGGCTTATGTTGTGCACAGGCAGAGGAAAACATACTTTTAAATTGAAAATGCCATGCGGTTTCTGATGTGTATTCTTGTGTTTCTTCACAAAATCCCTCTGCGTTGGTTTGAGTGTATGTTGAGAATCAAATGTGTGAGTGGAAATTTGATATTCAGGGGTAATCCTTTCTGAGGAGAAAATGTCCACTGAGAAAACGCTCATGGTAACTTATTAAGAGGATGAGGGTGATCGTGTTTAACACGGTTCAGTGTATTAGATTAATTGATACAATATATTTATAAAGAAAAATATATATCAGAGAATGTATAATGAGATTTAACCTTCATAAATTTAAATAAAGTCCACCAAATTCAGCGCTTTGAGAAATCAATGTGCGAGCCTCGACTTTGTTGGCCGAATTTCTAGAGATGGCGAGAAAACTGTTGTTTAGACTCTATTTGTGGATATACACCAAAGTAAACAAATATATTAGTCTGGTCTTTCTACATTCACTTAGCAACGTTACTTAAAGGATAGAGGGTTTACAACACTTTTAAGCTTTTCTTGTTCTAGCGGTTCATATAAACAGTCAAAGTTCAGTAGATATCTTGGTTTCCTATGAGTATATACCACTTATCTAAATATATTGTTTCAGCATCATCATTTTATGATATTCCCATACTAAGGGAATTATGTCTAACTACCCCCTCTCTCTCTCTCTCTCTCTCTCTCTCTCTCTCTCTCTCTCTCTCTATCTCTCTCTCTCTCTCTCTCTCTCTCTCTATTTCTCTCTCTCTCTCTCTCTCTCTCTCTCTCTCTCTCTCTCTCTCTCTCTCTCTCTCTCTCTCTCTCACTCACTCACTCACTCTCTCTCTCTCACCCTCGCTCTCTCTCTCTCTCTCTCTCTCTCTCTCTCATTCTCTCTCACTCGCTCTCTAAACCTCCATTTCTCTCTCTCTCTCTCTCTATGTATATCTATATTTGTGTGTTTATATATATATATATATATATATATATATATATAATGTAGGAGTTGAGTTTTATTGTAGTACAATAAAGCAATGCAGATATCGGATAAGAATATGGCACATATACATACACCTCTTTAAAATATACCCATCTACCTTACTTTAAAGGGCATTATACACTCTATAATACTCGTTTACTCATTACCCTCATTCTATCTTCTCGTAAAATCATAACATTTGTTTTTGTTTTTGACTTTTGAATATTCATCCGCAATCATTATTATTTTTTCTCTCTATCATAAATCTTTTTAATCTCAATTTCATCCTTAATTTATTATTATTTTTTTCTCCCCATCAACGAACTCATTATTAATACATATTAACTATTTATTCGCACATATCAATTCAATCAATATACAAACTTTAACTTCACATTATTTTTCTCAAATCCTTCTACACACAAACCTTAACAATTTTTCTCTTCGCTAATTTTGAAATTGCCACAATACATACATTTCTTCTTTTGACGTTAGAATATTCACCCACAATTATTATTTTTTTTTTCTCTCTATCTTCATACATAATTTCCCTTCGTTAATTTTCAAATTCCTTTAATTTATACATTATCTTCCAACAGTTCCCAACCTCTCTATATTAAAACAATATATCTTTTTCTCAGTTATAAAAACTATCTCTTTCTCTCTATCACCCATCTCTCCCTCTCCACCTTCACTCTCATCTCCTCCCCCTTTTTTTTCATCCTTTCTACCCCCCCCTCCCTAAATAAAATATTTTTTCCTCGCACATATCCTCCCTTCGTTAATTTTCAAAATTTTTAATTTATGCAGTATCTTCCAACGGTTTTCAACCTCTCTATGTAAAAAAAAATATATCTCCTCTCAGTTATAAAAACTATCTCTTTCTCTCTATCACCCATCTCTCCCTCTCATCTCCTTCCCTTTTCATCCTTTCCTCCCCCCCCTCTCTAAATAAAATATTTTTCCCAATATCACACATCAATCTAAAACCACTTTTCATATGTTGATTTAAAACTGCACTATCCACAAGTGTTTTTTAGCCTTCATATCATGTTCTCCTGTTTTATCTGATGAAAACACAAATATTATTGCTTGATGATGTTTGTTTTTGAAATGCGCATAATAAAATATATGGAACTCCTTTAACCATCTTTTGATCTTATATTATATATATATATATATATATATATATATATATATATATATATATATATATATATATATATATATGTGTGTGTGTATGGGGGGAGGGGGTGGGTGGGTACGTATGCATGCTTACATTTATGTATCGGCTGGGGTAGAGCGAGAAATAACATTTTTATTTCATTTTTAAGTTTCGGCAGGGGCGGGCATAACTCGCTCGGTATGTACATGACGCTACCCGAAAGCTGTATACTTAAGACAATATTATATATTTTCAATCTTTACGATCTGAGTTCAAATCCCGCCGAGGTTGACTTTGCCTTTCATCCTTACGTGGTCTATAAAATAAAGTACCAGTACTGCACTGGGTAATTGCTGGCCTTGTGCCTAAAGTAGAAACAATTATATATTTTCAACCGTTCAATAGAATGGCAGAGAGGTATACAGTCGTGATAAAGGGTATTGAATTAGAAACCTGTTGGTCGTTCGTTGATGCCAGTGTTGAACAAACGGATGATGATTGGTCATCGGGACAGCACAGCTTTATGAGGCCGTTTGTATACAATCGAAAGGAATATTATTTTCAATGTTCGATATAACCCATAATTACATATGTATATATATATATATTTCGTTTCTGAATTTGTTTAGCAAGATTCGTTATCTGAAATCGTGTGTTGAAACCGATATTGTTATACTTTGGGAGGGTCATGTTGCCAATAAGAAACACACGCACCAGTTGCTTTCACTTCAATTTATTATAATAAATTTATAAATTTAGGAATGTATGAATTTCTGGTTGGTTGGTTCCACAACCAGATAGTTGTTTATATATTGTCAAAGTTCTTTCGTCACACATTCTGTGACCTCTTCAGTGACTGGGGATTATTTTGTTTGTTTTTGTGCCTCTCCTTTGTACTGTCCTACGCCATTTTGTTTCTGTGTGTGTGTTGTGTGCTCAGTCTGCGCATGCGCCACATCCGGGTGTATGTGTGTGTTTATATTTGTTTATTTATTTGTTTATTTACATGTCACCGGTTGGTTGTTTGTTCTATGTGTGTGTGTGTTTTCATTTTGTCCTTAATTGTAAGTTGTGATGTTGGTTCCACTCATATTTTCTATTTAATTTGGGTTGTAATGCTTTTATGTTTATTGCCTCTGTGATTTGTCTAAACATTGCGTCTTTTCTGTGTGTAGATTCCATTTATCGTTTTCGGTGTACCCGGCCGACTGAACTCACTCTATATGCAAATTAGGGTTCTCAGCCGTTAATATGCATAAGGCAAGTATATACTTTCAGACGTTCAACCATCTGGCAGGAAGGTATACAATGCTGACGATAGCTAATAAGCTTGAAACTAGTACATCGTTCCTTTGTCAGTGTTGAAGAAGAAGGTGACGTGGTTGCCTAAACACTTAACGGCGTAATTCGGGCTGTTTAATTGTTTACAAACAAACCGAGTATTATAATAAATGTTGGGTAAACCGATACGTGCATATATATATGTGTGCATGTATGTATATACATACGTAATACTGTACGTCTGTATACATATATGTATGTAGGTATACATACATACTTACATTTAAGTAAGTGCCGTACTAAGAGTGAGAAATGAAATTTCGTTTCATTATATTCCATTTATATATATATGTGTGTGCTTGTGTGTGTGTGTGTGTGTGTGTGTGTGTGTATGTATATATATATATATATATATATATATATATATATATATATATATATATATATATATACAATTATTGAAGTTTCCGTTGAAAATTGAAAAAGTCATAGGAGTGAAGAGTGCTCTATGTAAGTACCAGAGCTAAATTTAATGTATAATAAACCATACAATATAATTACCTCATTACCATAGGTTTCCTGAAGAGACGAATACAAGAAACGCCCTCATTCGTTCGTCGGACAAGGCAATTAAAATATAGTGAAATATTTGAAAAATCTCCTAAAGAAAGCTAACAGTTTAACGGGCAAACAAAATATATATATAAATAAAAGTAATGCAAAAGATATATAAAAATAAAATGAGGAAATATAGCTAGGTTATATGTATAAATATGTGTATATTCATTCACAAATGTACATATGTGTGTATGTACAAATGCATGTGTATAGTGAAAAAATGTGTGCGTAAGTACATATATGAGGGCAATCATATCAGTGTATGTGTGACCACACATACGTATATAATATATGTTGAAAAAGAAATTGTAAGACAATAGAGTTAACGTACATCCAGACTCAGGTATTAAGAATTGAAATATATACACATACAAGTATGAAAGCACGCATATAAACACACACACACGCGCGACTACATACATGCGAGTGATATATACAGGGAAGGGAGTGTATCAGTCAATGCAGTGTCAGTCTGAAGGTCGATACATATAAACATGAAAAAATGAAAAAATGTTTGAGAATAAAAAAATGTTTAATCAAAGAGAATGTATGGGGGAGGGGTTATCAATTATAAAGATACACTAGATAAAATAAAAACAAACATAGGTTCGTACATACAGATATATATATATATAAATATATATATAAATATGTACAGACAAGAGCACACACATGCGTACATACATACAAAGACGCGCATACATACACACGAAGCAGACATATATATACAGGCACATGTATATCTAATCACACGCACGCACGCGACCATATATATATGTATACACACTTACATACACATACATATATATATTATATATATATATACATATACATACACACATACACACACACACGTATATATAAGTATGTAAAAATCATAGATACAAAAACACACATACACACACACATATACACACACACGCGCACATTCGAATGCGTTCGTATATATATACAAACAAGCATACAGACACATGCACGCTCACACGCATAGATACAAATTAAAAACCTGTCGTATTAATAAATGAGTACCAATTATACGCAAGTAAACATACATAAAAGCGGCTGAGAGACCACAGAATATATCTGGAGTTGAAAACGCAAGTGACCACCGTTATCAGGTAGTGAAAGAAAATGGTGAAGTAAAATGTGTGGAATTGTGAAGATATAAAGTAAGTGAATCCAAAAGCAGGGGGGGGGGGGGACTGGTGGATGTGAAGTAAAAATAAAGTTAAAAATAAAAATAAAAGTAAATCAGAAAGAGAAGTCAGAAAAGAGGATAATTTAAGGAAAGTGAAGCACAAGAGTTTATGGAGGATAAGTATCTGAAAGTGAGTTAAGTTTATATGAGCTGGAAAGCAAGTGTGATTTCATGTGTCGGCAACTGATGAAAATATCTATTTTTGCATTTAGGCACGTTTTGGGATGTTCTGTAAAATCCAATATGTTTCACTTATGCAGAGTGCGCATCTTTTTTGTTCCTCTTGCATATTCTTTAGATTGGTTAACAATTGACCAATCTAATTAATATCGGATACCTTGGTCTTTCAAATCCCATATTCTGCTAGCCAGAGCTGTTGCAAATCTTTTTTCAGGATGTCGGAAAGATGCCACATGTGAGTAATAACGCGTTTTGAATTTGTCCTGTCATACCCACATATCGTTAGCTTTTTTAACCAATACTGAATATGTATAAACATCATTTAGATTACTCCATCAAGAATATCCCAACACATTTTAACACTTCCTAAACTAAAATGCTGATAGATAAAGTAGAGAAAGTTGTTAAAAGAATGAGATGGAAAGTTCTGATTTTCGATAGACACTTTAACACGAACTCTAGAGAATATTTTGATATCAAGTCTCATAAATACCCGCAAAGAGTAAAAGATATGACCGCTTTTGAACTAGACTTAGTTACTTTAATCAACCAAATCAAATTCCGTAAGTACTCTAAACCTTTTCAATCTAAACTATCTAACGATATTTCAATATTCGAATGTTCTAAAAATAAGTTCATTTTCTCTGACAAAACTAAAAACTTATAAGAAATTAATAATAACTTACATGACCAACTCTTAACAGATAACATCACCTCTAAATACCAAATAGCTAATATAAACATCTATAATACTATAAATAAGGAAGCTAAAGAATTAGCTAGTTTTTATTTTAAATAGACAATAGAACAGAAAAACTTGCTAAACGTAATGCCTATATCACCGTCAAAGATCACAAACCTGATTGTATTAATCGCCCTAGTTGTCGATTAATCAATCCTGCTAAGACTGAAATTGGTCTTGCTAGCAAAAAAATATTAAATAATATAAACAAACATATTAGAAGTAAGTCTGAATTACTCCAATGGATAAATAGCTCTTCCGTAGTATATTGGTTTAATAATATTAAAGATAAAAATAGTTCTATATTCACCCAATTTGAAATTGTAGACTTCTACCCGTCTATTACTCACCCTCTTTTAATGAAAGCCTTAAATTTCGCCCAGAAGGTTTATCAATATTTCTGATAGTGAAGAGAATGTCATTTAGCATGCTAGAAACACTCTACTTTTTACTAATAATGACACTTGGGTAAAAATATTTTACTCAGAGAACCCATTCGATGTCTCAATGTGTTCTTTTGACAGTGCTGATGTGTGTGATTTAGTCGTCCTATTCCTCCTACACACACTTAAAGAGAAATTCCCTAACCATACCTTTGGGCTTTATCGCGACGATGGTCTAATACTTTCCTATACCACCATAGGCCATAACTTAGAGAGATTAAGGAAAGCCTTAATAAAAACCTTCGCTAGTTTTAATCTCAAAATTACCATTGACACTAACCTTTCCAATGTTAATTTTCTAGATATAAACCTAGATCTGCCTACTGCTTCTTATAAACCGTACCATAAACCTAATGGAAATTTAAAATATGTAAATAAAGGCTCCTGCCATCCTCCTCTAGTTTTTAAAAACTTTATCCCTAATATTAGCCATAGTGTCTCCACCCTCTCTTTCTCAGAAGCTATTTTCAATAAGGCATCCCCCTTCTATAATAAAGCCCTTCAAAATAGCGGATTTAGAGAAACGATTAAGTACATACCCAACAATACTAACTCCTTTAAACATAATAATAGGAAAAGATAAATAATCTGGTTCACACCACCCTACTCTTTAGCAGTTAAAACTAATGTAGGCAAAACATTCCTAGAGCTCTTAGATAAACATTTCCCTAGAATACATAGATACTATAAGATATTCAATAGAAATTGTGTCAAAATCAGCTACTCCTGCGGTCCACCTATTTAATCATATATCCTCAATAAGAAAATACCCAAAGAACATCAAAATTGTTCCTGTAGAGTCAAAAGTGAATGCACATTACAAGGTAAATGCAACACCAAAGCCATTGTATATGCGGCTAAAGTGACAACTACCGGCAACAACCTACCAGACACCAGCGAACGATATGTGGGTATGACACAAGGCAAATTCAAAACGCGTTATTACTCACATGTCGTATCTTTCCGACGTCCTGAAAAAAGATTTACACTAGCTCTGGCTAGCAGAATATGGTATTTGAAAGACCAAGGTATCCAATATATATTAGATTGGTAAATTTTGAACCAATATAAAGAATATGCAAAAGGAACAAGAAGATGCGCACTCTACATAAATGAAACATATTGGATTTTGCAGAACCTTAAATCACCAAAGCCTGGCTAAATGCAAAAACAGAAATGTTCACCAGTTGCCCACACATGAAATCACACTTGCGTTCCAGCTCACATAAACTTATCTCACTTTCAGATACTTATCCTCCATAAACGTTTGTGCTTCACTTTCCTTAAATTACCCTCTTTACAGACTTCTCTTTCTGATTTACTTTTATTTTTAACTTTAACTTTATTTTTACTTCACATCCACCAGTGACCCCCTCCCCCTGTTTTTTATTCACTTACCTTATATCTTCACAATTCCACACATTTTACATCTACATTTTCTTTCACTACCTGATATCACATATCAGTTGCATTTTCAAATCTAGATATATTCTGTTGTATCTCAGCCGTTTTTATGTATGTTTACTTGCGTATAATTGGTACTCATTTATTCATACGGCTGGTTTTTAATTTGTATCTATGCGTGTGAGCGTGCATGTGTGTGTATGCGTGTTTGAGTATGTATAGGAACGCATTCGTATGTGCGCATGTGTGTGTATGTGTGTTTTTATATCTACGTTTTTTACATAGTTATATATACGTGTGTGTGTGTATGTGTGTATGTATATGTATATATATATATATTTATTTTTATATATATATATATATATATATATATATATATATATATATATATATATATATATATATGTGTGTGTGTGTGTGTGTGTGTATGTATGTGTGTATACATATATATATATATATATACGGTCGCGTGCGTGCGTGTGATTAGATATACATATGCCTGTATATATATGTCTGCTTCGTGTGTATGTATGCGCGCCTTTGTACGTATGTACGAATGTCTGTGCTTTTGTCTGTACGTATTTATATATATATTTATATATATGTGTACATACGAACCTATGCTTGTTTTCTATTTTTCTACTGTTACTTTATAATTATTAACCCATCCCCCTTACTTTCTCTTTGATTTAAATTTTGTTATTCTCATATATTATTTTCATTTTTTCATTTTTATATGTATCAACCTTCAGACTGACACTGCTTTGACTGATACACTCCCTTCCCTGTATATATAACTCGCATGCATGTTGTCGCGCGCGTGTGTGTGTTTATACGCGTGCTATCATACTTGTTGTGTATATATTTCAATCCTTAATACATGAGTCTGGATGTACGTTAACTCTATTGTCTACAATTTCTTTTTCAAAATATATTATATACGTATTTGTGGTCACACATACACTGATATGATTGCCCTCATATATGAACTTACGCACACATTTTTTCACTATACACATGCATTCGTACATACACACATATGTTCATTTGTGAGTGAACATATACACATTTATACACATACTCTAACTATATTTCCTTATTTTATTTTCATATATCTCTTGCATTACTTTTATTTATATATATATTTTTTTTGACCGGTCAACTTTTGCCTTTCTTGAGGAGATTTTTCAAATATTTCACTATGTTTTAAATTGCCTTGTCCGTTTCTTGTATTCGTCTTATTCGAGAACCTCTGGTAATGAGATAATTATATTGTATTGTTTATTATACATTATATATATATATATATATATGTGTGTGTATGTGTGTGTGAGTTTGTGTGTGTGTATGTCTGTATATATATGTGTGTACATATGTATACCTAGATTTATATACTTACACACACAGACACAAACACACACACACATATATATATATGCAAAAGTTATATTTAAATTGTTGGGATACAACAAGCAAATATTTTTATAACTAATATAAAGCGCATTATTACAACGAAGCTTTAGGTAGAGCTGGGTATAGAAATAAAATTAAATACATCCATAATAATAATAATATAAAAATAATAACAATTTTAACTATGTTAACAATTTTAACAACTATAATAGAAAACATTACAATAATTCCGAAAGCCGAAAAAGAAATAGAACTAGGAATATACTATGGTTCGCTCCTCCTTTCTCACTAAATATTAAAACCTCTATTGCTAAAATATTCTTTAAAGCTCTTGACAAACGCTTCCCTAGAACACATAGATATTACTCAATTTTTAATAGACATACTATAAAATTAACTTACTCTTCCACCAAAAATTTAGCGCAAAATAGTAATAGAATTAATAATAGAAATTTAAAACCTAACCAAAATACCAATAATAACCCAAGCAATATTCAATCGAATAATTGTAACTGTAGAAATAAATCCACCTGTCCGTTAAATAACAACTGCTTAGCTAAAAATGTAGTTTATAATTGTAATGTAAAAACTAATTTAATTTAATTTAATTATGTCGGTCTCTACCTCCACAGAGTTTAAATCCCGCTTCAATAATCATAACAATTCTTTTACAGATCCAAACAAAAAATCTTCAACTTCGCTATCTAGCCTATTATGGGACCTAAAACGAGATAATGTTGAATATTCGCCGATTTGGAATATTATTTCAATAGCTACTCCTTTTAATTCCCCTTCAGAAAATTGCGATCTTTGTATAGAAGAAATATTCTTTATATTAAAGACCAAAAATTCCCTTAATTTAAGTAATAATTTATTCAGCTGCTGCATACATATATTGAACTCAACGTTTAAATATAAATATAAATTTTAAATGTAGTATAATAAATTAAGTAATTTGGTTAATATATGAAACCTGTCGATAAATCATTAGATTCCTTCACCTTTTTCATTTTCTTCCTAAATATAAATATAAATATAATAAACTATTCTAGAGAAATATATTGAGAGCTCTTGAAAGGAGAAAATAGTTCCTATTTTTTATATTTTTCATATTTTTATTTTTTATATTTTTTATATTTTTTTATTTTTTATTTTTTATTTTTTTTTGTATTTTATTTATTTTTTATTAGGTTTGTTTTTATTCTGATAGCTTCTCATAATTTTCGAAAGTTTATCCTTTCAATATCTTGAGTAAAATATACGTAAGATAAATTTCTATACTAAATCTATTAAACATATTATTTTAACTTAACATATTCTATAATATTTTTAAATATTTTAATATTTTAATATTTGTAGAATTATTTTCTTTTTAAGTTATATTGATATAATTATATTTCCAAAATATAATCCTTTTGTATTTTACGTACTCAATTATACTATGTAATATATTGATGTATACTTATCTCTATACGACTATGTATGTATGTGTGTGTATTAACATACATATACATGTGTTATATGCATTTTTATGAATATATGTCTGTCTGTATATATGCATGAGTGACGCGTGTCTACCAATTGGGTGAGGATGCACACACATGTTTATATAAGTATATGTAAGGATTGTGTGTGTACATGTACATGTGTACCCATACAATTTTGATTGAAGATAAATTCCAATTTTTAATATATTGATCTCAATTTTTAAACTAAATATCTAATCATAGTTAAACAATGATTAATTTCTCATATTATATATGTATATTAATATTAATATTTCTAATTTTATTTATACATTTCATCTCAATTGTTAACTTAACTTAATATGACATGACTTAAGGTTTTCATTCTCTCCCCCTCTCCCTATCTCTATATTTCTCTCTCTTGATTTTTTCTCTCTGTCTGGTGGTTTGATATCTCTCTCTTGTTTTTCTCTGTTTTCTTTTTTCTTTCTTCTTTTTCTTTATTTATCTCTCCCTTTCTTTCTCCACTTTTCTCTCTCTCCGTTTTTCTCTCTCTCCGTCTTTTTCCTTCTCCTTAACACAACGACTTACTAAAATAAACAAATCCACTATCCGTGATGTCTTCCAAAAGTAACGGTTGCATTTTGAAGGGGTACGTCAATGTTCATTTATAAAAGTGGTATATATTGTATTTTGTCTGATGAAAGCATACCATAATTTAACATGGTATCCTTGAAATATGTATAATAAAATAGATATGGTTTGATAAATATAGTTTCCATTTGTTAATATCGTATATATATATATATATATATATATATATATATATATATATATATATAGTGAGAGAGAGAGAGAGAGAGAGAGAGAGAGAGAGAGAGAGAGAGAGAGACAGAAGGTGACAGATTTGTATGCGTGTCTGCATACATGTGTCATGAAATAATTGTTTCTACGTTAGGCACAAGGCTAGCAAAAAACCGAGTGTATTACTGGTACTTTATTTTATCGACCCGGTGTCATGAAATAATATTAGTAATATTGCGAGTGAATATCTTAAAGAAATGTTTACATTACCTAGATATTAGTTTCAAATGGAAAGATCTTGAGAGTATTAAATGAATTGTCTGAAATACAATTCATCGACTAGTTTCATGCTACTTTCCATTTCATATAACAGTTACTGTCATAATTTAGTTTATGTATATTTCATTGTTTTATTTACTAAGGGTGTCTAACAGGAAGACGGTTCCATTATAATAAAAAGATATAAATCATTTCCCTTATCTACTATTTCAATTTCAGCTGTTTTGCTATAATATCACAATCTTCTTCACTTTCCTTTATTTAATTTATGTTATTGCATTCTTTTTCTTTATTGTCTGTAAATGTCCACACATGGGAGAGCATAACGTGAATCGGATTCCCTGGAGATGGAACTTGAAAGTGAGCCAACATTAGTTCAATTAATGAGCCATGAAGACTTCTCGCCATTTATCTGAGAACATCATTTTAGCACATTGTTAAACATATGATGTGAAGAACTGAATCGATTGTATTTGCTGCCTGCAATTATATAAAACATTTTCGGGATTTGTTTAGATATGTCTCTTATTGTGTCAGTGTGAATACTAAGTAGATGCAGTGCAATATTAACTTGGAAAATCCGGAAGGTAAGAAAATACACATAATTTCTTTCGGTTTCGAAGAAACAATTTAAAAATTTAAAAATGTAAAAAGTAACTTTTGTCAGTGTATATTATACATACCTTTGTTTTTTTTATGACTGAGTAATGGTTCAACACCAAACATATATGATTATCCTAACAATGTAAGTGCATCCATAATAGTTATCGATTAAGTTATTCCATTTGTGTCAGATTTATATCAGTCTGAACTTCGAATTATATAATGGATGTTAGAGATTCATATTACTAGTGTTTCTTTCATCTGAGATTAATGTTAATTTTACTAATAGCGCCGTGTTATATATGCTAATATGTCGCCATAATAAATGCTATTGCAAAAGGCATAATACTTAGCTTTAACTATAATAGTTATAGCTTTAACTATTAGGATAATATGTGATATAAAGTTGTAGATTATAGTGACAATTGTAGACCTGTCGACACCAGAAAATGTTTTAGCTTTACCTAAACACGAAAACGAAATGAATCATTACCAGCTTAAATTAACATGTACTGTCTCCCAGCTCAATGTTGATTCATAGATTAATATACCTCCAGTTATTTGCTGATGGACATAGATAAGGCACTACATATCATATGATATTAATAGATGTGATATAATTATCAACATTTGAATAGAGGTTAGATAATGACTAGGTTATCATGTATGTTGCCGGTTGTGGAGTTTCAATAACATGTTGGTCTTCAACCTGACAGTATAGATTTCGTGGTAACATATATTTGCAGACGTCAATAAAAATAACATATATTCATTAAATATCTGTAGTAAACCATATCCGATTCTAATTTGGCATCAAATACGAATATGTCCAGTGGATTTTGTTGGATGTACGTGAACAAAAAATTCAGCAAATGGGCAGACTCATTAGAACGTCGGATAGAATGCCTTAGAATATTCGTTCCGGCTCTCTGTTCTCTGAGTTCAAATCTTGCCGTGATCAACTTTGCATTTCATCCTTTCGAGGTCGATAAAAAAGTATCAGTCTAGTACGGAAGTCAATTCTTCGTCTATATCTCTCTCTCATTTCCTCCCTCTCACGTTCTATCTTTCTCTAGAAGAAATCCGCTCTGCTCAGGCCTGGATATGGATGGACCCCGACAGCGTTAAAATGCCCAAGAAACGCCTTATCCCAATACTACACCCCTACGATTCTACCAGGAGTTACGGAACCATACACATATGTTCAAAATATACGGAAATTTAAATATCTTGCGTTATTGAATTCCTTTGATTGTGTAGATTTGTCTTCTGCGATTTACATTCCATTATATCTGTTTACAAATGCAGCGTTATATGAATTGCAATTAGCCCGAGTAAGATATATTGTTTTCCCCGTTTCTAAGTGCCATTTCCTGGTTTGCTATACCCGATTATTATATGAAAACCCTATTATTTAATCAGAAGTTTGGGTTTGTAGTCAGAAGTTTGATATTGCGAAATTTTCATATTTTAAAAAAAAAACACAACTTTTTTAAATTTATCAGTTCATATAATTAAAACAACAGAGTATAGATTTATTTTATTACACAAGCTTATCAAAAGCAAACAAGTAAAAACAAATAACACTTATAAAGCAACTTATACACGTCCGAAATGACTGGATTTCCTGGATTTGCGGTTGTAGTCCAGGTCGCATTCCCGCACAAGCCCCCAGATATAGTCCTCCATCATTTTTCAATGTAGTGGCCATGGTAACTCCACTCTATCTCTTTCACATCTTAGTGGAATCGTTCGGATTGTTTTTTGAGTAGGCGTCCATATTGTCCTTGAATCTTTCCATGTGGGCGTCCAGCACATGAAGTTTAAGCGACATCCTGCATCCCATGGCGCCAAAAGCCTTTATCAGATCCTGCACCAGTAGCTGGTAGTTTTCAGCTCTGTAGTTGCCGAGGAAGCCCTTAACAACTGCCTTGAAACAGTTCCATGCTGTTCTCTCAATCCTATTGAGCTTATTGGAGAACTCGTTAGACTCAAACACCTTTATCTGAGGTCCAACAAAAATTTCATCTTTGAGTTTGGCCTCAGATAACTTGGGGAAGAACTCAAGAAGGTACTTAAAAGCGGCTGATTCTTGGTTGAGAGCCTTCACAAACTGCTTCATCAACCCCATCTTAATGTGCAGTGGCGGCATGAGCACAATCCTGGGATCAACCAATGGCTACCACATGACGTTCCGGGTCCCAATAACAAATTATGTTCGCTGCTCCCAGTTCTTTCTTGTGTAGTGGCCAGAGGTTCCTCTGCTGTCCCAAAGGCAGAGGAAGGATTGGAATTTGATAAAGCCTCCTTGGAGTCCAAGCAGTAAAGCCACTACCTTGAAGTTGCCAATGATTTCCCAATTGTACAGGTTGTATTGCAGAGCTTCCAAGAGGACTTTCACACTGTAGTAATTTTCCTTCAGCAGACTGAATGAGCGAGGGGTAGTGTCGGGAACTTGTTTCCATTATGGAGGAGGACGGCCTTCAAACTTGTTGTTGGGATATCTATAAATAGCCGCTACTCCTTGGGCACAAACGGCACACCAATAACGTCAAATAGTACAGGCACGTCATGGAAGAAGCAGAGGCTATCCCTAATCGTGTAAATGCTGAGAAAGGTTCGTGTCGACTTGTCTGACTTGTCACCTGCACTTCCTCCTTGACCAAGTTCCACTGCATCACCCTGGAGACGAAAGCTTAAAACACAACTAACCCTTTATTCAGGGTGCGAAAATCCAGTATAAATAAATCTCTTTAATCCACTTTTTAACAATTGTATACTTTATTGCACTTTTATAATTTTCTTTAGGTATATTTTATAATTTTAATTTAACCTGAAACATATATAAAAAAAAAATCATTTAACATAACCAAATTAAACTCACATAAAATGTAAAATCCAGCATACAAATAATTCTAGTGAATAGCTTAGAATTTTTACAAACCCAAACTTTTAACTGTTTAATAGCACATTTTTTTTTATTTATTTGGGACCTAAGCAACACAAAAAAGTGATTACAAGCCAGGAACAGAGAAACAAATATTTTTGTTACACGGTGTTATTAAAGCATTTCAAAGAAAATGCTGCAATTTTGGTAATAGCAATTCACTTGTTGTTTAATTGAAGAATTTATCTCGCCGCACAATGGAGCATCAAACTATGACAATATGATGTAGCTGTGGTTAGGAACAAATATTACAATGATAAGGGCGGTGGATTGGCAGTATCGGTAGAGGGTCGGACGCCATGCTTTGCAGCAAAGAGTTACGGACCTTTATGGTCCGATTTCAAATCCCGCTGAGGTTAACTTTGACTTTCATCCTTACGGGGTCAATAAAATAAAGTACCAGTAATACACTGTCATAATTGCCTGCCTTGTGCCAAAAGTAGAAACAATTATTATAAGGATATACTATCAGACATAGTTGACTAGATATAGCACAACATTTAACATTCTTCATGAATCAATCGGATTTTAGATCGCTGATGAGAATAACGTAATACATCTGTGAGAACGAAGAATGAGCTGTTTCATTTCCAGAACGTCGGCCAAATGAAGCTAGCTGTATCGTTTAAGCAATAGTGATTTCTTTTAGCATTTTGGTTTTATGTATTTCTTCATTTTCATCGAAAGTAGAAAATATTCTTCAGCTGTGTTTGCCCACGTATTATAATCTGTATGATGAACTGTTTAATATTATGTCAATTACAAAACATAATTTAAGTAAATTGAAATTTGTTTTGGATTAACCTTTGCTTCTATACCCGATGCAAATATATCTTCAATTAAATATAGTTTCAATTAAAGCGACTGATTTTCCCAACATGTATCTCAGGGTAACTAAACACCCGTCTTCGTGGCCATTCATTTGAGGTTCTATTTAAAATATTTTATTTAATTCGATTGTGTTATCAATGGTAATCAATCGGAGATTAAAACTAAATGTATTAACAGAATATAACACTATGAATGCATATATATATATATATGAACATTATTGTATATGCTTGTATATATCGAATTAGTTTAGAGCTGATTCTAAATTGTGAAAATTATTCATTCTTGTGGATACTTGAAGCGATCAATGATTTAACAATGTTTAAAGAATGATTATTAGACCTGGGTCATCCTCAAATTAACAGGCAGAATGTCAAAATCATAACAGTTTGGACTATTCCAACCGTTTTCTAATTGTATTGTGAGAAGTGTGTTTTGCGGCCTGTTAGAGACAATGCAATGTAAATTCTGTATAACTTAGCTGCTCTTTCCAGCATCCCATTCGACCATGTACGTATACAATAATTGTTCCTACTTTTCGCACAAGGCCAGCAATTACCCAGTACATTACTGGTACTTTATTTTATCGACCCCGTAAGGATGAAAAGCAAAGTTAACCTCGTCGGGATTTGAACTCAGATCATAAAGAGACGTAAATCTATGCTTCAAAGCATGGTGTCCGACTCTCTACTGATACTGCTAATCCACCGCCCATGTACGTAACAATAATAAATGCATGTGGTGTAATTGTTTCATTAATAATAAATGAAAGATTCAATACAAATTGCCAAGTGAATGTGTGTTAAAAACGTCACTACTGCAGCCAATACTATCATATTAACAAGGTTACACACGTATCTATTATACGTGTATATAAAATATGAATTAAAAGAAATAATATTTCTGCAAATGATAAACATGCCTACTTAAGATTCAACTCTGATATTTCAAGCTCTATCAATGTTCTGTATATGATGAATGTAATAATGTACGTGTTAAAGTTTTTAATGGCATTACAGAAGACGACTTCACACGACTTAAGCTTATATTTCGAGCTGTAAACAGTAACTGAATTAGTTTGTGTCAAATTTAGCTGGCTGCTGGTAAAGGTGAGTTAGTGATAAGAAATTAAATTACCACTGTCACTAATGCTGTAATTAACAAGATTATAAAAACAAAGTGATGATAATACTATTAAGCTTCTTCATAATTGATGATAGGGAAATACATTCTAACAATACTAAATAAATTATATTATGCCATCACCAACAATAACAAAATGCCATGTGTGATTTCAAAATGCATTCATTTACAAAACAGTGTATAGTGCATAAATTGTTATCCATTAAGTACCTGTATATTTGCCGATTCTGTTGATTTAAGAACCATAGTGTTTAGGTTCAATGTCATACTATTGATTAGTTTTACTAGTTAGTCCCTTGTCTATGTGATAGGAAGTAACATAATTTAACGAATCACAAATATTTTACAAAGCAACTTTACTTGATATTGCATGCATTACATAACAGATTAGGAAAATGCTACGTCACTGCAATTCCGTTGGTATCTCTATGACCACCCATAATTATTTAACACACTGAAGATAGAAGTATATATTTACAGAGTTATCGAATAGGGAATGTTATAAAAATGAAATTATAGCTCAATAATTATAAACATACCGAATTAGCACTCACTCTATAATTGTTGGAAATACTTAGAACAATTAATTTTCAGAGTCCCTTTTGATAATTGTACATCCAATAGTCAACTAATGATGAACATTATTAATATGAAATATTTGGATATTTTCCCAATGAGAGGTTTTTCTAGCTAATCCAATGATCATAGGTTTCATGGAATCTATTATAGATAGTAAAACTCTCATGAAACATTGAGCGGCAAATGCTCGGGCTTTTCCAGAAATGAAAATGATTGTGTATGTAAATCGGGGACAAAACATATTCTGTAAAAATCGTGTGAAATGTTTTAAGGGAGCCATACTGCTACGCCACACAGTGGCCCATCCTGCTGTGAAGCATACAGTATTGCTGGATCTCCTATGTATGGCGTTGTCTTCTTTCTGAATCGTTCACAGGTAGATATTATTCTATAGACTACACTTTAAGTTTATATAGTTTATATGTGGGCTTATCATATAGACTATACATTTTCTATCATTACAGCGTTTTCTCCTAAAGTGGTAATTCTCCCGATCTGGGATTTTATGGTAGCTCTTGGTTTTCTACGACTTTAATCCCAATGATTATTTTTTCTACAGCATCTCTAAAACGATTCGCTAGTTCACCTATAAGGGTAGCATCGACCAATATGACACTGGTATTTTTAGCTGTCATAGCTGTCATAAGATGAGTTAACCTTCCTTCATCTTTCCTTAGTCCTCATGATTTGTTCCTGTATTATGAGCAAATCCCACGCATATAATTCTCAAGAGTGGCTTTGAATTCAGCCGTGGGTCCTTTGTACACAATATCTTTGGTTATAACCAGAAAATTCCATGGAGTGGATAAAGTGCTGTATATGTGTCTTTAACACTGTTGGATAGTACATGCGGCACATTTCTCGTCACGCTTACTATAACATACCCAACTATAAGAATGTATGTTTCAACACACGAATTCACATCAAAATGTTGCAGATCAAATACATAAATGTAATGTTGTAAGCATCTGCCAGTCTAACAAGACATTGAAAAGCGCAATATTATGTTGTATAATGAAAATAACAGTCCAGCAACTTCAAATCAAATTGATAAACTATTGACAAGGAGAGAAACATCACGTATTTCAAAAGAAATGTGTGAAAGATTTAAGTGGTATCTGGTTATTGATTTTGTTTTATATCTATGCAATATGTTATTACAATAGCTGAGGATTCAGGGTACATATATTTTGTGGTATTTACACAACTTCCATGTAAGGAATATAAATTATTCAACGAATAAATATAACTTATTCTAAGTGCTGTGGGACTATGCTCTATTTACAACTAGCCAAATAATATATTATTCTGTCTCAAAACTCCTAAATGTAGAATTCAATAATGGTTATGCATGCCTGTGAAGGTTTTGTGGATTTAAATCCCACTAGTAACTTACTTTGTATTCTCTGCATTTGAGAATATGTATTCCAATATATAGGTTAGTGCAGCAATGAGGCTTATGGATTTGAGTATTACCTCCATATCGTAAAACCTTGGTTTAAATTCCTCGGCTAGAGTGGTGTGCTGTATTCTTCAGTAAGACGCCTACATAGTTGAGAATTAATACCAGTAGCACATTGGTCGTATAATCGTGAGTGGCCTTCTTCCGTGATGCCAGCACGGGATACGTGACACGGGAATAGACAAATAGATTTAAAACCAATAATAGAATACTGATTACTATTTTTTTCTTTATTCATGCTCACATATATATTACATAAATATTTGGACGCACATAGACTTACGTAATAAGACATATTGCTTTGTACTTAGATGAGTATTTAGTCGATGCTAAATACACCATATAAATATAATCTGGAATATAAGTAGGCAGTATATACGGCCTGGGAACTCCCCATAGAGTTGTAGGGGCACCGTATTGGCATACGGCGTTTCTTTAGGATTTTACTGCTGGTGGAGCCCAACTCTTTCCAAGTCTGAGTACTGCAGGGAAAGAGGAAATAAGAAAGAGATATAGCGGAAGAATCGATCCCAGTACTTGACTGGTACTTTTTTAACTTCATTGAAAGGTTGAAAGGCAAATTTGATCTGGATGAGTAGAGAGTCCTTCGATGAATGAAAATATGTACCGATCATATTTCGTACCGTCAGCTACTTTTGAACTAAAGAATGTCTTATAGTAGAAAAAATATTCTAGACGTTGTCATCAAAATTGACTAATATAAGAAACAAACAGGACTTTCATAGAAATAAGGCGGCTGAATCATAGTTCCCATAGTATTAATTACTACCATAGAGATGTAGTGAAATAACTAGATTGCAAAACGTTTGACAATTTCAATACATATGAGCGTTATATATTAGAGAGAAGCATGGGATTTTATGGATTAAAACTTGCATGATCAAAAACTGAATACACTGAATTTACCTTTATTCTTCTTTATGGAATATATATACACATACACACACACGCATATATATATATATATATATATATATATATATATATATATATATATATATATATATATATATATATATATATAACCAAAGATTAATATGGTTCGTTGATTACTCAATGAATACAAATTTACAATAATGCTTTTTCGTATAACTACATTAGACACTTTTTGGAAAATAATCCATCTTACAATTGAATATCTGCCATTGAAACGGGAATTTCATTTATATTGATGTATGTATCTGTTTATTGCTGTATCGGCCCTTTTGCCTGTCTCTTTAGCCTACCTTTCTAATATAAACCTCTTCGTCTGTGTCGTTGACAGATGTATATATTTTTGGACACGAAAGATACCTTAGATGTGAAAATCATTATATCATTTTTTTAAATATAATTTCCTACTAACCAACTGTATGATTTATTGTACGCCTGTTTGAATGTGCGTTATGCTACGTAAAACAATGTTATAAAATACACTGCTGTGTTCATCTGTGTGTTTATCAATATCACAAGTGTTTACATACTGCTTAACCTACTCATCGTTTATTTCATATGTATTGACGTAATAAGCGTAAAACACCATTTAATAATGTGTTGACCTGATACTAATTAATTTGATATAATGTGTTACCCTAATACACAAAACACTTAGGCAGTCTTATTAACTCTGCAGCTATCTTTGTGTTCTGCACAATCAAATTCAAGGAATCCGTTAAATAAAAGATTTCTGCCGATGCAAAAGCGTACTGATTCCCTAGCTGCTGTACGATATAATATACATGCATCATATACGCATGCACAGACTAAACGATGTGGAAAATGTCGCCGCTAATGTTATTGTCGATATTGACGTTAGTGATGATAATCATAAGTAATTTCAATTACGCAGAAAGAAATGAGTATACGAATCAAGGTATTTAACACAGATTTTACAAAGGTAGCATGTGTTATTAAAAGTTCATGACTACAAAAGACGAAAAATATAAGACTTTAGTTGTGCCCATTATTGTGTTTCCCTTTTATATTTTGGATTATACTCTATATCATGCTTCATCATATATGTTGAATTTAAAAATACAATAACAGATTGAATAGAGTGAAATATAATGAGGTAGATATTGTAAATGGAGATATTCATGAACTATTGAAATTGATCTTTAGATACAAATAATCTTCTCTTCTTAATTTCTTGTCAATTATTTGTATTCAGTGAACAAATGGTATTCAGAAATTGTTAAGAAAAGTATTGATAAATAGGATTTATTAGAACTAGTGTTAAAAAAGTAAACAATTACAAGTGATATGTGGCTTCAGGAATTTCAATTTTAAATATGTTTCAAGTACTCTTATCATTTGCTTCAGGCTGTTATTAGCCAGCTTCACCAATGTTAATATAATGTTTTCAATGGACATTCATACAATTTAGTTATGAATATTGTTATTAATAGTTTTATTTGAGATCGATATATTTAATTGTCTATTGCTTTATTGCTTTCTCTAATTAGTTTAACTGTTATTAGCTTTTCATGGCAATTATATGACATAAATGTATATATGTCCATCACTTAACATGATGCATAACAAATGGCATCTTGGCATTCTAACACTTCTTATCCCTTAGAACCTTCCTCTCTTTAAGGTGAAAACACTTCAATGGGATATTAGCTCTTTTACTAATATTTTGATATCGGTGTGTAGTAAGGTCAGATATTTAAAGACAGTTATTTATATGTGACAGGTACTTATTCGTCCATCACTAAATTATGTGGACAAGACCAACAATAACAACAGTTAAAACAAATCACAATATCTCTTCGAATATAGATGGATATGATATAGAGACTTAAAAATTTCTTGTAATATGTTGCATATACATTTGGTAATGATAAGCGTAAATATGAAAGGAAATTGTAAGAGAATTAAATTAATGTATAATGTTATACGGCTAAGTGCGGAGCAGTAAACTATATCTAAATTTTGCGTAATGTATGAATGCATGCACGCACATAGTTAGACTGAAATATATACAGAGCCCCTCCCTATATATATAGGAACGATCGACTTTCGTCAAATCGGACCGAGGGAACAATGTTTCCATTGGTCTTTCCAATTGCTAATACTATCTATCGGTCGCAACTCCAGGTAGAAGGAGCAACGTGAAATAAAGTGTCTTGCTCAAGGACATAACGCGTCGCCTGGTCCAGGAATCGAACTCACAACCTTACGATTGCGAATCCACACGCCTTCACTATATATATATATATATATATATATATATATATATATATATATATATATATAAATATATATGTTAGTAAAAGGAAAAGAAAATGCTGACGAATTTTTCCCATTGAGAAAATAGTTTAATTAGGAATAAGTATAAATTAGTAATAAGTATTGGTTAGTATTCAGTTTTGGATTTAACTTGTTACCGGTTGCGCATTTCTAATGCTTTTCAAAAATAATTTTGAGATAGGGTATTTTTGAAAAGCATTATAAATGCGCAACCAGTAAAATCTTAAAACTAAAACTGAAAACTAACCAATACTTATTACTAATTTATACTTATTACTAATGAAACTATTTCACTGGGAAAAATGTGTCAGCATTTTCTTTTCCTCTTACTAATATATCACAACTCGTGTGTTACACCTCTATTCTTTTAAATATATATATATATATATATATATATATATATATACGCATTAGTCATATACACGTACAATTATATATGTAGGCTGAACTGTTCATGGGTTGACCAAGATACTCAAATTGAATGTACAAAAGCTTTGATACACACACACACATACACACTCGCACACTCACACACTCACACACACACACACACACACACACACACACACACACACACACACACACACACACACACACACACACTGTGTGTGTGTGTGTGTAGGTGCATGTGTGAGGGTGCGTGTGCGTCTGTGCAGGCACGTGCGTGTGTGTGTCTATACAAAACTAATACACGTTTGGAATATCTGGATATAGTGTAAACATATTTTATTTATCAATTACCAGATTGCAATGAACTCTTCTCATTCCCTCTAACAATGTTATATTCATTTAAGTCAATAGAACAATAATGTTCTTCCATATTTACTTTAATTAGTATCAATTGCATATACAATAAAATCCGATAATTGCTGTCTCACCACATACCTATCTATCTGTCGTCGGAGAGCGATTTAGATTTGTGATTTGTTATTATTGTTGCTCATGTCCAAAATTAGATGCATCTGTAAGGCAGACAGATCAATTCATAACAGACTGTGAGATACAAAGATAGGCAGATAGACGCATATACAGTTACGTAGATCGATTGATATCAATTTATCACTTCACGGGAAAATGGCGTTAGACAGAACAAAGAAAAGACAAAAGTAACAACTGGCACTAGCCCTTATTTTCGAATACTTTGGGATCTACGCATCTTTTAGTCGGTCTGGAATGGAGGCAGGGTGGCAGTGCTGTTTAGGAAAGGCCTGGGTCTGGAGGTACGGACGATCTTCCTGGACCCGGACGGTAAGCTGGAGGTTCTAGATGTGAACAATAGTGAAGGTGGTGATTTTAGATTGGGGCCGGGCGGCCTGATTTCTTTAGGCGTCTGGAAGTCTTTCTAGAAACGTCTCGCCCTTTAGTCTTATCAGTGGACTGGAACGGAATCTTGGACGCACGCTGGGGATGTGTGGGAGGAGCCGATAGAAGTGTGGGGTAAGGGGTGTAAACGCCTCAACAACCTGAGCAGCTAGTTTCAAATGTCTTACAGGTATCGACTCGATTTCCCTAATGCGCCACTTCAGGGACATCTAGATCATACTTAGAAAGGTTTCTAATTAGATTAGTGGAAAAGATAGTGTAGGGTGTCCACAATTACAGAATGTCTCATATTCAGACCAAAAGTTTGTTAGATAGAACACGTGTTCAGGGATCTGGCTACTGGAAGCTTAACACGTGGGTCCCGGCGCATAAAGTCTACAGCGACCGGATTAGCAAATTAGTTAAGCTGCTGTTGACAGGGGCCATTGTCAACAATAGGTGGTGGGGCGCTCTCGATTAGAGTAGAATCCATACCATTCAATAAAGAAGTAGCAATTGGAAAGAATAAAATGGAGGAGTAGTTTGTATCTAAATAGGCTGGAAGGATGGAGGGAGAGAGGGGCACTTTTCTAGGATGCTCTTGGAGATGAGGGAGGGTTGGGATTTGTGGGATTCCTAACGTCATCCCTGAGTGGTATGCTGCCCCTTTGGGGAATTCTGTTATTGATATTCTTTGTTAATTTTTTATAATTTATGCTCGATTATATATAAACCCCCATTGACACCTCTTTTTGTATTGTCCTTATGTTCTGACCTTGCGGCCAGTAATATAGAATATATGATTATCTTCAGATATTGTGCCTAAACACTGAACAAGTGTGGTTGCCGTTTATCAGACGGGCCTTTTCACAGCTCGTCTTTTTGTCTGAGCTACAATCATGGGTGAAGAAGAAACCGAGATGGGGAACGGGTATCTGGAACGTTGTCTGATAATTTCAACTCTCTACTAGGCGGGCAATGCACTCAGTAGCATTTCCACTGTCGAGTTCTATAGAGGATTAGTGGTGGGCAAGTGTGATGACGCACTCGGAGAGAGTCAGGGTGTCGACGAAGTCGAACTGCCCAGTCTGCTCCGGAGGACCTTCGAGCCGTGGACACGGATAAATTCCCAAAGATGCACACTCAGCTACGAAACTGTTCTGTACTCTGGCGTCCAATGTCCGTGAATTACTGAATTGTGGAATTATGTCGAACAGCTTTTATCGCGTGTAGAACGGACCAGCCATTGGTCGAGTCAATAGTGAAGATCGACCCACCGCTTTCTTTTGGCAAGGCAGGGAAGGCCAATATCCTCTGTCTTGTGACCGTTGTGAAAGAGGTGGTATGGTGGACCACCTGGAAAGCAAGGTGAGGAGGAGTGGGAAGTGCTACCTCCCACCCCCAATACATTTGCTAAAATCTCAATGAATATGGTGCAACTTGCTCGTGTGATTTGGCCACTGCATTATGAGAGAAATATATGCCGGCATCCCACGTAGTACGTTAGAAGAGAGACAGGTTTGCTGGCCTCTGCCATCGTGCCACCTACGATGCTATATCCCCATTAGTGCTTTGGAAACTAGAAGCAATCACTAATAACAGGGGGCGCAAGCTCTACTACCCCGATGTCATCTCCAGAGATTCTGGTATTGAATTCCTGGACTTGGCAACGGGAATGAACGACAGACCCCCGTTGAAATCAATTGTTGAGTCCATTTCGGCTGAAGCCGTCGGGTGATGATAAAATCCTGGCATTGTTTAATTTTCTCCTTCTCCTTTTCTTGCACTGTTGTTGTCGTTCGCAGCCGTTCAGCATCATGCGCTCAGTCCACTAGGGTTGACCCTCTAGTCCCTTTAGTACGTATTGGCTCTCGAGCCGTTACTGCTCAAATTGGGGGCGAGGAGGGGCGTCCCACGCGAACTAGGATGCGGGAAATCCGAGTCGGCTTATGCCGACGATATCACCGTGCTGGTGTCAAGGACCAGATACGCCAAATGCTCGGCATTGCTCTCAAGGAATACGAAGAGGTGACAGGAGCAAAGATAAACCAGAAAAGTCGGTGGGATTGCAGCTCGGCACCTGGAGAGGCAAGTACATGCCGTCCGACAGCGTCGTGGGGCGTTGGACCGACGGACCAGTTAAATTGCTCGGGGTCTGGTTCGGACCGGACCTCCAGATGCAGAAAAACTGGAACGAAGTGACGATCAAGGGGGCCTCCCTCACCCAGAAATGGGCAGAGAGAAAGGCGTCCCTGAAAGGCCGTGCGTAGGTGGCGAATGCGTACATCGCATCCGTCATCTGCTACCGCCTCACCGTCGTCCCTTGCTCCGGCCCAAATCTCACCAAAATGGAGCGCCTCCTATTCCGCTTTTTGTGGAAGAGACGCGCTCCCATGGTCAGACGATCCATCTGCTGTCAACACCCGTTGGGTGGAGGACTGGCCATGCCATGGCTGATGATGGGCAAACATGCGCTGAGGCTGCGACATCTCTGGTGTTTCCTTGACGGTGAACAGGTGTGGTCGCCGTTCGACAGGCACGTTTTCCCACAGCTCGTCTCCTTGACGGACCTGCAGTCCTGGACCAGAAAAAGACCGAGGGATAGTGCCTGGAAACTAGAATGTCTCCAGCTGGGCACCATATCGGTGGAACATCCATTTCGGCGTTCTATAGAGGACTAGTGGAGGGGAAGAGCGACGACGTTCTCGGAGAGATCATGGGCGTCGAAGATGATCAGCTGTTTGCTCTCTTCCGGAGAACTTTCAGCCCATGGCCTATAGATAACTTCCAAAAATCCCTGGCCTAACTGTGCTACCGGGGAGCGCTGCCGGTTAGAGATAACCTCTACAGGCGCGGAAGTGCCGTCAGCCGAACCTGTCCGAGATGCGCGCAGAGCGACGAAACCGTCGTGCACGCATTCGTTCAGTGCCCGAGCATTGTTATCGACTGAGTCCAATGTGCAGATTGTCTCGCCGTCTTCCTTCGAGGATGAAGGGCAGGCAGTTTTCATCTGCCTGATGTCCATGGCGAAAGAGATTCTGTGGTGGACAAGGTTGAAAGGGTTAAAGACAGACACTTTTCTCCTCAGCGAATCCCTAATTAACTTTTTCAAGTTTCACTTGAAGAGGAAAATCAGGGTGGAGAGGCAGGTGCTGCCTTCTAGCAAGTTTGTTGAAAGGTGGGTGAATGTAGCGAGAATGGTCCGAGTGAACGCGACCCCTTTGAATATACGTCTGTAGTTTGAGAGATGGAAAAATTGAGAGAGGGCGCTTGTCCTGGCGGTCAGCGTGGCCGTGGTCTTTTGTATGGTTTTCGCTACGAGTAACCCTCGGAGGTTTACCCCCTATTGGGGAATTTTTCATTTTTTCAATTTAAATTTTTATTGTTTATATATATATATGTTTCTATGTCTCTTTTTCTTTTCTTATATAAATAATAAAAATATTTACACGCACAAAACCTACATCGTACCGTCCTCTACCGTGCTGTGCCGTCTGTAATTGTTTTCTTGATGTCAGCCCTTGTGGCCAATAAAGAAATTCTTATTATTATTATTATTATTATTATTATTATTATTATTATTAATATTATTATTATTGTTGTTCTTTGAGTCTCACTCATTGATGTTAGTTAACTGGAAAGTTTGTTGAAATGAATATCAAGCCACTACCTGCAGCCTCAGATATTCAGGACATATCGGAGGGTTCTTGCTGTTACCAGCAAGCATGCCTTTTGAAGTGTTCCAACAAGCGGGCCGGGGCCAGTTTACTTTAAGCATCCCTGGAACCTCTTTGAGATAGTAGCTAGTGCGCCTATGACAATCGGGTCCACTTTGACTTCATGGCAGTTCCAAATCCTTTTTACCTCCCACTTTAAGTCCTGGTATCGGTTAATTTTCTCCCTCTCCTTCTCTTGCACTGTCGTGTCGAATGGGCAGGCCACATCCACAATCAGGTACGATCTTTTTTTCTTGTCCAAAACCACCAGGTCAGGTCTATTGTCTTCCAGTTTCTTGTCCGTCTGTATCCTAAAATGCCACAGCACCTTCACCTGATCATTTTCTATCACTGACTCTGGCTTATGCTCATACCACTTGTCAGAATGTGGTAAATGGTTTACTTTGCATAGGTGCCAGTGGTCCACCCTGCCCATCACATCATGTCTCAAGCCTTTATAGTGAGTCTGGGCTAGGTGTTTACTCTCGGATACAATGTGAGCCACAGTCTCCTCTCTCTCCACAGATCCTACACAGTGAGCTAGCCTCATCCTTGTCAATATGGTGTTTCACCCACTTCGTTTTTAGGGCTTGCGCTTGCCCAGCTATTAACATTCATTATGTAGCTTTTTTACGGTCTCCTCTTTTTAACCAGTTCCATGTCTGTAGATATCTTAATTCAGTTTTATTAAAGAAGGTACTATGAAGGGATTTTTCATGAAGTTGCTCTTCTTCCGTGTAGTTAATTCCTCCTTGGACATCCCTTGGTCTAGTATGTCTTTCAGTACAATTTTGAGAAGTGGCTCCCTACTGTAAGTCACCTATTTGTGCAGGTTGTTTTTCTTCATCTGAACACAGTCCTCTATGCTGATAAGATTACTTCCACCTGCAGATCTCTTTAAGTAGAGTCTATCGACATCATTCCTCTTGTGGAACATGTTGTAGATAGTCAATTGCTTCCTATTCTTCCTATCCATTTCTTTTTGTTCAGCAACATTCCATTTCAGAATTCCCGCTATGTACCGAATAATAGACACACCTCGGGAATTTACTGCACTTATGACACTCATACTATTTAGATGTGATTTTAATACGCTCCTTACTCTCCTAATCTACTCAGATCTTATCAATTCCTTCATTTTTTTTGTTCTTGATGTCATCTGACTCCAGAACACCTAAATATTTGTACCCCTCTTCAGTGTCAATTTCCTTTATCATCTCACCTGTTGGTACCTGGAATCTGTTGCTTCTGCTCAATTTACCCTCTCTTCATCAGTAGGACTCTACACTTATTAATACCAAATCCTATACATATATCATTGCTGAAAATACGGACAGCGTCAACAAATACATCCAACTCCTCACTCTTTCCAAAGAGTCTAAAGTCGTCCATGAAGAGGAGGTGGTTGATGGGAAGCTCTCACTTTCCCAGTTTGTATCCTGCTCTGACTTTTGGCAATATAACAGTCAGGAGTATCAGGGCAAGGACAAACATCAGAAAGGACAAACTATCTCCCTGGAAGATACCTCTCTTGATCTTCACGCCTCCCAATGTTTCTCCGCCCCACATTAACTCTGTTTCCCAGATCTTCATACTTTTGCTCAACAACTGTCTGATGTTATCTGCCATCTTGAAGATCTCTAGGCATTTGGTTATCCAAGATTGAGGAACCGTGTCGAATGCCTTTTTGTAACCTATCCATCCCATGGAAAGATCAGTGTGCCTCCTCTTGCAATTCCTCATTACCATCTTATCAATAAGTAAGTGGTCATTTGTACCACGGGATTGCTTTCGAGATCCTTTCTGTTCGTCCGGTAACACGTTGTTTATGTGGAGGTTATGGTAGATTTCCTCAGACACAATGCTTGTCAACAGTTTCCACATTACGGACAGACATGTGATAGGTCTATAGTTGGTAACATCATCACCCTTGATTCGGTCTTTCATTATCAGAACTGTGGTACCTATTGTCAACCACTCTGGTACCTCACCCGACATCAACAGTCATTGAACCTGGTTGTCAGTTTCGGGTGGAAGGATGTTATGTTTTTAATCCAATACACTTGCAAACCATCTGGGCCTGGTGATTTCCAGTTGATTAGTTCTTTGGTCTGCCCTTTAAGAATTTCAACTGTGATACTCAAATCAGGTTGTTGGTGTGCTTGTCCACTAATCTCCTTTTGACCTGTCTCAATCCCCACTGCCTGACTATTATGTTCAACATCCTGTTCCCATATTCCTCTCCAGAATGTCTTAATCGGTTCCGCTTCAGGGATCACGCCATTGCCTCATTATTTCCCTTCAACCTGTCCAAACAACATCTTCTGCATGGTTATGTCTATACTAACTGACTCTGTTCTCATACCGCCTAATCTTTGCATTTTTTGCTATGCGTCGCTTCAGTTCATCTATGATAATATTTAGCTTTTCCGCCCTAGTTTTGTATTTTATTTCTAATCTATCTTTAATGATTATATTTTGTATTGTCCCATTGAGTAAGGACTCAAGCTTTCCAATGTCTTTTCTCATTTCCTTTTTTGACCATTCAGTCATTTCTTCCACCAAGGTTCTGATCTTTCTTGTTTGTTGTTTCTTCCGTTGTTTATGCCAAGGAATTTCCTCACCTCATTTGCGGTTGATTTGAGGATAGTGTTGCATTGGTGAAGGTTCCTCGCCTCAAGGTGTGGGATGACTTTGTTTACCTTAGCTGTTGTTTCTTTTAACTTTTTTCCCCTCTACAAATCTTAGGTTCATAGGTTTTCCAATATCATCGTTCATTTTATCTATTATTAAGTTCAGGATATCAACCAAATCTTGTCCTAGCCCGTCAGCATTCACTTAGTCAGGGCCCGTATCTTTGTTCCAGATGTTATTAATTTCAGCATCAGATCATTGTTTGCTTCTGATGCGTCCTCAGGTCTCTCAACCCGTTCACCTTCATTTCCCACTGGCTCGTTTGTCTGGAATACTCCACTCTCCATTTCCAACTTAATCTCTCTGCTCAGTTCCTCCAGTTTCAACTCGCTTATCCATCCATTAGTTCTTATTACCTGAGCCTGCCCGGACAATTTTTAAATATACCAATCTTGTCCCAGATGTTATGCATCCGTTTCCTATGGCCTTTTTGCATGGGGTTACTCTTCAGGTAACATTGCATAACAGCTCTATTCATTTCTTTCGTCCAGTTGGTTCTGGTCCCTTCCCTTCTTCCCCTTCCTCCAACACCAGCAGTATTTGGATGACAGCCAGGTCCCTGAAGCTGGGCCAGGGAGCACCTGCTGGGTGAGAGTTATTCACATAACGTCCCAGTCTCCTTTTCACCGTTATTCAAACTGCTTAGGTTCGACATTTAAACACTGATATCGAGGATTGGTGAATGTATGGTTACATAACCCCCGGTAATTTCATCACCACCGGTGATTTTAGCGTGTCACCATCACGCTATAGACGAACATATAAATAAACAAATAAATAAATAAGAACATAAAAAAATAAACGTAAGTTTCATTGTAATGTTTGAATGCCTGACTTAGTTTTTTTTTATTTTTTATTTTTTATTTTTTATTTTTTATTTTTTATTTTTTATTTTTTATTTTTTATTTTTCAAGGCCAGTAACATCGTTTACTAGTGGTGATGTTGCCGCTGCTGCTGTTTTTGATTTTAGCTACGCTAAGCTCGTAGTCATAGCAGCGAGGGAGGTAGAGGTTGTTGCGTTCAAAACTTTTGAATTTTTTTTTTTTTTGCTGTTGCGTTTGTTTTTGACTGTGTTCTGATGTCATCGCTAAGCGTTTTTACTTCCGCAAAAGGCCTTCTAGTTCGTCGTGAATTGGCAATATCGGTAGAGGGTTGGACGCCATGCTTTGATGCATAGAGTTACGGCCCTTGCCATTCTCAGTTCAAATCCCGCCTAGGTTAACTTTGCCTTCCGGGGTCGATAAAATAAAGTACCAGTAATGCACTGAGATAATTGCTGGCCTTGTGCCAAAAGTAGAAACAATTATCTTTGAAATATAGCTTCAAATCATCCATATAAAATAGGGGGCTTATTTTTTTGTTGTCAAGTCTATCACCGTACCCTGTTCTATTAAGCTCGGGTGTAAGGGGTATTAAACTATGCAGAAAAGCAAGGGTGAAAGTGAGTCACCCTGTAATATACCACAGTTGATGTTTACATTCCCGGAGCACAGTACCCCAGTGGAATGAGACAATTGGAGATTTGTCGTCCATAATGACATATTGTGTTTCAGGAAGTTTGAGATCACAGGTGAGATTTAGAAGATGTCCAGTGATTTCAGAATCCATGAGTGTGGTATGCTGTCAAAGGCTTTTTCATAATCGATCCATGCAGAACTGAGATTAATCAAAATTTGATCTTTGCAACCTAATGAACCTAGTCAGATTTTTGATTAAACAGAACTTATCCCCCAAAATAAACAGTGTGTTTTCCGATCTATGTCTGTTTCTTTTCTTCAAATAATTGTTTCTACTCTTGGCACAAGGCCAGCAATTATTCAGTACATTACTGGTACTTTATTTTATCGACCCCGTAAGGATCAAAGGCAAAGTTAACCTCGGCGGATTTGAAATCAGAACGCAAAGGGCCGTAGCCCTATGCTACAAAACATGGCGTCCGACCCTCTACCGATACTGCCAAACCCCCGCTCCCTTGTAATGGGTAAATATATAAAAATATTTATGCAGTTCTCACAACTAGTGTCAGATTATTTGTAGAGATAAGTGGTGAAATAATATGTCGAATTTTCGTGTTAGGGAATACCAGATTAAAAAAAAATTAATCCTCGAAATAAGTCCGGTCTGCGACTGCTTCTCTTCTTCAAATAGTTTTTTTCTTTAAGTTCAAAGAGCGAACGTCTGCATATCTGCATGTTTGTTTTGTGTACAATGTTCGTTGTGTTTATAATACATGTATGTGTAATATAATCAATAGAGTTTGTTACTTACATATATCGTTTTTCTTTTTGTTTTGATTTAAAAATCTGAGTAGTGGTGCGGCTGATATTCAGTTTCTTTATTTACACATGTGGTCCGATATTTTAATGAAGAAAATTATGTTATAATAGGAGCGGGCGGAATAACATCATGGACGCCCATAACGAAGCTCCCACAAGATTTGAAATAAAGCGAACACCATCGACAAAACAATAATAAAAACACTAAGAAAACGAAGTAGAAACATAATGGACGAATCACAAATAGGCCTTCTAAAATAAATTGTGTACACGGATCGTACTTATAACATAATTCTACTAATATTATTATTATTATTATTATTGAATGCTATGGTTGACGGAGGCTCGACTCTGTAAGGTATTGTAAATTTTGACCGCTATAACAATTGTAAATTGTTTAAAACTTTAACCAAATTGTAGACAAAAACACCATCCTCCTCGTGAGTGGAGTCTTTCTGCCCGTTATTTGGCCCTTCGGAGTTATATATCCGCTTATTGGGGTTTTGTGCCCAATATTTATTTTAAACAAAAAAAACATGCCTACGAAAAATAATGTTCATAGGTTACTCCCACTCATTCCGTCTTCTTCTTCCTCAATCGTCACTACAGAAGATTGTCTCTCTCCCTCCATTCTCTAAATGTGTCTCTCTCCCTCCCTTCTTTTCGCAAGCGACGCCAGTAAAGGAAAATCACGTAGAAAGCGTGCAACATTTCTCCACGACGACGACGACAACGGCGAAAAAGGTGTGCGGGAAATACGAAACCCCATTTCATTCGTCTGACGTCATGAATAATAGCAGTAGCAGCAACAGTGACAAGGAGAACAACAGTAGCAGCCGCAACAGCAGCAGCATAAACAACAACAGCATTAGCAGCAACAGCAACGATAACAGCAGCAGCAGCAACAACAACAACAACAACCACAGCAACAGCAGCGGCGGCAGTAGTCGTAGTACCTGCAGCAACAACAAAAGTAACAGCATCTCTGACGACAACAACAACAACAACAACAGCAAAGAAAAACCAATCTCGTTTGCAGGTATCGCAAAGAACCTGGAAACCATTCTCATAACAAATGAGGAATTAGAGGAAGCGAAGAAGATGTTGACGAAAACCGGACACCGAGCAATCTGCAAGGCAGCCGAAAATGTTTTCGAGACCCAACAGCACTGTACGGTCACGTAAGAGAAGATTGGGTCGGCAGCTCCATTGAGATGTTAATCCAAACCAACCAGGAGTGCATCAAAGCTATGCCGGATGTGATAGACTTCGATAACGGCACTCAACTGCCCATAAGTGTTGAGGGCAAACGCTCGAAATGCTTTCGCTGTGGATCGAAGACTCACCTCAGGGCCTTCTGCAACGAGAAGACCCTGAGAAAGGGGAAAAACCCCCTCCTTCAGAAACCGGCTCCACGGCTACCAGCAACAGGACAAGCGGCAACCAGAAACGATAAATCCGTGGCACCCATACCCACGCCACGGAAATCAAGAACAGCAGCAGCAGTGGAAGTATTAACGACAACAACAGTAATACCAAATGCAGCAGCAACAGAGACTCCACTGCAAACATCACCAACGACAACAAGTAAAAAGAGTGGAACTGGGCCCCTCCCCGACCTCGCAGAATCAGACATGGCGTGTGAGGTGGGAGAGTGATGGCAAAAGGTCGTAAGAAGGCACAAACGCAGAAGCAGCGCATCGTCGTCTTCGAAAAGGGAGGAAAGAAATGAAAAAATGGTAAAGGCTACTGCAAAGAGACTCACAGCAGCAACACCAGCAACACCATCGCCACCCACACTAGCACCACCATCACCACCGACGACAACCCCACCGACAACAACAACAACAACACCTTCAACACCACCACCACAGGCACCAACATCGCAAACACAGCAATAAAACACACACACCCAGCAACAACGACAGGAAAATAGCAGAACCACACCCCACCCCCAGAAAAACAAATACACGTCAATAAATACACACAACAAGAAACTAATGACTTACATAATTGAACACACAGACATTTCACAGCACGACTACATAATACCAGCACCAATCAAAACGCAAACGAACATAAGACTGCTAAAAATAGCACAGAAAAAATACACAAACATTAACATGAAATTCCCCAACGCAGTTGGTGATTTAAGAGACCTAGGAGGGACTCTCAACCGGAGAGTATATTCGGACATACTCATAGAAGAACCGACGACCAGCCGAAGGGACGATTTAACGGTCCCTTCACCAGACGATCAAGTGAAAAGGGGTGGAGAAACCGTCCTTCTTCTACGAAAAGTACGGTAAGTGGTCATTCCCATTTTTCCACTATATTAAACATGACCTCACTCAGAATAGGCAGCATAAATGCGCGTGGCTTGGGGTCGTCATGGAAGCAGGGTCACCTGCTCAACGACCTCAGGTCACTAAACATAGATGTAGTGGCCATCAGCGAGACCAGAATCTCCGAAGTACGGGCCTTCGCACCGATCTTCGGCGGCTACGATGTGTACGCATCTCCCAGCCGTCCTGGATCGGGAGGAGGAGTTTCTGTGCTTTTTCGGAGAGGTTTGGATGTCGCCATACGGGCCATCTTCCTGGACCCAGAGGGTAAGTTGGTGGTGTTGGACGTGACCAGCGGAGACGGGCAAGCTTTCAGGCTGGTGGCTGTCTATGCCCCGACAGGAGCAGGGCGGTCTGATGTCTTCCGGCGTCTGGGGACCATTCTTGGAACGTCCCGCTCTTTAGTGTTAGCGAACTAGTTAAGCGGGCGTTGACGGGGGTCATCGTTAACAACAAGTGGTGGTTTGCTTTAAAAAGAGCGATTCGAATAGAATCCATTAGATTTAGTAAGGCTTTAGCAATAGAGAAAAATAGAGCAGAGGGAGAACTAGTTAGACAATTAGACGAGGCGCTTAGCAAAGGCATCGCGACCGACGTGCTTGCGGCGAAATTGGCCCTTGACCAATTCTTCAATGCAAAGCACGAAGACTGCGTTGTCAGAGCTAGGGTGCGTGCTCTCAGACACGAGGAGACGAAAGCCGTTCAATGGGCCCGAGTGACAGAGGCGCGTCGTGGCAACAAAGCCACGATCCAGTCTTTGGTGGACCACGACGAGATTTGCTACTCGATCCCGGGCAAAGGTGTGAAACTTTTCAGCGACACTTCGCTCAGCTGTTCGGGGGCAGTGGTGGGCCGTGTCGAGGGATGGACTTTAATGTCTACCTCGACGGACTGCCGAGGTTCTCGGCCACTGAGGCGGAGTTTTGCGAAAAGCCGATAACAACCGCTGAAGTACGAGAGACAATGACTGGCTGCACAAGGGGTAAATCTCCTGGTTTGGATGGTCTGCCCTGTGAACTTTACGTACAGATGCCAGACTTGTTCGGAGGCCTCTTGACGGACGTCTACTGCAACTGGCAACAGAACGGGAGAATTCACAGCAGTGTGAGCCGAGGAGCGGTGGCACTGCTGAGAAATGATCCGAACAAGGGGGATAACATAGAAAATTTCAGGCCCATAACTCTGCTAAACGCAGAGTTCTTGATTTTGGCCAAGGTGCTAGCAAAGAGATAGGCGGTTGTCGTTGGTGGTCTGGTGGGAGAGGCGCAGACATGCGCCATTCCCGATAGCTCCATCCACGACAACCTCCACCTCATGCGATACATCGTAGAGAGGGTAGCTAGGGAACCTGGTACCGGTGGGTCCTTGATCAATTTAGATCAGTCGAAAGCTTTCGATAGGGTCGACCATCGTTACGGAGCGTCAGTCCTGAGGGCGGTTGGCTTTGGGCCCGTCTTCAGAGGCTGGATCGCTACCAGGCACAGCGACATCTGCTCTGTGGTGAGAGTGAACGGTTACCTTTCGGAACAGTTCAACATCATGCGCTCGGTCCGCCAAGGATGTCCCTTCTCGTCCCTCTTGGACGTATTGACTCTCGAGCCATTACTGCGCAAACTGGAGACGTTGAGGGGGCGTCCTGCGGGAACTAGCATGAGGAAGATCCCAGTCAGCATATGTGGACCATGTCACCGTAGTGGTGTCGAACGCCAAACACATCGAGGCGATCGGCACTACACTAAGAGAATACGAAGCGGTGACAGGAGCAATGATCAACCAGGAAAAGTCAGTGGGCCTGCAGCTCGGCACCTAGAGAGACAGGTCCATGCCGTCCAACAGCGTCGTGGGACGCTGGACAGACGGACCGGTTAAATTGCTAGGGGTCTGGTTCGGTCCGAACCTCCAGACGGACAAAAACTGGGACGAGGTGACGAGCAGGGTGGCTTCTCTCACCCAGAAATGGGCGGAAAGGAAGCTATCCCTGAAAGGTCGAGCGGAGGTGGCTAACCCGTACATCGCGTCTGTCATCTGCTACCGCCTGACCGCCGTACCTTGTTCTAAGCCCCACCTGACTGCGCTGGAGCGTTTGCTCTTTCGCTTTTTTGGGAAGGGATCGCTCCGATGGTCAGGCGGTCCGTCTGCTGTCAACACCCACTACGTGGAGGGCTGGGCATGCCGTGGCTGATGATGCGCAAACACGCGCTCAGGCTACGACATCTCCACCTCTTCCTCGACGGTGATCACGTATGGTCGGCGTTTGCTAGACACGTTTTTCCCCAGCTCGTCTATTTGACAGAGCTGCAGTCCTGTGTCAAGCGAAGACCAAGAGGGAGCGCTTGGAGACTGGAATGTTTTCAGGCGCTCACAGCCCTCGACCAATCGGGCAATGTGATCGGTGGAAACTCCACCTTGGCGTTCTATAGGGGAATAGTGGAGGCGAAAAGAGCGACAACGTACTTGGAGAAACTCTAGGCGTCGACGAAAATCAACTAGCCAATCTCTTCGGAAGGACTTTCGGGCCGGGGTCTATGGACAACTTCCAGAAATCCCTGGCCTGGCAGTGACCGGGGACCTTTGCCAGTTCGGGATAAACTCTACAGGCATGGAGGTGCCGTCAGCCTCGCATGTCCGAGATGCGCACAGGGCAACGAAACCGTCCTGCACGCACTCGTCCAGTGTCCGAGCATTGCTGACTTGTGGGTTCATGTCGAACACCTGCTGTCACGTGTAGGACGGATCCAGCTATCAGCTGAGTCCATCGTGAAGATTGCCCCGCCCTCTTCCTTTAGCCGGGAAGGGCAGGCAGTTTTTATCTGTCTGGTGGCCATGGCGAAAGAGATAGTATGGTGGACACGTTTGAAAGGGCTGAAGACGAGCACTTACCTCTTCGGTGATACCCTGATTAACTTTTTCAAATTTCATTTGAAAAGGAAAATCAGGGTAGAGAATGATGTGCTCTCTTCCAAGCATTTTGTTGAAAGATGGGTGAGAGAAGCAAGTATGGCCCGAATGAATGGGCCTTCTCTGAGTATGTGTCTGTAAATTAAAGGTGGAAAACTGGGAGAGGGTACTTGCCTTGGTTGTCAGGGTCACTGTGGTCTTTTATTGGGCTTTCTCCACAAATGTCCCTCGGAAGTCTCACACCTATTGGGGAATTTTTCTTTGTTATTTTATTACATCCTCTGTTTTTTTTACACGCAGAAATGCCCATTTGTACCGTCCTGTATTGTCCTGTACTGACCTTAATGTCTACTTTATGTAAACCCTTGTGGTTAATAAGAAAACATTATTATTATTATTATTATTATTATTATTACAGTTGCATTTATCTTGCTTTATGTTCATACGAGTTATCACCAAGTCACAACCAGTGACCTCAAGAGACAACAAGGTTCGCCATCTTCAAGAACGAACATACATATTCACACATGCATCTTTAGTGTTTAGACTTGTGATGTACTTATATTGACAGAATCTTCCTTAGTATATGGGCAGTTCCCATTAGTACTATCTTTTGTATTTCTCCTATACGCGGGTTTCCTGGGATTTGCGATATGTAATCATTAGACCCCTTAGGTATCATTCCCAGATCGCCTACAACCACTGGTATTGTTTTAGTTCTCAATTTCCACATTTTTCCAATTTCTATCTCCAGGTCCTTATACTTGCTCGATTTTTCAAATGTTTTTATAGATACATTCTTGTCTATTGGAACAGACATATCAATTAGCAGGCATACCCTCTTTTGAAAGTCTTTCAATATTATATCAGGTCTGTTTGCATCTATTTTTCGGTCTGTTTGGATACTAAAGTTCCACAAGATTGAGATGTGATCTTTTTCAAGTATGGCAGGTGGTTGATGCTCCCACCAATTCTTTTGATGGGGCAGGTCAAATTGCTTACACATTATCCCATGTATGTATTGTGCAGCTCTGTCATGCCTGTTTAGGTATTCGGTTGGAGCTATAGGACTGCACATTGAAATTATATGGTCAATGGTCTCTGGTTGTTTTCTGCATACACGGCATAATGGGCTGCACCCATTTTTTATTATGTTGGCTTGGTAATTTTTTGTTGGCAGACACTGATCTTGTGCCGATATAATCAGTCCTTCAGTCTCCGATTTCAGTCCAGAGGATGCCAACCACTGATGGGTTAAAGTTTTGTCAACATCAGGATTGTTAGCTCGCTCTGGGTATTTTCCATACCGAGGCTTATCTTGCCATTTCTTAGCCAGTTTCTGTAGCAGTTCTTTCTTTGCAGTTACATTTACCTGCTTTGCTTTTTCTGTGTTTTCCATTTCAGCAGTAAATGGGACTTCTGAAATTTGTAGTCCATTACTGTATCTTTGTGCATCTTTTGTAATGGAATATGATCTTTTGATGCTTTCGTGTTTCAAAACGAGTTTGATCATACAATCATGTGATTCCCTTAGATATGTAGATAATCCAATTGTTGCAGTTTTCAACGCAATGTCTAACAGGATTAACGCACGTCCTCCTTCTTTCCTAGGGAGATATATTCTATCTATATCTGCCTTACGGTGATGCATTCTGTGCATGGTTAAGAATTTTCGAATTTTTGTATCGAGCCTACGGATCTCTGTGCTTGACCAGTTGATGACATTGTAACTGTAGGTTACTACTGGTATGTCAAGCGTGTTTATGGCATCGATCCTATTCCTTGCATTCAATTCCGTTCTTAAGATTGCTCTTACTCTGCGGTAACATTCTTCCTTATCCTTTCCCTCATTGTCGAGTGCTTGATCCGTCTCCTTCACAAACACCTAGATATTTGCAAGTTTTTTCTTGATCAAGTTCTCTTATCACGTTCCCCCGATCAAGATTAATGTTTGAACTCTTCAGCAGCTTTCCTCTGGTGAACGTTGCTTTGGCGCATTTATCTAGTCCAAACTCCATTTTAATGTCATAACTGAACTGCTTCACAATGGATAATAGCCCTTGCAATTGTTCATCATTTTTTGCAAATAGTTTCAGGTCATCCATGTAGAACAGGTGATTAATGGTTTTGTCATAGACTTTATATCCATGTTTTGTTTCATTGAGCATTTTACTTAATGGTATAAGTGCGATGCAGAATAAAAGCGGTGATAAAGAGTCACCCTGAAAAATTCCACAATTAATTTTAACTTCTCCAGCTTCCAGTGATTTTGTTTCACTATTCAAAAGGAGTGTCGTTTTACATGTCTTCATACTGAATGACAAAAACCTCCTGACAACGGGGGATACTTTGAAAATCTCTAAACATTTTTCAATCCAACTGTGTAGCAAACTATCAAATGATTTTCTATAATCTATGCAAGCAATCGATAGATTTTTGTGTCTATTATGACAATCTTCCAGTATCATTTTGTTAACCAGAAGCTGATCCTTACAGCCATATGAGCCTCGTTTACACCATTTCTGCTCAATGGGAAATAGGTCATTTGTTATCAGGTGGTCATATGTGTATTCAGTTAGGACTGATGTTAACATTTTATACATTGTGGTCAAGCAAGTTATCGGTCTGTAATTTTGGGGATTGTTTGTCTCATCATTCTTCGGAAGCAGGAATGTAATGCCGTTAACTAGCCATGAAGGTATCTTTTCTGGCTCTTTAACTATCTCATTGTAAAGTTGGGCTAACAGCTCATGAGACTCTGTGAAGGCATTTATCCAAAAGTTTTGTATTTTGTCTTTTCCTGGGGATTTCCATTTGCTGGTTTTTCTTAGAGCCAAGCGCAACTGTTCAACTGTTATATTTTCCCATGTTTGTTACTCAAGGTGAGCTGTATCTTTCATTTGTCTGTGTATCCATGGGGCATGTATGTTATGAACTTTTTCTTCGACCCAGATCTTTTCCCAGAATTCTCGCACTTCCTCCTTGGGTGGTATTGATTTAGCAGTTATTGTTGACTTACCAATTTTTCTGTAGAAGTTTCTTTGGTTGTTTTTGAACATATTATTGTCCTAATAGAATCTAGATCGTTTTTCAAAGCGCCTTATACGAGCAGCTTTGGCCGACACTTTTTGCTTGATTATTTCTATCAGCATGTCTATGTCACATATTGATTTTATACTGTACTTTTTTTTCAATTTTCTAAGTTTAGTTTGTTTAACATGTTCACCTACTTTATAGTTTGTTAAAATTTCTATGTCAGATCGGAGAAGGTTTATTTGGCGATTGATGTTCTCTTGCCAAGTAGATTTTTTGTGGGAATTCCATTGTTTTTTCATCTTCACTCGACATAAGTGAGTGGTGACTTTAGCCGATGCATAATAGAGATGATTTAAATCAGTAATGTTTAGTTTGTTTGTGATGATAATGTTTTTGAGAATTATGTTAGTCTTGTGTATTTATCTTGCTTTATGTTCATACGAGTTATCACCAAGTCACAACCAGTGACCTCAAGAGACAACAGGGTCCGCCATGTTCAGGAAAGAACATACATACTCACACATGCATCTTTAGGTGTCTAGACTTGTGATGTAATTATATTGACAGAATCTTCCTTAATATGTGGGCAGTTCCCATTAGTACTATCTTTTGTATTTCTCCTATATGCGGGTTTCCTGGGATTTGCGATAAGTAATCATTAGACCCCTTAGTTATCATTCCTAGAGCGCCTACAACCACTGGTATTGTTTTAGTTCTCAATTTCCACATTTTTCCAATTTCTATCTCCAGGTCCTTATACTTGCTCAATTTTTCAAATGTTTTTATAGATACATCCTTGTCTATTGGAACGGACATATCAATTAGCAGGCATACCCTCTTTTTAAAGTCCTTCAATATTATATCAGGTCTATTTGCATCTATTTTTCGGTCTGTTTGGATGCTAAAGTTCCACAAGATTGAGATGTGATCTTTATCTCTTTCAAGTATGGGAGGTGGTTGATGCTCCCACCAATTCTTTTGATAGGGCAGGTCAAAATGCTTTCACATTATCCAATGTATGTATTGTGCAGCTCTGTCATGCTTGTTTAGGTATTCGGTTGGAGCTATATGATCAATAGTCTCTGGTTGTTTTTTACATACACGGCATAATGGGCTGCATCCATTTTTTATTATGTTGGCTTGGTAATTTTTTGTTGGCAGACACTGATCTTGTGCTGATATGATCAGTCCTTCAGTCTCCGATTTCAGTCCAGAGGTGCCAACCACTGATGGGTTAAAGTTTTGTCAACATCAGGATTGTTAGCTCGTTCTGGGTATTTTCCATACAGAGGCTTTTCTTACCATTTCTTAGACAGTTTCTGTAGCAGTTCTTTCTTTGTAGTTACTTTTACCTGCTTTGCTTTTTCTGTGTTTTCCATTTCAGCTGTATTATTATTATTATTATTATTATTATTATTATTATTATTATTATTATTGTTATTACTCCTTTAGTCTCAGTCATTGATGTTAGTTAACTGGAAAGTTTGTTGGAATGAATATCAAGCCACTACCTGCAGCCTCAGATATTCAGGACGTATCGGAGGGTTCTTGCTGTTCCCAGCAAGCATGCCTTTTCAAGCGTTCCAAAAAGCGTGAAGAGGGCCGTTTTCTTTAACCATCCCTGGAAACTTTTGGAGATAGTCCCCAGTGCGCCTATGACAATCGGGATCACTTTGACTTCATGGCAGTTCCAAATCCTTTTTACCTCCCACTTTAATTCCTGGTATCGGTTAATTTTCTCCCTCTCCTTCTCTTGCACTCTCGTGTCGAATGGGCAGGCCACATCCACAATCAGACACGATCTTTTTTCTTTGTCCACAACCACCAGGTCAGGTCTATTGTGTTCCAGTTTCTTGTCCGTCTGTATCCTAAAATGCCACAGCACCTTCACCTGATCGTTCTCTATCACCGCCTCTGGCTTATGCTCATACAATTTCTCAGAATGTGGTAAATTGTTTACTTTGCACAGGTGCCAGTGGATCACCCTGCCCATCACATCATGTCTCCAGCCCTTATAGTGGGTCTGGGCTAGGTGTTTACACTCGGATACAATGTGAGCCACAGTCTCCTCTCTCTCCACAGATCCTGCACAGTGGGTTTGCCTCCTCCTTGTAAATATGGTGTTTCAACCACTTCGTTTTAAGGACCTGCTCCTCCGCAGCCATTAACATTCCTTCTGTAGCCTTTTTAAGGTTTCCTCTTTTCAACCAGTTCCATATCTGTGGATCTCTAAATTCAGTTTTCTCAAAGAAGGTACTATGAAGGGATTTTTCCTGAAGGCTGCTCTTTCTCCTTGATGTTATTTCCTCCTTGGAAATCCCCTGGACTATTGTCCCCTCCTTCAGTACAGTTCTGAGCATTGGCTCCTTACTATCAGTCACGTATTTGTGTAGGTTGTTTTTCTCCATCTGAACACAGTCCTCTATGCTGGTAAGGCCTCTTCCACCCTCAAATCACTTTAAGTAGAGTCTATCGACATCACTCCTCTTGTGGAACATGTTGTAGATAGTCAATAGCTTTCTAGTCTTCCTATCCGTTTCTTTTTGTTCAGCAACATTCCATCTCAGAATTCCCGCACTGTACCTAATAATAGACACAGCTCGGGAATTTACTGCGCTTATGGCATTTCTGCTGTTCAGATGTGACTTCAATACGCTCCTTACTCTCCGAATGTATTCAATTCTTAACAATTCCTTCATTTTTTTGTTCTTTATGCCATCAGCCTCCAGAACGCCCAAATACTTGTATCCTTCCTCAGAGTCAATTTCCTTTATCATCTCACCTGTTGGTATCTGGATTCCGTTACTTCTGCTCAACATACCCCTCCTCATCACAATGACTCCACACTTACTAATACCAAATTGCATACATATATCAATGCTAAAAGTACGGACAGTGTCAACAAGCACATCCAACTCCTTCTCACTCTTCCCGAAGAGCTTAAGATCGTCCATGAAGAGGAGGTGATTGATGGTAAGTCCTCCCTTCCCCAACCTGTATCCTGCTCTCACTTTTCGCAGTACACTGGTCAGGGGCATCAGGGCAAGGACAAACAACAGAGGGGACAGGCTATCTCCCTGGAAGATACCTCTCTTGATATTGACGCTTCCCAAGGATTCTCCAGTTGATGTCAACTCTGTTTCCCAGGACCTCATACGTTTGCCCAACAACTGTCTGATGTTATCTGCCACCTTGAAGATCTCCGGGCTTTTGGTGATCCAAGAATGAGGCACCATGTCAAATGCCTTTCTGTAGTCTATCCATCCCATGGCAAGAACAGTGTGTCTCCTCCTGCAATTCCCCATTACCATCTTATCAATAAGTAACTGGTCCTTTGTACCACGTGACTTCTTTCGGCATCCTTTCTGTTCGTCCGGTAACAAGTTGTTTGTGTGGAGGTGATGGTAGATTTCCTCAGACACAATGCTCGTCAACAGTTTCCACATTACGGACAGACATGTGATAGGTCTATAGTTGGTAACATCATTACCCTTGATTCGGTCTTTCATTATCAGAACTGTGGTACCTTTTGTCAACCACTCTGGTACCTCACCTGACATCAAGCAGTCATTGAACATGGTTGTCAGTTTCGGGTGGAGGGATGTTATATATTTAATCCAATATCCCTGCACACCATCTGGGCCTGGTGATTTCCAGTTGGTTAGTTTTTCGGCCTGCCCCTTAAGAGTTTCAACTGTGATACTCAAATCAGTATGTTGGTATGCCTGTTCACTGATCTCCTTCTCTACTGTCTCAATCCACCCTGCCTGGTCATTATGGCTAACATCCTGCTCCCATATTCCTCTCCAGAATGTTTTAGTTTGTTCCGCCTCAGGGATCAAGTATTTGCCTCTTTCTTTCCCTTCAAGCTGTCCAAACAGCATCTTCTGGTTGTTGTCGAACATGCGGTTCTGTTTATACTGACTGACTCTGTTCTCGTATCGCCTGATTTTTGCACTCTTTGCTGCAATGCGTTGCTTAAGTTCCTCTATTAAAATATTTAGCTTTTTCATCCTAGTTTTGTACTTTATTTCCAGTCTATTTTTAGTGGCTATGTTTTTTAGTGTCTCATTCAGTAGGGACTCAAGCTTTCCAATGTCATTTCTCATTTCCCTGATTTGACCACTCAGTCGTTTCTTCCACCAAGGCTCTGCTCTTCCTTGTCTGTTGTTTCCTCTCGCTTTTATACCAAGTAGTTTCCTCACCGTATTTGCTGTTGCTTTGAGGATATTTGTGCACTGGTGAAGGCTCCTCGCCTCAAGGTATGGGATGACTTTGTTTACCTTAGCTGTTGGTTTTTTTAACTTTTTCCTGTCTACAAATCTTAGGTTCATAGGTCTCCCACTATCATTGTTCAATTCATCTACCACTAAATTTAAGATATCAACCAAATCTTCTCCTAGCTCGTCAGCATTCATCTCCTCAGTGGCCGTATCTCTGTTCCAGGTATTATTTATCTCAGTATTCAGATCATTGTCTGCTTCGGGTGGTTCCTCCGTTCTCTCGACCTCATCACCTTCATTTCCCACTGGCTTGTTTGCCTGGCATACTCCACCCTCCATCTCCAAGCTAATCTCTCTGCTCAGTTCCTCCAGTTCCAGATCGCTTATCCACCCATTAGTTCTTATTACCCGAGCCTGCCCGGCCAATTTTTCTTCATCTAATTTAAATAGACCAATCTCGTTCCATATGTTATGCATCCGTTTCCTATAGCCCCTCTCCTTGGGGTTACTTTTCAGGTAACATTGCATAACAGTTCTATTCAATTCTTTCGTCCAGTTGGTTCTGGTCCCTTTCCTTCTTCTTCTTCCTCCGACACCAGCAGTATTTGGTTGACAGCCAGGTCCCTGCTGCTTAGCTAAGGAGCACCTCTTGGGTGAGAGTCTTCCACATGACGTTCTAGCCTCCATTTCACCGTTATTCGAATTGTTTAGATTCGATATTTAAACACTCTTATCGAGGATTGGAGATTGTATGGTTACATAACCACCGGTAGATTCACCGTCTCCGGTGGTTGCGTCACTCCACGTGGCTCTTGTGTGGCATTATCACGCTGTAGACGAACAAAAATAAACAAACAAACAAACAGGCAGAAAAAATCCCAAAAATGAATAAGCATAAGTTTCATTGTAATGTAGTGTTCGAATGTCTGACTTAGTTTTCCCTTCCTTTCTCTGTCCGTCCGTTTGTTTCTCTCTTCATTCTTATTTTCTTTACGTTTTTTTTGTTGTTGTTGCTGTGCTGCTTTGATTTTGATTTTTGTTTTTTCTTTTGAGTCTATCTATATTTTGTTATGCCTTCCTCTTTTTTAGTAGGAATTCTACAATGTCGTGGCGGTGCTGTGCTAGCAGCAACTAGCAGGAGGCAGTTGGAGAGAATAGCGGCGGTAGCAATACTGAGGTAGTGGTGGTGGTGATGTGGTCGTATTACTGTAGTGATGGTGTCTTCTTTTAGTAGGAATTCTACAATGTGGTGGTGGTGCTGTGCTAGCAGCAACTAGTAGGAGGTAGTGGGAGAGAATAGCGGCGGTAGCGATACTGAGGCAGTGGTGGTGGTAATGTGGTCGCATTACTGTAGTGATGGTGTTGTAGTTGGGGTATAAATTTGAGTCGATTTGACCAGAGTTTTCCTCGTGGTAGTGGTGGTGGTATTGGTGGTGAAATAATAATTTGTAGTCGTTTAGTCATTTTGCCATTTTCGACTCCAACATTCCTGATCGAAAATATTATTATTATTATTATTATTATTATTATTATTATTATTATTATTATTATTCCTTGAATCTCAGTCATTGATGTTGGTTAACTGGAAAGTCCGTTGGAATGGATATCAAGCCATTACCTGCAGCCTCAGATATTCAGGACGTATCGGAGGGTTCTTGCTGTTCCCAGCAAGCATGCCTTTTGAAGCGTTCCAAAAAGCGTGAAGGGGCCGTTTTCTTTAACCATCCTGGAAACTTTTGGAGATAGTCCCCAGTGCGCCTATGACAATCGGGATCACTTTGACTTCATGGCATTTCCAAATCCTTTTTACCTCCCACTTTAAGTCCTGGTATCGGTTAATTTTCTCCCTCTCCTTCTCTTGCACTCTCGTGTCGAATGGGCAGGCCACATCCACAATCAGACACGATCTTTTTTCTTTGTCCACAACCACCAGATCAGGTCTATTGTGTTCCAGTTTCTTGTCCGTCTGTATCCTAAAATCCCACAGCGCCTTCACGTGATCGTTCTCCATCACCGCCTCTGGCCTATGCTCATACCATTTCTCATAATGTGGTGAATTGTTTACTTTGCACAGGTGCCAGTGGATCACCCTGCCCATCACATCATGTCTCCAGCCCTTATAGTAGGTCTGGGCTAGGTGTTTACACTCGGATACAATGTGAGCCACAGTCTCCTCTCTCTCTCCACAGATCCTGCACAGTGGGCTAGCCTCCTCCTTGTAAATATGGTGTTTCAACCACTTCGTTTTAAGGACCTGCTCCTGCGCAGCCATTAACATTCCTTCTGTAGCCTTTTTGAGGTCTCCTCTTCTCAACCATTTCCATGTCTGTGGATCTCTAAATTCAGTTTTCTCAAAGAAGGTACTATGAATGGATTTTCCCTGAAGGCTGCTCTTTCTCCTTGATGTTATTTCCCCCTTGGATATCCCCTGGCCTATTGTCCCCTCCTTCAGTACAGTTCTGAGCATTGGCTCCTTACTATCAGTCACGTATTTGTATAGGTTGTTTTTCTCCATCTGAACACAGTCCTCTATGCTGATGAGACCTCTTCCACCCTCAGATCTCCTTAGGTAGAGTCTATCGACATCACTCCTCTTATGGAACATGTTGTAGATAGTCAATAGCTTTCTAATCTTCCTATCCGTTTCTTTTTGTTCAGCAACATTCCATCTCAGAATTCCCGCACTGTACCTAATAATAGACACAGCTCGGGAATTTACTGCGCTTATGGCATTTCTGCTGTTCAGATGTGACTTCAATACGCTCCTTACTCTCCGAATGTATTCAATTCTTAACAATTCCTTCATTTTTTTGTTCTTTATGCCATCAGCCTCCAGAACGCCCAAATACTTGTATCCTTCCTCAGAGTCAATTTCCTTTATCATCTCACCTGTTGGTATCTGGATTCCGTTACTTCTGCTCAACATACCCCTCCTCATCACAATGACTCCACACTTACTAATACCAAATTGCATACATATATCAATGCTAAAAGTACGGACAGTGTCAACAAGCACATCCAACTCCTTCTCACTCTTCCCGAAGAGCTTAAGATCGTCCATGAAGAGGAGGTGATTGATGGTATGTCCTCCCTTCCCCAACCTGTATCCTGCTCTCACTTTTCGCAGTACACTGGTCAGGGGCATCAGGGCAAGGACAAACAACAGAGGGGACAGGCTATCTCCCTGGAAGATACCTCTCTTGATATTGACGCTTCCCAAGGATTCTCCAGTTGATGTCAACTCTGTTTCCCAGGACCTCATACGTTTGCCCAACAACTGTCTGATGTTATCTGCCACCTTGAAGATCTCCGGGCTTTTGGTGATCCAAGAATGAGGCACCATGTCAAATGCCTTTCTGTAGTCTATCCATCCCATGGCAAGAACAGTGTGTCTCCTCCTGCAATTCCCCATTACCATCTTATCAATAAGTAACTGGTCCTTTGTACCACGTGACTTCTTTCGGCATCCTTTCTGTTCGTCCGGTAACAAGTTGTTTGTGTGGAGGTGATGGTAGATTTCCTCAGACACAATGCTCGTCAACAGTTTCCACATTACGGACAGACATGTGATAGGTCTATAGTTGGTAACATCATTACCCTTGATTCGGTCTTTCATTATCAGAACTGTGGTACCTTTTGTCAACCACTCTGGTACCTCACCTGACATCAAGCAGTCATTGAACATGGTTGTCAGTTTCGGGTGGAGGGATGTTATATATTTAATCCAATATCCCTGCACACCATCTGGGCCTGGTGATTTCCAGTTGGTTAGTTTTTCGGCCTGCCCCTTAAGAGTTTCAACTGTGATACTCAAATCAGTATGTTGGTATGCCTGTTCACTGATCTCCTTCTCTACTGTCTCAATCCACCCTGCCTGGTCATTATGTCTAACATCCTGCTCCCATATTCCTCTCCAGAATGTTTTAGTTTGTTCCGCCTCAGGGATCAAGTATTTGCCTCTTTCTTTCCCTTCAAGCTGTCCAAACAGCATCTTCTGGTTGTTGTCGAACATGCGGTTCTGTTTATACTGACTGACTCTGTTCTCGTATCGCCTGATTTTTGCACTCTTTGCTGCAATGCGTTGCTTAAGTTCCTCTATTAAAATATTTAGCTTTTTCATCCTAGTTTTGTACTTTATTTCCAGTCTATTTTTAGTGGCTATGTTTTTTAGTGTCTCATTCAGTAGGGACTCAAGCTTTCCAATGTCATTTCTCATTTCCCTGATTTGACCACTCAGTCGTTTCTTCCACCAAGGCTCTGCTCTTTCTTGTCTGTTGTTTCCTCTCGCTTTTATACCAAGTAGTTTCCTCACCGTATTTGCTGTTGCTTTGAGGATATGTTTGCACTGGTGAAGGCTCCTCGCCTCAAGGTATGGGATGACTTTGTTTACCTTAGCTGTTGGTTTTTTTAACTTTTTCCTGTCTACAAATCTTAGGTTCATAGGTCTCCCACTATCATTGTTCAATTCATCTACCACTAAATTTAGGATATCAACCAAATCTTCTCCTAGCTCGTCAGCATTCATCTCCTCAGTGGCCGTATCTCTGTTCCAGGTATTATTTATCTCAGTATTCAGATCATTGTCTGCTTCTGGTGGTTCCTCCGTTCTCTCGACCTCTTCACCTTCATTTCCCACTGGCTTGTTTGCCTGGCATACTCCACCCTCCATCTCCAAGCTAATCTCTCTGCTCAGTTCCTCCAGTTCCAGATCGCTTATCCACCCATTAGTTCTTATTACCCGAGCCTGCCCGGCCAATTTTTCTTCATCTAATTTAAATAGACCAATCTCGTTCCATATGTTATGCATCCGTTTCCTATAGCCCCTCTCTTGGGGTTACTTTTCAGGTAACATTGCATAACAGTTCTATTCAATTCTTTCGTCCAGTTGGTTCTGGTCCCTTTCCTTCTTCTTCTTCCTCCGACACCAGCAGTATTTGGTTGACAGCCAGGTCCCTGCTGCTTAGCTAAGGAGCACCTCTTGGGTGAGAGTCTTCCACATGACGTTCTAGCCTCCATTTCACCGTTATTCGAATTGTTTAGATTCGATATTTAAACACTCTTATCGAGGATTGGAGATTGTATGGTTACATAACCACCGGTAGATTCACCGTCTCCGGTGGTTGCGTCACTCCACGTGGCTCTTGTGTGGCATTATCACGCTGTAGACGAACAAAAATAAACAAACAAACAAACAGGCAGAAAAAATCCCAAAAATGAATAAGCATAAGTTTCATTGTAATGTAGTGTTCGAATGTCTGACTTAGTTTTCCCTTCCTTTCTCTGTCCGTCCGTTTGTTTCTCTCTTCATTCTTATTTTCTTTATGTTTTTTTTGTTGTTGTTGCTGTGCTGCTTTGATTTTGATTTTTGTTTTTTCTTTTGAGTCTATCTATATTTTGTTATGCCTTCCTCTTTTTTAGTAGGAATTCTACAATGTCGTGGCGGTGCTGTGCTAGCAGCAACTAGCAGGAGGCAGTTGGAGAGAATAGCGGCGGTAGCAATACTGAGGTAGTGGTGGTGGTGATGTGGTCGTATTACTGTAGTGATGGTGTCTTCTTTTAGTAGGAATTCTACAATGTGGTGGTGGTGCTGTGCTAGCAGCAACTAGTAGGAGGTAGTGGGAGAGAATAGCGGCGGTAGCGATACTGAGGCAGTGGTGGTGGTAATGTGGTCGCATTACTGTAGTGATGGTGTTGTAGTTGGGGTATAAATTTGAGTCGATTTGACCAGAGTTTTCCTCGTGGTAGTGGTGGTGGTATTGGTGGTGAAATAATAATTTGTAGTCGTTTAGTCATTTTGCCATTTTCGACTCCAACATTCCTGATCGAAAATATTATTATTATTATTATTATTATTATTATTATTATTATTATTATTATTATTCCTTGAATCTCAGTCATTGATGTTGGTTAACTGGAAAGTCCGTTGGAATGGATATCAAGCCATTACCTGCAGCCTCAGATATTCAGGACGTATCGGAGGGTTCTTGCTGTTCCCAGCAAGCATGCCTTTTGAAGCGTTCCAAAAAGCGTGTAGGGGCCGTTTTCTTTAACCATCCTGGAAACTTTTGGAGATAGTCCCCAGTGCGCCTATGACAATCGGGATCACTTTGACTTCATGGCATTTCCAAATCCTTTTTACCTCCCACTTTAAGTCCTGGTATCGGTTAATTTTCTCCCTCTCCTTCTCTTGCACTCTCGTGTCGAATGGGCAGGCCACATCCACAATCAGACACGATCTTTTTTCTTTGTCCACAACCACCAGATCAGGTCTATTGTGTTCCAGTTTCTTGTCCGTCTGTATCCTAAAATCCCACAGCGCCTTCACGTGATCGTTCTCCATCACCGCCTCTGGCCTATGCTCATACCATTTCTCATAATGTGGTGAATTGTTTACTTTGCACAGGTGCCAGTGGATCACCCTGCCCATCACATCATGTCTCCAGCCCTTATAGTAGGTCTGGGCTAGGTGTTTACACTCGGATACAATGTGAGCCACAGTCTCCTCTCTCTCTCCACAGATCCTGCACAGTGGGCTAGCCTCCTCCTTGTAAATATGGTGTTTCAACCACTTCGTTTTAAGGACCTGCTCCTGCGCAGCCATTAACATTCCTTCTGTAGCCTTTTTGAGGTCTCCTCTTCTCAACCATTTCCATGTCTGTGGATCTCTAAATTCAGTTTTCTCAAAGAAGGTACTATGAATGGATTTTCCCCTGAAGGCTGCTCTTTCTCCTTGATGTTATTTCCCCCTTGGATATCCCCTGGCCTATTGTCCCCTCCTTCAGTACAGTTCTGAGCATTGGCTCCTTACTATCAGTCACGTATTTGTATAGGTTGTTTTTCTCCATCTGAACACAGTCCTCTATGCTGATGAGACCTCTTCCACCCTCAGATCTCCTTAGGTAGAGTCTATCGACATCACTCCTCTTATGGAACATGTTGTAGATAGTCAATAGCTTTCTAGTCTTCCTATCCGTTTCTTTTTGTTCAGCAACATTCCATCTCAGAATTCCCGCACTGTACCTAATAATAGACACAGCTCGGGAATTTACTGCGCTTATGGCATTTCTGCTGTTCAGATGTGACTTCAATACGCTCCTTACTCTCCGAATGTATTCAATTCTTAACAATTCCTTCATTTTTTTGTTCTTTATGCCATCATCCTCCAGAACGCCCAAATACTTGTATCCTTCCTCAGAGTCAATTTCCTTTATCATCTCACCTGTTGGTATCTGGATTCCGTTACTTCTGCTCAACATACCCCTCCTCATCACAATGACTCCACACTTACTAATACCAAATTGCATACATATATCAATGCTAAAAGTACGGACAGTGTCAACAAGCACATCCAACTCCTTCTCACTCTTCCCGAAGAGCTTAAGATCGTCCATGAAGAGGAGGTGATTGATGGTAAGTCCTCCCTTCCCCAACCTGTATCCTGCTCTCACTTTTCGCAGTACACTGGTCAGGGGCATCAGGGCAAGGACAAACAACAGAGGGGACAGGCTATCTCCCTGGAAGATACCTCTCTTGATATTGACGCTTCCCAAGGATTCTCCAGTTGATGTCAACTCTGTTTCCCAGGACCTCATACGTTTGCCCAACAACTGTCTGATGTTATCTGCCACCTTGAAGATCTCCGGGCTTTTGGTGATCCAAGAATGAGGCACCATGTCAAATGCCTTTCTGTAGTCTATCCATCCCATGGCAAGAACAGTGTGTCTCCTCCTGCAATTCCCCATTACCATCTTATCAATAAGTAACTGGTCCTTTGTACCACGTGACTTCTTTCGGCATCCTTTCTGTTCGTCCGGTAACAAGTTGTTTGTGTGGAGGTGATGGTAGATTTCCTCAGACACAATGCTCGTCAACAGTTTCCACATTACGGACAGACATGTGATAGGTCTATAGTTGGTAACATCATTACCCTTGATTCGGTCTTTCATTATCAGAACTGTGGTACCTTTTGTCAACCACTCTGGTACCTCACCTGACATCAAGCAGTCATTGAACATGGTTGTCAGTTTCGGGTGGAGGGATGTTATATATTTAATCCAATATCCCTGCACACCATCTGGGCCTGGTGATTTCCAGTTGGTTAGTTTTTCGGCCTGCCCCTTAAGAGTTTCAACTGTGATACTCAAATCAGTATGTTGGTATGCCTGTTCACTGATCTCCTTCTCTACTGTCTCCATCCACCCTGCCTGGTCATTATGTCTAACATCCTGCTCCCATATTCCTCTCCAGAATGTTTTAGTTTGTTCCGCCTCAGGGATCAAGTATTTGCCTCTTTCTTTCCCTTCAAGCTGTCCAAACAGCATCTTCTGGTTGTTGTCGAACATGCGGTTCTGTTTATACTGACTGACTCTGTTCTCGTATCGCCTGATTTTTGCACTCTTTGCTGCAATGCGTTGCTTAAGTTCCTCTATTAAAATATTTAGCTTTTTCATCCTAGTTTTGTACTTTATTTCCAGTCTATTTTTAGTGGCTATGTTTTTTAGTGTCTCATTCAGTAGGGACTCAAGCTTTCCAATGTCATTTCTCATTTCCCTGATTTGACCACTCAGTCGTTTCTTCCACCAAGGCTCTGCTCTTTCTTGTCTGTTGTTTCCTCTCGCTTTTATACCAAGTAGTTTCCTCACCGTATTTGCTGTTGCTTTGAGGATATGTTTGCACTGGTGAAGGCTCCTCGCCTCAAGGTATGGGATGACTTTGTTTACCTTAGCTGTTGGTTTTTTTAACTTTTTCCTGTCTACAAATCTTAGGTTCATAGGTCTCCCACTATCATTGTTCAATTCATCTACCACTAAATTTAGGATATCAACCAAATCTTCTCCTAGCTCGTCAGCATTCATCTCCTCAGTGGCCGTATCTCTGTTCCAGGTATTATTTATCTCAGTATTCAGATCATTGTCTGCTTCGGGTGGTTCCTCCGTTCTCTCGACCTCATCACCTTCATTTCCCACTGGCTTGTTTGCCTGGCATACTCCACCCTCCATCTCCAAGCTAATCTCTCTGCTCAGTTCCTCCAGTTCCAGATCGCTTATCCACCCATTAGTTCTTATTACCCGAGCCTGCCCGGCCAATTTTTCTTCATCTAATTTAAATAGACCAATCTCGTTCCATATGTTATGCATCCGTTTCCTATAGCCCCTCTCCTTGGGGTTACTTTTCAGGTAACATTGCATAACAGTTCTATTCAATTCTTTCGTCCAGTTGGTTCTGGTCCCTTTCCTTCTTCTTCTTCCTCCGACACCAGCAGTATTTGGTTGACAGCCAGGTCCCTGCTGCTTAGCTAAGGAGCACCTCTTGGGTGAGAGTCTTCCACATGACGTTCTAGCCTCCATTTCACCGTTATTCGAATTGTTTAGATTCGATATTTAAACACTCTTATCGAGGATTGGAGATTGTATGGTTACATAACCACCGGTAGATTCACCGTCTCCGGTGGTTGCGTCACTCCACGTGGCTCTTGTGTGGCATTATCACGCTGTAGACGAACAAAAATAAACAAACAAACAAACAGGCAGAAAAAATCCCAAAAATGAATAAGCATAAGTTTCATTGTAATGTAGTGTTCGAATGTCTGACTTAGTTTTCCCTTCCTTTCTCTGTCCGTCCGTTTGTTTCTCTCTTCATTCTTATTTTCTTTACGTTTTTTTTGTTGTTGTTGCTGTGCTGCTTTGATTTTGATTTTTGTTTTTTCTTTTGAGTCTATCTATATTTTGTTATGCCTTCCTCTTTTTTAGTAGGAATTCTACAATGTCGTGGCGGTGCTGTGCTAGCAGCAACTAGCAGGAGGCAGTTGGAGAGAATAGCGGCGGTAGCAATACTGAGGTAGTGGTGGTGGTGATGTGGTCGTATTACTGTAGTGATGGTGTCTTCTTTTAGTAGGAATTCTACAATGTGGTGGTGGTGCTGTGCTAGCAGCAACTAGTAGGAGGTAGTGGGAGAGAATAGCGGCGGTAGCGATACTGAGGCAGTGGTGGTGGTAATGTGGTCGCATTACTGTAGTGATGGTGTTGTAGTTGGGGTATAAATTTGAGTCGATTTGACCAGAGTTTTCCTCGTGGTAGTGGTGGTGGTATTGGTGGTGAAATAATAATTTGTAGTCGTTTAGTCATTTTGCCATTTTCGACTCCAACATTCCTGATCGAAAATATTATTATTATTATTATTATTATTATTATTATTATTATTATTATTATTATTATTATTATTCCTTGAATCTCAGTCATTGATGTTGGTTAACTGGAAAGTCCGTTGGAATGGATATCAAGCCATTACCTGCAGCCTCAGATATTCAGGACGTATCGGAGGGTTCTTGCTGTTCCCAGCAAGCATGCCTTTTGAAGCGTTCCAAAAAGCGTGTAGGGGCCGTTTTCTTTAACCATCCTGGAAACTTTTGGAGATAGTCCCCAGTGCGCCTATGACAATCGGGATCACTTTGACTTCATGGCATTTCCAAATCCTTTTTACCTCCCACTTTAAGTCCTGGTATCGGTTAATTTTCTCCCTCTCCTTCTCTTGCACTCTCGTGTCGAATGGGCAGGCCACATCCACAATCAGACACGATCTTTTTTCTTTGTCCACAACCACCAGATCAGGTCTATTGTGTTCCAGTTTCTTGTCCGTCTGTATCCTAAAATCCCACAGCGCCTTCACGTGATCGTTCTCCATCACCGCCTCTGGCCTATGCTCATACCATTTCTCATAATGTGGTGAATTGTTTACTTTGCACAGGTGCCAGTGGATCACCCTGCCCATCACATTATGTCTCCAGCCCTTATAGTAGGTCTGGGCTAGGTGTTTACACTCGGATACAATGTGAGCCACAGTCTCCTCTCTCTCTCCACAGATCCTGCACAGTGGGCTAGCCTCCTCCTTGTAAATATGGTGTTTCAACCACTTCGTTTTAAGGACCTGCTCCTGCGCAGCCATTAACATTCCTTCTGTAGCCTTTTTGAGGTCTCCTCTTCTCAACCATTTCCATGTCTGTGGATCTCTAAATTCAGTTTTCTCAAAGAAGGTACTATGAATGGATTTTCCCTGAAGGCTGCTCTTTCTCCTTGATGTTATTTCCCCCTTGGATATCCCCTGGCCTATTGTCCCCTCCTTCAGTACAGTTCTGAGCATTGGCTCCTTACTATCAGTCACGTATTTGTATAGGTTGTTTTTCTCCATCTGAACACAGTCCTCTATGCTGATGAGACCTCTTCCACCCTCAGATCTCCTTAGGTAGAGTCTATCGACATCACTCCTCTTATGGAACATGTTGTAGATAGTCAATAGCTTTCTAGTCTTCCTATCCGTTTCTTTTTGTTCAGCAACATTCCATCTCAGAATTCCCGCACTGTACCTAATAATAGACACAGCTCGGGAATTTACTGCGCTTATGGCATTTCTGCTGTTCAGATGTGACTTCAATACGCTCCTTACTCTCCGAATGTATTCAATTCTTAACAATTCCTTCATTTTTTTGTTCTTTATGCCATCATCCTCCAGAACGCCCAAATACTTGTATCCTTCCTCAGAGTCAATTTCCTTTATCATCTCACCTGTTGGTATCTGGATTCCGTTACTTCTGCTCAACATATCCCTCCTCATCACAATGACTCCACACTTACTAATACCAAATTGCATACATATATCAATGCTAAAAGTACGGACAGTGTCAACAAGCACATCCAACTCCTTCTCACTCTTCCCGAAGAGCTTAAGATCGTCCATGAAGAGGAGGTGATTGATGGTAAGTCCTCCCTTCCCCAACCTGTATCCTGCTCTCACTTTTCGCAGTACACTGGTCAGGGGCATCAGGGCAAGGACAAACAACAGAGGGGACAGGCTATCTCCCTGGAAGATACCTCTCTTGATATTGACGCTTCCCAAGGATTCTCCAGTTGATGTCAACTCTGTTTCCCAGGACCTCATACGTTTGCCCAACAACTGTCTGATGTTATCTGCCACCTTGAAGATCTCCGGGCTTTTGGTGATCCAAGAATGAGGCACCATGTCAAATGCCTTTCTGTAGTCTATCCATCCCATGGCAAGAACAGTGTGTCTCCTCCTGCAATTCCCCATTACCATCTTATCAATAAGTAACTGGTCCTTTGTACCACGTGACTTCTTTCGGCATCCTTTCTGTTCGTCCGGTAACAAGTTGTTTGTGTGGAGGTGATGGTAGATTTCCTCAGACACAATGCTCGTCAACAGTTTCCACATTACGGACAGACATGTGATAGGTCTATAGTTGGTAACATCATTACCCTTGATTCGGTCTTTCATTATCAGAACTGTGGTACCTTTTGTCAACCACTCTGGTACCTCACCTGACATCAAGCAGTCATTGAACATGGTTGTCAGTTTCGGGTGGAGGGATGTTATATATTTAATCCAATATCCCTGCACACCATCTGGGCCTGGTGATTTCCAGTTGGTTAGTTTTTCGGCCTGCCCCTTAAGAGTTTCAACTGTGATACTCAAATCAGTATGTTGGTATGCCTGTTCACTGATCTCCTTCTCTACTGTCTCAATCCACCCTGCCTGGTCATTATGTCTAACATCCTGCTCCCATATTCCTCTCCAGAATGTTTTAGTTTGTTCCGCCTCAGGGATCAAGTATTTGCCTCTTTCTTTCCCTTCAAGCTGTCCAAACAGCATCTTCTGGTTGTTGTCGAACATGCGGTTCTGTTTATACTGACTGACTCTGTTCTCGTATCGCCTGATTTTTGCACTCTTTGCTGCAATGCGTTGCTTAAGTTCCTCTATTAAAATATTTAGCTTTTTCATCCTAGTTTTGTACTTTATTTCCAGTCTATTTTTAGTGGCTATGTTTTTTAGTGTCTCATTCAGTAGGGACTCAAGCTTTCCAATGTCATTTCTCATTTCCCTGATTTGACCACTCAGTCGTTTCTTCCACCAAGGCTCTGCTCTTTCTTGTCTGTTGTTTCCTCTCGCTTTTATACCAAGTAGTTTCCTCACCGTATTTGCTGTTGCTTTGAGGATATGTTTGCACTGGTGAAGGCTCCTCGCCTCAAGGTATGGGATGACTTTGTTTACCTTAGCTGTTGGTTTTTTTAACTTTTTCCTGTCTACAAATCTTAGGTTCATAGGTCTCCCACTATCATTGTTCAATTCATCTACCACTAAATTTAGGATATCAACCAAATCTTCTCCTAGCTCGTCAGCATTCATCTCCTCAGTGGCCGTATCTCTGTTCCAGGTATTATTTATCTCAGTATTCAGATCATTGTCTGCTTCGGGTGGTTCCTCCGTTCTCTCGACCTCATCACCTTCATTTCCCACTGGCTTGTTTGCCTGGCATACTCCACCCTCCATCTCCAAGCTAATCTCTCTGCTCAGATCCTCCAGTTCCAGATCGCTTATCCACCCATTAGTTCTTATTACCCGAGCCTGCCCGGCCAATTTTTCTTCATCTAATTTAAATAGACCAATCTCGTTCCATATGTTATGCATCCGTTTCCTATAGCCCCTCTCCTTGGGGTTACTTTTCAGGTAACATTGCATAACAGTTCTATTCAATTCTTTCGTCCAGTTGGTTCTGGTCCCTTTCCTTCTTCTTCTTCCTCCGACACCAGCAGTATTTGGTTGACAGCCAGGTCCCTGCTGCTTAGCTAAGGAGCACCTCTTGGGTGAGAGTCTTCCACATGACGTTCTAGCCTCCATTTCACCGTTATTCGAATTGTTTAGATTCGATATTTAAACACTCTTATCGAGGATTGGAGATTGTATGGTTACATAACCACCGGTAGATTCACCGTCTCCGGTGGTTGCGTCACTCCACGTGGCTCTTGTGTGGCATTATCACGCTGTAGACGAACAAAAATAAACAAACAAACAAACAGGCAGAAAAAATCCCAAAAATGAATAAGCATAAGTTTCATTGTAATGTAGTGTTCGAATGTCTGACTTAGTTTTCCCTTCCTTTCTCTGTCCGTCCGTTTGTTTCTCTCTTCATTCTTATTTTCTTTACGTTTTTTTTGTTGTTGTTGCTGTGCTGCTTTGATTTTGATTTTTGTTTTTTCTTTTGAGTCTATCTATATTTTGTTATGCCTTCCTCTTTTTTAGTAGGAATTCTACAATGTCGTGGCGGTGCTGTGCTAGCAGCAACTAGCAGGAGGCAGTTGGAGAGAATAGCGGCGGTAGCAATACTGAGGTAGTGGTGGTGGTGATGTGGTCGTATTACTGTAGTGATGGTGTCTTCTTTTAGTAGGAATTCTACAATGTGGTGGTGGTGCTGTGCTAGCAGCAACTAGTAGGAGGTAGTGGGAGAGAATAGCGGCGGTAGCGATACTGAGGCAGTGGTGGTGGTAATGTGGTCGCATTACTGTAGTGATGGTGTTGTAGTTGGGGTATAAATTTGAGTCGATTTGACCAGAGTTTTCCTCGTGGTAGTGGTGGTGGTATTGGTGGTGAAATAATAATTTGTAGTCGTTTAGTCATTTTGCCATTTTCGACTCCAACATTCCTGATCGAAAATATTATTATTATTATTATTATTATTATTATTATTATTATTATTATTATTATTATTCCTTGAATCTCAGTCATTGATGTTGGTTAACTGGAAAGTCCGTTGGAATGGATATCAAGCCATTACCTGCAGCCTCAGATATTCAGGACGTATCGGAGGGTTCTTGCTGTTCCCAGCAAGCATGCCTTTTGAAGCGTTCCAAAAAGCGTGAAGGGGCCGTTTTCTTTAACCATCCTGGAAACTTTTGGAGATAGTCCCCAGTGCGCCTATGACAATCGGGATCACTTTGACTTCATGGCATTTCCAAATCCTTTTTACCTCCCACTTTAAGTCCTGGTATCGGTTAATTTTCTCCCTCTCCTTCTCTTGCACTCTCGTGTCGAATGGGCAGGCCACATCCACAATCAGACACGATCTTTTTTCTTTGTCCACAACCACCAGATCAGGTCTATTGTGTTCCAGTTTCTTGTCCGTCTGTATCCTAAAATCCCACAGCGCCTTCACGTGATCGTTCTCCATCACCGCCTCTGGCCTATGCTCATACCATTTCTCATAATGTGGTGAATTGTTTACTTTGCACAGGTGCCAGTGGATCACCCTGCCCATCACATCATGTCTCCAGCCCTTATAGTAGGTCTGGGCTAGGTGTTTACACTCGGATACAATGTGAGCCACAGTCTCCTCTCTCTCTCCACAGATCCTGCACAGTGGGCTAGCCTCCTCCTTGTAAATATGGTGTTTCAACCACTTCGTTTTAAGGACCTGCTCCTGCGCAGCCATTAACATTCCTTCTGTAGCCTTTTTGAGGTCTCCTCTTCTCAACCATTTCCATGTCTGTGGATCTCTAAATTCAGTTTTCTCAAAGAAGGTACTATGAATGGATTTTCCCTGAAGGCTGCTCTTTCTCCTTGATGTTATTTCCCCCTTGGATATCCCCTGGCCTATTGTCCCCTCCTTCAGTACAGTTCTGAGCATTGGCTCCTTACTATCAGTCACGTATTTGTATAGGTTGTTTTTCTCCATCTGAACACAGTCCTCTATGCTGATGAGACCTCTTCCACCCTCAGATCTCCTTAGGTAGAGTCTATCGACATCACTCCTCTTATGGAACATGTTGTAGATAGTCAATAGCTTTCAAGTCTTCCTATCCATCTCTTTTTGTTCAGCAACATTCCATCTCAGAATTCCCGCACTGTACCTAATAATGGACACATCTCGGGAATTTACTGCGCTTATGGCATTTCTGCTGTTCAGATGTGACTTCAATACGCTCCTTACTCTCCAAATGTATTCAGTTCTTAACAATTCCTTCATTTTTTTGTTCTTTATGCCATCAGCCTCCAGAACGCCCAAATACTTGTATCCTTTCTCAGAGTCATTTTCCTTTATCATCTCACCTGTTGGTATCTGGATTCCGTTACTTCTGCTCAACCTACCCCTCCTCATCACAATGACTCCACACTTACTAATACCAAACTGCATACATATATCACTGCTGAAAATACGGACACTGTCAACAAGCACATCCAACTCCTTCTCACTCTTCCCGAAGAGCTTACGATCGTCCATGAAGAGGAGGTGATTGATGGTAAGTCCTCCCTTTCCCAACTTATATCCTGCTCTCACTTTTCGCAGTATAATGGTCAAGGGCATGAGGGCAAGTACAAACAACAGAGGGGACAGCCTATCTCCCTGGAAGATACCTCTCTTGATCTTCACGCTTCCCAAGGATTCTCCAGTTGATGACAACTCTGTCTGCCAGGACCCCATACTCCTGCCCAGCAACTGTCTGATGTTATCTGCCACCTTGAAGATCTCCAGGCTTTTGGTGATCCAAGAACGAGGCACCATGTCAAATGCCTTTCTGTAGTCTATCCATCCCATGGCAAGATCAGTGTGTCTCCTCCTGCAATTTCCCATTACCATCTTATCAATAAGTAACTGGTCCTTTGTACCACGTGACTTCTTTCGGCATCCTTTCTGTTCGTCCGGTAACAAGTTGTTTGTGTGGAGGTGATGGTAGATTTCCTCAGACACAATGCTCGTCAACAGTTTCCACATTACGGACAGACATGTAATAAGTCTATAGTTGGTAACATCATTACCCTTGATTCGGTCTTTCATTATCAGAATTGTGGTACCTTTTGTCAACCACTCTGGCACCTCACCCGACACCAAGCAGTCATTGAATATGGCTGTCAGTTTCGGGTGGAGGGATGTTAAATTTTTAATCCAATACCCCTGCACACCATCTGGGCCTGGTGATTTCCAGTTGGTTATGTTTTTGGCCTGCCCCTTAAGAGTTTCAACTGTGATACTCAAATCAGTTTGTTGGTATGCCTGCTCACCGATCTCCCTCTGTACTGTCTCAATCCACCCTGCCTGGTCATTATGTCTAATATCATGCTCCCATATTCCTCTCCAGAATGTTTTAGTTTGTTCCGCCTCAGGGATCAAGTCGTTGCCTCTTTCTTTCCCCTCAAGCTGTCCAAACAGCATCTTCTAGTTGTTGTCGAACATGCGGTTCTGTTTATACTGACAGACTCTGTTCTTGTATCGCCTCATTTTTGCACTCTTTGCTACAATGCGTTGCTTCAGTTCCTCTATGATAATATTTAGCTTTTTCCTACTAGTTTTGTACTTTATTTCCAGTCTATTTTTAGTGCCTATGTTTTTTAGTGTCCGATTCAGTAGTGACTCAAGCTTTCCTATCTCATTTCTCATTTCCTTGATTTGACCACTCAGTCGTTTCTTCTACCAAGGCTCTGCTCTTTCTTGCCTGTTGTTTCCTCTCGCTTTTATACCAAGTAGTTTTCTCACCGTATTTGCTGTTGCTTTGAGGATATTGTTACACTGGTGAAGGCTCCTCGCCTCAAGGTATGGGATGACTTTGTTTACCTTAGCTGTTGTTTCTTTTAACTTTTTCCTGTCTACAAATCTTAGGTTCATAGGTCTCCCACTATCATTGTTCATTTCATCTACCACTAAATTTAGGATGTCAACCGAATCTTGTCCTAGCCCGTCAGCATTCATCTCCTCCGTGTCCGTATCTCTGTTCCAGGTATTATTTATCTCAGTATTCAGATCATTGTCTGCTTCTGGTGGTTCCTCCGTTCTCTCGACCTCTTCACCTTCATTTCCCACTGGCTCGTTTGTCTGGCATACTACACCCTCCATCTCCAAGCTATTCTCTCTGCTCAGTTCCTCCAGTTCCAGCTCGCTTCTCCACCCATTAGTTCTTATTACCCGAGCCTGCCCGGCCAATTTTTGTTCATCTAATTTAAATAGACCAATCTCGTTCCAGATGTTATGCATCCGTCTCCTATAGCCCCTCTCCTTGGGGTTACTTTTCAGGTAACATTGCATAACAGTTCTATTCAATTCTTTCGTCCAGTTGGTTCTGGCCCCTTTCCTTCTTCTTCTTCCTCCAACACCAGCAGTATTTGGTTGACAGTCAGGTTCCTGCTGCTGAGCCAGGGAGCACCTGTTGGGTGAGAGTCTGTCACATGACGTTCTAGTCTCCATTTCACCGTTATTCGAACTGTTTAGGTTCGATATTTAAACACTCTTATCGAGGATTGGCGAATGTATGGTTACATAGCCATCTGTCTGTGGATTCACCGTCTCCGGTGGTTTCGCCGCTCCACTTGGCTCTTGTGTGGCATTATCACCACGCTGTAGACGAACACAAATAAACAAACACACAGGCAGAAAAAACCCCAAAATGAATAAGCATAAGTTTCATTGTAATGTAGTGTTCGAATGTTTGACTTGGTTTTTCCCTTCTCTTCTCTGTCCGTCCGCTTGTTTCTCTCTTCATTCTTATTTTCTTTACGTTTGTTTTTTTGTTTGTTTTTTTTTTTTGTTTTGTTTTTTTTTCTCGTGTTTTGCTGTTGTTGCTGTGCTGCTTTGGTTTTGATGTTTGTTTTTTCTTTTTTCTTTTGAGTATATCTATATATTTTGATGCCTTCCTCTTTTTTAGTAGGAATTCTATAATATGGTGGCAGCAACTAGCAGGAAGCAATGGGAGAGAATAGCGGCGGTAGCGATACTGAGACAGTGGTGGTGGTGATGTCGATACCGAGGCAGTGGTGGTGATGTGATCGTATTACTGTAGTGATGGTGTTGTAGCGGTGGTAGCAATGAAGGAGTGGTGGTGGCGGTGATGGGATAGTGGTAGTAATGATGGCAGTAGTGATGGTGTTGTAGCGGTGGTAGCAATGAAGGACTGATGTCCGTTCGGTGAATATATGGGGTTAGTCGCGTATATGTGTTGACCTAAATTCCCTTAATGTTGGGATTAAACATTTTGTTAAGACTTGGGACAATAATAATAATTATTATTATTATTATTATTATTATTATTATTATTATTATTATTATTATTATTGGCGACCTACGTAGGAAATTTTATTATCGTGAGCTCCGCAAAAGTTTGTTACTTTCAGTTGTTTAAATTTGGCATTTATGGAAAATGTTTATTGTTAACTCTATATAAGTGCACATACATTGTTTTCTGAAAAGGACACTCAAAAAGATAGGAGCCTTGAGCCCAAAATTTAAACTTTTATAATTATCAAACGAAAAAAAAATATCTTTGAAAAATTAATGGCCGACTCACAGCTGCGCCCAGTAGCTGATAGCCTTCCTCATAAACTACACCTCACATCGACACCACAATTGTAAATATTACTACGTTTGCCAACACTAAAAATATAAGCAGTAGCAATATTTTAAATATGTTTCAGGCAGACATTCATTTCCTACCATTACCATTGACTGCAGGTGTTGAAGCCTCCACCCACACCACCACCACAGCGGCAACAGAAACAAAAGAAAAAAATAAATTATCTCGTGATATCGAAACGAATTCTGCCAAAATGAACTCTTCCACACCAAACACCATTCACGTAACCGCCACCACAACTGAAACTAAATTAACAATAACAAAAATAACGATAACAACAACATCAACAATGAGAATAAAAACCCTGTCCTTTGCCAGAGTAGCAAAAAAGTGCGAAGCATTCCAGGTAACTCAGGAGGAATTAGAAGAAGCCAAAAAAATGGTAAAGAAAGATGGGTACAGGGTCACCTCACCCCCACCTAATGAACTGGAGCATCGGCACCTATGCACCGTGTCTTATCGGACGATTAACATAAAATCGCGCAGAGTGGAACGGGCATCCGAGTCCCAAATCCAAAAAGCTTTGGGACATGTGTGGGCAAAAAATCCCACATCAGACATAGGAAGAAATATGGAACCGTGGACGTGTTCTTTGGAACACCACAGGAGGCCAGAGAGCCCATTAAGAAGCGACGACTTCACACTCGTCCCAAGCTATTATGGCCAGAGACTCGTAAAGATCAGGGTGACCCACGTTCCACCGGCCATCGAAATTCCCTGGCTAATGGCTGCCGTCCTCGGTCGCCGGCAGTGAGGCCAACACCAAAATAATAGAAATAGCAAAAGAAAAGCAGGCGAACTGGTCCGGATCTGGGATGGAGCTCCTGATCCAAGCGGAACAAAAAGCATTAAGGACATCCCAGAGATAACAGACCTCACTGACGGCAGCCACCTCACCGTAATTGTCGAGGGTAGAAGGCCTAGGTCTGTCGTTTGTGGTGATGTAACACACCTAAGGTTTTCTGCCCTCAGTCTAAAATGTTTAGGCCACCTCTCTTACCCACCACAGTGACTCAACCTTCAACACCAGCAGCAGCAGAAATTGCAGCAACAACTGTATCAGCAACAACCCCAGCAACTGTAGCAGCAACAACCCCAGCAACAGTAGCAAAACCAACACCACCACCACCCAACGGGTCAGAACTAGCACCAGCGCCTACACCATCCACCACACAACAACCAAAACAAATGGCTGTGGATTTTCCACTCCCCAACGTATCGAACTGGAGACAGGTTGTGACGACGAGGAGTGGGATCCGGTATCAGGAAAAAAGAAAAAAAGAAAAATAAGTCAAAAAAGATAAAATCCCCTTCCTTCCCCCTTCAAAAACTAAATACAGAAGGAAAGAAATAAACTATCAAACAAAAACGTTAGGACAGCTATGCCACCATCCACACCAGCATCACCATTCCCATCACCACAAACGCCAACACCATCACCATCATTAACCCCAACGTCACCATCAACAGCACCACAAAAGTCACCAAAAAGCGAAACAGAAACAAACCAACAACAAACGTAAACAAAACAAAACAATCAAAACGATACACACTACACAGCTTTAAATTTGAACAACAACCAACTATTACACAACATCTAACACAATTCCAGCATCACAGAAAAAGACTACACAACAACCCAAAAGTTCACACCACCTCCACACATATAAATCACTCGCATCACACAGAAAATGTACACGACACTAAAACAAAGATTCCCCAAAGACATCGGAGACTTCCGACAAGCACTCTCCAGGAGGATTTATAAGGAAATGCTTCCGGAGGAGGCCACAAGCAGAAAAGGATGGAGAAACCATCCTTCCTCTACGATAAGTAAGGTAAGTGGGCTTTCCCATCTTTTCCACTCAATTCAACATGACCTCACTCAGAATAGGCAGCATAAATGCGCGTGGCTTGGGGTCGTCATGGAAGCAGGGCCACCTTCTCAACGACGTCAGGTCACTAAACATAGATGTAGTTGTCATCAGCGAGACCAGAATCTCCGAAGCACGGGCCTTCGCACCGATCTTCGGCGGCTACGATGTGTACGCAGCTCCCACCCGCCTGGATCGGGGGGGGGGCGAAGAGTTGCTGTGCTTTTTCGGAGAGGTTTGGATCTCGCCATACGATACCATCCTGCTGGAGCCAGAAGGTAAGTTGGTGGTGCTGGACGTGACCAGCGGAGACGGGCAAGCTTTCAGGCTAGTGGTCGTCTATGACCCGACAGGAGCAGGGCGGCCTGATTTCTTCCGGCGTCTGTAGACCTTTCTTGGAACGTCCCAATCTTTAGTGTTAATGTGCGACTGGAATGGAATAGATGCACGCTGGGACTGTGTGGGATTAGCGGATAGTGGAGGAGGGAGCAAGAGCCTCACCAACGTGCTCAGGCGTTTTGAACTGTCTGACAGGTACCGATTGGCTTTCCCGAATGTGCCAATGTGGACTTGGACAAACCGCTTCGGGTCATCCAGATCATATCTAGATATAGTATTTTGTAGGGAAATAGATAGGTCTAGCATAGGCTGTCTACAATTCACGGACAACAAATTCGTGATCTGTGTGCTTGACATAGATAGTCTTCATAGACGAGGACCCGGGTACTGGAAGCTAAACGCGTCCTTACCCACGCGCAAGGGCTACAGAGACCGGATTAGGGAACTAGTTACGCGGGCGTTGAAGGGGGCCATCTTCAACATCAAGTGGTGGTTTGCTCTGAAAAGAGCGATTAAAATATGGTTTAGTGAGGATTTAGCTATTGAGAAAAATAGAGCAGACGGAGAACTAGTTAGAAAATTAGAGGAGGCGCTTAGCAAAGGCATCGCGACCAATTCTTCAATGCAAAGTAGGAAGGCTGCGTTGTCAGAGCTAAGGTGCGTCCTGTCAGACACGAGGCACGAAAGCCGTTCAATGGGCCCGAGTGGCGGAGGCGCGTCATGGCAACACAGCCACGATCCAGTCTTTGGTGGACAACGACGGGCGCATGCTACTCGATCCCGGGCAAATGTGCGAAGTTTTTCAGCGAAACTTCGTTCAGCTGTACGGGCGCAGAGGTGGGCTGGATCGAGGGATGTAATTTAGTGTCTACCTCGACGGACTGCCGCGGCTCTCCGCCACTGAGGGGAAGTGTTGCGGAAAGCCGATAACAGAAGCTGATGTACGGGAGGCAATGATTGGCTGCATAAATCGCCTGGTTTCCATTGTCTGCCCTATGAACTTTACGTACAGATGCCAGACTTGTTCGGAGGCCTCTTCGCGGTCGTCTACTGGAACTGGCAACAGAACGGGAGATTTCCAAGCTCTGTGAGCTGAGGAGCGGTTGCGCTGCTGAAAAAAGATCCGAACAAGGGGGATAACATAGATAATTTCAGACCCATAACTCTGATAAACGCAGTGTTCAAGATTTTGGCCAAGATGCTAGCAAAGAGGTTGGCGCTTGTCGTTGGTGGTTTGGTGAGAGAGGCGCAGACATGCCCCCCGATATATACATCCACGACATCCTCCACCTCATGCGATACATCGTGGAGAGTATAGCTAGGGAACCTGGCACGGCTGTGTCCTTGATCAATTTATATCAGTCGAATTAGATCAGTCGATTGGTTCGACCATCCTTATCTGGCGGCAGTCCTGAGGGCGGCTGGCTTTGGGCCTGTCTTCAGAGACAGGATCGCTGCCATGCACAGCGACATCAGCTCTGTGGTGAGAGTGTTACGGTCACCTTTCGGAACCGTTCAACATCATGCGCTCGGTCTGCCAAGGATGTTCCTTCTCGTCCCTCTTGTACGTATCGACTCTCAAGCAGTTACTGCACAAACTTGAGACGTTGAGGGGGTGTCCTGCGCGAACTAGCATGAGGAATATCCCAGTCAGCATGTGCGGAACATGTCACCGTAGTGGTGTCGAACGCCAAACACATCGAGGCGATCGGCACTACAATAAGAGAATACGAAGCGGTGACAGGAGCAATGATCAACCAGGAAATCTCGGTGGGCCTGCAGCTCGGCACCTGGAGAGGCAGGTCCATGCAACCAAACAGCGTCGTCGGGCGCTTGACCGACGGACCGGTTAAATTGCTAGGGGTTTGGTTCGCTCCGGACCTCCAGACGGACAAAAACTGGGACGAGGTGACGAGCAGGGTGGCTTCTCTCACCCAGAATTGGCAGAGAGGAAGCTATTCCTGAAAGGTCGAGCGGAGGTGGCGAATGCGTACATCGCGTCCGTCATCTACTACCGCCTGACCGTCGTGCCTTGACTTAAGACTCGCCTGACTGCGCTGGAGCGTTTGCTTTTTCACTTTTTGTGGAAAGGACGCGCTCCGATGGTCAGGCGGTCCCTCTTCTGTCAACACCCGCTACGTGGAGGGCTGGGCATGCCGTGTCTGATGATGCGCAGACACGCGTTCAGGCTACGACATCTTCACTTCTTCCTCGACGTTGATCAGGTGCGGTCGCCGTTTGTTAGACGCGTCTTTCCCCAGTTCGTCTCCTTGACGAGCTGCAGTCCTGGTTCAAGCGAAGTATCGAGAGGTAGCGTTTTGTGAATGGAATGTCTTCAGTCGCTCATGGCCCTGGACCAGGCGGGCAATGTGATCGGAGGAAACTCCACCTTGGCGTTCTATAAAGGATTAGTGGAGGGGAAGAGCGGCAACGTACTTGGGGAAACTCTAGGCGTCGACGAAAATTAACTAGCCAATCTAATAGGTAATGATATAACTAATATTCCAGTGCTACATTTAATTTGTGTATTTCCGATACAGACACATAGGTCTCCAATACATATCATAATCGATCGGAAATGTATGTTGGTTATCATAATGTCACATAGAATATGATAATGTACACAGCTAAATTAAGTTCCAACATTTTTCAGTTAATTAACTTCCTAAACATTGAAGTAATGGCCGCCTAGCAACCTCATTTAGTTTTGTAAGTAACTACCTCTAGATAAGCCTGGTTGCTTTTGAAGACAATATTTACACATTTATGTAGACTCCGCTTTCGAAATGTGCACAATATTGTACCAAAATATTATTAAATAAACGCATAGCCCAGCCAGACTTTATACACCTTAGATACATGCACTAGACACATTTTCTGGACAAGCTATCTGAAAGGAAGCACGCCTTATGTATAGAATTAAGATCTACAGCATTGTTGATAATAAGGTTGCCAATGATCTTTGGTTTGTACAAATGATAAACAAATGGATTTATACCAACAATGGCTACTCGCGCCGTGGTGATCCATATGAAATGGTAGTTCTTTTCTATCTTCTATGATAATAGGAAAGGATTTCAATTTAACATTGTCACATAAGCTATGTATGCAGTAATAAATTCCCCAGTGCATTAATGAACCCTGCTTGTTCATTGTAAAATCAAGATATGTATGTTACAACCTACAATGCGGCGCATATAGAGGCATATAAATATAAAATAAATTGCTTTTATACGAATTTATTTAAATACAAGAGGAAGGCAATGAAATATAGGAAGAATTTGGTTTTAACTGAATTATATACATTTCAATTTATAATCAATATTGATTAATATGACGAAATATATAATTGCACAGATTACAGGAAATATTCAATGATGTTAACGTAAATGTAACTTTCAGTAAGTTAATAATAAGCATTGATTATACAGCATTGTCTCACATACATATTTAGGTGTCTGGAGTCCGTTTTACCTATGTTGTCATATTCTTCATATTTTCATATTTGAAGTGGAAAAATAGATAATTTTGAGAAACAATTCATTAGATTGTGTGAATTGAAAACGGCTTCTATAAAATGAATATCTGAAATATAACTAAATCATATTATTCTTATTTCACTGTTAGTAAAGTTTTCTCACTCGAACGCATTTTTGTCTTAGAGAATTTATGAATATATAATACACTCAATCAAAACTGAGAGATTGCATCTAAAAATATCTGACTTCCAATGATCTTCATATTGATTAGTGTCTAGCACTGAATATAGCCTTAACAATAAATCAATTAATTAATTTACAGTAAAAGGAAACGAAAGTTATACATTGATGTATAAGCAATCAAAGTGAAAACGTCGTTTCTCCCAAAGATTTGCCAAACGTCTGTTTTCTGATGAGTTGCTTAACTCCTCATTGTATATGATATTGAGCGAAACAACCTCTACAAACGTGAAACCACATCTATTCAGAAATAGACTGATTGGTCTTCAAACAAACCCTATAGTTCTTGTACAATCAAACATTGAGTTTTTATGTGCGCCTGTCTGTATGTATGGATATATATATATATATATATATATATATATATATATATATATATATATATATATATATATATATATATATATATATATATATATATATATATATATATATATATTTATGTACATATATATACACATATATATATATATATATATGTATATATATATATATGTATCTATCGATATAAATATATATATATATATATAAGTAATATAATTGGATATATGAGAAGGATGTCCACATATATAAGTATACATGTGTTCCAATTGCAAATGACCAAGTTAGCTAGGTTGAAAAAATACTAATTTAAAACAATATGGTTTGCCTGACTTAATTTAAAGTAATAAATCAATAAAATAAGAAACCTATATCGGGCAATAGCCTTCGATACCCGAACAGACCAAAATCTGTTTCGCAAGAATTATTAAGTAAAAGCCAGAATTCCTGTGCTCATCTGCGGCTCCGTATGTATAATTAACCTTAGTCTCATAAACCCAGTTGCTATTTATAGCGGCATGAATTTGAGACGCACTAGGCGCTGCGGCATGTGAGTTTATATCAGCACTTCGTCCAGTCTTTTTAGATCCTGTGAAGTGAAAGGTGCGAATTTTCCTGGATACCCGCAGATGAGCACAGGAATTCTGGCTTTTACTTAATAATTCTTGCAATATAGATTTTGGTCTGTCCGGGTATCGAAGGCTATTGCCCGATATAGGTTTGTTATTGTTATTGATTTATTACTTTAAATCGAGTCGGGCAAACCATATTCTTTTAAATTAGTATTTTTTCAACCTAGCTAACTTGGTTATTTGCAATTGGAACATATGTATACTTATATATGTGGACATCCTTCTCATATATCCAATTATATTACACGGCCCGGAAAGAATCCCTTCTTTGAGCTACTTAATTGTAAAAGACTATTTTGCGTATATAACTCAATCTATGATATATATATATGTCGGGTCACATGTAACATGTAACCCAGCAGAACCTGTCACATGGACGGATCGTCGGCGACTAAACCGGCAACCCCACCAATTTACTTTGTGATGAGGGCTATTTCAGACACCCTGCAGGACAAAAAACTAAACCTGACAAAAGGTGGAAGAACTCATAAAAGTCAACGGCCATCCAAATGTGTGTAAATATGAATATACACATGTATATTTATATATATGTATATATGTGCGGTGACATAGAAATAGTTGGGCTCGACACCCGATCGCGCGGTTAAACCACTGGGAGGGAAAGACCACCAGCCTTTATCACGGCATTCTTCTAGGAGAAGGGAACTCAGGAAAATGGGATAACTCCGATATAAAACCTGCTGCTCAGTAGTTACCGATGCTGTTGATTTTTTCTTCTGTTCGTGTTATAGCTACTGTCTCTCAGAGAGTTGGATTGGCTCAGTGCACAGCCTTTCCTGACTTTAAAAAATATCTTCACGCACAGGCATTGCACGATACAATGAATTAATAGATATTAATGATGGTAGTCCGTGCAATGGCCATACTCGAGAAAGAGGGGGCAGCCATCATGTATACATATATGTATATATATATATTGGAAAATGTGTGAGATCCTTGGTACAGTTAGGTATATTTGATAAACAGGAGAAGAATGACTTCACTTGTAGTGTTAAAACATTTTTTATTTAATTTTATAATATTATAATATTATAAAATTAACCAAAAATGTTTTAACATTACAAGTAATGTCATTATTTTCCTTTTTTTCAAATAAACCTAACTGTACTAAGGATCACACACATTTTCCAATATATATATATGTATACACGATGGCTGCCCCCTCTTTATCGTATATATATATATATACATATACAGATATATATATATATACACATATAGATATATTAGTGTGTGTATGTGGGTGTGTGAGTGCATACTTATACATGATTAGAAAAAAGTTTGTTATGATTTTATCATCGATTATATGTTTTAGCGAGTATACAATAGTAAAGAAGCATTAGTGTCCATGGTAATTATATAAAAGTGACTAGCAGAAAAGCATCAACATAATTATTGTTCTTTATATTATCTAGCAGAAGAAAACACCCTTAGGATGATTTTCTGCTAGCTTATTAGTGTGCATATTGATATTATTAGCAAATATATATGCATATAGATATGATATATCAAATAAAATCATAATTGTAAATATAATACAAAGATTGAAGAGACACTGTGTTACACTCTGTTCTGTAATCAGTAAAGTAATCCATGATACATTTAAAAAAGACGATATTATATATAAACTGCATTACGGGGAAATGTAATAAAAACGAAACAGGAGAAAATTAGCGACGGAAATATAAACATTATTATAATGAAAGCATATTACCGTTTATATAAGCGATATAATATAGCGTACATTATATCATAACCGGATGTGTTGACATTTGAAAACTTTAAAAGAAGTGAATCTTGAAATAAGTAATCATTGTATATAGGAATATTTATGTTTAATCAAGAGCTTTGAAATTCAGGACTTAAATTATGTAATATTCATTCATGATTTATTCAAAATAATCCAACTTATTTTACTAACGGGATAAAATATATATTCAGGACACAGTTCTGCACTCCTCCCTTTATTATATTATCATTTCTTATTGAATAGTTCCTCCATTCACAAACAATTAATGAGAAACATTAGAATTCATAAGATAATTTCAATTACATATTTGGAGGTGAAAACGGGAGAAATTCAATATTTCGGGCAGAAGCTGACGTCAAATTTAAAGAAAATGTGTGTGTAAAATGAGAAACCAAGATTGATATAAGCGTTTTAGTAAGAATCTAGTTTGTGGTATCTTCTGTTTTCCGTTCATTCATCTATTTATTTGGATTGTAGCATATTGACTCAATTTTATTAAATAAGCACTCCCTCCTCTCTCCAATACTGAGATGAACATAACAGTAATCATAATCTAAACTCTAATAAAGGAAGGTCTGCGGACTGCGTACGGTTTTTTTTTCATCCCGTTAGTAAAGTAAGTTGGATTACTTTGAATACATAATGAATGAATATTACATAATGTATCTACTAAATTTCGTAAACAAAAATAAATTGGTAAAAATAAATAATTTAAAATTGACTTCTTTTCAAAGTTGCACTTCCGGTATATCCTTGCCACCACCACCACCACCACTTCAACTACCATATATATAGAAAGAGAGAGTGTGTGATGTCAACAATTCCGGTGGCGATTTTATTTGTATCATATCTACATGTATATATACTTGCGTATAATATCAATATACACACTACACATGCTATTGCAGAAAACCACCCGAGGGTGGTTTTTCTGCTAGTGATGATAATGGTGACACTCAAGCAGAAGATTGGGTGGATTGTAATTATTGTCATGTTTTATGCTAATGCTAATGATTACAGGTGTATGTCTATAAACAGAAATAGCACTTTCGTTATAGTTCACTTGGTGCAGTAAGTAATGTCAAAACCGTACCAATTGTTCACAGTTGTTATCTGTTTTAACAGTCAATTATTGTATGAATACTCTAAAGCTATTTCAGAAGTGTGACGTGCGCTATATTGTTTCTTGTTTCCTTTTGTATTTTGTTTTTTCTATAATGAAAACAAACTGATATTATTATACATTACGAACGTTTTCGGGAAAATGTTATTCAGACAATGACGGCGGATAGTAAATTGATACAATGGTAAGCATGCATTGGGTTTGTGTATGCACACTTACTGTTTGTCCATATTGTAAATATACACTGTAGAAAGTTTTAAGGAATATCTACTATGACAAGCTCGTCGAAATTGTTCATTTTACATTCATGCAAATCATCTATTGAATGCTTATGCATGGAAAATACACAACGGAACTAATTTACTTGATAGTGGTAACAAACGGAATGATCATGTAGACGTGAGGAATAACATAACAGAGGTGGGACATGGTCAATAATCTTCACATTTTATAGAATCGTTAATAATACTTTAACTAGGTGTTGTTCAACATTGACCCAGATGGCAAATGCTTACTCTTTCTGTGTAGACTGAAACAGAAACCATCAACACGTTTCCCTCTCTCTTTAATTATGTTGTTTGTTGTGGTGTAACAAAGTAAGTGATATGTTGCCAGTATATCTTGAAGCGGCGGTGGATAGCATATCTGTAGAGGGTCGGACGCCATGCTTTCCAGCATTGTTACGTCCCTTAACGATCTGTGTTCAAATCCCGCTGAGGTTAACTTTGCCTTTGATCCTTACGGAGTCGATAAAATAAAGTACCAGTAATGCACTGGGTAATTGCTGGGCTTAGAAACAAGTATATCTTGAAGCGGCATGCCTAGTCAAATAGAGATACCTCAGTAATTTTCCTCCATAGTTAATATGCAGTATTTCGCATTTCCCCCTTCCTCAGTGCATTGAGTAATTGTCGAAGCAGTAGTATTTTGAACCATTGGTATAATGCTTCTCTTTGGCTTTTGTATCGTTCGTGGGAATAACAGTTATTGCATGGTGGAATAATCTAGATACATTTTAAACATCATCGGCCGGACATCAGCACGAACACTATGCTCTATCCATTTTCAATGTTCTAAAAAGGAAATTGTTTAACATGGGCAAAATGCACCGAATTTAAAGGGAATACATATGTTAGTGAGGGACCATTCCTTAATTGGTAGTATCCCTTTTTAGAATCATAAACAGATAACAAGAATAACATTATATCGTAGATAACAAATACATGTGACCGATAAAAGTATTTATAAGTAAACTTATATATTCTTTTCTGAATTTGTTCAACATTTTTCAAGTTTCCTTGTAAAGTATTTGACACAAAGACAATCACCATCTCACACACATAAAACACAGAAAAATACAGACACCTATATATACAATCATTTGAGATATGAGCTGTTCATATATGCCAGTGTCTAATACAGCGATAAGATAGTTTGGAGTATGTATATTATGAAAGCTTGCTAAAACACACATACATGCACACACAGATGCACACACATACACACACACACACACACACACAGACACACAGACACACACAAACACTCATATATATATATGATTGGAAGGGTAGTAAAATCGAAGTTGTGGCGGTCAGCCATCATCCGCGAAAAAACAATTCGGTGCATGCACGAAGCACTCAGTAAGAATGTATCGATAAATCGATAGGTTTCATCTTAGAGTAATAAACGCAACACACACACATACATACATATATATATATATATATATATATATATATATATATATATATATATATATATATATATATATATATATATATATTTATATGTATATATATAATATATATATATATATATTTATATAAAGGACGTAAAATAAGAAAATATTTTTTTTAAAAAATTTTTAAAAAATTTTTTACTTACTTAAATTTTCACTCCAACTAATTAGTTTCTGCAATGGGATAAAGACAGTTACGTAATCCAACTGTCGAGAATTCATTGCGTCATCAGGGAGTCTATTCTCAGTTAAGTCTCCAGGCAATGCGCGGACACTGGCGGCTCATATAAAAATAATAATAATTCGGTAGATCGAACAGCTTGCGAGGACTGGATTCTATGTACCGAAATTCTCACTGCTTCAAGTCAAATGGCCGATTCTAAAGAATCAATCACGTGACACAGAGGCTAGTTAGAAGGAATGGGATGGTAAGATGACTGACGCCTACTAACACCCCAAAAATATATATAATATATATATATTTATGTATATATGTATATATATATTTATATGTATATATATATATATAATATATATATATTTATGTATATATGTATATATATATGTATATATATATATATATATATTTATATATAGCGCGGAAGTATCTGTGTTTGAGCTGAATGTGTGTTCGTTTATCACACGTTAACATAAGGTAACCGAAAGGCAGAAAAATCTGTTGGTTTCAAATGAAATGGTTATACAGGCACCCCACGTCATTGAGTGAAACACTCCAATTGTGATATGATCATGGATGGCTGATTCAGTCGAAAGCAGTACAAATGAAGATGTAAACACGTAAAAACTGAATATATCACATGAGTTATTATATTAACATATAAGTACATATCTGGACTACTGCAATTTTATAACGGGCATGTTTTCTCTCCAAACATATCCTTGCAAATGCATTGGTCAGCTAGCATATAGTTATAGATTTGTAGGAGCAAAAGTAAAAATGTATATATTTCTAAATACATTTGAAGATGCTTCGTATATATTTGCCCGCACAATATAGAAATCATATACGTTAATTAGCATAAAACATATTAAAACTTATATCGTAGAATAGAACAAGGAAGATAGACGATTCTTTTACGCATCAAATATTTCTCATATTTAAGTTGAAATATTTCCACATAGTCTAATTAATATAGATATATGTCTGTGCTGATAGAATATATGCAAATAATGCGGTGTTAGCCAAACATAAAAGTATTTATTTTTACTTAAACTTATCAATTTAATTTGTCTTTTAAATTACTAAAATTAATGTGCCTGAATGAAATATAAATTACCATTTCTTTTTCTCATCTGACCAATTTGGAATCATGTATAACACCTATTTTACGTTCAACTCAGAAGGTCAAACATCCTACAGATTCATTTAATAAGAAATATGTGATCAAATTGATTAACTAAAGTTTTATTGAAATGTTTGAAGATTTCATAATAAGAAAAAAGACATACTTTATATATATATATAAAAAAAAAAAGAAAACCTGTATGAATATGTAAATATATATATATATGATGAAAATAATGAAAATGAGACGGAGAATCAGAAAGACTCTTACGATTGTGATGGTTATGTTAATACTGATGATTGTGTAAATTTCATACCTCAATATATTTAAAGATGATGACTAGGGGGAAGATGATGATGTATATAATCATTATTTGAATGATAACAATGACGAGGAAACGTAAATGTCGTGGGCTAATATTGAGTATGGTGATGTCACTGATGAATATTATGTTTATGTTAATGTCGGTGATGATGACGATGGGTATGATGGTGATGATGATGATGATTAGTATAGTGTTAATGGTGATGATGATAATGGTTATGATGAGGAAGATGGTGATGATGATCGTGGTGATGTTGATGGTGACGTTGATGATGATGATGATTATGATGATGATGGTGATGATGGTGATGATGGTGATGATGATGGCGGGTGTGATACTCTACACAAGTCAATGTCGTTAAACATATTTATATTCCTTGCCAATATATTTCTTCTGATAATTCTTTCACAATGTCTTTCATCTCAGAATTGGTGAGAGAAAGAAATGCTTAATCAATAAAACAGAGTCAAAGTGCTACAATCCAAATAACAAGACGAATAAAAAGAAAAAAAAGCACCACTATCTAGCTTCTGGCCAAATCGTTTATATCAAGGTAGCTTCTTGGCTTAGGAAGTTGTTGGCTTCTCATTACAGCAATTCCTCAGATGTTTTACTTTTTTAAAAATATATTTCTTTTTTTCTTTTCATTTAACATAAATTTATATCCCTCCTATAAAATTGATTTTCAAATGTTGTGTTTGAAGTGTTAATGTTCCGAGCGACAGTATGTTCAATTCTTGGTTTCAATCTTCATGTGAAATTGTACGCAAGGTAGGAAGATTACTTTCATTTCTCTTAATACGGTATAAGAAGATCGGTTATCGATTATTCACTCATAATGGTCAAATGGTATTTTGTTGTAGACCACTGCATATTTCTGCAGGTATTTTCAGAAGTGTTGAAGCTAAAAGCTCCTCATGTCAGGTTCTGCTGGAGAGTGTTACATATGACCAAATAGGAGAGTCAGGTATATTTCATTAATATTACATATTATACTAAATAATGAAAAATCAAAACTGGTTAAACAGACAAGCTTTCATGATATATGCAGTGCAATGTAGAATTATTTCGTTGCACATCGCAGTAGCTTATTCATTTTCTAGCTGAGACAAACACTCACCCATTTATATATATATATATATATATATATATATATATATATATATATATATATATATATATATATATATATATGTGTGTGTGTGTGTGTGTGTGTGTGTGTGTGTATGTGTGTGTGTGTGCCTTTGTGTGTGCGTGAGTGTGTGTGTGCCTGTGTGTGTGTTGAAAAATTAAAATTAAACAAATGTTGGAGATTGTTTCTCAATTAATTCATAGCTTACGATTAGTCAATATAGCGATTTACCATGAACAATCAACACTCTCGAACGATCGTAAGACAATGAATTATTTAACATTCAATCTTCAGATTTCGTTCTTTTCTTTTAATTTTAAGGAAGACAATTCTGAAAACTCTGATATTATATTTCTTTTGGTTCGGACTGTTTCAGCTTCGCACCTGGAAAGAGGGTCATAGCTTTGAAATATCATACTAAATTACATTGGATAAAACATTACTTTATGTTGTCTTCTTTCTTTTGCCATTATTTGCTCTTCATACTTTCTGTCACATTGTACACACTTTTGAAAAACCATATCGGTTTTTAATTACATATCATAATTCTTCGTATTAACTTTATAACTCTATTCTCATGTTGATACTCTTCATGTACCTGAAGAACGAGTGAATTTGTTTTCAAAAATAAACTTCATTAAGCGATCCCTAAAATACAACATTATTCCTATCTCTATAAGGAACATTTATCTACCTAGGTGCTTGGATCTGGGTAGTTTTATTTCTTCCCGTAAATTCATGCATATCTTCATTAAAGAACAACTAATCAGATATCTATATAAATAAATCACGCAACATAACATAGTTATATCTTCTCTGCAAGTCAAGCTTCCTTGCCATTCCAAACTTCACGATATGATTGAAATATGCTATCACAAACGATTTATATTCGAAAGGAATGTCCCTTACACAAGTTCCAATGGAATGTAAATAAGCATTACATCGGCCATAGTTGCTCCGACACCAACGGTAAAACATCCCGAGCCAGCGTCCAGCGTTCAAACTGAAATTACGACAATCACGATAGAACGATAGAACTTCCAACGAAACTAAGAACAAACCACATGTAAAATATCTATCTGGCTCACTATCATCTAGAGAATTCGGATTATTAATGAATGGAGCTAAATTCAGCGTAGGTCAATGCTAAACCGAGAAGATATACCATGGTTTAGAGGTCAAATTCGGCAGGACGGTATACCAGTTAAAGTGGATGATAGCTTTAATATCCATTTTTGCCACTACCTCAGCTGTCACACCTACCAAAATATACATCACCACCAACACTGCAGTCGCCACCATTGCCACCACTGCTACCTCTGTCATGGCTAACTCGATTGTTTCCGCGTATTGCATCTTGACAATCCACTCCAACCCAGTCTACCAGGGATGAACTTAACGCTATACTAGCTAGATTTAAGAATTCAATTTCCAATATTTTACACAAACTCTCTCCCCGCTCCCACAATTTCTCTTGGTCTCAAGTCACCGCTCTAATTGAACTACCTAAAAAAAAAATAATAAACCTCCCATGAGACAAAAGGAGAGAATACTGCTTCATTGAGTAGAACATTTACACACAACTAACGCTAAAACACCTTAAGAACACATCTTTTGACACTAGTTTGACTAATAGATGTAACCACCCGAGCCTCCATTGTAGAATAAAATGAATAAAATGCATCATCATTTTCACAAACAGTAAGCTTGCCAACTTCTACCAAATTATCAAAACATAGAAACAGGATCCAGGTGAAAAATTAGACCCATTGTTTCTGGCATAAACAGTAAGTTATATAACATTTTCTGGCTTCTCTCCTGTCTTCTTAAACTTCTCTTCCACACTTTCCCTGGGGACGAAGTCTGCTGACAAGAAGTAGTCAACAAACTAAAGGAAATTGATCTCCAATACAATTGAACAGAATAGATACGCATTTGGTTTAGACCTAGTTTCCTTCTTCAACTCTGTCCCACCTCCGAGGCTACCGACATAATTACGGACAATATTTCCACTTCAACGAACCTCAATTGATGTTCGCTCACTGCTGCTGACATCCCCGAACCTCTCCCTATCCTCATGTGCACCATCTTTTTCAAGTTTGAGGGCTCTGTATAAAGTCAAATGTCATGACTTCTGAAGCAGATCAAGGCTTTCAGGCCTGCTGGCCATCTCATACATTGACCAAATGGAGTGCAGAGCACTCTGCACCTGACCCACTTGCTCATTCTTTTCCAGGTTCGTTGATGAGATCCTTCTGTATATTTCATCACGTGAAGAAGCCGTCAAGTTCTACAGCATCTTTCAAATCATTGAATGACATATGAGGTTGAACATTTAGACACCACTGGGTCCGTCTCTCTAATCTAGTTTACACAAAGATTCACCGCGGACGAATCCATATACACGAAATTTAAACGATAGATTACGGCAGATATATTATTTAGGCAACACCAATCCGCACTTCCCCACAGAACAAGCATAGCCTATATACGGATTGAGATCTCCCGGGGCCGCAACGGATACAGCAAAGGAAGCGCATACATAAAATCATGGTGGAATTCTCACCTAAATTGGCTACCCTGCTTCTCTCGTCAAACACAAAATTGCCACTGCAGGAACACATAAAAGAACAAGGAGAGCATGTGCCCCTACATATAACATATGCTACATAAAACTGCCATCAGACAAGCAATCCGTAGGGAGATACTGGCACATTCGGAACCCTCATTGAGAAGACTGCTCCACAGACACCAAGCGACAACAATATATGTACAATTCCCAATTGTTGCGTCAACAAAACATAAATGCGCATGTGTGAATATGCGGCCTATAACATCATGTGTACAAAATGTAGCTGCTCACAAATTAGGCGTACGATGAGGAAGATCAAGGAATACGTGACAAGAGAGCCTGTTCCGTTAAAAAAACATCTGATGTCGCCAATAGGACATTGAAATATCCTTGGAGGTAATAAAAATATATATGAGAATTTGAAGGATTAAGGAAGCCATTTTCATCAAGCGAATAAAAACAGACATGAATACAAAGTCTAAAATGCATGAGGCAGCATGGTTACTATATCATCCCCATGTTTGCGCATACGTTTTTCTAACACATAGACCAGTTAGTGAAGAAACATCTGAAAAATCTAATTGCTCGTTTCTTTTGTTCTGGACTGTTTCTGTTTCGTATCTTAAAAGTGGGAATTAGCCCTGAAATATCATACTAAAATATTAATTGTTTTGTTTTGTATCATTTATCATCATTTGCTCCTCCTGTTTTCTACCGCATTGTACCGGCTTTTAATAAACCACATAACAACAATACATGCGATCCTCTTAACAGTCCTATTATCTTGCCTTGACTGTCACTGGATACATAGCTCCGAGGATGGAGTGGGTGTTATGATGTAGCACAAACACGTAGCTTTGCCATCTTAATATGCATATATTTCTATACAAGTCCCAATGCGGTAAGGGACTGGCAAACTGTGTAGACTCCGCCGGTTTAGTCATCAAGCAGGAAAGCAACCTACAGTTAGCGGTGGTTCATAATAGCAGGGATAACACTCTTCTGTAAATAAGTGGCAGTTATCATAACTAATTGTTACACACACATACACATACACACATACACACACATACACACACATACACACACACACATACACACACATGCACAAACATACGCACACACACATACCCACAAACACACACGCACACACACGCACACACACGCACACGCACACACACATATATATATATATATATATAGCTGCAATAAGTATGGCCGAAACTCGTGTAAGAGTATAGATTGAAGGCACCCATGTAAGTGCGATGTATTGAAGCGAATAACTATGAGTCTATTCTGCGATTTTACATAACATTAGCTATTGAGTACGTTGAGATGAAACCGGTGCTAGCTGTAAAACCCATGCATGTCTCGTCAACTTATTACTATTTTCTGCCAACTAGCCGATTAACAGAGTCATTTGAACACATTTTATTGTTTTGTTTAATAGGCACTCTAATACATGTTCCTGTCTCACTCACCTTTTGAATCGTTCAAGTGGTGAAATTGACCGGTTTACGTACGTGGTTGGACGAAATATTTAGAATTCGAAGTCTAGCCAGCGCACTACTCTCTATCGCTGTGTGATCGCTTGCTGGCATTTAACGTTCGGAAAGATTTTAGGCACTACCATCGTTATTTTCGCACTACTTCTCGCTATGGGACTTGGAGACTAGAGCCGGATGCTAACATTCTATTGTACAGCGATTGGAGACGATTTTCTGTAATAACCGACTTTCACTGACTT
>OZ024741.1:378227430-378244930 GCA_964016885.1 Eledone cirrhosa | reverse complement strand
GTTATTCAACGCTTAAATAGGCCTTGACACATCAGGTTACTCCTTATAGCCAACAAAATGCATGCTCAGTCTCAGACCATACACTATCAAATGCGCATCTCACATGGTCATAGATCCCCAGTACTGCTCATCGTCCTTTCATTAAACCAACTATCATACCTGCTCACACAACGTAGTCGTCAAATAAATGGATCAGTATCTCCAATCGTTTCTTCGTCGATGTCTGAAAGTTATATAGACCATACAACAAACACATAAAAATGGAATAAGCCCTCAATATCTTATTTTCTACATACATTGGATGGAAACTTACACAAGGGACAACGATAATTTCCGTTCTTAATAACGGCGCAACCGGGAAGGTGGCCGGTAAAACTAATCTCAAACGTAAGCGAAAGAGAGTACATACACACTGGCCTCTATATGCTTAGATACGTACGACGTTTACTACCAAATTATATATCTCTATTGTGGCTATGAGCCAAGCAGTTCTTTTTAAAGTTTGCTATTAGCATGTATGTTATGTTGCATAGAATACCTCGAAATTCACTCCTTCCATCATTCCTCATTTCAATCTGATTGGGAACTCAATTATCTACCTTTGAATGCTTTGCAAGACCCCACTTATTCGGAGAGTGACTGGCATGTGTACCACATGTTAAATTGGCTGCAAAGAGTCAATTCTATTTGACATGTGGTATGTTTGGGTGCTGACGTAAGTGAACTGTAAGGCCACCTTTTTACCGGTATAAACAGTGACATTCATTGTATTAAAAGGATTTACAGTGTCTCCACAGCTTGGCTTTTCGTAGATGTACGCCTAATGATAGCACGTTCTGAAGTGGATTCCAGAAAATATCTTACGCCATTAGATATAGTGGTGATACACTTGTTTCTCCTTAATGCCATTTCCTCCAAACGAGATGGAGCAAGTGTGCGTAGTATTACGGAATATGCCAGACAATCCTTGAAACACAGGTTTGGTTTATGTTGGGGGTCTTGATCCATGAATTAAGTCACTATACAGGACTTCCTTTTGTGATACTGTTGTTACTAGATGTAACAACGCGGCCTACCCATCGCAATCAGTGCTTTTGGATATGACCTGCATTTTGTAATATTTCATTGTCTGCTGCGTATGTAATCCAGTGAATCCAGAAAATGTTACGTGATAGACAACTCAGGTCTCACAAGAATATAAGAGAATACAAGTATCGATGTTAATATTTAATCCCTAGGCTTTACATGAGGTTTTACCCATCTGTGAGTGATTGATCAATTAGATCATAGTCATCAAAATGTAGAAATTTGTTGTAAAGCTTTTCTAGGGAACGATGCCTTATGAAGATGCCATCACGACTTTCCGTAAAGTCATCAATGAGAAACATAGAGAAATATGGTAGATACAGTAAAGAGTATGAGTCATGACATCACCCTGCATACCATTTTAACGTCCGGTATAGGAACATCGTTCAGTTATAGGACATTGATCAGGAACGACGTATTAAACTAGACACGATTCAATATGTAATTATGAACGCAAAGTGTCAAACATTCTCTAAATTCAATAAAAGTCTTACACAATGCAGTACTTCCTATTATTATATGCGTCCATATCTAGTTACACGATATGCCACGCTCATCAATCCGGCATACATTTCCATCTAACTATAATCTAAGCTCCCAAAGTACAATTTAGATAAACCTTACCTGCTACCTACTAACACATTTGTATCTAGAAAGGTTGATATAAATATGAATAACCATCTACTTTAAGTATTTGTATATTTACCCCATAGACATAGTAGGTCATAGAAATAAGCTACCCAGTGTTAACGACCATGGGGCCTAAAATTTATCTCAGATCTCATTTGGTACTATTATATCAGATCAGTTGCTAAAAGTATGGAAACATATGGGGCTCTTCTATCTTTCCAATAAATATTTTACTCCGTCTGCAATTTTATATCGATACGAGAATCAGATTACACCAAACTCGAGTACTTTTGCCACATCTCACTGTATTACTCAGAACAACTTATCCTATCTAGATGGAATTCAGAGTCACTTGTGTAACCTAATAGTATGACTTCTCATCTCACAAACCACTCTCTTTTTGATCTGCCATTTTTAACTATGACTCGACTCCCTCTGTCCATTGAGGCAAACCGTAACTCACTGCCAACGCATTCCTAACATCATACAAAAGGTTAATGGAAACAATGTTATTACTAGAACAACTTCTCCGTGGATCAAACTGCCTAGTGGCTGCTTTCCTTGCACCTACAACATGACTTTTTCAGAAAAGGGTCAATAAATATTTCCCCATGTCATAATTTCTTTCAATCTGCCAGGCCATGCGTCATTTGTTGGCTCATATCAATCTGTTATGTAAAACATAAACATGTGTCGAAGTAAAAGCTTGTTATGAGGTGAGGTTTAGCAAAACTGAAACATGTGGTTTATGTCTCTGCATAATTTGAACTCACTTTCTCCCCATGTACAACAAATATATCCTATTCAAATAACAAAAAATGGCAATACATTCTATATGTCCTGTAACTTTTCCTCCTATAAGGTCAATACTATAATTCTTAATTTAACATAGGAGTCCTGATCAAAACACTATACAAACCCAATATATAGCATCCTAACTCTAAATGAGGGGAATATACTTTAATGCGCTGTTCTAAACCAGACAGATGTACATTGCTTTCCCCACGTGTATAACTATGAGGCGTGGTTCCTGTGTTGATGCATTATCCTTGTTTACCGGATCGTCTTTCAACTATATATCAAAACTAGTCTCTTGTATTTATTACTCAGAGAAAGATAGTCCATGTCTTTAAATAATTATGCCTTTATCATCTAAATGTATGTCTAAAAATGCATACACATAAATTTAGGATACAGTCTCTTCATATATAAAGTGTTGTTATAGCCTAACTAGAAAAACCTGGTTCCATAACCCACAGAAGATATCATGATATCACTTTTCAATAAGACTTAAATAAGACGTAAATCGAGGCAACAGATAAAAGATGCCGAATTAGTTATCTTTGTAATACCTTCAAAAAGTTGGAAATTAGCTAAATACGTATTAAAAAAACAAGCTAATATTTGCAGATATTAGCAGATTAATTAAATTAATTCAAATGAAAGACGATTTTCAAATTATCTACTAAGCCAAAGAAACCCAATGATTCATTCGGTGTACTATTTTCAAAGGTTGCAAAAACGTCGTTAAAGACATCGTTTGCTTTCGAAATCAAGGTGTTGAAATGAGTAGATTTCGCACCCCTGACTGACATTTGAAACATAGTTTATTTCTGACAACACTACCATGTAAGTTCTTCCTTTGTTTGGAAACTGTAACCATTACGCACGCCTCTCGGAAATCACGAGGATTGCAATTTTTACTAAGATGATCGGGATGTCAGCATTATAGTGCCCCATCATTTCCGGGTAGATTATTATTCATAACAGCAAACATCCAATTCCATTTAAATAGATGGTTATTAGCAACTGCTCAGTCATATATATATACAGGTTGTATCAAATGGAATCATCCAAATTTATTAAGAATATTTACAAATGGTCAATAGGGAAATATCTATAAAATTTATAAAATATTATAAAAAATTAAGGAAACTTTATATTCAAATATGTACAAGTTACTGCATTTATTATACGGTCGATTGTTTAAAAATATATATATTTTATTTGATACACCCGGTGTAATATATATATATAGAAGAGGTAAATATTTATATTATATTTTTTAATGTATTTTGAAAAATTGATTGAATTTTACTTGTTCTGCTTATCTTAATATATATATATATATATATATATATATATATAAATTAATAAAACATTGAAATACAAACAAAGAACAAGTTCCTTATATCAAAACATTCATCATTTTACCATCGTTTCTGGGATGTATATGTGTGTTGGTATGTATATCATGTTTAAGACCTATGTAAAACTATAACAACTTATCAGAGAAAATATATATACCTTCACATATATATGCCGTCCTCAGAAATGATGAGATGTGTTTATTGAAAAAGTCAAAGAATTGATATAAAGAGTCTGTTTGGGAACAGATTTTGAATTGACCAATATAAATGATTTAGAGGTCAAGTTGATCGAATAACAGTATTAGAAATTAAATCTAGGAGTGGAGGATTGCAGATTAATGCTATGAATGAAAAGAATACAATGCGGAGGATAAAATGAGGTCAAGTCAAGAAGATAGTGAAGTGTACACGAACATTTGTCGTTATTAAAGAATGTTGTTAAAAACGAAGGAAAACAATTTTTGGGGGGATAAGGGTATTAGTGACAAATACCAATCTTATTTAAACTACAAGGAATATGGATACATAACAGGAAATTAAATTAATTGATAGGTATACTTATAGGGATAAAATTATATTGATTCATATGAATGTGATAAATAAAGAAGTAAAAGATTAAAGCAATAAAAAAATATATATGGAAAAACTGAGATAGATGAACAAGTTTATAAAGAGTATTGTATCTATACGGACATTGATGATATTAAAGATATTAATTATAATTAATAATCATAGGTATTAAATGTGATAAATATGGGATGCAATTAAATGAAATAGTGAGGTTAAAAATAATTTTTGTAAAAGAGAGCTGTAAGAGGGAAATAAAATTATGAAATTCTCTGTAGTAAAATACTAATTATAGGTTAACTAAATTAAAAAAACAAAACAATTATAATAATTTGTAAAATATAAGAGTAAGGTATATATTAAATAGGTTTATAATATTTGAAGGTTTTTCTAATTCTATGATTGCAAGATGTAATTAACTTCTGTCGCTTATTTAATAGGATATCCTTAGATTTCATGATTTCATAAAGTTCTTGGGAGCATAACCTACACTGGTATCTGCTATTTTGATAAAGGGTGGCCCCTTTAAGCACGCTCCAGGTCAGGTTATAATCAATGTTCTTCTTTCTATAATTATTAATTGCTTCGGCAAAGGATGTTGTATTAGCTAATGCGGCATTTTTAAAACTATGTTTGTGGGTATTAAATCTTACTTTAAATTGGTTAGACGTCGCTCCTATATATGAATGAATGGGCTCCTTAGTGCTAATTTTACATGTATAGACTATGTTATTAATAAGACAATTTCCCTTTAATGGGCAATTTCTTTTGATTCTACAGTTACAACCATTCGTAAATAGTATATCAGGGGAGTTAGTCAAAATTGGTGTGGAGTTTACAGGACCTGTTATAGGTGAAGGAGATGGGGGTATGTTATGGTTTGATTTTAGTATTATTATGGTTGGTATAATGCTCCATTTAATCTACACATGGAATACCATATCCCTAAAAAATGATTTGCTATCCTAGAGAAGAATTTCCCACCAAACCATAAATACCATCAAATTTTAAATAGATCTACTCTCAAATGTTCCTACTCCACTACCAAAAATATACAACAGAATATAAGTGCGTACAACGCATATGAGTATAAAAATAATATAACTATACCACCAAAACATCAAACCAACAATAATAATAATAAAGTAAACCATAAGAAACCACCATCTCCTTTTTTACAGAGCGGTCGCCGGCCCTGCAGAAATTGAAAATTAGAATTGGTGCTCTGAAATACCGATATATATATGAATGTATATATAGTGTATTTTGCAAAACACTGTATGCTTAATTGAAAGCATTTCGAAGACCATACGGTATTGTTTTAAAGTAGCGACAGTGTCGCTTACTTAAATTTTCGGCAGACAGGGGGAGATAATTTGGCAGCACTATTTCGTACTATTTGGTACTTATCAAAACTCACTACTCTCCCCGTCTGCCGAAAAGATACATTCATAAATATATCGCTATTTCAAAGGACCAATTCTAATTTTCAATTTCTGCTGGACTGGTGACCGCTCTGTAAAATCAGTTCCTGAATGTTACTGGAATATAAGAATCCAACACACATAACTTTTAGCAAACGGGGAGAGTAGTGAGTTTTGATAAGTACCAAATAGTACGAAACAGCGCTGTCAACTTATCTCCCTCTGTCTGCCGAAAATTGAAGTAAGCGACACTTTAAAACAATAGCGTATGGTCTTCAAAATGCTTTTAATTAAGCAAACACTGTATTGCAAATTACACTATATATACATTCATATATATATATCGGTATTTCAGAGCACCAATTCTAGTTTTTTTATTTCTGGTGGGCTGGCGACCGTTCTGTAAAATCAGTTCCTGATTGTTACTATAAGAATCCAACACACATAATGTTCGCTAATTCAGAGCACCAATTCTAATTTACACACACACATACACATATATATGTAGATATATATATATATATAAATATTCATTTATATATATATATATATATATATATATATATATATATATATATATATATATATATATATATATATATATTAGAAAGTGAGGTTTTTTTTACAAAATGAAAAATAACCGAGGTGTCCTACACGAGTGAAAGTATAAAGAAAAAGAGATGAAATCGAAAATGCAACTGGAGTCTTATTTTTTTTTTTTTTTTTTTTAAATATATATATTTATTTAGTCCTTTACCGGTTTCGCAGTTCTTCTGCTTTTCAAAAGGTGAGTTGAGATGGAGGGTCTGTGGTTTTTCTCACATATGATGTGAGAAAAACCACAGACACTCCATCTCAACTCACCTTTTGAAAAGCAGAAGAACTGCGAAACCGGTAAAGGAACCAAATAAATATATATATTTAAAAAAAAAACACTCCAGTTACATTTTCGATTTTATCTCTTTTATATATATATATATATATATATATATATATATATATATATATATATATATATATATATATATATATATATATATATATATACATATATATATATATATTGTTATTCTTTGGGAGGGTCATGTTGCCAATAAGAAACACACGCACCAGATGCTTTCACTTCAATTTATTATAATAAATTTATAAATTTAGGAATTCATAAATTTCTGGTTGGTTCGTTGGTTCCACAACCAGATAGTTGTTTATATATTGTCAAAGTTCTTTCGTCACACATTATGTGACCTCTTCAGTGACTGGGGATTATTTTCTTTGTTTTTGTGCCTCTCCTTTGTTCTGTCCTACGCCATTTTGTTTCTGACAGAAACAAAATGGCGTAGGACAGAACAAAGGAGAGGCACAAAAACAAAGAAAATAATCCCCAGTCACTGAAGAGGTCACATAATGTGTGACGAAAGAACTTTGACAATATATAAACAACTATCTGGTTGTGGAACCAACGAACCAACCAGAAATTTATAAATTCCTAAATTTATAAATTTATTATAATAAATTGAAGTGAAAAGACTGGTGCGTGTGTTTCTTATTGGCAACATGACCCTCCCAAAGTATAATAATATCGGTTTCAACACACGATTTCAGATAAAGAATCTTGCTAAACAAATTCAGAAACGAAATATATATATATATATATATATATACTTGTTTATACTTTTGGCACAAGGCAAGCAATTACCCAGTATATTACTGGTACTTTATTTTATCGATTTCGTAAGGATTTTATCGGCGGGATTTGAACTCAGAATGGCAAGGGATATATATATATACAATCTTAATTGAGTCTTCTTCGGATTTTGTGTATTCTAAATTCTTATTACTATATACATATGTGTGTAAAGGTTAAACAGAAATAACAACACAATCGGTTTGGTAGAGTATATAGACGTAATATATTAGGTTAACGCTTGATATAGCTGGAAGAGGATTTAACATTTGGGACGCTAGTCCTTCATTAGAAGAAAGAATGAGAAATAAGATAGATTGAGGGGACGGGCGGTTTATAATTGAAAAAAAAAAGCCTTAGATAATGGTGCTGGCATTTCGTGCATGACTTATTTTTTTGAAAAGTGGATGATGGAGCGTGTCTACCTGAAATGTAAAAAAAAACGTTTTGTAAAAAGAGCTATACATGTGCACGTGTGTAAGCTTGTGTGTATGTGTTGTTGTTATACGTCCGTACGAAGCTAAGAAGAAATGTGTATATATGTGAGATAAATAGTGTGTGTGAATGTAGAACGACGTTATGAGCCAAAGTATATTAATATAAGGGTGTGTATGTGTGTATACCGAGCGGAGTGAGCATATATAGTCGGCTTGTATTATTTGTAAGAGAAGATATTACTGATCAGGGGAAAGCGATTGGAATTTCGGGGTGTGATAACGGTATTAGAGAAATTGGGGAGGTGAGTTGAGTCCAAGAGGGGAATAGGACCCAAGGCGGTGAATCAGAATTTGTTCAGTTTTTGTGTCCGAGGCATGTGATCCATGATGTAAAAGGACACCAAGGACTGAAACATATAGGGAAGAATGACCAGGAGAAGAGAAATGATGGGCGACAGGAGTATCTTAACCGAGCCGTATGTCCCTCAAAGGCTCCCCAAAAGGCTCCGCCATACGGCATCCCGTTTGTCCGATATATAAGGACCCGAAAATAGAACACCGAAAGGCATAGACAACGTAGGTGGATTTGTAGGTGAAAAGGTGGTGCGTACGGAAAGACCCGTTAGAGTTTGTAAGATTGGTGAGGGTGGAAATGAAGGGACATGTGTTGCAGCGGGAACGGGAACAAGGAAGAGAGACGGGCCGAGTCGTGGGAGAGAACGAGAAGGAACTGCGAACCAGGAGGTCGCGGAGGCTGCTGGCGCGTTTAAAAGCAGTAATATGTGTGTTTGGAATAAAGCGAGAAGTGAGGAGGTTAGAAGAGAGGATGCGGAAGGAACGGAGCATTTGTCACCGGAGTGGTAGGTGGTGGGGTGGTAGGTGAGAGGGAAAGGAACACGGGTGTTGGGAGGGCGGGGGTGAGGTGAGAGGGTTGTGGTGCGGTCTGTTTCAAGGGCACGAGTGAGAGCAGCCTGGGGGTTATTGACGCTGGATAAAGCAGGAGGCCATGCGAAAGGAATGGGTTTCGAAATCGTCGTCCTGGCTGCTACAGAGCAGGCGAAGACGGAACAATTGGCAATATGGTATGGAGTGTTTGGTGTGGGTTTGATGCGAGGAGGTGAATTCGACGTAAGATTAGGAGTCTGTTGGTTTAATGAAGTTGGAAGTAGAGAGGGTGTGGTGAGTGATTAATAGATAGACAGATATATAGAAAAGCAATAGAAGAATCGGAGACGGAGGCCGTGAAAGTGAGAGCAGGATCTAGCTCAGGATTCTGTCCAGTGTACTGGGAGAAGATCTGAGCTTCGACGTAGCCAACAAACAATTTGGCATAGTTTGGATCCATTCTGGTTCCCATCGCTAGCCCAGAGACCTGCCGATAGGATTCATCCGAAAAAGAAAAGCCATTGAGGGTGAGAATAAGCTCAGCTTGACGGAGAAGAGTGGTAGTGATGGGGTAAGGGGTAATTATAAAAAAGTGTTGGAGACCGTGGAGTCCGTCATCATGATGGATGACGGTATAGAGAGACGTGATGTCCAGGATAAATAGGATGTGAGAGGGACCAGGAGGGAAGGAGTATTAGTTGAAAAGTCTACGTGAATGATGTGTATCATGGATGTGGGAGGGGAGATTGCCGACCAACGGGGCGAGGATGGTCTCTGAATGTTCAGAAATTATCTCGGTGGGGCAGTTGCACGCAGAAACAATAGGACGGCCGGGACTATTTTGTTTGTGTATTTTGGGGAGGAAGTAGATGGTGGGTGTGCGAGGGGTGCGTACAATACGTTTGGTGGTTGTAGGGGTAGGAGAGAAGAGGAGATGAGCTCCTGGATGGTGGAGGACATGAATTATTGGTAGCCAGGATGGGGTCGGGGGATAAAGGGCGGTAATAAAGGGTATTGTGAAGCTGGCGGAGAGCCTCAGCCCTATAGAGGTCAGCGCTTCAAACCACACTGCATCACGTTTGTCAGCGGGTTTGATGACAATGTCATCACGACGCCGAAGGTTGCGAATAACGGAGAGCTCAGTCCGCGTGATTTTAGAACGACGAGAATGCTGGTGGAAACGGAACCGATTCACAGTACGCTGGCAAGTATCGAAAAATGAGTTGAGGGTGCTGAACTGGCCAGAGATTGGCGTCCAATGTGATTTCCGGTGACTGAGAGGAGTGAAGTCATCCGTCTGTGTCGATGATGGCGTATCGTGAAAAAAAACTTTCAGCTTTGATCAACGGAAGAAACTTTCAATATCGGCACGTGTGCGGGACACGTCGCAAACCACGGGTGAGGAGGGAGCACTCAGCTTCGGGGAGTGGTAGGTTCTGGGGTATGGTGACTACTGTGCAGGGACGTGAGGGAGGCGGGGGAATAAGGTGGTTGGGCAAAACTTGTGCAGATTCAGTGGTGGGAAGAAGAAAGGCGATAGTAGGTGGCGGGATAGAGGGGATAGGGTTGGAAGTGATAAGATTATGGGTGGTGACGGCAGGCGGAGAGCGGAGAGAGTCGAGTTTGTGTTTTTTGATGGTAGTGAGGAAATTGAAAAGGAAGCGATCCAGGTAGAGGATGAATTGGATAAGCGATTGCCCGACGAAAGAGTGGCAAGTGGAGGAGAGATGGAGGTAGGCCTTGAGAAGATCTCGGTAGAGAGAACTGATTTGGGCGAGAGTTGATCGAATGTTGCCCGCATGAGCTGTCGAGAGGAGCGGGTAAGGATGGGCACAGTCGTGGGAGCAGAATAAGAGCTGGGGTCAAACTTGATGCCCAATGTGGTCGTGGTAGAGACAGCAACTTAATGTGACTGGTGTATATTGTTTTAGTGAAGATGAGGTTGGAGAGATGAGTAGGTAAATATATCTAATTTATAGCACAACACAATGGGCGAATTTAAACATAATTATTATCTCAAATTAAAACAATGGTACCATAGAAGCTACGTATGCTTCGTTAGCCGGAGGACCGACAATTATATCTCCAGTATAACAAAACGTGGTATCGCATCATTTTAACATTTGACATTATATATGTATATATATAGGAAAAAGTTAGATCCCGACGGCAGAAATAGCCGTCGAAACGACTTGAGTTCTGCCGTCAGGGTCTAACTATTTCCTACTACCCACTCTACTACACTAAATATTGAGTACTCTGGTGCGTTATCGTCCATCTGGTTCCTTACCACACCTCCTTCGTTATATATATATATATATATATATATATATATATATATATATATGTATATGTGTGTGTGTGTGTGTGTGTGTGTGTGCATTCATACACACACATACATACATATATATACAGGCACATAATAATATATGCGCATGAATCCATGTATATATGTCTGGTTTACGTTTGTACTTCTTTCAAATACCAATTGATACCAAACCGCATGTCCTAATAGAGCTGTAACAGTGCTTTCATATTTATATATCTTTAATAATACCTAATTACATATTTGTTTAAATGAAAGAAATACTATGGAATACATTTAAAATATATGGTTATGTTATATAAATATATGTAAACATGTTAAACCTATCTTAGAAATGTTATTTGAAAGGAAATAACTTCAAATATCACTTCTTTGCAATACGGAATATAAAGAAACAGGCGTCACATAATACAGGTTATAGATGCGTATGAATGTATAAATAAACATTACGAACACATGATATGCATGCCTATACATCTGTGAGTATGTTTGTATATGCATCAATATATATATATATATATATATATATATATATATATATATATATATATATATATGTGTGTGTGTACACACACATATATTTATGTATATCTATCTACCTATCTGTATACCTCTCTCTCTCTCTCTCTCTCTCTCTCTCTATATATATATATATATATATATATATATATATATATATATATATATATATATATATATATATATGTATATATATATTAGAATTGGAGCTCTGAAATAGCAATATATATATGGATGTATATATAATGTATTTTGCAATACACTTTCTGCTTAATTAAAAGCATTTTGAAGACCGTATGCTATTGTTTTAGAGTACTGACAAATTCAATTACTTTAATCTCAGCAAACAGGGGAGATAAGCCGACAAGGGCCTTGTTTCGCTTGTGTTGAAGCTTATCAAGGCTAACTACCCCTCCTGTCTACTGAGATTACTGATGTTATATTCTTATAGAATTCTAGTAAATAATCAGGAGCTGATTATACAGAGCAATTGTTTGGTCAGGCAGAAATGAAAAATTAGAATTGGAGCTCTGAAATAGCAATATATATATATGGATGTATATATAATGTATTTTGCAATACACTTTATGCTTAATTATATATACATCCATATATATATTGCTATTTCAGAGCTCCAATTCTAATTTTTAATTTCTGCCTGACCAACAATCGCTCTGTATAATCAGCTCCTTACCCTAAAGGGTACAATCCCAGTAGTACAGATCTGGTCCGTAAACAATTAATCAGCTTCTTCCGCGACTGGGGATTTAAAATAACCCTACAAACGTCCCTGACCCGAGTTAATTTCCTGGACGTTACCCTCGATCTCAATAATGACCTGTACTACCCATACAGGAAACCCAATGACAACCTGCACTACATCCACCGCCGATCTAACCATCCTAGGAACATCACCAACAACCTGGTCAAAAACATCTCCCTCCGCATATCCCGTTTGTCAGCCAAAGAGAAGATATTCGATGAACATGCGCCTTACTACAACCAGGCCCTCAAGCGAAGTGGCTTCCGGGAGGAAATATCATACTGTCCAGCTCCCATTAGCAGAACCAGCAGGCGACACCGCCGCTCACGCAATGTAACATGGTTCAATCCTCCCCACAACGCCGAGGTGACAACTCCCATCGGGAAAATTTTCTTTAGGCTCATTGAAAAACACTTCCCACCACAACACCGCTACCACAACATAATTAACAAAAATACCATCAAACTCTCTTACAGCACTACACCTAACTTCGCACAAAACATGGTCTCCTCCAACAACAAAAAACTCAACCCCGATGGAAGAAACAACCTAAATAGCAGTGGAGAGCCGACCAGGAGGTGCAACTGTCCTGATAGATCCATTTGCCCCCTCGACAACAGATGCAGAGACCGTAATGTGATCTACCAGTGCAACGTGAGCACGGACACCTCCAACAAAGCTTATATAGGATTAACCGCATGTGACTTCAAGACCCGGCTATACCAACACAGACATACCTTCCGAAACCCGGCCCGGCGTCACGCCACTACACTTTCGGGCCACATATGGGACCTCAAGGACAACAACATCAACTATGATCTCACTTGGAAATTACTGTCCAGAGCCAACTCTTACACGGGAGGACGGCGTCCGTGCAATTTATGCACGGAGGAAAACTTTACAAATGCTGTTTTCGACGGACCAACTCCTAAACAAGAAAGATGAACTGGTTACTGCATGTAAACACCGATTACGTAGGACTTACCTCGCCCTCAAACCCCATAATGACCCGCGGGGGTAGACTAGGGCTATAACACCCCACTTGCCTATTTTGTAAGGGGTAACCTCTGCTTGCCAATGGAGACGTAAGATCTTTTACATTTTTTATCGTCTCTATATTTCCTCCTTCCCCCCATCCCTCCCTAGACCTTCTACCCCAGTTCCCTTTCTTTGTCGTCGTCTTTTTCTCGCCCACCCGAGGTAGCCCCTCGGTCCTTTGTAGCTTCAGCACCACCACCCCCTCCCCTATTCTACGATAGATTTGGCTGACTCCGCTTTTTATAGCAGAGGTGTTAGACTTTGGATACTTGCCCCCTTCTCCGACCGCTGTGCCTTTTTTCCGTGCCTTCTATATTTTTTAGTGGCATCTTTGCTTTAATTTCTCGTTTATCCAGTATTTCTTTCCTCTTTTTCCTTTTTTTGGGGGGGTGGGGGTGTTCTGTATTAATTCTCCGTTCTTTACTTTTACTTCGTACGATCTTTCATGTAGCTTGTATAAGACTTTCTGTTTCGTGGCGGTACCGAGTATTTTTTTTTACGGGACCCTGAATTATATTCTCGTACTAGTTTACTTTCTTGCTCTGGGTGGTTGGTGGCCCTGTGATTGGGGTAGAAACCTTTATTATTTCGTGGTAGTCTCTTTAGTATGTTGCCCCCCCCCCCACCCCCCACCCTTTGTTGACCCGTCACCGTACGATACACGCACTTATACCTCGTATAAGGGTCCCTTTATTTCCGTCCCACCTAGTTTATTTTTATTTATTTTTAATCTTCATTATATATATATATATATATATATATTTTTTTTTTTATATATTTATCTATTCTTTTATTCACTTATTTGTTTATTTATTTATGTATTTGTTTAGCCCAGCAATAGCGAGAGACTTAAGTCTTAGTAACCAGACTTTGCTTATTTTTTTTGTCTCTCAGTACTTTTTATAGTTTTACCCTGCTTTGTTTTACTTACCGTTTCGACTTCCTCCCCCTCCACCTCCCCTGTATCTTCTTTGACCTCACACCCAGCTGTAGCCGGCACTACCAACGCATGAATGGGTCTACTCCACCCCCACTCCCTTTTTCTCCTACCGGCAGGTTCAGCTACGCCTTCCCCCACCAATTTGACATCACAGATTTACTACTAAATTGTGATGTGACCAATCCTGGTGATTATCTCTTTGACCATATATGGAATTACCCCTTGATAAGCTCGGCTATTTAAATACCTGAATAAATTTTTATTCAGTCCAGAATTAGCCGTCGAAACGGCTTGAGCTCAGCCGTCGGGGTCTTACTTGTTCCTATTACCCACTCTACTACCCTAACTATTGAGTACTTTGGTGCGTTATGGTCCACCTGGTTCCTTACCACATTTCCTTCGTTATATATATATATATATATATATATATATATATATAGGAACGAGTAGGACCCGACGGCTGAGCTCAAGCCGTGTCGACGGCTAATTCTGGACTGAAAATATAAAAACTTTTTTAGTCCAGAATTAGCCGTCGAAGCGGCTTGAGCTCAGCAGTCGGGGTCCTACTCGTTCCTATTACCCACTGTACTACCCTAAGTATTGAGTACTTTGGTGCGTTATGGTCCACCCGGTTCCTTACCACACTTCCTCCGTTATATATATATATATATATATATATATATATATTTATTTATTTGGTTCATTTATATATATATATATAAATATATATTTATTTGGTTCATTTATATTTATGTATATATATATATATATATATATATATATATATATATATATATATATATATATATATAAAGGAAGCAAATAAATATATATTTTTAAAAAATAGACTTCAGTTGTATTTTCAAATTCATTTTACACACACACACACACACACATATATATATATATATATACGTTCAATAATCTGGCAGGAAGGTATACGTTGCTAACAATAGCTAATAAGCTTGAAACTAGTACAGCGTTCCTTTGTCAGTGTTGAACAAACGAGTAAAGATGGTTGCTAGACACTACGGCTTAATACGGGATCTTTATATACAAACACACCGAGCATCATAATAAATGTTCGGTGAATCCATACGTACATATATCTATATGTGTGCATGTATGTATATATATACATACTACTGTACGTCTGTATACATATATGTATGTACGTGTATATACTTATATTTAAGTAACAGCCGTACTAAGAGTGGGAAATGAAATTTCGTTTCATTTATTCCATTTATATATATATATATATATATATATATATATATGAAGAATTAGTATATCTACAAACATATATATACAGATGCATACCTATGCTAGCAAATATATAGGTGCTGTCTTAGTAATTTTGTGGTTCAATGCAAGGGGATGCAGAACAATTATATGAAAGACGTAAAATAAGAAAATTTTAAAAATAACTTACTAAAATTTCACTCCAACTAATTAGTTTCTGAAAGGGAATAAACATGGTTTTCGAGTGGAACATGGAGAATACCTTTCGTCATCAGGAAGTCAATTCTCAGCTAAGTTCCCAGGCGATGCGTGGACACAGGGAACTTATACAAAAATAATTCAGTGTATGGAAAAAAGCAAGCGAGGACTAAATTCCAGGACATTGAAAAAATCACTGCCTACTTGGTCGGTGGCAAATTCAAAAGAATCAATCACGTGACATCGAGGTTATTCAGTGAGGAGTGGGATGTAATAAGACAGTAGCCGGACTATTACTATAAACTATAGTAGTAGTTTTGGCACATTTTTGCTCAACAAAATAATTTGGAGATAATTATAAAGAATTAGTATATCTACCAACATATATATACAGATGCATACCTATGCTAGCAAATATATAGGTTTTGTCTTAGTCACTTTGTGGTTCAATGCAAGGGGATGCAGAACAATTATATGAAAGACATAAAATAAGGATATTATATGTCTTATAAATCATGTCTATTCCCATTCAGAAACTAATTAGTTGGAGTGAAATTTTAGTAAGTAAGTTAATTTTTATAATTTTCTTATTTTACGTCTTTCATATATATATATATATATATATATATATATATATATATATATATATATATATATATATATATATATATATATATATATATATATATATATATAATATGTATATACATATATATATATATATGTGTGCGTGTAAAATGAATTCGAAAATACAACTGGAGTCTTTTTTTTATATATATTTATTTGGTTCCTTTATATATATATATATATATATATATATATATATATATATATATATATATATAAATATATATATATATGAAAGACATAAATAAGAAAGTTATGAAAATTGACTTACTTACTAAAATTTCACTCCAACTAATTAGTTTCTGTAAGGGGATAAATACAGTTATGTAATACCTGTAGAGAAGCCTTACGTCATCTGGGAGTCTATTCTCAGCTAAGCCACCAGGCAATGCGGGGACACTGGAAGCTTTTATAACAATAATTCAGTGGATGGAAAAAAGCGAAAAAATCGAGCGGGGCTAGATTCTAAGCCCTGAAAAATTCGCTGCCTCCTTGGTCAAGTGGCAAATTCAAAAGAATTAATCACGTGACACTGAGGTAAACCAGCTTTGAGTAGGGGTGCTATTAAGACAGAGACTAGCCACTACTGATGACGTAAGGCTTCTCTACAGGTATTACATAACTGTATTTATCCCCTTACAGAAACTAATTATTTGGAGTGAAATTTTAGTAAGTATGTCAATTTTCATAACTTTCTTATTTACGTCTTTCATATAATTGTTCTGCATTCCCCTGCATAGAACTACAAAGTTACTAAGACAAAACATATATATCTGCTAGCGTAGGTATGCATCTGTATACATATGTCGGTAGATATATTAATTCTTTATATATATATATATATATATATATATATAGAGAGAGAGAGAGAGAGAGAGAGGGGGGTACACAGATAGATAGATAGATATGCATATATATATATATATATATATATATATATTTGTGTGTGTATATATATATTGTGTGTGGGTGTGTGCGCTT
>OZ024741.1:378157430-378222430 GCA_964016885.1 Eledone cirrhosa | reverse complement strand
GCTTTTTTCATTATTGGGTTTTGTTTCAGTAGTGGGATGTTCTTGTGAATAGTGTTGTAAGCTTCCGCATTTCTTGGGTTGTATGTTGAGATATATGATAGCATATTGGACGTACCTTGAATTTGTTTCTGTTTCCGTAATTCATCAATGCCTATTGCTTTAGCCCTTTCTATTCCATTATTTATTAGTAATAGTAGGTACTCTCTCTCGAGTAGAATTTCCTTTAATTTTGGAGCCTTTTATTTCGCGTTTCATAATCGGAGACAATTGTGCAAATTCTTCTTGCTAGGTTAAAAGTAATGTTCGTCTTCGTGTGCTTTCGATGGTTGGAGTTGAATAGCAGATATTGTTTGGAATCTGTTGGTTTGTAGTGTATGTCAGTTTCGATATTTATGTCTTTTTTTAAGATTAAGATGTCCAGAAATGGGAGTTGATCTTGGCTGTATTCCATTGTGAATTGGATGTTGTTATTGATGCCGTTTATTACGTTTTTGAAATCCTTCAATTGGTCGAGTGTGTGGGACCAAATAATGAGGCAATCATCCAAGTATCGTTTCCAATACTCCGATAAATATTTGTGGAAGTTCAATCCGTATTTTGATTTGGACAGTTCATATATCTGGACTTCTAAGTATGCCATGACTAAGTTGGCATAAGTTGGAGCGGCTTTTGTACCCATCGCAGTCCCCGATATTTGCTTGTAAGTATTGCCATCGAAATCAAAAAAGTTGTTCTGTAAGATGAATTTTAATCCCTCGGTGATGAAGCTTTTTTCTATTCTGTCAGGTATCTCATTGGTATATTTCTCTAGCCAGAATCCTATTGCTTCCAGTCCGCATTGGTATGGGATCGTTGTGTAGAGATTCACTACATCGAAAGACACAATAATAGTGTCGTTGTTGACATGTTTGGGGAGGTGGTTTAAGAGGTCCAGATCGTCTCTTACAAGGCTTGGTATGTGTTTCAGAATTGGTTTCAGTAGTATGTCTATAAAGTTGCTCAGTCTGTGTGTTTCACATTGTGGGCCCGCTACAATTGGTCTTAATTTAAGGTCTGTGAGGTATTGTGTGTTCACGCAGGCTGAGGTGGATTGTTTACAGGCATCGTTGATTATTTTACACTTGTGGATCTTCGGAAGTCCGTAAAGGTTGCTGGTTTTTTATTCGAAATTTGTTAAATAAGCGCGTTCCTTTTTAGTTAGGTCTTCCTGGTATCGATAAATCAGCGTGTTTAATCTGGTGATTATTTTTGATTGCTGGAAGTTTTTTACTCGTTCATAGTAATTAGTATTTTGTAAGAGAGAGAACATAAAATGTTTATATTTTTTCAGCCTCCATAATGACAACAGTACTTCCCTTGTCCGCTTCCTTAATTATAGTGTCCGTATTGTTTTTTAGTTCATGGATAATCTCCCATTCCCTTCGACTCGTGTTGGGTTTGGGTTTCGGTTGCGGTAGTTCATGGTATGGGAAGGTAGCTATGTGGTCACAAAATTTCTCCAGAACTCTGTTTCTACCTTTTGTTGGGGTGTAGCTGCTTTTATTCCGTACAATTGATTCGTCGTTATTCTCCTTGTCAAAGAATTCCTCTGTGAGACGTAATTTTCTACAGAAGTGTGAGATATCGTCATTTATCTCATTGGGGTTAGAGTATTGTGGTGTTGGTGTTAATTTCAGTCCTTTGGAGAGAATGTTTACTTGTTGGGCTGAGAGGTTTGTATTTGAAAGGTTAATTATTTTCGGTTTTTCCAAATTGTTTTGTGCCACCGGGTTCGTGAGTCCTGTAGCCTTGGTCTAAAAAAGGATTTTTCTGGAATGTTTTTTCAATGGTATTATTATATCTAATGGTATTTCCCCTGTTGTTATGTGGTCTTGTATAGAAGTTTCGGACGTATTGAGGTTCGGTTTCTTGATAGTCCTGGTTGGAGATTTTGTTCCTTTGTGTGGGTTGGGATCTAAGGTTTGGGAACAGGCTCTGTGTGGGCAGGGGTCTACGGTTTTGGAATAGGTTTTGTGTGGGTTGTGAACTGCGGATCAGGTCCTGCCTTGTGTTCGGGGATCTTTGGTTTTTGTTAGTAGGGTTATAGTTTTGTCTATGGTTTCTGGGATTATCGTTATAGTTTTGATGGGGGTATATTGGACGTTTTGTTACTTTTTTTTGTTATTTGTTGTGCATGTGGTGTGTGAGTTTTAGTTTGTTTTAAAAATGGGTTACCTGTATGTTGTTCATTTTTGAAGCCCATTTCGTAGTTGTTGAACCAGGTGGCGTTTTTTTCCCATCGCTGGAGGGATGTTAGTTCTTCATCCTCACAGTTTTCTTTCCAATGTTTTAGGGGGTTTTTGTAGAGTATGCCTTCAGAGTGCTTTGAGATTTCTGTGTCCATCTGTTGGTCGAGTGACTTGAATTTTTCTTCGTTGGAGTTGGCTCTTAATCGCAACAGTTCTATTTCTGTTTTAAATTTTTCCAACGCCATCTTTTCCCTAAGTCTTTGTTGGTTTTCTGGTTCATTCGGGATGGGTTTTATTTGGAGTTTTTGGGGGAGGATGATTGGGGTAGAGTTTAGCCACTTTTCATATATGTCTGCCTTGCCATTATTTTTTCGGAGATTCCAAAGGGCGAATTTGCGGGCTGTGAGATTTTGAGTCCATATGTTGTAATCAATAGGGTGTTTTTCACTGAGTGGACATCTCGTAGATTGGGTTCTAACGGTGGTTCCAGCTTTTGGAGCATTGCTGTTTCAATGGTTTCGATTAGCGTAGTTAATACTGGAGTAATATTCGTCTTTGGGGTATTTTCTGTTTCTTCGTGGGGTCCTTTTTTATAGGTGTGTATTTGGTCCACTTTGTTGGTCAAAATTGAGAGTTTAGAGGAAATCTCTTTGAGTTCATTTAAGATGTCCAGGTTCAGTGAGTTGTTGTTTTGTTGAGACTTTGGTGGCATATTCGGTCTTCGTGTGGTGGGTATATATTAGAAAGTGAGGGTTTTTTTACGAATTGAAAAATAACCGAGGTGTCCTACACGAGTGAAAGTATAGAGAAAAAGAGATGAAATCGAAAATGCAACTGGAGTCTTATTTTTTTTTTAAATATATATATTTATTTGGTTCCTTTACCGGTTTCGCAGTTCTTCTACTTTTCAAAAGGTGAGTTGAGATGGAGGGTCTGTGGTTTTTCTCACATCTGGTTGGTCTCTGAATGTTACTTGTTTTATATGGAAAAAGTGGCTCGAAATGCCAGGTTTTTCGAGAAGTAATTTGATTGGTTTGTCAATAATTATAATAAATGTCGCGCCAGTTCGCGTTACAATAGTTCTTCAAATAAGAGGGGGGGGGTTGTCACAGGTTGTTTTTTTCATATATGAGTGTTTGAATTTCTTTTTACTTGTAAAAAGTGGCTCACGAAGGCTTTTTTGGGGTTGGTTATAAATGTAATTATCCTTGTCACGTGAACAAGTTTTCATTAAATTTTCGTGCCCTTATTTGGAAATCCATTCTGTAGCCTTTTTAGAGAATTTTATGATAAGTGAAAGATAATGGTCAAGAGAACGGGATGGGAGAATTGTTCTGGTTCAGTGAATATGGTTAGTTCGCTGGGGTGTCAAAATTCAGATTTTCTATTGATAAAGAGAGTAAAGATATGTATGTTTATCTGTGTGCTTGTGTGTGTGTGCGTGTGTGTGTGTGTTGTATGTGTGTGTGTGTTTGAAAGTCTTTACTTAAAAAAAAGGTGGCTCACGAAGGCTTGTTTTTTTTTAATAAACGTGATTTGATTGGTTATAAATGAAATTTGGCTGTCACGTGAACAAGTTTTCATTACATTTTCGCGCCCTTATTTGGAAATCTATTCGGTAGCCTTTATAGAGAATGTTATGACAAGGTAAAGATAGTGGTCAAGAGAAATTGGATTGGGAGAATTGTTCTGGTTCAGTAAATATGGTTAGTTCGCTAAGGTGTCAGAGTTCAGATTTTCTATTGAAGTAAAGATATGTATGATTATTTGTGTGCTTGTGTGTGTGTGTGTGTGTGTGTGTGTGTGTGTGTGTGTATGTGTGTGTGTGTGTGTGTGTGTGTGTGTGTGTGTGTGTGCGTGCGTGTGTGTGTGTGTGTGTGTGTATGTGTATTGGAAGATGATTATATTAGTAGAAATCGGGAGGGAGTTGTGTGTGTGTGTATATGGGTGTTATGTGTGTGTGTGCGAGTATGTTAAGATGGAGAGATTGTATATTTTGTGTGTGTGTATATATATGTGTAGGAAAGTGGTTCTATTAGTAGAAATGGGGGAGGGAGTTGTGGGTGTGGCGATTGTTATGTGTGTGTATGGGTGTTATGTGTGTGGGAGTATGGTTAGCATGTTAAGATGAAGAGAATATATATATATATATTGTGTGTGTGTGTGTGTGTGTAGGAAAATGATTTCTTTAGTAGGAATATTTTTGAATGAACATATTTTCCTTACTTATTCGTATTTGTTCTGTTGTATTGTCAGTGCAAACGTATGTTAAGGTTTATTTAGTTCGGGTTTTTATTTTCTAAAGTAGGTGTTATGTGTGTGTGTGTATGTCATATTATGGTGTTGACATAATGTATATTAAACCATATCTAATGCTGGTCTATATTTTTGAATAAACATATTTTCCTTATTTATTCGTATTTGTTCTGTTGTATTGTTAGCGCAAAGGTAAAATGGGAAGACTTGGAATTTGGGTGTCTTATTACTTCCGCAAATGTCTAGATGTGCACTAGAGGTATATGTCTCGTGGTTGGATCTCGTAATTGTTGGCGATGAACTGTCATTATGTTTCTGAGTGTGAGTTTAGTTTGTCCTATATAATCTTCATTGCATCCTTTACAGTTAATGTCATAAAGTAGATTTTTTGATGAGCAAGTAAAGTGATTTTTTACAGTAAAATAAATTTTGTCCTGATTTAAATGTATACGAGTTGCCTTCAATGAAGTGAGTGCAGGTTCCACAATTAGAGCGATCATATTTTTTGATACTTGGTTGTGGGTTTGTGGTAGGAAATTTGGCATTGGTGAGTAATGTTTTCGGTGATTTTGGTTGTCTTTTGCTTTTGATTACTCTCTCTCGAGTAGAATTTCCTTTAATTCTTGAATTATTTTATTTCGCGTTTCATAATTGGAGACAATTGTGTAAATTCTTCTTGCTAGGTTAAAAGGAATGTTCGTCTTCGTGTGATTTGGATGGTTGGAGTTGAATAGTAGATATTGTTTGGAATCTGTTGGTTTGTCGTGTATGTCAGTTTCGATATTTATGTCTTTTTTTAAGATTAAGATGTCCAGAAATTGGAGTTGATCTTGGCTGTATTCCATTGAGAATTCGATGTGGTTATTGATGCCGTTTATTTAGTTTTTGAAATCATTCAGTTGGTCGAGTGTGTGGGACCAAAGAGTGAGGTTTAATATACATTATGTCAACACCATAATATGACATACACACACACACATAACACCTTCTACTTTTGAAAATAAAAACCCGAACTAAATAAACCTTAACATACGTTTGCACTGACAATACAACAGAACAAATACGAATAAGTAAGGAAAATATGTTCATTCAAAAATATTCCTACTAAAGGAATCATTTTCCTACACACACACACACACAATATATATATATATATTCTCTTAATATTAACATGCTAACCATACTCCCACACGCATAACACCCATACACACACATAACAACCCCCACACCCACAACTCCCTCCTCCATTCTACTAATAGAACCACTTTCCTACACACATATATACACACACGCAAAATATATATTCTCTCCATCTTAACATACTCACACACACACACATAACACCTATATATACACACACACAACTCCCTCCCCCATTTCTACTAATAGAATCATCTTCCAATACACACACACACATACACACACACACCCACACACAAGCACAAAAATAAACATACATATCTTTACTTCAATAGAAAATCTGAACTCTGACACCCCAGGGAACTAACCATATTCACTGAAACAGAACAATTCTCCCAATCCCATTTCTGTTGACCACTATCTTTCCCTTATTATAACATTCTCTATAAAGGCTACAGAATAGATTTCCAAATAAGGGCGCGAAAATGTAATGAAAACTTGTTCAAGTGACCGCCACATTTCATTTATAACCAATCAAATCACGTTTATTAAAAAAAAGCCTTCCTGAGCCACATTTTTTTAAGTAAAGAAATTCAAACACACACACACACAACACACACATACACACACACACACACAAGCACACAAATAAACATACATATCTTTACTTACTTTATTCAATAGAAAATCTGAAATCTGACACCCCAGCGAACTAACCATATTCACTGAACCAGAACAATTCTCCCATCCCTTTCTCTTGACCATTATTTTTCACTTATCACAAAATTCTCTAAAAAGGCTGCAGAATGGATTTCCAAATAAGGGCACGAACATTTAATGAAAACTTGTTCACGTGACAGCGATAATTTCATTTATAACCAACCCAAAAAAGCCTTCGTGAGACCCTTTTTTCAAGTAAAAAGAAATTCAAACACTCATATATGAAAAAAACAACCTGTGACAACCCGCCCTCTTATTTGAAGAACTATTGTAACGCGAACTGGCGCGAAATGTATTATAATTATTGACAACCAAATCAAATTACTTCTCGTAAAACCTGGCATTTCGAGCCACTTTTTCCATATAAAACAAGTAACATTCAGAGACCAACCAGATGTGAGAAAAACCACAGACCCTCCATCTCAACTCACCTTTTGAAAAGCAGATGAACTGCGAAACCGGTAAAGGAACCAAATAAATATATATATTTTTTTTAAAAATAAGACTCCAGTTGCATTTTCGATTTCATCTCTTTTTCTTTATATATATATATATATATATATATATATATATATATATATATATATATATATATATATAATATTTTTATATATATATATATATATATATATATATATATATATATATATATATATATAATATTTATATATATATATATAAATATTATATATATATATATATTTATATGTAAAGAAAAAGAGATGAAATCGAAAATGCAACTAGAGTCTTATTTTACTCTTTTACCTAATCAGCCATCCGGCTGAGGCCATGCTGGGGCACCATATACATATATATATATATATATATACATATATATACATATATATATATATATATATATATATATATATATATATATATATATATATATATATATATATATATATATATATATATATATATATATATATATATATATATATATATATATATATATATATATATATATATTTATATATACAATTAAATATTATTGTGTGTTAGTTCCCGGCTCGGATATCAGAGAGTCACTCCATGTATAGCCGCTACATCTCCGTTGTGAGAGATCAGAGCTCTGATAATATGGGCATGTGCTTAGAAAGTCTTAGGAATCAATTTACACATATTTTATTGGCAAAACCAACCGGATGGAGAACCAGAATTAGACCCGGAGTAAGGTAAGTGGATAATAGCCTTCAACTTGGCTGGTGTTACTGGGTGATCCAGCCGGATTAGTTGGTGGTGGTTGCTTCTGAAATTATTCGCTGTAAGGGGTGTGTGATGCATCTGCACCCACAAATACCCTCCTCTTTATATGCTCACAAGATACTTCAGAGTATGAAACTGCTATGGTTATCGCCATGCAACGTTAGTTTGTCTTTCACTATCTCTCTGAAAAACCTCAGATTTCTATTAGGATGAAATCCCACTGATGAAATGTAACTTTAGTCCTGGTTATGCAAAATATTTTTTAATATTGCTCGACGCTCCTGCGTTTCTGTCAATCCTTCGAACCTATTTCTGTATCCAAATTGAGAACAATATTATGTTGTTTTTTTTTCTTGTGTTGGTCTCCGGAATACATGCAGGGATCCTTTTATATACACCGCATTATATGAAATCAATTATTTCTGGTGCTTAAATTTCTCTTAATATTTCTACTTTTATTATTCAAAATAATATATTATGATATTGTTTTGTCTCATGTTACTGTTACTATTACGTTTACATTCTTAGTGAATTTCGCATATTGTTATTTTTTTCACTTTTTTATATTGTTTTGCTATTTAGTTACAATAGATCTAACGTGCAATATAACATACCATCATCTCACGAAACTATAATAATTCGATACAAAATATTTTTGTGAAAGCTATACAACGAAGCAAATAAGAAAATATTGCGCTTCAACTAAAGAAAAACAAGGAAAAAAGCAAAATTCATAATCATTTGAATTTTTTTTCAAATATGTTATAAGGAAATTAATGAAAATTAAATTGAAAATAAGACATGCTAATAAGCTAATTATTATTTATGAATCTGTTCATTATCGGCATTAGATATTGTATTAATGCATTATCAACACGCCAAGGTAATTAGGTATTTTAATATAAAGCAGTATTAATGATCTTAATATAAAACAGGCACACCTCACCCATCTCCAATGTCGATGCAACTTATTTCTGTAAAACAAAACCTGATCAAAGTATAACAAAAGAAAAAGTGATATTGAAAACTAATTTTGAAACTAAATAGTTTCATAAGAATAGAAATATTTCACATTTAATTCTTATATAGATATATATATGTATATATACAAATATAAATTTATATATACATATATATAGGTGTGTGTGTATGCATATCCATATAATTACCTATCTATCCATCTATCTATATATCTATCTAGGAAAAAGTATGACCCCAACGGCAGAGCTCAAGCCGTTTCGACGGCTATTTCTGGACTAAATTAGAATTTTTAGCCTGGTGAATAAATAGCCGAACTTTTCAAGGGGGTACTTCCTTATATGGGAAGATTGTAGTTGACAACTATAATCTTCCCATATAAGGAAGTACCCCTTGAAAAGTTCGGCTATTTATTCACCAGGCTAAAAATTCTAATTTAGTCCAGAAATAGTCGTCTAAACGGCTTGAGTTCTGCTGTCGAGGTCATAATTTTTCCTATTTTCCACTCTTCTACTCTAAGTATTAAGTACTCTGGTGCGTTATGGTCCATCTGGTTCCTTACCACAATTCATATGTTATCTCTCTCACTCTCTATATATATTTATATATGGTCAGTCAATGGTAAAGATTGAGGACCGAATGAATTAACTGATATAAAAACAAAGGAAGCGAAAACCAACCAAATAGTGAGCGTGTTCTGTTATTAATTCTGGCAATATTATTACAACAATATAACCCTCCCCAAGTATATATATATATGTATATATATATATATACGTGTATATATATATATATATATATACGTGTATATATATATATATATATATATATATATATATATATATATGTATGCATGTATATATGTATATATATATATATATATATATATATATATATATATATATATATATATATATATATATATATATATATATATATATATTAAAATATAAGTATTCATAAAATAGATGTTCTTTTGATCAATTACATGTTATTATACATCTTTCGGATGTACAACAGTACGTCTTCATCAGACAAAATATAATTGTTTCTACTGTTGGCACAAGGCCAGCAATTACCCAGTGCATTACTGGTACGTTATTTTATCGACCCGGTAAGAATGAAAGGCAAAGTTAACCTCGGCGGGATTCGAACTCAGGATGGCAAGGGCCGTAACTCTATTCGTCAAAGCATGGCGTCCGCCCCTCTACCGATATTGCCAATCCACAAAATATAATGATACATGACATACCCTGAGATGTTAAATGGTTAAGATTTAATCAAGGTAGTGATTAACCCAAGAGAAAATTTTACTTATATCCTATTTATGAGAAAATGGGAAAACATAATAAATTCATTAGCGAAAGTGTGAGTAATAAAAAACGTTGCACACTGTAAATCATCTAAAATGTTAAAGTGTATGATACTACGATATATCTAGGAAGACGTCTCATGAAACATTGATGTTTCCAGTGGCTATCACTGGCTGTTATGATTCATGAGACCTCCATAAAAACACTTATTAGCAATACATACCCTTTTCAAAGACCTCCCTGTATAGATACGAAATGTATAATCTGTAAACTAAGCCCCCATATTAACTGTAAAACTAGAAATGTAGTATATAGCATAAGATGTGCTGAAGGACAATGTAGAGATAAGAATATAGTGTACATAGTTGAGACAGCTCGTAGTATAGGAGAACGAATAAATGAACACCTCGAGAGTTTCAAGATAGTAAAGAATCATCTGTACTCTACCAACATGCTAAAATACAACATAAGGGTAAATTAAAGAACATAGAAATAAAAATAGAATCTACACACAGAAAAGACGCTATATTTAGACACATCACAGAGGCAATAAACATAAATGAACTCCAACCAAAATTTAATAGAAAGCATCAATGGAAGAGCAACATCACAACTTACAATTAAGGACAAAATGAAAACACACACGCACATAGAACAAACAACCAACCAGTAACATGTAAGTAAACAAATAAATAAACAAATATAAACACACACAGACACCCGGATGTAACACATGCGCAAGCTAAGCACACACCACACACAAAAACAAGATGGCGTAGAACAAAACAAAGAAGAGGCACAAAAACAAAGAAAATAATCCCCAGTCACTTAAGAGGTCACAGAATGTGTGACGAAAGAACTTTGACAATATATAAAGAATCGTCTGGTTGTGGAAGCAACCAACCAACCGGAAATTTATAACTTCCTAAATTTATAAATTTAATTTATGATAAATTAAAGTGAAAGCAACTGGTGCGTGTGTTTCTTATTGGCAACATGATCCTCCCAAAGTATAACAATATATATATATATATATATATATAAGTATGCATACGTATATAAATATATCTATACAGACGTACAGTGGTATGTATATATAAACATACATGCACACATATATATCTGTGTACGTATGGATTTACCGACCATTTATTATAATGCTCGGTTTGTTTGTAAACAAACATACCGAATTAAGCCGTACAGTGTTTAGCAACAATCAATGCCCTTTTGTTCAACACTGATAAAGGAACGATGTACTATGTAACGATGAACGATGAACGATGAACGATGTAACGATGTAGATATATTTATGTACGTATACATACTTATATTTAAGTAACAGCCGTACTAAAAGTGAGAAATGAAATTTAGTTTCATATATTCCATTTATCGTTTTCGGTGCACCTGGCCGATTAACACACTCGATATGCAAATTAGGCTTCTCAGCCGTTAATATGCATAAGGAAAGTATATACTTTCAGACGTTCAAACATCTGGCAGGAAGGTATACGGTGCCGACGATAGCTAATAAGCTTGAAACTAGTACATCGTTCCTCTGTCAGTGTTGAACAAAAGGGCCGCGATGGTTGCTTGACACTGTACGGCTTAATTCGGGAGGTTTGTTTACAAACAAACCGAGCATTATAATAAATGCTTGGTAAATCCATACGTACATATATATGTATGTATGTATATATATACCTACTACTGTACGTCTGTATACATATATTTATGTACGTATACATACTTATATTTAAGTAACAGCCGTACTAAGAGTGAGAAATGAAATGTCGTTTCATTTCTTCCATATATATGTATATATATATATATCTATATATGTATAAATATATATGTATGTATCTATATATATATATATATACACATATATATATATATATATATATATATATATATATATATATATATATATATATATATATATATATATATATATATATATATATATATATATATATATATATATACGATATTAACAAATGGAAACTATATTTATAAAATCATATTTATTTCATTATACATATTTCAAGGACACCAAGTTAAATTATCGCGTGCTTTCATCAGATAACATATAATATAGAGCAGTTTTATAAATAAATATTGACATACCCTTAAAGAATGCAATCATTACTGTTGGAATGGTTGCATTATTTAAGGGCGTGTCAATATTTATTTATAATACTGCTCTATATTATATTTTATCTGATGAAAGCACACCATAATTTAACTTGGTGTTCTTGAAATATGTATAATGAAATAAATATGGTTTTATAAATATAGTATCCATTTGTTAATATCGTATTTTACTCCAATTTATGTTGAGTGCTTTATATCAGTTATAAAAATATTTGCTTGTTGCATCCCAACAATTTAAATAGAACATTTACATATATATATATATATATATATATATATATATATTATTGTATGCGTGTCAATGTACGTGTTCCTATGCCTATTTATCTATCAACTCTGTCTATTTTAACTGGGATTTAAAATTTCTTAATATATTATATAGGTTTTTTTACTCAATTTTACCATTTTTAATATATCTACATGCATTTAATCTCATATTACTCTGTTATAGTGCGTTAATGGACTCCCGTGGAGAGCAAAATTAAGTTTCTTTATTAATAAACCCATGTATTTTTCTTTGTAAATTCAATGGATTTAAATGTAATGCTTCGGAACGAATTACCCACTGCATATGAACCAGATTTCCAATTCAACTCAATTATTTCACGCATGTTAATTCACACAAAAAAAAATGATTTAATGTATCACCATATTTTCTATTCCATATGTTTCAATTAAAGATGATATGATTATATATGATTACATATGAAATTTTGATATCATTTTCCTGAATTCTTCTGCGTTTGTCACACGTATACTTTTTTCTCATTTTCGAAGTTGAGATGGAATTTTCAGATGTTTACTGTTATGCAAATATAGATGATAACCATTTCCATAATTTTGCAGTAGAGTTAAGATCCTGTTATTTATTAATAACCTTTGTTTCAGATATATGAGATGAAGGTGACAACTTCTCCCTCTTTTGTCAGGCACGTAAAGAGACACAAAAACAGCCACGCACACACTTTCTCTAAACAAATGACGTTCTTCTCTCTATGTTTATGTACATCACTTTAGTTTGGCGCTGTCCCTTTATCTATATAGATGAGGGCGACCTCATAACTTACTGCCTATCAAATTGTTTCAGTCATCTCGAAAACCTAAGGCGTTTTTTTATTCTCTCTTTCTAGTTAAGTACACATCAGTCGCTTAACGGTCGCCCTCTATATATAAAGTGTGCGTGATGGACAGGTGTACAGACAGATAGCGCTCTTATTACGTCAGATCTCTCTTGAGTGATACTGGTAACATGTAACCTAGTACAATCTGTCTCGTGATTGTGTCATCGGTGACTAAACCGGCAACCCCACCAAGCTTTCTTTGGGGAGGGAGCGATATTTGAACAACCTCCGTGCTGAAATACATAACACGGCCATGTGTGGATGAGCACAGCACAGTCAACGGCAATCCAAATAGTGGGTGCATGTGTATGCGTGTGTCTTCTACATATATGTGTCTTCGACCTATATGTGTCTTCTGCTTATATATGTCTTCTTTTTATTTCTTTATACTTTCTGAATTTTTCATTTTTCATTTTGTTTTGTCTTTTTATCTCTTTTGTCTTTTATCATTGTCTTTTTAAATTATAAACTTTTATTTAAATATTTGTATCGCTTCATAATAAACATGATATTGATTTAGTATACATATGATTCTTCTTCTTCTTATTATTATTATTATTATTATTATTATTATTATTATTATTATTATTATTATTACAGTTGCATTTAACTTGCTTTATGTCCATACGAGTTATCACCAAGTCACAACCAGTGACCTCAAGAGACAACAAGGTCCGCCATGTTCAAGAAAGAACATACATACTCACACATGCATCTTTAGTGTTTAGACTTGTGATGTACTTATATTGACAGAATCTTCCTTAGTATATGGGCAGTTCCCATTAGTACTATCTTTTGTATTTCTCCTATACGCGGGTTTCCAGGGATTTGCGATAAGTAATCAATAGACCCCTTAGGTATCATTCCCAGAGCGCCTACAAACACTGGTATTGTTTTACTTCTCAATTTCCACATTTTTCCAATTTCTATCTCCAGGTCCTAATACTTGCTCAATTTTTAAAATGTTTTTATAGATACATTCTTGTCTATTGGAATAGACATATCAATTAGCAGGCATACCCTCTTTTTAAAGTCCCTCAATATTATATCAGGTCTATTTGCATCTATTTTTCGGTCTGTTTGGATGCTAAAGTTCCACAAGATTGAGATGTGATCTTTTTCAAGTATGGGAGGTAGTTGATGCTCCCACCAATTCTTTTGATGGGCAGGTCAAAATGCTTACACATTATCGAATGTATGTATTGTGCAGCTCTGTCATGCCTGTTTAGGTATTCGGTTGGAGCTATAGGACTGCACATTGAAATTATATGGTCAATGGTCTCAGGTTGTTTTTTGCATACACGGCATAATGGGCTGCATCCATTTTTTATTATGTTGGCTTGGTAATTTTTTTGTTGGCAGACACTGATCTTGTGCTGATATAATCAGTCCTTCAGTCTCCGATTTCAGTCCAGAGGATGCCAACCACTGATGGGTAAAGTTTTGTCAACATCAGGATTGTTAGCTCGCTGTGGTTATTTTCCATACAGAGGCTTTTCTTGCCATTTCTTAGCCAGTTTCTGTAGCAGTTCTTTCTTTGCAGTTACTTTTACCTGCTTTGCTTTTTCTGTGTTTTCCATTTCAGCAGTAAATGGGACTTCTGAAATGTGTAGTCCATTACTGTATCTTTGTGCATCTTTTGTAATGGAATATGATCTTTTGATGCTTTCGTGTTTCAAAACGAGTTTGATCATCCAATCATGTGATTCCCTTAGATATGTAGATAATCCAATTGTTGCAGTTTTCAACGCAATGCCTAACTGGATTAACCCACGTCCTCCTTCTTTCCTAGGGAGATATATTCTATCTATATCCGCCTTAGGGTGATGCATTCTGTGCATGGTTAAGAATTTTCTAATTTTTGTATCGAGCCTACGGATCTCTGTGCTTGACCAGTTGATGAGATTGTAACTGTAGGTTACTACTGGTATGGCAAGCGTGTTTATGGCATCGATCCTATTCCTTGCATTCAATTCCGTTCTTAAGATTGCTCTAACTCTGCGGTAACATTCCTTACTTATCCTTTCCCTCATTGCCGAGTGCTTTACTCCGTCTCCTTCACAAACACCTAGATATTTGTAAGTTTTTTCTTGATCAAGTTCTCTTATCACTTTCCCCCGATCAAGATTAATGTCTGAACTCTTCAGCAGCTTTCCTCTGGTGAACGTTGCTTTGGCGCATTTATCTAGTCCAAACTCAATTTTAATGTCATCACTGAACTACTCCACAGTGGATAATAGCCCTTGCAATTGTTCATCATTTTTTGCAAATAGTTTCAGGTCATCCATGTAGAACAGGTGATTAATGGTTGTGTCATAGACTTTATATCCATGTTTTGTTTCATTGAGCATTTTACTTAATGGTATAAGTGCGATGCAGAATAAAAGCGGTGATAAAGAGTCACCATGAAAAATTCCACAATTAATGTTAACATCTCCTGCTTCCAGTGATTTTGTTTCACTATTTAAAAGGAGTGTCGTTTTCCATGTCTTCATACTGAATGACAAAAACCTCCTGACAACGGGGGATATTTTGAAAATCTCTAAACATTTTTCAATCCAACTGTGTGGCAAACTATCGAATGCTTTTTTATAATCTATCCAAGCAATCGATAGATTTTTGTGTTTATTATGACAATCTTCCAGTATCATTTTGTTAACCAAAAGCTGATCCTTACAGCCATATGAGCCTCGTTTACAACCTTTCTGCTCAATGGGAAATAGGTCATTCGTTATCAGGTGGTCATATGTGTATTCAGTTAGGACTGATGTTAACATTTAATACATTGTGGTCAAGCAAGTTATCGGTCTGTAATTTTGTGGATTGTTTGTCTCATCATTCTTCGGAAGCAGGAATGTAATGCCGTTAACTAACCATGAAGGTATGCTTTCTGGCTCCTTAACTATTTCATTGTAAAGTTGGGCTAACAGCTCATGAGACTCTGTGAAGGCATTTATCCAAAAGTTTTGTATTTTGTCTTTTCCTGGGGATTTCCATTTGCTGGTTTTTCTTAGAGCCAAGCGCAACTGTTCAACTGTTATATTTTCCCATATTTGTTCCTCAATGTGAGCTGTATCTTTCATTTGTCTGTCTATCCATGGGGCATGTATGTTATGAACTTTTTCTTCGGCCCAGATCTTTTCCCAGAATTCTTGCACTTCCTCCTTAGGTGGTATTGATTTAGCAGTTATTGTTGACTTACCAATTTTTCTGTAGAAGTTTCTTTGGTTGTTTTTGAACATATTATTGTCCTTATAGAATCTAGATCGTTTTTCAAAGCGCCTTATACGAGTAGCTTTGGCCGACACTTTTTGCTTGATTATTTCTAGTAGCATGTCTATGTCACATGTTGATTTTATACTGTACTTTTTTTTCAATTTTCTAAGTTTAGTTTGTTTAACATGTTCACCTACTTTATAGTTTGTTAAAATTTCTATGTCAGATCGGAGAAGGTTTATTTGGCGATTGATGTTCTCTTGCCAAGTAGATTTCTTGTGGGAATTCCTTTGTTTTTTCATATTCACCCCACATAAGTGAGTGGTGACTTTAGCCGATGCATAATAGAGATGATTTAAATCAGTAATGTTTAGTTTGTTTGTGAATGATCATGTTTTTGAGAATTATGTTAGTCTTGTGTATTATCTTTTGGTTCTGTTTGGAGTTCTGGATCTTAGGGAGGGTGTCTCGTTGCCCCATTATTATTATTATTATTATCATTATTATTATTATTATTATTATTATTATTATTGTTGTTATTCCTTGAATCTCAGTCATGGATGTTGGTTAACTGGAAAGTCCGTTGGATTGAATATCAATCCACTACCTGCTGCCTCAGATATTCAGGACGTATCGGAGGGTTCTAGCTGTTCCAAGCAAGCATGCCTTTTGAACCGTTCCAAAAAGCGTGAAGGGGCCGATTTTCTTTAACCATCCCTGGAAACTTTTGGAGATAGTCCCCAGTGCGCCTATGACAATCGGGATCACTTTGACTTCATGGCAGTTCCAAATCCTTTTCACTTCCCACTATAGGTCCTGGTATCGGTTAATTTTCTCCCTCTCCTTCTCTTGCACACTCGTGTCGAACGGGCAGGCCACATACACAATCAGACACGATCTTTTTTCTTTGTCCACAACCACCAGGTCAGGTCTATTGTGTTCCAGTTTTTTGTCCGTCTGTATCCTAAAATCGCACAGCACCTTCACCTGATTGTTCTCCATCACCGCCTCTGGCCTATGCTCATACCATTTCTCAGAATGTGGTAAATTGTTTACTTTGCACAGGTGCCAGTGGATCACCCTGCCCATCACATCGTGTCTCCAGCCCTTATAGTGGGTCTGGGCTAGGTGTTTACACTCGGACACAATGTGAGCCACAGTCTCCTCTCTCTCTCCACAGATCCTGCACTGTGGGCTAGCCTCCTCCTTGTAAATATGGTGCTTCAACCACTTCGTTTTGAGGGCCTGCTCCTGCGCAGCCATTAGCATTCCTTCTGTAGCCTTTTTGAGGTCTCCTCTTCTCAACCAGTTCTATGTCTGTGCATCTCTAAATTCAGTTTTCTCAAAGAAGGTACTATGAAGGGATTTTCCCTTAAGGCTGCTCTTTCTCCTTGATGTTATTTCCTCCTTGGACATCCCCTGGCCTACTGTCCCCTCCTTCAGTACAGCTCTGAGCATTGGCTCCTTACTGTAGGTCACGTATTTGTATAGGTTGTTTTTCTCCATCTGAACACAGTCTTCTATGCTGATAAGACCTCTTCCACCCTCAGATCTCCTTAGGTAGAATCTATCGACATCACTCCTCTTGTGGAACATGTTGTAGATAGTCAATAGCTTCCTAGTCTTCCTATCCATTTCTTTTTGTTCAGCAACATTCCATCTCAGAATTCCCGCACTGTACCTAATAATAGACACAGCTCGGGAATTTACTGCGCTTATGGAATTTCTGCTGTTCAGATGTGACTTCAATACGCTCCTTACTCTCCGAATTTATTCAGTTCTTAACAATTCCTTCATTTTTTTGTTCTTTATGCCATCAGCCTCCAGTACGCCCAGATATTTGTATCCTTCCTCAGAGTCAATTTCCTTTATCATCTCACCTGTTGGTATCTGGATCCCGTTACTTCTGCTCAACCTACCCCTCCTCATCACAATGACTCCACATTTACCAATACCAAACTGCATACATATATCACTGCTGAAAATACGGACAGTGTCAACAAGCACATCCAACTCCTTCTCACTTTTCCCGAAGAGCTTACGATCGTCCATGAAGAGGAGGTGATTGATGCTAAGCTCTCCGCTTCCCAACTTGTATCCTGCTCTCACTTTTCGCAGGATGATGGTCAAGGGCATCAGGGCAAGGACAAACAACAGAGGGGACAGGCTATCTCCCTGGAAGATACCTCTCTTGATCTTCACGTTTCCCAAGGATACTCCAGTTGATGTCAACTCTGTCTCCCAGGACCCCATACTCCTGCCCAGCAACTGTCTGATGTTATCTGCCACCCTGAAGATCTCCAGGCTTTTGGTGATCCAAGAATGAGGCACCATGTCAAATGCCTTTCTGTAGTCTATCCATCCCATGGCAAGATCAGTGTGTCTCCTCCTGCAATTCCCCATTACCATCTTATCAATAAGTAACTGGTCCTTTGTACCACGTGACTTCTTTCGGCATCCTTTCTGTTCGTCCGGTAACAAGTTGTTTGTGTGGAGGTGATGGTAGATTTCCCCAGACACAATGCTCGTCAACAGTTTCCACATTACGGACAGACATGTGATAGGTCTATAGTTGGTAACATCATTACCCTTGATTCGGTCTTTCATTATCAGAACTGTGGTATCTTTTGTCAACCACTCTGGCACCTCACCCGACACCAAGCAGTCATTGAACATGGCCGTCAGCTTCGGGTGGAGGGATGTTAAATGTTTAATCCAATACCCCTGCACACCATCTGGGCCTGGTGATCTCCAGTTGGTTAGTTTTTTGGCCTGCCCTTTAAGAGTTTCAACTGTGATACTCAAATCAGTCTGTTGTTGTGCCTGCTCACCGATCTCCCTCTGTACTGTCTCAATCCACCCTGCCTGGACATTATGTCTAACATACTGCTCCCATATTCCTCTCCAGAATGTTTTAGTTTGCTCCGCCCCAGGGTTCAAGTCGTTGCCTCTTTCTTTCCCCTCAAGCTGTCCAAACAGCATCTTCTGGTTGTTGTCGAACATGCGGTTCTGTTTATTCTGACTGACTCTGTTCTCGTATCGCCTGATGTTTGCACTCTTTGCTACAATGCGTTGCTTCAGTTCCTCTATGATAATATTTAGCTTTTTCCTCCTAGTTTTGTATTTTATTTCCAGTCTATTTTTAGTGCCTATGTTTTTTAGTGTCCCATTCAGGAGTGACTCAAGCTTTCCTATGTCATTTCTCATTTCCCCAATTTGCCCACTCAGTCGCTTCTTCCACCATGGCTCTGCTCTTTCTTGTCTGTTGTTTCCTCTCGCTTTTATACCAAGTAGTTTCCTCACCGTATTTGCTGTTGCTTTGAGGATATTGTTGCACTGGTGAAGGCTCCTCGCCTCAAGGTATGGGATGACTTTGTTTACCTTAGCTGTTGTTTCTTTTAACTTTTTCCTGTCTACAAATCTTAGGTTCATAGGTCTCCCACTATCATTGTTCAATTCATCTACCACTAAATTTAGGATGTCAACCGAATCTTGTCCTAGCCCGTCAGCATTCATCTCCTCAGTGGCCGTATCTCTGTTCGAGGTATTATTTATCTCAGTATTCAGATCATTGTCTGCTTCGGGTGGTTCCTCCGTTCTCAGGACCTCTTCACCTTCATTTCCCACTGGCTCGCTTGTCTGGCATACTACACCCGCCATCTCCAAGCCATTCTCTCTGCTCAGTTCCTCCAGTTCCACCTCGCTTATCCACCCATTAGTTCTTATTACCCGAGCCTGCCCGGCCAATTTTTGTTCATCTAATTTAAATAAACCAATCTCGTTCCAGATGTTATGCATCCGTCTCCTGTAGCCCCTCTCCTTGGGGTTACTTTTCAGGTAACATTGCATAACAGTTCTATTCAATTCTTTTGTCCAGTGGGTTCTGGCCCCTTTCCTTCTTCTCCTTCCTCCAACATCAGCAGTATTTGGTTGACAGTCAGGTTCCTTCCTGCTGAGCCAGGGGGCACCTGTTGGGTGAGAGACTGTCACATGACGTTCTAGTCTCCATTTCACCGTTATTCGAACTGTTTATGTTCGATATTTAAACACTCTTATCGAGGATTGGCGAATGTATGGTTACATAGCCATCGGTGGATCCGCCATTCCACTTGGCCCTTGTGTGGCATTATCACCACGCTGTATACGAACACACATAAACAAACAAACACACAGGCAGAAAGGGCCCCAAAAATGAATAAGCATAAGTTTCATTGTAATGTAGTGTTCGAATGTCTGACTTAGTTTTTGTTTTTTAAGTTTTAGTTTTCCCCCCCTCTTCTCTGTCCGTCCGCCTGCTTCTCTCTTCATTCTTATTTTCTTTACGTTTATGGGGGGGGGGGGTTGTTTTTTGTTTTTCTCTGTTTGTTTTTCTCGTTTTTTGCTGTTGTTGCTGTGCTGCTTTGGTTTTGTTGTTTGTTTTTTCTTTTTTCTTTTGAGTCTATCTATATATTTTGATGCCTTCCTCTTTTTTAGCAGTAGGGATTCTATAATGTGGTGGCAGCAGCCAGCTAGCAGAGGTGGGAGACTGGCGGCGGTAGCGATACTGAGACAGTGGTGGTGGTGATGTAGATACCGAGGCAGTGGTGGCGGTGATGTGACCGTATTACTGTAGTGATGGTGCTGTAGCGGTGGTAGCAGTGAAGGAGTGAAGGGGTGGTGGCGGCGGTGATGGGATAATGGTGGTAATGATGGCCGTAGTGAGCGGTGGTGGTGAAAATGCCGTTATCTGGCTGTTGTGTTTAGTGTACCCAGGTGATGGGGTGGGTGGTGTATCTAGTTTCTGGTGTTGGTGAGTTTGGCTGTTCTATATAGTGTAGACAGAGTAGAGGAGGGGGGGGGGTTTCTTCGTCCATTTATAGCCATTTTCCTTGTTGGATATACAGTGTACAATACAAAGTTGAATATTTGAATATTTGAGCCTTATAACAATATATTTTGGGTCCGAATTTTTTGGGGCTCAAGCCGGGTGTTTTACGTAGCATTTGTACTAAGAGTTGTTATTTCACAAATGATTTACATATGTTAAAAATTCAAAACTTACGGGAGCGATTTCATGACCTCCGTCACCTCATGCGTCTTCTTCCCTTCTTCTTCTTCTTCTTATTATTATTATTATTATTATTATTGGCGACCTACGTAGTAAATCGTATCATCGTGAGCTCCGCAAAGGTTTGTTATTTCCGTTTGTTAAAAATTGTCATTTATGGAAAATTTTATTGTTAACTGTTTATAAGCGCCCATTCATTGTTTTCCGAAAAGGACACCCAAAAAGATTGGGGCCTTGTGCCCAAAATTTAAACTTTTATTATTATCAAAAAAAATTTATTTGAAAAAAATGGCTAATTCACCTCTGCACCAAACAGCTGAAAGCCTTCCTCACAAATTAACACCTTACACCGAAACCACCATTGTAAATGTTACTACGTTTGCCAACACAAAAAAAAAATATAAGCAGTAGCAATATTTTAAATTTGTCTCAGGCAGACATTCATTTCCCGCCATTACCAATGACTGCAGGTGTTAAAGCCTCCACCCCACCACCACCGCGACAACCCCCACCCCCACCACCACCGCGACAACAGAAACAAAAGAAGAAAAAAATAAATTAACTCGTGATGTCGAAATGAAATCAAGCAAAATGGACTCTTCCGCACCAAAGACGACTGACGTCACCACCACCACAACTGAAACTAAAATTAATATTAACACAAATAACGATAGCAACAACAACAACAACAATGTCATTATAAAACCGACCCTCAGTTTCGCCATAGTAGCAAAACAGTTCGAAGCATTCACGGTAACTCAGGAGGATTTAGAAAATGCCAAACAAATGGTAAATAAAGATGGGTACAGGGTCAGCCCCCCACCCCACCCCACCTAATAAAATGGAGCATCGGCGCCTATGCACCGTGTCGTATAGAACAATAAATGTAAAATCGCGCCGAGTGGAACGGGCATCCGAGTCCCAAATCCAAAAAGCTTTGGGACATGTGTGGGCAAGAAAAACCCACAGCAGACGTGGGCAAAAGTATGGAACCGTGGATGTGTTCTTTGAAACACCAGAGGAGGCTAGAGAACACTCCATGGCCCCATTAAAAAGTGACGACTTCACACTCGTCCCAAGCTATTGTGGCCAGAGACTCGTAAAGATCAGGGTGACCCACGTTCCACCGGCCATCGAAATTCCCTGGCTAATAGCGGCTGTCCACGCCGGCATCGAAGCCAACACGAAAATAATAGCAATAGCAAAAGAAATGCAGGAAAACTGGTCCGGATCTGGGATGGAGCTCCTGATCCAAGCGGACCAAAAAAGCATTGAGGAGATCCCAGAGGTAATAGACCTCACTGACGGCAGCCACCTCACGGTAATTGTCGAGGGCAGAAGACCTAGGTGTGTTGTTTGTGGTGAAGGAACCCACCTAAGGGCTTTCTGCCCTCAGGCTAAAAGGTTATGGCCACCTCTCCTACCCACCCCAGTGACACAACCATCAACAACACCAGTAGCAGAGATGGCAGCAACAACTGTAGCAGCAACAAGAGAAGCAACTATAACAGCAACAACCCCAGCAACAGTAGCAAAACCAACACCACTACCACCACCAGCAAAACCAACACCACCACCACCCGACGCTTCAGAACTAGCACCAGCGCCTACACCATCCACCACACCACAACCAAAACTAACGGCTGTGGAGGATTTTCCACTCCCCGGCCTATCACAACTGGAGACAGATTGTGACGACGAGGAGTGGGAAACGATATCCGGAAAAAAAAAAAGAAACCAAAAAAGAAAAAATTCTCTTCCTTCCCCCTCCAAAAACAAAATACTGAGGGAAACAAATAAATTAAGAAACAAAAAAGTTAGGACAGATATGCCATCTTCCACACCAGCATCACCAATCCCATCAACCCAAACACCAACACCATCACCATCATTAACCCCAGAACCACCATCACCTACACCACAAAAGTCACCAAAATGCGAAACAGAAACAAACCCACAACAAACGCAAACAAAACAAAACAACCAAAACGATACACACTACAGAGCATTAAATTTGAACAACAAGCAATTATTACACTACATCCAACACAACACAAGCATCACAGAAAAAGACTACACAACAACCCCAAAATTCACACCACCTCCACACATACAAATCACTCGCATCACACAGAAAACGTACATGACACTAAAACAAAAATTCCCCAAAGACATCGGAGACTTCCGACAAGCACTCTCCAGGAGGATTTATAAGGACATCCTTCCTGAGGAGGCCACAAGCAGTGAAAAGGATGGAAAAACCGTCCTTCCCCTACGAGAAGTAAGGTAAGTGGTCTTTCCCATCTTTTCCACTCCTTTTCAACATGACCTCACTCAGAATAGGCAGCATAAATGCGCGTGGCTTGGGGTCGTCATGGAAGCAGGGCCACCTGCTCAACGACCTCAGGTTACTAAACATAGATGTAGTGGCCATCAGCGAGACCAGAATCTCCGAAGCACAGGCTTTCGCACCGATCTTCGGCGGCTACGATGTGTACGCATCTCCCAGCCGTCCGGGATCGGGGGGAGGAGTTGCTGTGCTTTTTCGGAGAGGTTTGGATCTTGCGATACGGGCCATCTTCCTGGACCCAGAAGGTAAGTTGGTGGTGCTGGACGTGACCAGCGGAGACGGGCAAGCTTTCAGGTTAGTGGCTGTCTATGCCCCGACAGGAGCAGGGCGGCCTGATTTCTTCCGGCGTCTGGAGACTTTTCTTGGAACGTCCCGCTCTTTAGTGTTAGTCGGCGACTGGAACGGGATCTTAGATGCACGCTGGGATTGTGTGGGATTAGTGGATAGGGAAGGAGGGTGCAAGAGTCTCACCAACCTGCTCAGACGTTTTGAACTGTCTGACAGGTACCGAATGGATTTCCCGAATGTACCAATGTGGACTTGGACAAATCGCATAGGGTCATCCAGATCATATCTAGATAGAGTATTTTGTAGGGAAATAGATAGGTCTAGCATAGGCTGTCCACAATTCAAGGTAGTCAGCTACACGGACCACAAATTCGTGATTTGTGTGCTTGACTTAGATAGGCTTCATAGACGAGGACCCGGCTACTGGAGGCTAAACGCGTCCTTACTAGCGCGCAAGGCCTACAGAGACTGGATAGGCGAACTAGTTAAGCGGGCGTTGACGGGGGCCATCGTCAACAACAAGTGGTGGTTTGCTCTGAAAAGAGCAATTAGAATAGAGTCCATTAGGTTTAGTAAGACTTTAGCAATAGAGAAAAATAGAGCAGAGGGAGAATTAGTTAGAAAATTAGATGAGGCGCTTAGCAAAGGCATCGCGACCGACGTACTTGCGGCGAAATTGGCACTTGACCAATTCTCCAATGCAAAGCACGAAGGCTGCGTTGTCAGAGCTAGGGTGCGTGCTCTCGGACACGAGGGGACGAAAGCCGTTCAATGGGCCCGAGTGGCCCGAGTGGCAACAAAGCCACGATCCGGTCTTTGGTGGACCACGACGGGCGCATGCTACTCGATCCCGGGCAAATGTGTGAAGCTTTTCAGCGACACTTCGCTCAACTGTTCGGGGGCAGTGGCGGTCCGGATCGAGGGATGGACTTTAGTGTCTACTTTGACGGACTGCCGCGGCTTTCGGCCACTGAGGCGGAGTGTTGCGAAAAGCCGATAACAACCGCTGAAGTACGGGATGCAATGACTAGTTGCACAAGGGGTAAATCGCCTGGTTTGGATGGTCTGCCCTATGAACTTTACGTACAAATGCCAAACTTGTTCGGAGGCCTCTTGGCGGACGTCTACTGCAACTGGCAACAGAACGGGAGAATTCCCAGCTCTGTGAGCCGAGGAGCGGTGGCGCTGCTGAGAAAGGATCCGAACAAGGGGGATAACATAGGTAATTTTAGGCCCATAACTCTGATAAACACAGAGTTCAAGATTTTGGCCAAGGTGCTAGCAAAGAGGTTGGCGCTTGTCGTTGGTGGTCTGGTGGCAGAGGCACAGACATGCGCCATTCCCGACAGATCCATCCACGACAACCTCCACCTCATGCGATACATCGTAGAGAGGGTAGCTAGGGAACCTGGCACGGGTGGGTCTTTGATCAATTTTGATCAGTCGAAAGCCTTCGATAGGGTCGACCATCGTTACCTAGCGGCAGTCCTGAGGGCGGCTGGCTTTGGGCCCGTCTTCAGAGGCTGGATCGCTGCCATGCACAGCGACATCTGCTCTGTAGTGAGAGTGAACGGTCACCTTTCGGAACCGTTCAACATCATGCGCTCGGTCCGCCAAGGATGTCCCCTCTCGTCCCTATTGTACGTATTGACTCTCGAGCCATTACTGCACAAACTGGAGACGTTGAGGGGGGTCCCGCGCGAACTAGGATGCGGAAGATCCGTGTCAGCATATGCCGACGATGTCACCGTAGTGGTGTCGAACGCCAAACACATCGAGGCGATCGGCACTACACTAAGAGAATACGAAGCGGTGACAGGAGCAATGATCAACCAGGAAAAGTCAGTGGGCCTGCAGCTCGGCACCTGGAGAGGCAGGTCCATGCCGTCCAACAGCGTCGTCGGGCGCTGGACGGACGGACCGGTTAAATTGCTAGGGGTCTGGTTCGGTCCAGACTTCCAGACGGACAAAAACTGGGACGAGGTGACGAGCAGGGTGGCTTCTCTCACCCAGAAATGGGCCGAGAGGAAGCTATCCCTGAAAGGTCGAGCGGAGGTGGCGAATGCGTACATCGCATCCGTCATCTACTACCGCCTGACCGTCGTACCTTGTCCTAAGCCCCGCCTGACTGCGCTGGAGCGTTTGCTCTTTCGCTTCTTGTGGAAGGGACGCGCTCCTATGGTCAGGCGGTCCATCTGCTGTCAACACCCGCTACGTGGAGGGCTGGGCATGCCGTGGCTGATGATGCGCAGACACGCGCTCAGGCTACGACATCTCCACCTCTTCCTCGACGGTGATCAGGTGTGGTCGCCGTTTGCATGACACGTTTTTCCCCAGCTCGTCTCCTTGACGGAGATGCAGTTCTGGGTCAAGCGAAGACCGAGAGGGAGCGCTTGGAGACTGGAATGTCTTCAGGCGCTCACAGCCCTCGACCAATCGGGCAATGTGATCGGTGGAAACTCCACCTTAGCGTTCTATAGGGGATTAGTGGAGGGGAAGAGCGACGACGTACTTGGAGAAACTCTAGGCGTCGACGAAAATCAACTAGCCAATCTCTTCGGAAGGACTTTCGGGCCGGGGCCTAAGGACAACTTCCAGAAATCCCTGGCCTGGCAGTGCTACCGAGGAGCTTTGCCAGTTCGGGATAAACTCTACAGGCATGGAGGTGCCGTCAGCCGGGCATGTCCGAGATGCGCGCAGGGCGACGAAACCGTCCTGCACGCACTCGTCCAGTGTCCGAGCATTGCTGACTTGTGGGTTTATGTCGAACACCTGCTGTCACGTGTAGGACCTATCCAGCTATCAGCTGGGTCCATCGTGAGGATTGCCCCGCCCCCTTCCTTTAGCCTGGAAGGGCAGGCAGTTTTTATCTGTCTGGTGGCCATGGCGAAAGAGCTAGTATGGTGGACACGTTTGAAAGGGCTGAAGACGAGCACTTACCTCTTCGGTGATGCACTGATTAACTTTTTCAAATTTCATTTGAAAAAGAAAATCAGGATAGAGAGGGAAGTGCTCTCTTCCCAGCATTTTGTTGAAAGATGGGTGAGAGAAGCAAGTATGGCCCGAATGAATGGGCCTTCTCTGAGTATGTGTCTGTAAATTAAAGGTGGAAAACTGGGAGAGGGCACTTGCCCTGGTGGTCAGGGCCACTGTGGTCTTTTAATGGCCTTTCTCCACAAATGTCCCTTGGAAGTCTCCCTCCTATTGGGGAATTTTTCTTTGTTATTTTATTTCAACCTCTGTTTTTTTACACGCAGAAATGCCCATTTGTACCGTCCTGTATTGTCCTGTACTGTCCTTAATGTCTACTTTATGTGAACCCTTGTGGTTAATAAAGAAAACATTATTATTATTATTATTATTATTATTATTATTATTATTATTCTTTATCTTTTAATTGTTATTATGATGATTTGAAACTTCTTTTAAGTTCCACTTCATTCCAGACCATACCGAGTGTTAGACTGTCACCTAAGACAAAATTTGATAATACACATTTTACAATCAATTGTCTCACAAATTATGCCCCAAGGGCACAGAAAACAGAAAATGTGTTTGCAAATTTGTTTAATTGATAATGCCTTTCTTATGATATGATCTGTACCAGTCAGCACTATTTTATTCATCTCTTGACGCGATGTCTTTCAATATATCCGGTAGAAATATATTTCAATACTCTATTTTATCCTTACCAGTGCCTTGAGCGTCACTGCTATTGTAGAGGCCATAGGATGCCACATTTTCTCAATTTCAATTAATATATGTGTATACATACTGAGGTTTCCGAAAACTTTCGATGAGATGTTACGACTTGGTGGAATGTTTGTGTCAATTAACAAACATGTTTTCTCATTATTGTCCTTTACAATTATATCAGGTATGTTGCCCTTAATTGTTCTGGACATCCCAGAAGATTGTCGCGTTTTCGCCACCTTTTATTGCATCCGGGTGGTGGTTGTACCATTTTTCATCCGTTTCCACACCATAAACCTACACATTAACCAGTATAAATAATTCCCCACTCTATCATGCCTCGTTTTATATTCCTGGGCAGCTAATAACGTGCACCCTGAAACTAGGTTGTTTATGATCTCAACATGCTCATCGCCGAATCGATACTTTGGTCAGTTCCATTTCTGATCACATTGGCTGGAAAATAGCGCGTGTTGAGGAGTTGTTATTGTGCAGTCAAAATGAAGCCTTTACTACCATCTTCCAACCCAGAACTCTGTAGCCACCGATGGGTGAGAGCTTGATCTATATCGAGTTCTTGGCTACGGAGAACATACTGCCAATGCAGTGGTTTTTGCTCCCATTTTAAGCACAGTTGGCCTTCATGTGTTGCTAAAACTTCGATATGTTTTACGTCTTTAATTACAGAATCGCCATTTTCATTTTCAAACTGAATTCCCTGTTCTTCTGCAAATTTCCTACTTTCCTTTGTGACTGAATGCAACATCGGCATTCCTTCGTGAACTGCGACCATTTCCATTATCCAGTAATCTTCTGTGGTTTTAAGGTACTGATTAACTCCAATGTTCGATAACCTGTATGAAAGCTATTGCTGGGTCATTCCTCTACTTCCATTTTGTCCACGAATATAGAGGCCATCGACTGGTTGTGTGTGATGTATTCTCTTACTGGTCAAACGTTACCTGATTTTGGTGTCCATTACCTTAATTTCGTTTACGTTCAAGTTTAATATATTGACACTGTAGGTGATAGCAGGGAATGAAAGCGCATTTATGCCCAAACGTTATTATTATTATTATTATTGTTGTCATGGTTCTCTCTTATTGATGCAATTTAACTGGAAATTGGGTTCATTAAGCGAGTACCTGCAGCCTCAGATATCCAGGCCGTATAGGAGGGTTCTTGCTTTTCCCAGCAACCATGCCTTTGGAAGTATTCCACACATGAGGGCTAGACCGATGTTCTTTAATCATCCTTGCAAACTCCTCGAGTCTGTACCTATTGTTCCCTTAACAATAGGAACCACATTGATTTCATGTCAGTCTCAAATCCTTTAAAACTCCCACTTCAAATCCTAGTATCGGTCAATGTTCTCCTCCTATCCTTGCACACTTGTGCCAAAATGGTAGTCTATATCCACACTCAGGCCCGATCTCTCCTCCCCGTCAAAAACCACTACAACCTTTTAAGGTCTTTTCATTTTAAGCATGTGGTAGCGATGGAGTAGTGGTGGCGGTGGAGATGGGGTTTCTGGAAATGTAGTGATGGCGATGCTGTTTCTGTTGATGTGTCTCGGCTAAATTTTGTAGCCATTACAATCTGGTGTGTTTGTGTTTGTTTTTTGGGGAGTTTTTCAGTTATTTTTACCTCCCTACCCGAGGCCGCCGTGCCAGAAAGAATTACCAGCACCAAATAGAAAAAAATACATCTCCTCCACCACTAATGGCACCAACAAGTCCAATGGAGAGCATGCTCCTTCCCCATATCACTCAATCTGAAAGGGTATCTGATGACGCTGTTGCGTGGAAAACCACGCAGTGTCAACAGAAATGAGCTCCCTACGTTCGCCCTCCCCAAACAAACGAGTAAAGGACAAAAAAACATTGAAAAAGTCAACGACGTCACCGCCATCACAATCAACAGCCACACTCCCACAACCACCTACATCATCACCACCACCGCCATCATTAACATCTACCCCATTGTCACTTCCAGCACATATAGAAAGCACCAATATCCCAAAAGCAGACACAGTACACAGCTATGGACACATACAACACAAAGCCTTTACATCACATTCAACACCACACCAACATCAGATAAACAAATTACATACAAACCACTAAAATTGCACCTCCTACACACATAAAAATAATTGAAGCCTCTCAAAAGAATTACATATTAAAGAAAACGTTACCCGCAGCAATTGGAGACTATCGACGGAACCACACTAAAAGGATCTATTCGGACATTCACGTGGAGAAATCCACCACTGGTCGGAGGAATGGATCACCCACTCCCTTTCTAAAGTTGTGTTTTTTTTGTTTTCCACTCACGTGTTTCTTCCCATCTAAGGTGGCATGGCTTCTCACAGGCTAGGCAGCATGAATTAACGTGGCCTGGGTTTGTCGTGGAAGCAGCGTCACCTGCTCAATGATCTCAGGTGGCTAAACATAAATGTCGTGGCCACTAGCGAGACCAGAATCTCCGACGTACGGTCATTCGCACCCATTTCCGGCGGCTATGAATTGTACACATCTCCAAGTGGTTGTTGTATGTAATTTGTTTCTGGCCCACAAATTCTTGATCTGTGTGGTCAACTTTGATAGGCTTCGTAGACAGTGACCCGGCTACTGGTAGCTAAAGGCGTCGTTGTCAGCGCACAAAGCCTACATAGAATGGATTAACGAACTAGTTTAGCTTGCGTTGACTGGGACAGTCGTCAACAACAAATCGTGGTTGGCCCTGAAAAGGGCGATTAGAATAAAATACATTAGGTTTAGTAAGGAGGTGTTAACAACAGAAAAGAATAGTGTAGATGGAAAACTATTTAAGAAATGAGACGCGGTGCTTAGTAAAAGCCTCGCAAACCGACATGCTTGTGACGAAATTTGCCCTCGACGAATTCTTCAACCCAATGCACGAATGCTCCGTAGTCAGAGCTAGGATGCATACTCTCAGACACGAGAGGACGAAAGCCGTTCGATGCGCCCGTGTGGCGTCCTGGTAACAAAGCCACGCACCGCTCTTTGGAGGAACACCACGGGCGCATGTTACTCGATCCCATGCAATTGTATATGTCTTTTCAGAGAAACTTCGGTCAGTTCTTCGGGAGCAGCAGGATAGACTTTAGTTTATACCTCAACGGACTGCTGCGAGTGTCGGCCACTGAGGCGGACTGTTGCTAAATCTGAAAAGAGCCGCTGAAGTAAGGGAGGCAATGACTGACTGCACATGGGTAAATCGTCTGTTTTGGATGGTCTGCCCAATGAGCTTTACGTTCACATGCCAGAATTGTGACAGCAGAAAGAGAGATTTCCCAGCTCTGTGAACCGAGGTGCTGCTGAGAAAGGACCCGAACAAGGAGGGTGAGATAGATAATTTCAAGCCCACAAATCTGCTAAACACAGAGTTCAAGATTTTGACCGTGGTACTAGCAAAGGGTTGATGTTTGTCGTCGGTGGTCTGGTGTGAGAGGCGCAGATATGCGAGATTCCAGACAGATTCCTCCATAACAACCTCCACCTCATGGGATACATCGTGGAGAGGGTAGCTAGGGAACCTAGCACGGAGGGAACCTTGATCAATTTAGATCAGTCGAAGGTTTTAAATAGTGTCGACCATCGTTATCTGGCGACGGTCCTTAAACGGCTGGCTTTGGGCCCGTCTTCAGTGGCCGGATTGCTGCCATTCACAGTGACATCTGTTGTGTGATGAGAATAAACTGTCCCATTTCGGGACCATTCAACATCATGAGCACGGTCCGCCAAATATGTCCCTATCGTCCATGCTGTACGTATTGACTCTTGAACCATTACTGCACAAACTGGAGACGTTGAGAGGAATCCTGCGCTAAGTAGGATACGGGAGAAATGTGTCAGTATATGCCGACGACGTCACCGTAGATGTATCGAACACTTCAAGGTGATCGACACTACACTAAGAAAATGCGAGCTAAGATTGACCAGGAAAAGCCGGTGGGTCTGCGGCTGTGCATCTGGCGAGGCAGGTTCATGCCGTCCAACAGCGTCGTCGGGCGCTGGATGGACGGGCCGGATAAATTGCTGGGGGTCTTTTTCGGTCTAATTGTAGAAGTGACGCACTCTGATGATCAGACAGTCTATCTGCTGTCAACTGCTGCTACGTTGAGGGTTGCGCATGACGTGGCTGATGATAAGCAGGCATACGCCCAGGCTACGGCATCTTCACCTCTTCCTCGATGGTAAACAGGTTTGGTCATCGTTTGCTAGACGTGTTTTTCCCCAGTTTGTCGCTTTGACTGAGCTACAGGCATGGGTCAAACAAAGACCGCTAGTGAGCGCTTGCAAATTGGAATGGCTTCATGCGCTCACAGTCCTCAACCAATCGGGCGATGCGATCGGTAGAAACTCCACATGTGTGTTTAATAGAGGGTTAGTGGATGGATGATGTCCTTAGGGAGACTCTGGGCGTCGATGAAAATCAAATAGCCAATCTCTTCGGAAGAAGTTTCGGGCCCGGACCCATGGATAACTTCTAGAAATCCCTGGCCTGGCACTGCTACCAAGGAGATTTGTCAGTTCGGGATAAATTTTGCAAACATGGGACAGCCGTCAACCGAGCTTTTCCGAGATGCGCGAAGGGCGACGAAACCATCTTGCACGCACTCATCCAGTGTCACAACATTGCTGACTTGTGGCTTTATGTCGAACACCTGCTGTTGCGATTATCACGGATCCGGCTATTAGATGAGTCCATCGCGAATATTTCCCCGCTGCCTATCTTTAAGCAGGAAGGGCAGCGAGTTTTTATCTGCCTAGTGACAATGGCGAAAAATGACGTGTGGTGGAGGGACTTGAAAGGGCTGAAGACGAGCACTTACTTCTTCGGGATGACTTGATTAACTCTTCCAACTTTTATTTGAAAAGGAAAATGAGGGTGGAGAAGGAAGTGGTCACTTCCCAGCAATTTGTTGAAAGATAGGTTGAGAGATGCAAGCTTTCCGGAGTGAATAGGCCTGCTCTGAGTATGCACCTCTAGATTGGAGGTTGAAAACAGAAAGAGAGTACTTGCCCTGGTGGTCAGGCTCACCATGGCTTTTTTAACGAGCTTTCTCTAACAAGCGACCCTCGGACGTCTACCTCATATGGAGAATATTTCCTCTTTTTTTTGTTATTTCCATTGTTATTGTTTTTTTCTTTACACGCAGAAATACCCATTTGTACCTGTGTTTAATGTTATTCTTTCTATCAACCCGTGTGGTTAATGAAGAAATCAGTATTATTATTATCATACTGCCGTGCATTGACAGTATCGGTAAAGCGTTGAACACGGTAGACAGTTATGACCCTTTACGGTATGAGTTCAAATTCTGCCGAGATTAAATTTGCTTTGCAACCTTACGGGTTCGACAAAATAAAGTACCAGTAACGCATTGAGGTCGATTTAATCGACTTTCTTCTACGCCCAAAAATTGCGGGCCTTGTTCCTATAGTAGAAATTACTATTATTATTAATGTTGGCAGTATCAGTAGAGGGTTGGACGCCATGCTTTGATGCATAGAGTTACGGCCCTTGCCATTCTGAGTTCATATCCCGCCTAGGTTAACTTTGCCTTTCATCCTTCTGGTGTCGATAAAATAAAGTACCAGTAATGCACTGGGATAATTGCTGGCCTTGTGCCAAAAGTAGAAACAATTATTAATATTAGTTTTATAGTTGTTATTGTTTTCGTTTTTGTCCCGTTCTTTCATTTCTCTCTCTCTTTCTCTCTCTCTCTCTCTCTCTCTCTCTCTCTCTCTCTCTCTCTCTCTCTCTCTCTCTCTCTCTCTCTCTCTCTCTCTCTCTCTCTCTCTCTCTCTCTTTCTCTCTCTCTCTCTCTCTCTTTCTCCTCATCACATCACACTTGTGTACCATCAATTATATAAATATATACCAATAGCTGCACCTTGCTTGAATATCATTGAAAATAACTCACTGCGAAATACAAAAGTAAAGTCACTATGGTTGGGGAACAAATGTGAAAAGCTTGAATGGAAATAATTCGAATGACAGCTGTAGTAGAAACATCGATATTGATGAGAATAACAATAGACTTTGCGCCAGCAGCTGCAGCATCAGGTTTAACACAACAGGCAGCTATATAAAATATTTGCTTATCCGAATTCCTGGGAGTTAAATGGAAATCTACATTTATAAGTGTAATGTTTAAATATTTGAAAAATACAATGATGTGGTAAAAGCAAAGCACACACCGTACACATTGTACTACGTACCTTAACATAACATTTGATAGGTTGTGGATTATATATTTGCATATCTATTTATGACTAATATAATTTTGATGTAAAACATTGCAGGTACGTATTTTTCTTTCATCATGAAACTAAACAGAATATTAAAGATGTTTATTGCACATGTTCTCCACTATGAGCAATGATGTTATTTGGATTTAACATTTATATCTTTGGCAATAGTAATTATATTTTGGACGTAATTCTGAAAAGTAACCTACATATTTGATAGTGGTTGGCATATCCTATATTTGTAGACGCTCTGAAGAATTAGAAATATTTCAACTTTAAACAAATGCAATGTCGACAAGAATGTCTACATGGATATTTAATTATTTATGGTTATGGTTCAGTTATAACTATATACTCTCTCTGTTTATTTTTCAATTGCACCGTAAAAATCATATAAATGCATATTCTACTCACAGATCATTACAATATTTAATTATTTCTGGTACAGATATAAATATATACTTTCTCTATTCATTTTTCAGTTGTGCTCTCTCTAAATCATATCAATACATCAGTACACCTATAATATTCACCTCACAAATCGTTACAATATTATGTTTAGTTTTCGGTGATTTTTATTTCCAGTTTTATATTGACGATCCATTAAATGACCAAGGAATCTCAGGTCATGATCACTAGTTGATGATTTCTCTTTTTTGTATAGTGAATGAACAGTGTATATAATAATACATTATGCAACACGTACTTGTTTAGGATTTTAGGTTCAATTGTTAGAAATGCGGCTCATATTTTTAGCAAGACACTCACAAATGTACAGATCTTTTTCCTCAGCTCCTAGAACGTAATGCGTACGTCAATATTATCTAATGAAGCAGAAGAGAGCACATCAAATGGTTGTTATAAACCTTCCACATATTCAGTGTATTGTTTACTACTGTTAGAAACAATAACACAATTTTTATACACTAAACTGTTCGGTCAATCTGCATCTGCTGGCAACAATAACACTTCATGATAAAATGTACATATTAACATGATATACTCCCATCTATAAACTCTAAATGCTTTTCAATTCATCGCTAGAATAGAATCATGTGATGAGATGTTAATTATAGAAATTTGAGGCTTACGTGTCCACTCATTTCATTGATAAACAAAATTATTGTAGACTTGATACAAAAAGTGTTTCTATCTATCGAATAAGACATAGAAATGGATATAAAAATGGAAGAAAACAACTTAGGTGGAATTATGAAAGCTTTCAAATTTTGAAATATTCATGTAATTAATTTGACATCTGTAAAGCATGATTACATTCCGGACTGTTAAAGATGCGTGTACTGGAATATTAAAAATGATATCATATTGCAGCAACTGGCTTCAAAACGTAGTATTTTTTTAATATGAGACATAAAATTGTCAAAGATGCCGTCATTTGGTTTCGTTATTTGAAATGTGTCACTTTTACAATATGAAGCAGACAATATAATCTTTTAAAAATTGGTTTTACCGAAAGTGTGGGGAATTATAATCGTAGAAAACGTAACCATAATTTCAACCACCAAATGAATTAATTTTCATTTAGTTTATGCATTTTATGTATCTATCTATGTACTACTAAAAGTCTGTGATTGCTTGCTGGCTTCTCTGTAATACAGCTAAACGGGCGCATAATGGGAAAAGACTTTGAAAGGAAGTTGCGCCTGAAATGGGAATACAAATAGAATCAAACAAGTTTCGCGTAAATTGAGCACGGGTTCCCGAGATATGGGGTTTGCTGGGTACCTTCATAAGCAGATAGAGAGAAGTATAGAGAGAAAGATATAGTGGTTGTGGGAAATTAGATTGAAAGAGAGACATAGAGAGAGGGAGAGGAGACAGAGCAGGAGGATGGAAGAGAGAGAGTTAGCGGTGTTGCTGTCTATATATATATAAGTGTGTATATATGTGTGTGTGTCTATGACCAGTGTATATTGATCACAGACACCCACACACATATATATATAACACACATACGTATATATATTTATATGTATACCTCACACACACACTTATATACATACATACACACACGTATATATATGTGGGCCTTCCAGTTTCATTTCACATTAATACATGTTTGTGTATATTTTAATTATTTAAAAATTATTTTTAAGTGAACATAATTTTTAACAAATATTTTGAAGCGAACGTAACACTACACGGGTGGTCTAGTATTAAATAAAACGAAATATAGGCTATGAAAAATATAACTGTTTACGTATTAACACAATTGAATGCGTACTCACGCGCACAAACACACCCACTTGCCACCGCACTCCCATATATACACAAATACAGAACATATATATATATATATATTTGTGTGTGTGTGTGTGTGTATGTGTGGGTGTGTGTGTGTGTGTGTGTGCGTGTGTGTGTGCGTATGTGTGTTTATATAGTATTCCCTATGTATATTGTTCTTATAGTTGTTATTATTTATGCAAATGGGAATCAGGGACAGAAATCAATAATTTATTTTGTTATTGTCTCTGATTTCTTCGATTCTGTGCCGGATGTATACGAATGCCGGATGTATACGAATGATCACGACGTAGTTATGATCAACCTGAAACTACCTCAAGCCGAAGATCTCCGACTTGCATTTAATAGGTTTGAAGCCAAATGTTACATAGCTGGAGAGAAAATCGGTGCCGTGTAAATAAAGTTACTCGTCCACTTAAAGAAACGAGCGCAATGCACTATTCATGTCAATGGAATTACACAAAACCAGGTGGAGTAATTCACGTATCTCGGTTCCGCGTGCACGACTGATGCAAGGCAGCGATCTGAATTAAGTGCTAGAATTGCAGTAGCTGGTGCTCTAATGCACCTTCAGAAGAAGAGAGGTAAATGTAAAAGCTAAACTCGCTGTCTCCCTCATTGACGGAAACGTACGCTCTCGTATCATTATGCAATGGACATATAAACTACTCGGGACTATCCAGCTTCAAAAACATTCCTCAAAGTGCGTGCTTAGTTACTGTCAGCGGCCTTGCTGAGATCAATAAAAAAAATTGTATACATCAAGCTATTGCTTCTCATTCTTTTCATGTATTTGTCAAGCTATGAAAATCATATCAGAAGTGTCCCGATATGGACGGGAGCCACGTTAAGATTCCGACACAATGTTAGTTGCAACGTGCATCTGCAGAGATTAAGATGAATCCTGGCAAAGATTCTACCAACAGGTAATTGTAAAGATCTCCCACTGTAGTTGTCACAAACATCCTCGAGTTCCTTCTTGAAAAAGTAGAAGGTTTGGCATCCTTCCAATCATGTGAATCTGTATCATTCAACCACAAATTGTGGTATTCCTTATGCCACAGGACATTTAATTTAGGATCACTTTGTTGCACTATTTCAATGACTATACCATATTTTCCATGTCTTTTGTTAGTGTTCATTTTATTTTACTGCTGTCATAGTGTCTTTTAATGCGAGAGGATCCTCAAACTTGTTAATAACGGGATATTGCTCTATGGCTCCAATCCCATTGGGACTAACATAGTTCATTAGATTGTTCGCGCCATCTTGCCTTGGTTCCAATGGATTTATGCAAAGCTTCGTTTCCATTCTTTGATCGCAGTGGGACAATGACTGTGTTCGATGGACCATATACTGAGTGTATTTCGTAATATAATGATTTAACATCTTGTAATTTTGCTGCGCCTTTATGTGATTCACTTCATCACGCTACTATTAACAATTTGCTGTCCAGAGTTTGCGCTACATACCTGCCGTACACATTTTGGCGGTCGTCTCCAGTTGACATTGTTTTGCACCTTCCTTCTAACAGGAAACAACTTGTGCAGATATATATTTCTATTCCCATAACGTGATTTCCACTGGTGGTATATTTGAAGTAAACTAGTCCTCCATTACCCAAAGTCGTGGCCGCTGACTCATAAAGCAGTGTGTTGCTAGAGGTGAAAGTATCATTACTGTCGTTTATTTCAATTTGATAAACTGTCTAGAAAATTCATTCGTATTTATCCGCAGGTCAAATCTCAGACGTGTATACGTCTCCGCAGCCTTACATCACTAAGTTTCATATTCTCTCGAACACAAACACAGAGAAATGCACTTAGTAGACGGTGATCCGTCCAAAGCTTTGCCTCTATCATATTAAAGATAGACATGGCATACACCTTACGTTATATCTTACAATCTCGCAATCAATAATATACTGACGTAAACGTAGATGTATCCAGATACCATTCTACTTGTTATTCTATCTAAACCATGTATTTCCTATGCCAAAATTGAATGTTGGCACAGCTGCAGCAAGAGAAGTCCATTGCTATTTCAATTTCCCATTCCATGACAGCCTATGATGCTTCATGTGTTCATGTAGCAGAGTCAAATTCAACACGAGTTTGCAAATCATACTAAAAAAGAAGTGTTCCATAAACATTTACATTTTAAAGACTATTCGCCAACTATTTTCGGAGACAGAAGAATAGGATAGCACAATCTGACTACTGTCAGTAAATGGTTAAAGTTGAGTGGCTTCTTACGTAGCATAATCCGTCCTGAGACTCCATGCGAAAACACCGGCAGTTGTTGCAACAAGGATTTTCATAGAGCTAAATCAATTATAGTTTCCTGACGCTCATATTCTGATCGACTTTTATATAATTGTGTCTACATTTGGCACAAGGCCAGCAATTATCCCAGTGTATAGTTGCTGCTTTATTTTATCGACGCCGTAAGGAGGAAAGGCAAGTTAACCTCGGTGGGATTTGAACTCAGACCCTAAAGGGCCGTAATTCTTTGCTGCAAAGCATCGCGTCAGACACTCTACCGATACGGCCAATAAATCTACTTTTATATAATAACGTGTATCCTGTGTCCGTTTCCTCTTGCATGCCATCCTGAAGTAGCTCCGATGGAACACTTTACAAATATGACCAATTCGACTTTCAGGATAATTTGGTGCCTGGAACATCCAAGAGCTGGCATACATTCCATGACGCATTTTTCAAAGATGTGATCTAAGATATTTGGTATCCGTTGTGTGGCCTATTAGTCATAACGTTTTTATTGCCTTTATTTTCTCATATAAGTGAACAATCACCTGATGTTGTCCAATTTAGAGATAGGCCAGCTTTCTTTAGACCACTGTTACTATGTCCCTCCTGGCTAGCATACGAGCAATTCTATTCCTGGAAAGGTCTGTTCAGTCAATTGTGGAACTGCCTGGTAGAAAAAGTACATGCGTTTGGAGATATTACAGCATATATTTCAAGTGGCATACGTGTGGGCTGCAGCTACGGACTTCAGGCTTGTTTGGCCTGAACCCATCGTAGTTGAGTCGATTGTGGAAGGACTTTTGAGTGAAACATAGTCACTTCTTCGTTTAGGGTGTAAGACGTTCCTTGTTGGTGAATTTGATTATACTGAACGGGGCTTGCATAGGAACAGACCCACCTTTCAGACAAATCCAAAAAGGAGAAGCCGATGGCTCAACATAGATTGGGATAACCAGCAAGTGATTCAGATTTGTTATCAAATTTCGGGTTCCTAGTAAGATAGCGGATAGTTGATGACCCTCATGACGTTTTTTTTTTTTGTATTTTTTCAACTTAGGGTGTCCAAATATTATATTCGTCATAAAACTAGGTTGATGGGTTATCAGTTTCGTCAACGACCACCGTCAATATAACAGGTTTTAATGGGTTACATGATACAAGCAGCTCTTAAGAATGATCTGATACATATAGATACGTACGCACACACTCACACTAACATACACAGATACACACACACACACAATTATATATATACAATATATACGTATATATATATATATAGACGTATATATAATAGTAATAAACGAAAGTTATATGCCTTATATCATCTAAATTTATTTCATTATATATGTTTCAAAGATGCAATTTGATGTATAACATAAACCAGAACTTATCCTCTTCAGAAACATTATACATCTCATATGTATATCTTCTCTGAAGAGGATATGTTCTGGTTTATGTTATACATACAACGTTACATATTCGAAATATAAACTATAATAAAGTAAGAAGCGCGGACTGAGTACGGTTTATAATGTGTTATCCCCTTAGTAAAATAAGTTGGATTACTTTGAATACACAATAAATAAATATTACATAATGTATCCACTAAATTTCGTGGCTGTTCATTAAATATATTTTATTATTTATTTAAAGATTCACTTCTTTAAAATGTTCAAATGTCAACTATTCCGGTTAGTGATCGTTTATATAAATATTCATATATTTATGTCACCAATTGTCTCCTAATGCAGTTTATATATAATATCGTCTTTTTTTAATGTATCATGGATTACGTTACTGATTACATAAGACAGCGTAATACAGTCTCCGTTCAATTTCTGTGTATATTGTCAATTACGATTTTATTTTATTTATCATATCTACATGAATATACACTTTCGTATATTACACACTAGACATGCTAGCAGAAAACAACCCTAAGGGTGATTTTTCTGCTCGTATATATAATGAAATAAATACAGATCATATAAAGTATATACATTTCGTATATATATATATATATATATATATATACAAACAAGGTAAAAATAGTTAGTTGATTTGTTATCAAATAACTCTTGTATATGACAGACACCAAGCACTCAAGGGTACATATTTATACGGAGTATTATAAAATCATAGGAATAAACGAAAGATATGTACTTTATATCATCTGTATTGATTTCATTGGCAGTATCAGTAGAGAATCGGACACCATGCTTTGAAGCAATAGAGATACGTTCCTTTATGATCTGAGTTCAAATCCCGCCGAGGTTAACTTTGTCTTTCATCCTTACCGGGTCGATAAAATAAAGTACCAGTAATGTACTGGGTAATTGCTGGCCTTGTGTCTAAAATAGAAACAATTATATTGTGGATTGGCTGTACAGGTAGAGGGTCGGATGCTATGTTTTGCTTCATAGAGTTACGGCCCTTTATGAACTGAGTTCAAATCCCGCCGAGGTTAACTTTGCCTTTCATCCTTACGGGGTCGATAAAATAAAGTACCAGTAATGCATAGGGTTATTTGCTGGCCTTTTGCCAAAAGTAGAAATAATTATATATACTAGCGATATGTTTTAACCTGTTAGTTCTTTCGTTAATTTGGTATTGTATGGTTGGGTTTTGCCTACCGCAATGTTCAATTTGTGAAGCTATTTAAACGTATGTCATTACGCTAAGGAACTAACCTTATTGAGTGCTTTGCTAACTCATTCCTGTTTTAGGTCGACTTTGCTTGGCCACAGCCAAAGCTTCGAGGACGGACACCTCCAACAAAGCTTATATAGGATTAACCACGTGTGACTTCAAGACCCGGCTCTACCATCACCGACATACTTTCTGAAACCCGGTCCGGCGACATGCCACTACACTTTCGGGCCACATATGGGACCTCCAAGATAATGATATAACCTACAATCTCACTTGGAGCTTACTGTCCAATGCTAACTCTTACACGGGAGGACGCCGTCCGTGTAACTTATGCTCGGAGGAAACATTACAAATGCTGTTTTCGAAAGACCAACTCCCATACAAGAAAGAGGAACTGGTAACCGCATGCAAACACGGATTGCGTAGGATTTACCTCGCCCTCAAACCCCATAACGACCCGGGTGGGTAGACAAGGGCTGATACCACCCTACTTGCCGAATAAGTTAGGTGAAACCCCAACTTACTTAGGTAGATGTATCTCTTTTCTTCTTTTCTTTTCCTATTTGTCTTCTTTTTCCCCCTGTCTCATCCTATCACTTTCTTTCACCCCTATTTTTTTCCTCGTCTGCTTTTCCCCTTCGCCTACCCCAATGAAGCCCATCAGGCCTCTGTAGCATCAGTTCCCCCACCCCAGTAATTTTGAGATAGAATTGGGCTAATACGTTTGACTAACTTCTTATAATAGCCGTGTTAAACCCCTTTAATTCTGTATCAGTTATGGTACTACAAGTTTTTTCTACAAGTTTTGTTCTATTCTCAACTTGTTAACCTGTAATTGTAAGATAGCATTGTGATTTGTTTTATTCATTTCTCAATATCTAATTTTATATTTATTTTTTATTTATTTCTATTATCTTTTATTGTTTCCTACTGTCATTCAATTAAACTATTCTATAACTTCCCTCTTCCACTTCATACACAATCCTTAGAATCTGATGTATACATATTACTTTCAACGCTTGACCGCTCCACTCACTCCCCCATTGTTCTACAGGCAAGTTCAGCCACCCCTACCTCCCACCAAATGCCATGATAGACTTATTTGTGCTTACAACAAATTTTAACCATTCCTCTTGAGTACTACAATCTTCCCATATAAGGAAGTACCCCCTTGAAAAGTTCGGCTATTTATTCACCAGTCTAAAAGTTCTAATTTAGTCCAGAAATAGCCGTCGAAACGGCTTGAGCTCTGCCGTCGGGGTCATACTTGTTCCTATTTCCCACTCTACTACCCTAAGTATTGAGTACTCTGGTGGTTTAATGTCCATCTGGTTCCTTACCACAATTCCTTTGTTGTATATATATATATATATATATATTTATATATGTATACATATGTATATATATATATATAGAGAGAGAAATATATATATATATATATATATATATATATATATATATATATATATATATATATATATATATATATATATATATATATATATATTTATATATATATATATGTATACATATGTATATATATATATAGAGAGAGAGAAATATATATATATATATATATATATATATATATATATATATATATATATATATATATATATATATATATATATATATATATTTATATATATATATATGTATACATGATGCACTTAGGAAAGCCGGTCACCTAGATAATATAGAGTATATAGTCAAAGATCACCAAAACACCCAAAATAAATCACATAGGAGTAGAAATAGCACAGAATCACCACCATACATACACTACCGCAATAGACACAATAATAGTCGCACACCACCAAACAGAAGGCGATGTAGGGAGTATATCTGGTACAACCCGGTCTATAACAAATCTATTAAAACCAATCTACCCTCAAAATTCTTTCGATTAGTTAGAAAACACTTTCCAACATCACATAAATATAATAATATCTTAAACCCTAACACTATTCGACTTACATATTCAACCGCCCCTAATATTGAACAACATATAAAAAAGCTTAACGCAAAACGGTTGTATAAACGCCTTCCAACACATAACAATACACGTAAAACATTAGCTATAACATCACAAAACAACAAACAACATCCTGTCCTACATAAGCAACCTCATCAACCCATTCATGGCAATACAACAACGCAAAATTATAATTGCAACTGTGTCCAACCAGGAATGTGTCCGTTGAACAATCAGTGTCTTGAACGCAACATCGTATTTCAAATGTACTATCGAATCGGATAGACAGAAGTGGTACTATGTGGGATCTACAGCCACCTCCTTCAAATCACGCCTTTATAGACATCGTTATTCGATAAAACATGAAAACCAGCGTTATGTAACAACACTCGCAGACAAGGCTTGGCAGCTGCGTGAAAATAACCAACAATTTCACCTAAAATGGGATATAATAGCGGCTGCCCCCCCATAATCCAATGGACAGGAATTTTGTAAATTATGTAATGTAGAATTATTTTGTATTATGAAATCCAAAAACATTTTATTAAATAACAGAATAGAGCGATCGTTATACTGTAACCATCGCTTAAAATCTACATTTTCATATTATAAATACTACCAGGATTGAACGCCTGTTTCTATCCCCGTTTGATTGTCAAAATAGATATGAACATTCTTTATTAGTCTTAATTCTATCAACTCTTCTATTATTTACCTTTTAATACAAACTACTATAGATAAAATGAGATTTCTGATTTCTTGATTCAATTCCCTAATGCATATACCAGCTGGCTACTAGCATTGATGTTATTTAGTAGCAATCGAAATCTCCCCCTTCCCCAATTGACACTTTATAATTAATACTACTGCACCAAATGACCAGCCCTGTCCACTGTCCAGTTGGTCAAGTAGAGATTAAAAATTGGCACTCCCAAAATTCTTATTTAGATTTACTCATGGTATTCTCATTAAAAACCCATTATATACTTGTTTAGCAGTAAATTATTTTACCATCTGTCATATTCTATCCCCTCTGTTCCTTCCTCTTTTACTAATATAAATACTTCAATTTTTCTGATTTTATCCAGCTTATCCAAAATCTCTGAAGAAGTGGCAACTGATTATACATTTGCTATCGAATACTTGCTAACATTATATGATTACGCAAGCAGCGGTACATAGGTATTCGGTCTGTTACAGAAACATATGTCAATACCTAATAAATTCCTTTTTTAACAAAAGCACTTTCATTTTATATTCATCCTTTCTACATTTCTCCGGAATATAATTTATACTCGTTGAGCAAACCAGCACGTACGCTGTTCATCTCTAACGTAACGATATATTATCACTACATTATTGATAACCTAAAACTTTATTAATCTCCTATACATTTGAGCAACTAATTCAGCATACGTTTCTAAAATGGAAAGGCACCAATTGGATATGTCGTTAAAAAACATACCTATTCAGGCAAAAAGGGAATATATTCTAGGTATGATACGAAGGACCAATGATTTTATTCGACGAATCAGATGGAAAACATTCCATTTTGACAAAAGCCGTATAAACCAAACATCGGATCTTAACAAGGATAACTTTGGATTTAAATCTTACAGGAACCCACCCTCAAACCCACTTTTGGATGCATTTGAACAAGACCTAATGGATATGATCATGGAGATCAAATTTACAAAACGTAAGAACAATAAACTACAGAATGACATCACGGCACTGCTCAATAATCTAAAAAACGCCAATGGAATTATTGTTAGAGCAGACAAAACATCAAACGTATATACCATGGATGTGGACACTTACAATAACTTCATCCGTAAGGAATTGCATAAAAAATACAGGAAAACTAATGAAGCCACACTTAAAAACATCAACAACTCGGCATGTGATATTGTTAAAAAAACTTTGTATTGACGATAGAACGCAACCCTTAACACCAGCTATACCATCCTTCAACCTGAAGGACCACAAGGTAAACTTCGATACTAACCCTAATATTAGACTTATATGCCCCTCTAAATCTGATATAGGTAAAATTAGCAAATATATACTAGACAGAATTATCCCCCAAGTTAAGGTTAAAGTAGAGATTAAACTATGGGGTAACACTCATGAAGCAATAAGATGGTTTAATAACATTACTGATAAGAAAAAATCAAAATTTATTCAGTTTGATATTGATGAATATTATTCCTCAATTTGACCTGATACTCTACATGAAGCTCTTTCGTTCGCTAAGGATAATTCCGACCTTACGGATGCTGAAATTAAAATTATTATGGAAGCGAGAAAAACTATAGTTAAATTCGATGATAGCTACTGGGTTCGCAAAGATAGACCTTCTAATTTTGATATCACTATGGGTTCTAATGATTCGGCGGAAGTAACAGATCTTGTGGGAATTTATATCACCCACAGATTACAAGGAAAATTCAAGGATCTCCACGGTGGAATTTACCGTGACGATGCGCTCCTATTAGTTAAGCATATGAATAACCAGAATTTAGAAAGGATGCGTAAAAATATCAGAAAACTTTTTAAGGAACTAGGATTAAATATTACATTTGAATATAACCTCAAAGAGGTCAATTTCCTTGATGTTACTTTCAATCTCAATACAGATACGATTAAACCGTTCCATAAACTAAATGAGAACCTTAAATATGTAGATACGAGTTCTAACCATCCACTCTCTATAATTAAATCCATCCCTAGAAACGTTTCTCTTAGAATCTCCCGCCTATCGTCCAACCAACAAACCTTCAAAGAACATGCCGAGTATTATGATGATGCACTTAGGAAAGCCGATCACCTAGATAATATAGAGTATATAGTCAAAGATCACCAAAACACCCAAAATAAATCACATAGGAGTAGAAATAGCACAGAATCACCACCATACATACACTACCGCAATAGACACAATAATAGTCGCACACCACCAAACAGAAGGCGATGTAGGGAGTATATCTGGTACAACCCGGTCTATAACAAATCTATTAAAACCAATCTACCCTCAAAATTCTTTCGATTAGTTAGAAAGCACTTTCCAACATCACATAAATATAATAAAATCTTAAACCCTAACACTATTCGACTTTCATATTCAACCGCCCCTAATATTGAACAACATATAAAAAAGCTTAACGCAAAACGGTTGTATAAACGCCTTCCAACACATAACAATACACGTAAAACATTAGCTATAACATCACAAAACAACAAACAACATCCTGTCCTACATAAGCAACCTCATCAACCCATCCATGGCAATACAACAACGCAAAATTATAATTGCAACTGTGTCCAACCAGGAATGTGTCCGTTGAACAATCAGTGTCTTGAACGCAACATCGTATACAAATGTACTATCGAATCGGATAGACAGAAGTGGTACTATGTGGGATCTACAGCCACCTCCTTCAAATCACGCCTTTATAGACATCGTTATTCGATAAAACATGAAAACCAGCGTTATGTAACAACACTCGCAGACAAGGCTTGGCAGCTGCGTGAAAATAACCAACAATTTCACCTAAAATGGGATATAATAGCGGCTGCCCCCCCATAATCCAATGGACAGGAATTTTGTAAATTATGTAATGTAGAATTATTTTGTATTATGAAATCTAAAAACATTTTATTAAATAACAGAATAGAGCGATCGTTATACTGTAACCATCGCTTAAAATTTACATTTTCATATTATAAATACTACCAGGATTGAACGCCTGTTTCTATCCCCGTTTGATTGTCAAAATAGATATGAACATTCTTTATTAGTCTTAATTCTATCAACTCTTCTATTATTTACCTTTTAATACAAACTGCTATAGATAAAATGAGATTTCTGATTTCTTGATTCAATTCCCTAATGCATATACCAGCTGGCTACTAGCATTGATGTTATTTAGTAGCAATCGAAATCTCCCCCTTCCCCAATTGACACTTTATAATTAATACTACTGCACCAAATGACCAGCCCTGTCCACTGTCCAGTTGGTCAAGTAGAGATTAAAAATTGGCACTCCCAAAATTCTTATTTAGATTTACTCATGGTATTCTCATTAAAAACCCATTATATACTTGTTTAGCAGTAAATTATTTTACCATCTGTCATATTCTATCCCCTCTGTTCCTTCCTCTTTTACTAATATAAATACTTCAATTTTTCTGATTTTATCCAGCTTATCCAAAATCTCTGAAGAAGTGGCAACTGATTATACATTTGCTATCGAATACTTGCTAACATTATATGATTACGCAAGCAGCGGTACATAGGTATTCGGTCTGTTACAGAAACATATGTCAATACCTAATAAATTCCTTTTTTAACAAAAGCACTTTCATTTTATATTCATCCTTTCTATATATATATATATATATATATATATATATATATATATATATAGAGAGAGAGAGAGAGAGAGAGAGAGAGAGGGGGGGGACAACATTATGTCTATAATAGATGTTCCAACACACAATTATGCATATACACGGCTATAAACAATATTAATTCTTTAGTGTTTGTGTATGTGAATGTGTTTCCGTGCGATTATGTTTGTTTTTTATGTTTATAAATATTTTACTGTTTTTATACGTTTGTAAACATATTGTGTATAGAATATATAAATACTTCTCTGCGCCAATATATTCACAAACACAGAATTAATCCATACGCAGGCATCCATCCTCAACATTGCGATATAATGCACAAGTTCCGATATTCTGTATGTTGTTTGTTATGCCTAGTCGATATTGCGCATAATGTAGAAATATATTTAACATCTACTTTAAACAAATGCATTTATTCATTATTTATTCACAATTCCATGTCAAAACATTTGTATAGTCCAATCTACAGAACAGATCACGAACTAGAATACTCTTCTTTATATAAGTTTAGAAATCCTAACATAAAAATCCTAACAGTCATACTGGGCAATATAATGTGAGGATTTATAAATACTAGCCCTCATATTTGTATAACATATATCGCATAAGCAAAAAGGTATATGAGTGCCTGCAATTAGGTTTTACGTTTGTAGAATATTGTTTGGTAACGCAGAGTGCCATCTTTGAATGACCATAATGAATTAGAATACAAATGCTATAAAGTTCAGTAATATTAATATAAATCTCTTTCAACCAACTAATTTCACTATTGTCCCAATTTTAAATAGCAAATAAATTAGATATATTCAAAGACATGTATAGATTTTGTTTAATAGTTTGTTTATACATTAAGTGCATTGTTGATTCATATAGTGTTATTATTGATATGGATATAAATCCCACGTGAATGTCTAATATATGTCCGTTATTTCAGATGTACAAGTTTATTATTTTGTTTGTGATGGACGACCTTTGTGTAGAGTACTTATAATTACAAACACGACCATGTGTACACACTCAAAACCGGGCGCATATAAAAGCACGCACACGCGCACACATGCATTAACGTATGTGTGTGTGTGTGTGTGTGTATGTGTGTGTATGTGTGTGTATGTGTGTGTGTGTGTGTGTGTGTGTGTATTAATGTGTGCATATATATGAAGAAATGTGAGTGTTGTTAGTGAGTTTCATTCATAATCATGATGTGACTTTCATCGCCAAATGACGTTATTACATAAATTAACCATATTGCGCAGGTAAGCAAACTTAATGTGATGGGGAGGATTCGAGAAAGAAACAATTCATGATACCAGTAGTTATTAACATTCATAGCCTACAAACACAATAACATGCTTAAACCATTTCATAGATTACATCGAAATTATTCTGTTTTCTTTTTGTGCTTTCATAATATATCCTAGCCATTTTTCCAAACAATATTGTATCCGAAGAAGGTTGAACCTAGGTTTACAGATATATTGCTGAAATTAGTATTTTATGATGCGAAGATGTTAACTTCTTTTATCTTGCGCTGATGCCGAATGAAATGCGCTAAATTTCTGAACGGCTAATGGCGTAATTTTCCCCTTATGCGCTAAATTATGAAGTACAAAATCCTGACACCAATTCTGGCAAAAAAGCAAAACAAAAAAATGCATCAATAATAAAAGAAAAAATAAAATAAATATTTTCTTCATGGCCAAGGCAAACAGCAGAAGAACACAGATGATCAAAGGATAGGATTTAAAGAAATAAGTAGCAGTATTTCTAGAAGAGTCTTATACCTGACAACACAAGCTGTAGATATCATTGTTAAATATGCAAAAATAATATCGACAAGAAAACAAAAGTTTTTCTAAATGAATGATGGTTCTCAACTGAATTCATTTTCTTGGGTACTTTCCACGTTTATAATGCCGAGCTAGAGTGAATTCACAATTTCTTTCGTAAATGTATACATATACACACACACATACACACAGACACACATACCCACACACATACACACACACACACACACACACACACACATACACACACACACACACACACATATATATATATATATATATATATATATATATATATATATATATATATATATATATATATATATATATATACATATATATGTGTGTGTATGTGTGTATATATATTTTTTTTTTTTTGTTTTAGATATATATATATATATATGAAGAAACTCAGAGTTGTATGGGAGCATCCCAAAAGTCAGCTCAAAAGTGACACAGAGGAGACTGAGGTTAGCTGGACATGCTCACCGACATCCAGAGTTGACATTGCACTCAGTGCTCCTTTGGGAGCCCCTACATGGACACACTAGAAGAGGAAGACCAAGGTTAACGTATGTTGATGCCCTAAGGACAGACACTGGTCTATTGGAGACGCAGGACATGGCAGCGATAATGAGGGACAGAGACCGCTGGAGAGAACTCGTCCATGGTTCTCGGGAATTTTACCCGCCTTAGAATAGAAAAAATTATATATATATATATACATACACACACACACACACACACACATATATATATATATATATACATGTGCGTGTGTGTGGGTTTGTTATGGTGGTGGGCGGGCGTTTGGTTATGATTATGAATACAATTCATACACGTGAATGGAGTGCATCTTTCTGTGAAACGTAATCCATCATTTTTAATGTGAGCTTGGCAAGTACGTATCTCTCTGACTAAAGTCAGATATCAAGAGACTAATCTGTCTAAACACTTGATAACCGAACAATTTCAGCAGGGTTTACAGAAGACCTCGGAAATGCACGCATACACAAGCACACGCAAATATGTTCACACAGAGGCAGAGACAGACACTCGCAGGCATAGTTAAATAGCTATACATATATATACATAAGGGGAAGAAAGAGGGGGTGGGAAAGGTAGAGAGAGAGGGGCAGGGAGTGAGTTGTGTATGTGTATTTGTAGGGATATATATATATATATATATAAACAGATAGATAGATATACTAAGATAGATCTGCATATTTTAACAGTTAGTGAAAATAGCAAGACGTTTTGTTTTCATCTACTTTATTCTGACATTACTATAGTCAATATTTAGAATCATTTAATTTTAAATGCACATCTGCGTATCATAGAAAAATTGTAATGAATAAAATCATCATTGCCTACAGCAAAGTTGTATTGTAAATAAATATAAAAAAGAAAAATATATATCAACAATTATCTGTTTTTAAATAATATTAACTCAATATGAAATTTCTTTTGAAAATGTTTTCCCTTCATGTCTTAATTGTATGAAGAAAGTATCAGATAATAAAACACGTTATTTATATATATTCATTCCAAACACGCACACACACATACACACTCACACACACACACATATATATATATGTATCTATATTTGCCAGCAAACCAAAGATATGGGTTATTGTCCCATGTGCGTCAATTCTCATCCTGTTTCCATTCAGAAGGTTTTTCAATCCCAACTAATTAATTCTATTTCGTCAAATACGGCGTAAGCAAATATTACTACTTAATTTTCAAATTCGCTAGCCGTCTCGAAACAAAGCCTGCTTTGTGTCTCCCTATATATATATATTTATATATATATTTATATATATATATATATATATATATATATATATATATATATATGTGTGTGTGTGTGTGTGTGTGTGTGTGTGTGTGTGTGTGTGTGTGTGTGTGTGTGCGTGCGTGCGTGTGTGTGTGTGTGTGTGTGTGTGTGCGTGTGTGTGTGTGTGTGTGTGTGTGTGTGTGTGTGTGTGTGTATGTGTGTGTGTGTGTGTGTGTTTGTGTGTGTGTTTGTGTGTTTGTGTATAGCCATATTGTAAGCTTATGATGCAGTACCCCATTTATCCAAACAGAAATTAAGCCATTCATATCAAGAATTCAAGGTAAAATATAATCCCATACTCTTGTAGAACCTTCCAAAACTAATACATGGAACGGTATTTTATGCCCTTTTGGGGTTCAAGTTAATAGCACGCACATCTTGGTAATACTATTACAACTTTGCAAATTTGATATGTGGTCGGTTCTGCGAAATCTGGGGGCAAATCACACTCTTTGTCAGTTAGCTTGAATTCAACAATGTCCTTGTTTGTTTGCTATACATTTAGCATAGATTTTACGGAGAAAGCATAGCAAGTATATTCATCTTTAATTAAAGCAATCTCACTTGTCAGTCCTTTTATATAATGGGATTGTCTCACTCTATTGCAATTGCATTTGTGCCTTCCCAGATCTCCAAACCTTCCAGCGCAGATTTCTCAACTAGGGCATCACTCCGCTATTTAAATCTTTTAAGTTTTCTGTTAGTATTTCATTCTACCCTGAGGCTTTGCAGCATTACAACGCTTTAATATCCCTTGTGACCTCATCCTCCGAGAAGTAAATGTTCACCTCTGATGCACCTCTTATACATTAGATGTTGCTTTGACAGGATTTATGAAATCATCAAAGTAATATCCTCACCTTGCATGTTTGCACATCTCTTCGGAAGAATTCCTAATAGCAATCATAGACCTTAATGTTTTTTAATTACGAAGTCGTCAAATTCATTCTCAGTATCCCTTATTTGCTGACCTACATTCTTATTCCAGATTATCGAGAAGGACCATCCATCTGATAACTATTTGTACAAAGAAGTGACAACTACATCTCAACTTCAAACAACCGCACCGACACGTCCCTGGATTTGACGATGAGCAAACGCAAGCATCCCTTCTAGATTCTACATACTGTGAACTACTAGCCGCACCAGCTTATCTGACAACCCTAAGCCATTTTCTTATCGTCTTTGTTCCATCATCCATTTTTTTCAATATTTTATTTCATTTTCTGATTTTCATAATTTTCTTATTTCCCTAATTATTTTTTTATATAAATTCTATTATATCCGAATATTCATTATTCTCTTATTTCCTCAAACATTACTTTCTTATACTCAAATTTTCGAACTTTTTTTTAGCTCTGTACCTCACGAATATTACCCTATCCCCAAGCATAATCACAACAATTAACATATTATATATTATAGATATTATATAACTTTGTATTATATTTTCCTCCAGATTTCTTTGACATTGCTACTAACCCATTTCACAACTATAATTTCATTGATTTAAACTTTAATATAACCGTTATATATCTTACCCGAGGTCAACTTTGCCTTTCATCCTTACGGGATCGATAAAATAAAGTACCAGCAATGTACTGGGTAATTGCTGGCCTTGTGCCAAAAGTAGAAACAGTTATATATCTTACCCAGTCACTTCTCAATAATTCCATTACCATTTGATAGTTTTTGCCACCTCAGTCAATGGACCCAAACTCATCTACACAAATAAGGTTATTTTATGTTTATCATGATCGTCATCATATTAAATAACCTATTTTCATTTATTTTAAGGTTACTACTTTATTAGCACCATCATAACCTCTTTTTGTTATCTTTGTTTAGGTTTTCTTCTTTTTTTCTTTGTCATTATCATTTTATATATCCCTTTCTCTTCTTTCCCATATCTATGTCAACGTTTTACTCATCAACATCCACTGTTTTCTAAAATACAAACATTACCCACTAAATACGATACACACTCACCTATTAATCTAAGTTAATGTCTATTTATTTTGTTTATCCTATTTAACATCATCATCACTTTAACATTACTATTTAATACCACCATCACCACACACAAACAGAAATCTACAGAACCATCGTTTTCATTGATTTTATTCACAACCTTATTACAAAGGCCATTGCGACTTAAGTGTATTTTAAATCTTTGCTAATCTTACTGATAGCGACCATAAATATTGATCATTATCACCCTCATACATACCATATCCACATCGTTATATCTTTATTTCATTTATTATATTTCTATTTACATCCTTTTTTTACTTTGAATGTTTCTGTTTATAATTCACTTCTGTTTCTTCTCACTCAAATCCGCTCGACAACAGCATACACTCCCTATTTACTTTCCCTTCCTACGCGCCCATTCCAAAATAAATTATCCACTACATCCGAGTCTCCAACTATTGATACTGTTATCGTTAGAGGTGAATTTCTTGGGTCGTTGCAAGACACACTGGACCGAAGACGTGTGGCAAGTACGTTTTCTCGATTCAAGAGCGAAAGTTGGACGTTCGAAGATGATCAGATACAATCGTAGTTCCGACAGTAAACGGTGCCAACTTGCGCTCAGCAGTCGTTCGTTTGGATGCTGCAGCTAGGATACTATGCGAAAAAACATAGCTTGTCCTGTGGGGAGTATGATGGCAAAACAGAAACTTAACGGATTTGACGGAAGTTCACCACCATGAATAAAAGGGCGGCCCATTTGACTCAACAGGAAAATGTCACCGGTCCGGACAACGTTAGGATTGAGACAAGTAGCGCTTTGATTAATGCCCTTCAGGCAGGGTGACGGCGACAAAGCCGTCTTGTGTGAGCTTATCTGCGCGTGATTGTTTCCTTATTTTTTTCCTTTTGCGATTGCGGACAGAGAGGCAGAGAGACAGTGATAGAGAAATTATATTTACGTAGACACGTTTATTTATTCTACTTCATGTACCTATATGAGCACATGGGTGCATATCTGTATGCGCATGTTTAAAAACCAAAATTTAGTTTTCGTAACATATTATCGAAGTTGTGTAAATAATGTATGCGAATTGATGTATATCAAATAGTTTAAGCAATATAACCTCCATATTTATAAAATGAGTTATTTTCCGCGATAATATTCAGATATTTACAATGCGACAACAAGGCATCAATGAAAAGATCTAACATTGACTTCATAAGTTAGCGAATTAAACTTGCGCTTACACATTGACATTCGAGAGCATATGCAAATACATATATGTTTATAATTTTATGTTATCAAATACGCAAATATTTATATACCTGCATACATATATAAAGACACGCACACACACACAAACCTATGAGTATAGGTAGATAGAGGGGGGGGGGGGCAGAACTGATAGAAATGCATATGTATATATATATATATATATGTGTGTGTGTGTGTGTGTATGTGTGTTTGTGTATGTCGTTTCTAATTTTTGTAAATTTCCTAAATATAATAGAACTAAAAGAAAAACAAGGCATCAGCTCATTAAAATTCAAACAACAAATCACTTGCAGAACTTCAGAAAGAATTTACATACTTCTGCTGTCCAATTGAGGAATTGTATTTACATAATCAATCTACATATATACAAGAAGACATATAAAACCCTATACACATATGTTCATAAATTATATATATATATATATATATGTATATATATATATATATATATATATAGAGAGAGAGAGAGAGAGAGAGAGAAGGATGTGTGTTTGCCCGTTTCTGTTAATATACATTCATTCATTATAATGTGTATTCTTATACCATAAGTATTTAGTGATATAATCCATGATGATTGCACCATTCAACTTTACTTCAACTTGGAAATATTCACTAATAATTTGGTTAGTTGCAGGTGTTCATACTTTCTTATTTTTGTTTGAGAATTGATAGATTAATATTAATGCAGCACTTACTAGTTTCCTTCTGTTAAAAATTGAGACAGACTTTGCAAATTCACTACCGATATTTTTTATATGATATTACGAATCCCAATACATGAATTTAAAAATGTAATCATGTTTGTCATACATTCTCGTTACGCACAGGAAGACAACGTATCAATGCGTGTATCTAACTATTAAAGTTCCTCAGTGCCACAGGAAATCCCCAATATAACCCTAAACATTTAGTGCCCTAAGGAATCTTCACCATCTTGTACATTTACAATGTTTATGAATATGAAAACTGGAAAACACTCAAACAATGTTGAAGCACAACAACTTACACAACGAAAGCCGATACATACTAAATATCCTCCTATGCACACCTAAAGAATTACTAAAGTTAATGTTTGTTGTCGCTAATGACAAACTTACTCAATCTAATAATAAAAAAAAATAGAGTGTATTTCCCTTTGCAGTGAGGACGATATGGTAGTCATTAGGACTGGCAATATCCTCCTTAGGGTGCCTTCCAAACTGTTCATTTTTAAAATAAGACAAATGTATATAAATGCTATTAAACTTCCCAGTATGTATCAATGTACTCTTTAATATGTTAGTATTTATATTGGATAAAATCAATTTGATTATAATGTTCAGTTAATCAGACAGTTTCTACAACTGTAAGTAAACAACGTCTAACAATATATTGAATTAAGTATACTGCAAACAAAGAAAATTAACATTAGAACCGAATTAAATAAGTTATTCTGATTATTTATATAACATAGTAATGAAATACTATTCACTACAACCTATATTGTATTAAGTCTTATGTTTCACTTCAGTTAATATCCCATTAATAAGCATTGCTATCATGGTGTTTACTAAGAGGAAATTACTTTTCAAGGGCATATTGGAGTTATACATATATTTTGTGGCATTCCTGCTTTTTCCCACTAACGTTCAGGACGGGATACCAAGAACAGTTTGTTTCACCAAAATCAGAAAACATATTGCCTTGACATATATGCAGTAGAAAAATAATAGTTCAGGCCAAGTCGAATGCACATTGTTACAATGTCTAGCGTATTCATTTAGGCAAACACCTTAACTATATAAATAAAATGAATAATCAATAAATATTTTAATATATTACGTATAATTACTTCAGTCTGTTTCAGTATAATTCAAAAACAGTTTCAGTATAATTCAGCGATATGTAAGCAGAAATAATTGAAACAATATCTGGTAGTTTGTCCAATAGATTATCACATCTTACTACTATTTTCCTGCATATGCTTAGATGGTATTTGCTCACTGAACATAGTGAAAACTTTGATGAATCTCATTACATTCTAAATCAAAGTTGTACTGATTATAAGTTTTATTTTTATACTTACTGATTAATATGATATACATTTATGCACATGCCTCAGGTCGATATGATCGACAGTTCCCACGCTGAAAATGTAGCGTTACGTTTTAATTCCATACATGTCTAATTATAGTCTTTATTCCTCTTTGCTCTGTATGTGATTATATCACACAGGTGGTGTGTAAAGACGATTGAAAATCGAATCAATAATGAAATTGAACTGGAATATATTTAAATTCTTCTTCGTTAAATCTAAACCCTTTAGGAGTATTAGCTTCTGCAATTAATGGATGAAGGTGTACAACTCCAGAGTAATTAAAAGCTACTTTTAGTTAAGCATCACTAGATTCAAGATTACGAAATGGCATGTTTATTTTTAATTCTTATAATGTTTTATCTGAAACATTGAAATGAATATAAATTTGTAACATCTTTCGAAATAAAAATGCAAACCAAAATAGCCGAGATATATTTAATTTCTCTTATTTAATGAGAAAAATATAAAATTATAGCAAATGTGTTTGAACGTGGTTTGTATTTGTTTCTTTCTTTTAACATTTATTTAGCTTCAGTTTGATGATGAAGAATATTTTCAGAGGTGACACTAAATGTGTATTTATTAGTTAGAAAATATAAACGTAATGTAATATGCAAATATAGAATAGAAAAAGTTTCCATGATATATTATAAGATTAAATTCTAGGAAATAATATTTAGAAGGATCAGTTAACTTTCCTTTTAAAATAAATTAAATGTTAATTAAAATTTTAAAATAAATTCTGTAGAGCATGTATTAACTTTGAAATAGTTTTGAAATGATAGGATTCAACGAAAAAAAAAAAGAATATTTTCGTTGCAATATATTAGCTAATAATATCGTATAAAATGATAATAAAATTAAGTTTCATACCTACTAATGAGACTCACTTAATAAAATCTAATCAAGAAGAAAATATACTTTTGAAGAACTTAAGAGTCATCTTGAAATATTATTTGAAGAGATATACAGCCATAAATATAAATTATAGTACGAGATAACACTGTATCAAGATGTTTGCCATTAATATACTGTCTTCTGCGTTTCAATATATTGATCTTCATTTAAGTTAGGCATAAACTCGTACCTTTTTCCAGGGTTAGATATTTTTTCTCTCCTATAATAAACTCGATTCAAATTGAAGATATTCATTGCACAAATGATTGCAATGCATATGGAAATCCATTCAAGATTATAATAATTAATCATTGGAAAACACATGTATATAAATGGGTAATACTGCTTTTGAATTTATTGCAATATTTTACTGTTCGAATTATCCTCTAATACTCGTACGTATATCACTATTTCCTTAACAATATGAAAGCATACTTTAAGAGTCATGCATGTGCTGTTTCAATATGGAACTATAATTGGCTAGCAAACCTATCATTCCTTTATATTACGGTATTTTATAAAAGCATCGGTGGATTAATGGTTTCTTATATAGGCTCGAGGTAATCAATTGTGGGGGAGGGGAAAGTCGATTACATCGACCGCCAATGGCGGTGGATTGGCAGTATCGGTAGAGAGTCGGACGCCATGCTTTGACGCATAGAGTTACGGCGCTTGCCATTCTGAGTTCAAATCCCGCCGTGGTTAACTTTGCCTTTCATCCTTACGGGGTCGATAAATTAAAGTACCAGTAATGCACTGGTTAATTGCTGGCCTTGTGCCAAAAGTAGAAACAGTTATTTTATAAAAGCAACATCTTATTTCTCGAGAAAATATATTCCAGTAAATTCCTCAAAATATATATATATATGGATTCTTCGTTCTACTAACATGCTCATGATAAAGTATCATGAAATAAGGCTCAGTGGACAATGCATTTAAATTCTAATCATATTTCATTTATCATAGTTATACGTAGGGCGGTGGATTGGCAGTATCGGTAGAGGATCGGAAGACATGTTTTACAGCATAGAGTTACGGCTGTTTATGACCTGAGTTCAAATCCTACCGAGGTTAACTTTGCATTTAATCCTTACGGGGTCGATAAAATAAACTACCTGTCACGCATTGGGGGTCGATGTAATCGACTTTCCCATCCCCCACAATTGATGACCTCGAGCCTATATAAGAAACCATTAATTATAATTATCCGTACTGTGTTCTATATTTTCTGTCGGAAAGCTTCTGCAACTGGCTCCATGCAGGGTAATTCCATAAACTAAATTTTCAAATGCTTGAAATGTATTATGATTAATTATTTCAGAACATATATTCACTGGCACTGAGACCAAAAGGTGATCTCGATATACGCGCAAATTTTATGCGTGATAACAAAGAGGGTTGAGTAGGAACCGAACGTTGAAACTTGGAAACTGAACTTTAACAGACATTTGAGGTAAAGAGCCGTTCTTATTGGAGAGCTTCATCGGCTATTATATAATTGTAACTTCCTCAAATAAAGATCTGTTAGTGTGATATAGATTTGTATGGAGGGTTTAAATGCTACTATATTTGTAGGGTTGCAAAAATGACTGCATATGCGGGAGTGAAGATAATTATAACTCTGCGAGTGCCAGAAAATGGAAAGGATCCCTTGCTACTGTCAGTGGTGGAAATCTATATAGCAAAACATCGGTTCAGCTTACAGATTCAGACTTCAAGAAGTCATTGCAGCGTTAGATGTGGTTAAGACTGAGTCATATCTTCTACTGCAAGATACTATTACACATGCCGGCATTGATCAAATGGAGAGGCCTTATTAGGCTTCCTTTTTACTAATATATATATATATTCGTAAGTACTAGCAGAAAAACAATTGCTAGCACGTGTAGTGTGAATATTGATATTATACACAATTATATCTGCATGTAAATATGATACATGAAATGAAATCGTAATTGACAATATACACAGAAATCGAACAAAGCCTATGTTACACTGTCGTCTGTAATCCATAATCCATGATATATAAAAAAAAAGACATTATATATAAACTGCATTAGGAGAAAATTAGCGACGGAAATATATGCGATTATAAGTGTTATAATATAACAGCCGCTAACCGGAAGTGTTGAGATTTGATAATTTTAAAGAAGTGAATTTTAAAGATTAAGCTATAAAATATATTTAATCAACAGCCACGAAATTTAGCACATAAATTATGTAATATTCATTCATTATTTATTCAAAGTAATCCAACTTATTTTACAAACGGGGTAAACAAATATATTCTGGACGCAATCCCGCAGACTTTCCTTTATTATAGTTAAGATATGTGTCCTAGCATGGCTTCAAACTGTCGGTTGGAACACGTGATGGAGTAATACTATATGGTATAAAGAGATCGTAGCGAGAGGTGAGTAATTGATTTTATTTGTATTGCCTTTGATCTCTTTGATTCATTGATATTAGTGTAAAGAGAGTGATTGACTTCCCAACTAATAACCATTGATATTTTCCTAACGAACATCATTGGGAGCATGGATATGAACATGTATACATCATTGGGAGCATGGATATAAACATGTATGGTACAGCTCCTTGAAATATCTAATTGGAACACAGTACCTATGTCTCACAAACTAGCTTATCCCAAAGCAATTCTGAAACGATTTTGCTCACCATATGACCAAGATTGTAGTACCTACATACATGCAATTATTGATCTGAACACACAACTAAAAAGGAACATATGTAGACACATTTACACGGACCTACATAATGATATGCATTATAAAATATATACTATCCAATTCATATTTTGTAATATTCTAGAAGTTATAACACAATTCGAACAAATCATTTCACAACTTTATGTATCTCTTTCACTTCACTATTTATGTATCTCTTTCAATATTTATGTAGCTCTATAATTATTTATCACGTTGTTTCCCCTTTATCTTCCTTTACAAAATATTGTTAATGTCTTGCAGAAATATATCGAGCTATGTATCAGAGAAATGTTTCTATTTTGAAATACACTAATTCGTTTTATTTTTTTTATATCTCTGAAAGCTAATCAATTGGCAGTGAAGAAGAATAATGAAAAATGGGTTTATTGTAATTCTCTGTAAGATGTGCAATGGAAATAGAGACGTGTGTACGTGTATGTGTGTGATTGTGTTTTATGTGTATGTATGTGTGCATGTATCTGCGTGTGTTTTAAATATGATGAGAAATAGAGGTGGAGGAAATTGCTGTGATAGAGGGATATAGAAAGGAATAAATAAATGAAAAGAATCGTCATAAAATGTAAGAATTTTAAAGAGTAAAGTGGGTTGGGATAAGCCGAAGTACGGCAATTATTACATTTAGACATATGGGCTAATGAGGTAAGAAGTAATCTGAAGAAACAAGCAAATAGATATGCACAAAGTGAAGAATATGTCTGTACACACACAAAAAATGAGAGAGTAGGATTGATATGCGAGGAAACAGAGACAAACAGCGAAAGAGTAACAAATGTAAATATCTATAATGTAGAAAAAGAAAGAGAGATATGAAAAAGAATCGGACATATGAAAAGAGACAGACTGCTATAGAGGCAGTTTGCAACATATAAAGACATGTAGGCCGAAACGTATAAATAATACACCAAAACAAATATGACAAGAATCCTCGGAACAATACAATAGATATTTATTTCACTCTAGCCAGACATATATTTATGTTTCGGTTTTGATGTGATTTAAATCAAAATTTCAAAGGTGGTGTCCCCGACGTAGCTATGATTTCAAATGATTTCGTTACGTGATGGATGTAATATTCTGTTCAAACAACGATATATATATATATATATATATATATATATATATATATATATATATATATATATATATATATATATATATATATATTGTATTATATATATATATGGACATGAATAAAAGTATATGTAACATATGCATTGACCTCGCGCTTCATATACTTTATGCATCGGTGTATTTAGAGAATTATCATAAATAATTTTACAAGAGAATGCAAGTCTTCATAATACTTTTATGTTGTTATTTTGTTTTGAATAATAGACCTGCATATATTCGTATAACGTTTTAAAATAAAACTATAAATTAATATTTGCGGGTGTTGTGATGTACGATCAAAATAAATCATGTTATTTGGTCATTAATTTAAGTAAATGGGCATGCACATCTAATTGTAATGGACATCTAAAACATTTAAATGACATGCATTCAAATAAAGTTACACATATCCTATCACTTTTTGTAATAATGACAACAACGATTTAATCGCCAACATATGCTCACATATGTATATGTATGTGGTATATCTGTTTAAATACAGAGTGCGTGATCTTGACTGAAAGAGCGTGTGTATGTATATATACATACTCCGCCAGTTGCAGACTGCGCATTAAGATGTGATACCTCTCTCCACAAAGTTCGATCACCAGCAGCAGAGTTTAAAGAGCAAAGATCAAGTCCAGTCCATAAGTTCACATTGTAAAACCATCCTTTGACTTCCGGCATCTTCTTCTCTCACCAGCCAACTCTCCTTCCAGGCATAACCAACTCACACTACCATTTCATATTTTTATATGACCGTATACTTTTAGTACTCTTGACTTGACAATTGATGTGATTGGTCTAAGTTTGGTAATTTTGAGCAGCTCACTGATACAGATACGGTCGCTCTTGTTGAAAGCTGCCCAACCTAGAGAGATTCGATATTGCGCAACAGCCATTCCATTGTTGTTTGATGATAGTTTGTGACCGAGATATACAAACTCCATAACTTGAACAATTTGCTGGTTGTAGATTTTGCGTTCGAGATTGGCATTATTTTTATTAGTTGTCATACATTTTGTTTTGGTGATGTTTATGTGTAAGCCAGCCTCCAGCGAATGTTTGGCCAGTACACTCAGAACGTATTGCAGATCAGTTCTATAGTATCTCATGATGGCCAGATCGTCTGTATAGCTAAGGTTTGATAAGATTTTACCTTCTATTTGATAGCCTGTGGAGCTTTCTTCTTCAGTGTGGTAGCTAAATACAGCTATAACTATACAGAAAAGAAATACTGTTAGTACATCCCCCTACTTAACTCACTTCAAGATGTGTATACAGCGTGTAGTTCCCAAGTTTCTTTTGATATATGCGGGTGAGTTGTGTAAGTTTCTTTCAATAGATTCGTGTACTTTTTCGTTTATTGGGGTGTTGTTTAAGAGTTGCCACAAGCAGGGTCGTTTCACGTTGTGAAAATCTTTTTGTGAAATCAATGAAGGTGATGTGCACAGGGTTGTTGAATTCTATTGATTTCTCAATAATTTGTTCAATTGCTAGAATGTGCTCATGGTGCTTCTTCCAGTTGTATACGCTGCTTGTGTTTCAGGATACGAGACGTAAAGGTTGGACTTCACTCATGCTGCTATGATACTCATGAAAAGCTTGTAAACGTGACTCAGTAAGCTGATAGGATGTTAGTCCCCACAATCTAGTCTGCTACATTTTTTGTAGAGTACAACTATCAATGCTTTCTTGAACATATCTGCGCTTTTTCCTGTAGTGATAATACAGTTAAAGAGATGTTATATAAAATATATAACATCGAGGAGCTGAATAACCTACCACGCAACTGGTTATATCATGCTATTCTGAAGAAACTAAAGACTAAACAAAGTAAACATAGCTGGGCCATTAAAGATTCAAACCGTATTATCCTTACTTCCAAAGATGATATCCTTGAACGCTGGGCTAAATTCTATGACGAACTGTACTTTAGCAACTCAGAACAAACAACCATCCATGATTCGACATCAGATGCCATTCCATCTATTTTGGCTAGTGAGATATTTCATGCCATCAAACATTTGAAGCAAGAAAAACCATGGACTGGACAACATATACACAGATTTCAACAAATCTGGAGGTGAACCAATTATGTATATATAATAAGCATGTAAACATACCAACAAATACGAATTTCCTGCAAATTTAAACGATGATATACCTCAATCGTTTTCTAATTTGTTTTATTGAATCCTCAATAGAAGTTGTGTATGTCATCCAATCAGCAGCAATGAAAGATGTGGATTATTCACGCGGGTTCTGAAGAGACTTAAATAAAATCTGAAAGTCAATTAAAGATGTTTATCACTTGTTTTTCAACTTACAAGGGAATTCGTATTTTCTGGCATGTTTATATACTATAAAAAAGAAATATTTATACATGATGATGCAGTCTCAGTTACTGACTCTCTATTTACACGGATATAACTTGATCATACACATCGGTTGCTAGGGCACTTCCTACCACACACACGCAACCACACATATATGTTTGTATATATACATATATATGGTTGTATATATACATATATATATACATATACTCCGTGGTATTTTTTTCAGGGTTATAAGTGGCGTAGCTCTGTTTCTTGACCGCTGTATCATGTGATTGACTCCCCCTCCGCCTTTCGGGATTCTATCTCGCATCTTACGGACGTGTTTTGAAACCCTTAATAAGATATCCTCTTGATAAGTCGGCTGACGTCACAAACATTATATATCTCTGTGATGTAGTGTCTTTGCATAATATGCCACGAACCTACGTAGTCGGGGACTAAAGAAGCTGTTGGGTATGATATATCTTATTACTAATTATATCTAATGTTTCTTCACTCTTCATAATGTATTATATATATATATATATATATATATATATATATATATATATGTATACATATATATATATATATATATATATATATATATATATATATATATATATATATATATATATATATATATATATATATATATATATATAATACATTATCTTTCCACTTGTATCCTTAAAGGTGTCATGTAAAGAAAGACCTGATGCTCTGCATTGTGTTAGAAGACCTGTCCTAGCTTGATGCTGTGTCATATCAAGGTGTCCTTGATGCCATCAATCCACTTTCTAGATCAGTTTCCGAAAACTGGTTCCTCAAATATGAAGAAGACTTTAAAAGGACGCACCAAACAGGTAACCCCTTTATAAAGCATTTGAACATAACAAGAACTACAACAGACACATTTACACCACCAAACCCAACACACACTAACAACAGGCACATCCCCCACCAACACAAACCAAATACGGCCAACTACACCAAAAGAAACACACCCAACCACCACAACACAGGTTTCCGTAGAAATGCCCCCTACATAAACCAACGACGAAATAACATAGATCCAACTCACAACACACACACCACATTCCTCAGAAGAAATCCACCCAGACTACTTGAAATCACAACAGAACTTACCCACAACCACACCAGACATCACCCTCAATCCAACAAAAGACAACCCCCCAACCTCAACACTCTGTACCACAGAAATAACGCACCCAGACCACGTGAACCAACAACAGAACCCTTGCTCATCAACAACCACAACACATACCACCCCCACCATCACATTCACCCTCATGAAACAACAAGCTACAGACCCACACGCAACAGACCAATAAAATATAATCACACACAAAACTACATTCCT
>OZ024741.1:378099930-378152430 GCA_964016885.1 Eledone cirrhosa | reverse complement strand
TATTACATAATCAGCTTGATTTAAAAATGCCTACATCATGTGATTGTTTTAGAGTTTTTTGGGAAATACCGGAGAGTTTTTCATTAAAACGTACATAAAAATAAAATGACATATGTATATACATATAAATGTGTGTATTTAGTAAGTATTGTATGCATATGTAATTATTAGATATACATGAATACGTAAATATTTATAAAACAATAAGAATATCATTCAGCATAGATTATATACATTCGGTACAAACAAATCTGCAACTGTTTATGCACAAACTTTGCAGATGTGAAAACCGTTTTAAGAATTAAATTTCGAAACACATACATGCTCCCCCACCACACACACACAGACATTGACACAGGCTCACACATATATATGCATTTATAAATATGTTAAAGGTTCTTAGCACTACCATTGTTACTATCGCTTTCTTCTAGCCATGGGACGTGGAGACATGAGCCGAATGCTACCATTCTATTATACATCGATGTGGGACTGCTATTTCTAATAAGCATCTTTTCACCTCTTATTAATTTGTGTTTGAGACACGTTGGTTGAGTGCTTTTGACGGGAAGGAAAAGATTTGTTTTCCATGCTCCTGCCGCCACGTAAAGTTTGTAAATCGGTGGCTAGTCGAGGGACAGAGTTGTATCGGATACCAGTTGCTAATTGCTTTACCGAGTCGGTTGTCACAAACAGCCATAATCGGCATGGCCTGGGGTTTGGATTCTGTCGATCGAATGGTGATACCCGCTGATGAAGCCGCATACGCCGATTATGCACTGTTGCATAATATATGCAGACGGAGGGTGCACCTTACTGTTGCATTAAGTGTGGCCGAAACTCGAGTCCGGGAACTATTATAGGAACCCGTTTTACATGTGTTGTATTGAAGCGAATAACTATATGGGAATGTATCTTACATTGCTCATTGAATAACCTGAGATACAACCGGTCTTGGCATTGATAGGTATGTTGGGTCCGTCAACTCCTTATTATATATATATATATATATATATATATATGTTTATTTATTAAAATAACATATTAAAGTTTAAGCAAAGAATCGCTGTTTTCACCCTTAACGGGATCTTCTGAAACTAAGAAAGCAATCTGTGAACGCAGAAGTAAATATTTCGAAAGCCGTTGCAACAGAAGGAAGACAAAAAGACGATACTTTGGTTCGTTGAAACGTTCCCTGGCAAAGAACGGAAACAAAACGAAGATGATACGTCATTATTTGGAGCGTTGAAAACAACCATACGCAAAAACGGTACGGGTATGTTCTTTTTAGAAATATTCCGTTGTTGTTTCTGCATGATGAATATGAGTCAATAGAGTGCTCTGCGGTTCTTATATATTTTATATATATTTATCCTTCTCTAGCCCTCTTTGGATTTTAGTCTTCAAATGCTATTCAATCTTATTACTATATATATATATTACTATATATATATATATATATATATATATATATATATATATATATATATGAAGACAGAGAGAGAGAGAGAGAGAGAGAGAGAGAGAGAGAGAGAGAGAGAGAGAGAGAGAGAGAGAATGTGTGTATGTATGAGTGCGTGTATTAATTATTGTACACGTGCGTGTGTTTATTTCCTTATATCGGGAGGTGGATGCGATCATGTTCGAAAGTACGCCTCCCTTATTTTACGAAGCCGATTCTTTAATCGTTTCACATATATTTTTAAAAATAGTTATTTATCTGTAGACACCAACAACATAATGTTGTAAGTTTGTGTGTCTCACATAGATGCGTAGCTTGTGAATAAACAATTCAAGGGATATTGCTGGCCGTGGTGATCCCTCCCAAACATCTTTTGTAATGTATCGTCTTATTGGCTAATTTCATCGTCTTATTGGCTAATCAACCAACGAGAGTAATTGTTGCTCAAAAGCATCCCCCACTTTGTTTGCACGTTTATTTATCGTTTTCTCTTCGAATCTTCCTCCAGTATTTCGTCGTTTATCATCAAAATATTTTTCTCGTTTTGGTAAGTTATATTGTTAATTTATATAGGATTTTTTAAATTTATATTAACTATTAAAAGTCTGAAAATGTTTTTATACATCTTACAATGATATTTATAAGATCATTTATGAAATATATTTATATATATATATACATATGTATGCATTTATATTCTCTTGTATATATATATATATATATGTATGTATTTATATTTTGATATATATATATATATATATATACTTAGGTTAATAGGAGTTAGGTATTGTATACCCGTGTCCCATTAAAGTATTGGCAGTATAATAATTAGCTCAATGCTTTGGAGCAGAGCCGTATATATGATAAATAACACAAGAGCGTCTACAACATCAACACTTTTATTTATTGGCTGACAATGTTTCTTCCTTGCGTAACCGTAGACTTCTTCAGAGCTATAAAAGGGGTTTGATTGGTGTTATGGACTCTACAAACCAAACATTCAAGAACAAAGAGTAAAGAGAGTAAAGAGCAAATGCAGGGGACAATAAGTCTAATTTAGGTGCGCGAGGGTGGGGTGTGGGTCCTTGTTTACTAGCTGTGTTCATATTCATCCCCGGGAGTCGAGTGGTTAGTGGAGCCATAGATGGGGTGGCATTGATAGTAGGGTGCAGAGGGTGTGCAGAGGCTACACACACACAAAAAGGCATATAATATATATATAACGGAGGAGAAAGTACATGAGATAATTAGAAATGGAATAAGAATGAGAATAATTTATAGTTAATAATGTATAATAAGGCATAGGGAAGATTACACTATAATAAGATATAAGAGTAAGAATAAAATAAAATATAAGGAGGATAGAAATGAAAATAAAAATAAAAATAAAGAAATATATAAAAAATATATAGAGAATATATAAAAAATATAAGCAAGTATCAGAAAGGGAAAAACACAATGTAAAAAAACAGATTTTGTTAAATAAAAATATTATAAATATGGGGGGAGAAAACGGGAGAGAGAAATATAATCATAATGCGATTAGTTGAGAGAATATAAGATGATCATAAGTGTATCAAGTTTATACATCTTAATAATAAATAATATGTATACTAGAGTTACACATTTTTCAATGCACTTGCAAGTCCAACCCATAGCGCATAGTCGATCGCTCATCTGTGCGGTCGTGTGTGTTTGTGTTCGGCCTCACAACAGATCCACAAGTTCGTATATTTCAATGCAAATAGAATTCTATTTGTGCTTACCCGGTCATTGACGGAGCATCCAATATTCCTATTTCGTTGCTGACCCAATATGTGTGTAGTGTTATTTTGGTCGCATAAATCAGTCACTTGGTTCTATATTATGGAGTATGGTTTTCTAGTCTTCGATACACAATCAGTGGCTGGATTTCTCAAAATCGCAAGGATCACAGTACTCCGGTTTGGTTTGATTATCGGTCATCTAACTATGTTGTCGGTGGTTGGATTCAAATCTATTGCCCAGAACGTAGGACTTTACTGTTGATTGAACATTAACGAGGCAGAGTGAAATCGCATCTGTGGTAAATAACGGTACGCATGGAAGTTCTTCGTCTTCGTTTCATCCGGGTCTAGTAGTCACGTGCAAGAACTGCTGCGTAGTAACTGTGGGGGCAAGCGGTCAAGATAGCAACTGACCGAAAATTCTCCTGGGAATTCGATCCGGCATGACAGGTACATTTATGTCACCAGTTTCTTCGTGTGTACGTGTGTCCGATATACACAGACACATATTTATATGTATTTCAACGCGAAAAAAATTCAATTGATACCCTTATTGATATTATATCTGATATTACTAGATCTCTGTTGTTCCGATGCCCATGTTGTTATGTTTTGGTCGTGTTTACCAGTCACTGTGATTTGCCATGACCTTGGAGTGTGATGTTTTGGTCATCAATATTCCGGCAACCGCATTCTTCTCTTATATTGTGGAAAGTGGTGTCTGGTCTTCAGTATACATTTGGGTCAGTAGGAGGGGAAGTGGTTCTCAGTTTCCACTGCGACAATACATATATGTTATTTTACATATCGTGCTCCTCTCAATGAAGAGTATTATAGGAGGAATTCATGCCAAACACCACACATAGAGAAGCCTTCTACAGAAAAAAATTCTCTCTCCTAGAGTTCCCTCCAAATAACCTTTCGGCGACACATGGCGAAATACATAACATATAATATATAGTGTGTTATTACATGAGGGGATGTTCACTTGTATCATACAAGAAAGGCAGTGGGGAATAGGGAGGAAGAAGCCCTGCTTTTATGGTGGAGGTTTGGGCGAACTAGTATATGAATGCGCACCCGCAGACGTTCCGGCATCTGTCTAAGTCTACATATGGACAGCGACACACCCACTCAAACACGCATATATGTATATACTCATGCACACACACACGCACACGCATACACACGCACAGATGATAGAGGATTGGGTGTATTGTTATATATGACCATGCGCGCAGACATACACACACTCATACACTCCCATATATGCACGCATGCATACACACACACACGCACCGGAGGTTGGGGTGCACTAGCACATGGGTAGATATTCACCATATGCATGTGTGCACACAGACATGTACACACACATGTATTCACGCACACACACACACGAGCCCACATTCACCTCCACCCAGACATATAGATCACTACCCCACGACACGCATGCATATACACAGATATACACAGACACGTGGGGGTGAGCGAGATTTAAGATATACGGAACCTGAGGGGTTAGTATAGCGATAGAGGTTTACCCACAAGATATAAGGCATATGACATTGGATCCACAGAATGTGATCATGCAGCGGTACTGGCCAGTGCACACATATGCGTACATACATGCGCCTCCTCGTTCCCCGACAGACCAACGCACACATACATAGGCCCACACACATGCACACACCTATATTCGATGACATGCACCCACATAGGCGTATTTATGGGGGTCCATAGAGAAATAAATAAATGAATGAGTCGCAGGGGAGTCTGCAGTATTACGGGGCGGACGTGCAGCGCAACTTAAGATGAGGGCTAAGATAAAATGCCATCCAGCAGTGGTGTAACCTAGATGAGAGTGTGACATTCCATTTACGCTACACCGTCTCGTATCCCAAAATCTATTCTCCCAAAGCTGTAGCCCGGTGGGGGACTGTCCACCTATAGGCTACCTATTTATCTGGGTTATGGGTTTGGGAGGGAGGAGTTATAGTCAAGGAGGGGTGTATCTAGGTGGGGTTTCGTAATAAATGTTACGTCTATGTGCTAGGTTTAAAATAGAAGGAACTCAGGATTTTATGTTGGCAAGAGGAGAAAATTTCAGATTTCCTGTTAAGCAGGTTCAGTTTAGAGTGTATTATGACATGGCATTCTAGTAAACACAGGTCACAACTCCCGCTCTGCGGTTGGTATGGCGTGGATCTGGTAAGCTTCCTGCCAAAAAGTTTGTATGGGGTACTATTATTTTTTTAAAAGGAGATGTATCCCGCCAGTGAAGTGGCATTCTTATGTCTATCGTGTCTAAATGTGAGTATATGCGCGTTATATCTAGTTTTAAATGTATTGGACGTTGATCCTCTATATGTTTTGGTAGAGTTGGGTGTGGTTACGTCACATGCATATAAGATGTTTTTCCTGAGGCAATCCCCCCTTAGGGGACAGTTACTACTCCGCCTACAATTGCAACTGCGGGTTCGATCAGTTAGCGTACCTCCCGAACTTTGTTTACTAGCATTATCACTAGGAGCCTCTATACCATTAGATGGCTCAGTGATACTATTATGTTGCCTATTTCTCAGTGTAGTCGGTTGCTGGTGGTTAGCTGCCATTTTAATTGTTTCGAAACCTTCCCTAGTCTTCCTAATGTTCGTGCGTGCTAGGTGTGATGCGAGGTTAGGTGTGGTCGAATAGGATAATTTAATCACGTCTTTGTTAATTATGTTGTGATATCTATTGCCTGGTGGGAAACTCTTTTCTAATAATGAGAAGAATACTCTGGGGAGGTTAGTAAGGACCTCAGAGTTAAAAGGTGGGTTAAAATACATGTTTTTCCTTCTTCTATTTTTCTTATCTGTGGGGTGAGTCTCGTTACTGTGCGTACTATTTTGTAGGGTTCTGTTATTAAAGTTAGTGGCGCTGTCTGTTTTGCTTATGCCCGGATGGTTTATATTCATGGCATGACCATTTGCTGCTTTAGAGTTGTGGTGAGGGACTCTAGTATTATCTCTACGTGTTTTACATTTAGCTGGGTTACCGCCATTGGGGTTCTTACTATTATTCTTGCCTCTAAGTTGGTTAGGCTTTGTGGCCATACTATGTGTGATTATGTTGGTAGGTTTCACACTCGTGGTTTGGGAGTCCTTATGTATATATGATAATCTATTCCTGTAACCAGATTCTGCAAGGGCCTTGTCATAATGCTCTGCGTGGAGTTGAAGATACTCTCATTAAAGGACAGTCTGCTAATTCTATTAGAAACCCCTTTGGGAATAGCGTTTAAGACTGATTTGGAGTGCTTAGAGCTGGCGTTTACGTATGTTAGTCTATCATTAGGTTTGTGGTAGGGTGCAAATGTTTTAGTTTCTAGGTCAAGGGTGGCGTCTAAAAAGTTTACTGTTTTGTCATTTGCATCTATGGTAATAGTTAGATTAAAGCTTTTAAGGAACCTACGTAACTGTTTCCTAGTTCGTTCTATATTGCACTTTTTATATTCGAGAGTGAAAAGGGCTTCATCACGATATAAGCCGCCCTTCAGGTGCGGTAATGTCTCATGTAACACCTTTAAGAGGTACAATCCTACCAAGTCCGTGACTTTTGCAGAGTCACGAGATCCCATTGTGATGTCGAAGTTATTGTGCGTATTCTTGCGGGTCCACAATTCGACCTCAAATGTGATTATCGTTTCCCGGGTCGCAAGAATAATAACAATTTGGGACCTAGTGAGGTCACTTTTCTGCATAGCCATGATTAGGGCCTTATTAAGGAATATGGGGGAGATTGAGGTCTAGTACGCATCGATGTCGAATTGTATAAATTTAAGGTATTTATGGTTGCTAAGGCTTGAGAACCATTTCAAAACCTCTTCTGTATTCCCCCAAAGGTCTAGTTTTATTGTTTTCCTGATGGTAGGTATAACGCCGTCTAGAATTTTCTTACTGATAATCCCTATATCCGACTTCGATGGGCTAATTAATCTAACAGAGGGTTTACTAATGAAGTCAGCCTTATGGTCTTTAAGGGTGAACCTGGGTTGCCTAGGGGTATAAGGTTGGGTATACTTTTCCAGGCCTAGTTTATCCACTATGGCACATGCTTCCTTATTAATTTCATCTAGGTTTGCGCTTGTTGTCTTTTTATAGTTTCTATTTAATTCATTGTATATAAACCTTCGATACGTATCATAATTTAAGCTATAAATATTTCTGGTTTTATCCGAGGTGACAAGGATATCTCTTTTATCGTTAAAGCCCTTAACTAAGGTTTCGAGCTTCATCCGGAATTTGTTGCTATTCCTATGGGGGTTTTTAAACTTAATATTCCTTACTAGTGATAGGAGGTCATTCTCAAATCCATCTAGCATGGAGTTATGCGGCGGGCTCCTATAGGTTTTAAAACCGAATTTATTATTTGGGGACACCGTGGTTGGTTTCTTATTTCTCTTATCGAAGTGGAAAGTGCGCCATCTAATACGCTTAACGAAGGAGTTGACGCTAGCTATCAGTAATTTCTCATAATCCTAGATGGGGTTGGGATTTCAGTAATCCTAGATGGGGTTGGGATGTTCTTGAGTGATATAGGTAGGTAGTTTTTAGTTAGCATGCTGCCAATCAATTATAATCATACACATGAGGTGGACAGGTTATAAGGAGTTAGCTCAACCGGGGGGAGCCGTAGAAATACTTAGGTTAATAGGAGTTAGGTATTGTATACCCGTGTCCCATTAAAGTATTGGCAGTATAACAATTAGCTCAATGCTTAGGAGCAGATCCTTATATATGATAAAGAACACAAGAGAGTCTACAACATCAAACATTTTTTATTGGCTTACAATGTTTCTTCCTTACGTAACCGTAGGTTCCTTCAGAGCTATAAATGGGGTTTGATTGGTGTTATGGACTCTACAAACCAAACATTCAAGAACAAAGTGTAAAGAGAGTAAAGAGCAATAGCAAGGGACGATAAGTCTAATTTAGGTGCGGGGGATGGGGGTGAGTCTTTGTTTACTAGCTGTGGTCATATTCATTCCCGGGAGTCGAGCGGTTAGTGGAGCCATAGATGGGGTGGCATTGATAGTAGGGTGCAGAGGGTGTACAGAGGCTACACACACACAAAGGGCATATAATATATATATAACGGAGTTGAAAGTACATGAGGTAATTAGAAATGGAATAAGAATAATAATAATTTATAGTTAATAATGTATAATAAGGCATAGGGAAGATTACACTATAATAAGATATTAGAGTAAGAATAAAATAAAGTATAAGGAGGATAAAAATGAAAATAAAAATGGAAATAAAAAAATATATAAAAAATATATAGGGAATATATAAAAAATATAAGCAAGTATCAGAAAGGGAAAAACACAATGTAAAAAAACAGATTTTGTTAAATAAAAATATTATAAATATGGGGGGAGAAAACGGGAGAGAGAAATATAATCATAATGCGATTAGTTGAGAGAATATAAGATGATCATAAGTGTGTCAAGTTTATACATCTTAATAATATATAATATGTATACTAGAGTTACACATCTTTCAATGCACTTGCAAGTCCAACCCATGGGGCATAGTCCATCGCTCAACTGTGCGGTCGTGTGTGTTTGTGTTCGACCTCACAACAGATCCACAAGTTCGTATATTTCAATGCAAATAGAATTCTATTTGTGCTTACCCGGTCATTGACGGAGCATCCAATATTCCTATTTCGTTGCTGACCCAACATAGTTAGATGACCGATAATCAAACCAAACCGGAGTACTGTCATCCTTGCGATTTTGAGAAATACAACCACTGATTGTGTATCGAAGACTAGAAAATCATACTCCATAATATAGAACCAAGTGACTGATTTATGCGACCAAAATAACACTACACATATATTGGATCAGCAACGAAATAGGAATATTGGATGCTCCGTCAATGACCAGATAAGCACAAATAGAATTCTATTTGCATTGAAATATACGAACTTGTGGATCTGTTGTGAGGTCGAACACAAACACACACGACCGCACAGATGAGCGATCGACTATGCCCTATGGGTTGGACTTGCAAGTGCATTGAAAGATGTGTAACTCTAGTATACATATTTTTATTATTAATATGTATAAACTTGACACACTTATGATCATCTTATATTCTCTCAACTAATCGCATTATGATTATATTTCTCTCTCCCGTTTTCTCCCCCCATATTTAAAATATTTTTATTTAACAAAATCTGTTTTTTTACATTGTGTTTTTACCTTTCTGATTCTTGCTTATATCAACGAACGTGGAAGAAAGAAGTATCAGTTCATTTACTATACACAATAATATCCTCTATGAGGTCACTAAACCTGCTAGAGAGAGCAGCAAACTCTCCCCCATAACACACCATTCCCTACTGTCTTAAATTTAGAAAACATATCGACTATGAGGTCACTAAACCTGCTAGAAGCAGCAGCGAACTCTCCCGCATATCACACCCCTACCTACTGTCTTAAATTTAGAAAACACACATTAAACAACCATGCAGAACAAATCCATCACAGCTCTGTTGTTCGGCTGGCATCTTCTACGTGCGTGCTGCGCAAGTACTGTGAAACATTATGTTTCAACACATCTTTGCACAGAGACAATATCCATAGGCGAAACTACAATTGTCACTGCTGGCGCAGCTCCTGCTTTGGCAGTCCATGTCTGGAATTCAATCACCCAGTGCCTGGCAGACAAAAAAGTGCTGCCATAAAATGGGTGGTGCAACCTAACTTTGGTAACTTACTGACCCCGAGCAATGTCGGGCTTTAATGTTAGTACATATATGTATGTACGTATACATACTTATATTTAAGTAACAGCCGTACCAAGAATGAGAAATAAAATTCTTTTCATTTTATTCCATATATATATATATATATATATATATATATATATATATATATATATATAGAGAGAGAGAGAGAGAGAGAGAGAGAGAGAGAGAGAGAGAGAGAGAGAGAGAGAGAGAGAGAGAGAGAGAGAGAGAGAGAGAGAGAGAGAGAGAGAGAGTGAGAGAGAGAGAGAGAGAGAGAGAGAGAGAGAAATGAAAGGTATAGAAAACAATTGTAGCGAAAATCCAACAGTATTCCATAATATATAAGTGACTATAGCGTCAAAATGGGAAAAATAGCTAACATAAAGTATGGGAAAAATAATTCAAACTCATCTCAAAGAGAATCAGGATATAGGTTCATCCATAGAATTTAGTGAAATCCAGGGAAAAATCAATAGAGCCTTAATTCATGATAAAATAAAGTTTAAAATACTCATCCTTCAATTTGGAAAAACTTTAAATGCTCTGTATAGTCTTAAAGACTATTTCACGAAAACTTTCAGTGGAGGTGGTCACGGTTGGAATTCGATCCTCAGCAGAGCTCAACTCGATAAACAGGATTCTCACAGATTAATATACCAAAAAGGGAATTTTAAAACAGGCTTGTTCACCATCATGCGTGATTATGAAAAATAAAACGCACATGAGGAAAGACAGGGCTAGTGACGTCAGAATGAGACGAATGTTTCTTTACAAGAAACAACAGTCAAAAACATTCCGAAAAAACTCCACAATAAGGAGATCAGCAAATAGCAATATTATCGAGGTTTTTTATGAAAAAATACCGGGATTAGTCACAAATAATTTAAGCACTCTAGGAAAGAAATCAGAATATAAATATATAAATGAAAGGTATAGAAAACAATTCTAGCGAAAATCCAACAGTATTCCATAATATATAAGTGACTATAGAGTCAAAATGGGAAAAATAGTTAACCTAAGATGTGGGAAAAATAATTCAAACTCATCTCAAAGAGAATCAGGATATAGATTCATCCACAGAATCTAGTGAAATCCAGGGAAAAATCAATAGAGCCTTAATTCATGAAAAAATACAGTTGAAAATACTCAGCCTTCAATTTGGGAAAACTTTAAATGCTCTGTATAGTCTTAAAGATTATTTCACGAAAACTTTCAGTGGAGATGGTCACGGTTGGTATTCGATCCTCAGCAGAGCTCAACTCGATAACCAGGCTTCTCACAGATTAAAATGCCAAAAAGGGAATTTTAAAACAGGCTTATTCACCATAATGCGTGATTATGTAAAATAAAACGCACATGAGGAAAGACAGGGCTAGTGAGGTCAGAATGAGACTTATGTTTGTTTACAAGAAACAACAGTCAAAAACATTCCGAAAAAAACTCTACAATAAGGAGTTCAGCAAAAAGAAATTTTATCGCGGTTTTTTATAAAAAAATACCGGGATTAGTCACAAATAATTTAAGCACTCTAGGAAAGAAATCCGAGTATAAATATATAAATGAATGGTATAGAAAACAATTGTAGTCTAAAGCTAACAGTATTCCATAATATATAAGTGACTATAGCGTCAAAATGGGAAAAATAGTTAACATAAGATATGGGAAAAATAATTCAAACTCATCTCAAAGAGAATCAGGATATAGGTTCATCCATAGAATTTAGTGAAATCCAGGGAAAAATCAATAGAGCCTTAACTCATGATAAAATAAAGTTTAAAATACTCATCCTTCAATTTGGAAAAACTTTAAATGCTCTGTATAGTCTTAAAGACTATTTCACGAAAACTTTCAGTGGAGGTGGTCACGGTTGGAATTCGATCCTCAGCAGAGCTCAACTCGATAAACAGGATTCTCACAGATTAATATACCAAAAAGGGAATTTTAAAACAGGCTTGTTCACCATCATGCGTGATTATGAAAAATAAAACGCACATGAGGAAAGACAGGGCTAGTGACGTCAGAATGAGACGAATGTTTCTTTACAAGAAACAACAGTCAAAAACATTCCGAAAAAACTCTACAATAAACAGTTCAGCAAAAAGAAATATTATCGCGGTTTTTAATTAAAAAAATACCGGGATTAGTCACAAATAATTTAAGCATTCTAGGAAAGAAAACCGAGTATAAATATATAAATGAAAGGAATAGAAAACAATTGTAGCCTAAAGCTAACAGTATTCCATAATATATAAGTGACTATAGCGTCAAAATGGGAAAAATAGTTAACATTAGATATGGGAAAAATAATCCAAGCTCATCTCTAAGAGAATCAGGATATAGGTTCATCCACAGAATTTAGTGAAATCCAGGGGAAAATAAATAGAGCCTTAATTCATGATAAAATAAAGTTTAAAATATTCATCCTTCAATTTGGAAAAACTTTAAATACTCTGTATAGTCTTAAAGACTATTTCAGGAAAACTTTTAGTGGAGATGGTCACGGTTGGGATTCAATCCTCAGCAGAGCTCAACTCGATAACCAGGCTTCTCACAGATTAATATGCCAAAAATGGAATTTTAAAACAGGTTAGTTCACCGTCATGCGTGATTATGAAAAATAAAACGCACATGAGGAAAGACAGGGCTAGTGACGTCAGAATGAGACGAATGTTTGTTTACAAGAAACAACAGTCAAAAACATTCCGAAAAAAACTCTACAATAAAGAGTTCAGCAAAAAGAAATATTATCGCTGTTTTTAATAAAAAGATACCGGGATTAGTCACAAATAATTTAAGCATTCTAGGAAAGAAATCCGAGTATAAATATATAAATGAAAGGTATAGAAATCAATTGTAGCCTAAAGCTAACAGTATTCCATAATATATAAGTTACTATAGCGTCAAAATGGGAAAAATAGTTAACATAAGATAAGGGAAAAATAATTCAAGCTCATCTCAAAGAGAATCAGGATATAGGTTCATCCACAGAATTTAGTGAAATCCAGGGGAAAATCAATAGAGCCGTAATTCATGAAAAAATAAAGTTGAAAATACTCATCCTTCAATTTGGAAAAACTATAAATGCTCTGTATAGTCTTAAAGATTATTTCACGAAAACTTTCAGTGGAGATGGTCACGGTTGGTATTCGATCCTCAGCAGAGCTCAACTCGATAACCAGGCTTCTCACAGATTAAAATGCCAAAAAGGGAATTTTAAAACAAGCTTATTCACCATAATGCGTGATTATGAAAAATAAAACGCACATGAGGAAAGACAGGGCTAGTGACGTCAGAATGAGACGAATGTTTGTTTACAAGAAACAACAGTCAAAAACATTCCGAAAAAAACTATACAATAAGGAGTTCAGCAAAAAGAAATTTTATCGCGGTTTTTTATTAAAAAAATACCGGGATTAGTCACAAATAATTTAAGCACTCTAGGAAAGAAATCCGAGTATAAATATATAAATGAATGGTATAGAAAACAATTGTAGTCTAATGCTAACAGTATTCCATAATATATAAGTGACTATAGCGTCACAATGGGAAAAATAGTTAACATAAGATATGGGAAAAATAATTCAAACTCATCTGAAAGAGAATCAGGATATAGTTTCATCCACCGAATTTAGTGAAATCCAGGGAAAAATCAATCGAGCCTTAACTCATGATAAAATAAAGTTTAAAATACTAATCCTTCAATTTGGAAAAACTTCAAATGCTCTGTATAGTCTTAAAGACTATTTCACGAAAACTTTTAGTGGAGATGGTCACGGTTGGGATTCAATCATCAGCAGAGCTCAACTCGATAACCAGGCTTCTCACAGATTAATATGCCAAAAATGGAATTTTAAAACAGGTTAGTTCACCGTCATGCGTGATTATGAAAAATAAAACGCACATGAGGAAAGACAGGGCTAGTGACGTCAGAATGAGACGAATGTTTGTTTACAAGAAACAACAGTCAAAAACATCCCGAAAAAAACTCTACAGTTAGGAGCTCAGCCAAAAGCAATATTATCGAGGTTTTTTATGAAAAAATACCGGGTTTAGTCACAAATAATGTAAGCACTCTAGGAAAGAAATCAGAATATAAATATATAAATGAAAGGTATAGAAAACAATTCTAGCGAAAAGCCAACAGTATTCCATAATATATAAGTGACTATAGCGTCAAAATGGGAAAAATAGTTAACCTAAGATGTGGGAAAAATAATTCAAACTCATCTCAAAGAGAATCAGGATATAGATTCATCCACAGAATTTAGTGAAATCCAGGGAAAAATCAATAGAGCCTTAACTCATGATAACATAAAGTTTAAGATACTCATCCTTCAATTTTGAAAAACTTTAAATGCTCTGTATAGTCTTAAATACTATTTCAGGAAAACTTTTAGTGGAGATGGTCACGGTTGGGATTCAATCCTCAGCAGAGCTCAACTCGATAACCAGGCTTCTCACAGATTAATATGCCAAAAATGGAATTTTAAAACAGGTTAGTTCACCGTCATGCGTGATTATGAAAAATAAAACGCACATGAGGAAAGACAGGGCTAGTGACGTCAGAATGAGACGAATGTTTGTTTACAAGAAACAACAGTCAAAAACATCCCGAAAAAAACTCTACAATAAAGAGTTCAGCAAAAAGAAATATTATCGCGGTTTTTAATAAAAAAAATACCGGGATTAGTCACAAATAATTTAAGCACTCTAGGAGAGAAATCCGAGTATAAATATCTAAATGAATGGTATAGAAAACAATTGTAGTCTAAAGCTAACAGTATTCCATAATATATAAGTGACTATAGCGTCAAAATGGGAAAAATAGTTAACATACGATAAGGGAAAAATAATTCAAGCTCATCTCAAAGAGAATCAGGATATAGGTTCATCCACAGAATTTAGTGAAATCCAGGGGAAAATCAATAGAGCCTTAACTCATGATAAAATAAAGTTTAAAATACTCATCCTTCAATTTGGAAAAACTTTAAATGCTCTGTATAGTCTTAAAGACTATTTCACGAAAACTTTCAGTGGAGATGGTCACGGTTGGAATTCGATCCTCAGCAGAGCTCAACTCGATAAACAGGATTCTCACAGATTAATATGCCAAAAAGGGAATTTTAAAACAGGCTTGTTCACCATCATGCGTAATTATGAAAAATAAAACGCACATGAGGAAAGACAGGGCTAGTGACGTCAGAATGAGACGAATGTTTGTTTACAAGAAACAACAGTCAAAAACATTCCGAAATATCTCTACAATGAGGAGCTCAGCAAAAAGCAATATTATCGAGGTTTTTTATGAAAAAATACCGGGATTAGTCACAAATAATTTAAGCACTCTAGGAAAGAAATCAAAATATAAATATATAAATGAAAGGTATAGAAAACAATTCTAGCGAAAAGCCAACAGTATTCCATAATATATAAGTGATATAGCGTCAAAATGGGAAAAATAGTTAACCTAAGATGTAGGAAAAATAATTCAAACTCATCTCAAAGAGAATCAGGATATAGATTTATCCACAGAATTTAGTGAAATCCAGGGAAAAATCAATAGAGCCTTAATTCATGAAAAAATAAAGTTGAATATTCTCATCCTTCAATTTGGAAAAACTTTAAATGCTCTGTATAGTCTTAAAGATTATTTCACGAAAACTTTCAGTGGAGACGGTCACGGTTGGTATTCGATCCTCAGCAGAGCTCAACTCGATAACCAGGCTTCTCACGGATTAATATGCCAAAAAGGGAATTTTAAAACAGGCTTATTCACCATCATGCGTGATTATGAAAAATAAAATGCACATGAGGCAAGACAGGGCTAGTGACGTCAGAATGAGACGAATGTTTGTTTACAAGAAACAATAGTCAAAAAGATTCCGAAAAAAACTCCACAATAAGGAGTTCAGCAAAAAGAAATATTATCGCGGTTTTTTATGAAAAAATACCGGGATTAGTCAAATATAATTTAAGCACTCTAGGAAAGAAATCCGAGTATAAATATCTAAATGAATGGTATAGAAAACAATTGTAGTCTAAAGCTAACAGTATTCCATAATATATAAGTGACTATAGCGTCAAAATGGGAAAAATAGTTAACATAAAATAAGGGAAAAATAATTCAAGCTCATCTCAAAGAGAATCAGGATATAGATTCATCCACAGGATTTAGTGAAATCCAGGGAAAAATCAATAGAGCCTTAATTTTGTATAAATAATGTTGAAAATACTCATCCTTCAATTTGGAAAAACTTTAAATACTCTGTATAGTCTTAAAGACTATTTCAGGAAAACTTTTAGTGGAGATGGTCACGGTTGGGATTCAATCCTCAGCAGAGCTCAACTCGATAACCAAGCTTCTCACAGATTAATATGCCAAAAATGGAATTTTAAAACAGGTTAGTTCGCCGTCATGCGTGATTATGAAAAATAAAACGCACATGAGGAAAGACAGGGCTAGTGACGTCAGAATGAGACGAATGTTTGTTTACAAGAAACAATAGTCAAAAACATTCCGAAAAAAACTCTACAATAAGGAGATCAGCAAAAAGAAATATTATCGCGGTTTTTTATGAAAAAATACCGGGATTAGTCAAAAATAATTTAAGCACTCTAGGAAAGAAATCCGAGTATAAATATATAAATGAAAGGTATAGAAAACAATTGTAGCCTAAAGCTAACAGTATTCCATAATATATAAGTTACTATAGCGTCAAAATGGGAAAAATAGTTAACATAAAATAAGGGAAAAATAATTCAAGCTCATCTCAAAGAGAATCAGGATATAGGTACATCCACAGAATTTAGTGAAATCCAGGGAAAAATCAATAGAGCCTTAACTCATGATAAAATAAAGTTTAACATACTCATCCTACAATTTGGAAAAACTTCAAATGCTCTGTATAGTCCTAAAGTGTATTTCACGAAAACTTTCAGTGGAGATGGTCACGGTTGTAATTCGATCCTCAGCAGAGCTCAACTCGATAACCAGGATTCTCACAGATTAATATGCCAAAAAGGGAATTTTAAAACAGGCTTGTTCACCATCATGCGTGATTATGAAAAATAAAACGCACATGAGGAAAGACAGGGCTAGTGACGTCAGAATGAGATGAATGTTTCTTTACAAGAAACAACAGTAAAAAACATTCCGAAAAAACTCTACAATAAAGAGTTCAGCAAAAAGAAATATTATCGCGGTTTTTAATAAAAAAAATACCGGGATTAGTCACAAATAATTTAAGCATTCTAGGAAAGAAATCCGAGTATAAATATATAAATGAAAGGTATAGAAAACAATTGTAGCCTAAAGCTAACGGTATTCCATAATATATAAGTTACTATAGCGTCAAAATGGGAAAAATAGTTAACATAAAATAAGGGAAAAATAATTCAAGCTCATCTCAAAGAGAATCAGGATATAGGTTCATCCACAGAATTTAGTGAAATCCAGGGAAAAATCAATAGAGCCTTAACTCATGATAAAATAAAGTTTAAGATACTCATCCTTCAATTTTGAAAAACTTTAAATGCTCTGTATAGTCTTAAAGACTATTTCACGAAAACTTTCAGTGGAGATGGTCACGGTTGGAATTCAATCCTCAGCAGAGCTCAACTCGATAAACAGGATTCTCACAGATTAATATGCCAAAAAGGGAATTTTAAATCAGGCTTGTTTACCATCATGCGTAATTATGAAAAATAAAACGCACATGAGGAAGAACAGGGCTAGTGACGTCAGAATGAGACGAATGTTTGTTTACAAGAAACAACAGTCAAAAACATTCCGAAAAAAACTCTACAGTAAGGAGTTTAGCAAAGAGCAATATTATCGAGGTTTTTTATGAAAAAATACCGGGATTAGTCACAAATAATTTAAGCACTCTAGGAAAGAAATCAAAATATAAATATATAAATGAAAGGTATAGAAAACAATTCTAGCGAAAAGCCAACAGTATTCCATAATATATAAGTGATATAGCGTCAAAATGGGAAAAATAGTTAACCTAAGATGTAGGAAAAATAATTCAAACTCATCTCAAAGAGAATCAGGATATAGATTTATCCACAGAATTTAGTGAAATCCAGGGAAAAATCAATAGAGCCTTAATTCATGAAAAAATAAAGTTGAATATTCTCATCCTTCAATTTGGAAAAACTTTAAATGCTCTGTATAGTCTTAAAGATTATTTCACGAAAACTTTCAGTGGAGACGGTCACGGTTGGTATTCGATCCTCAGCAGAGCTCAACTCGATAACCAGGCTTCTCACGGATTAATATGCCAAAAAGGGAATTTTAAAACAGGCTTATTCACCATCATGCGTGATTATGAAAAATAAAATGCACATGAGGCAAGACAGGGCTAGTGACGTCAGAATGAGACGAATGTTTGTTTACAAGAAACAATAGTCAAAAAGATTCCGAAAAAAACTCCACAATAAGGAGTTCAGCAAAAAGAAATATTATCGCGGTTTTTTATGAAAAAATACCGGGATTAGTCAAATATAATTTAAGCACTCTAGGAAAGAAATCCGAGTATAAATATCTAAATGAATGGTATAGAAAACAATTGTAGTCTAAAGCTAACAGTATTCCATAATATATAAGTGACTATAGCGTCAAAAAGGGAAAAATAGTTAACATAAGATATGCGAAAAATAATCCAAGCTCATCTCAAAGAGAATCAGGATATAGGTACATCCACAGAATTTAGTGAAATCCAGGGAAAAATCAATAGAGCCTTAATTCATGAAAAAATAAAGTTGAAAATACTCATCCTTCAATTTGGAAAAACTTTAAATACTCTGTATAGTCTTAAAGACTATTTCAGGAAAACTTTTAGTGGAGATGGTCACGGTTGGGATTCAATCCTCAGCAGAGCTCAACTCGATAACCAGGCTTCTCACAGATTAATATGCCAAAAATGGAATTTTAAAACAGGTTAGTTCACCGTCATGCGTGATTATGAAAAATAAAACGCACATGAGGAAAGACTGGGCTAGTGACGTCAGAATGAGACGAATGTTTGTTTACAAGAAATAACAATCAAAAACATTCCGAAAAAAACTCTACAATAAAGAGTTCAGCAAAAAGAAATATTATCGCGGTTTTTAATAAGAAATACCGGGATTAGTCACAAATAATTTAAGCATTCTAGGAAAGAAATCCGAGTATAAATATATAAATGAAAGGTATAGAAAACAATTGTAGCCTAAAGCTAACAGTATTCCATAATATATAAGTTACTATAGCGTCAAAATGGGAAAAATAGTTAACATAAGATAAGGGAAACATAATTCAAGCTCATCTCAAAGAGAATCAGGATATAGGTCCATCCACAGAATTTAGCGAAATCCAGGGGAAAATCAATAGAGCCTTAATTCATGATAAAATAAAGTTTAAAATAACCATCCTTCAATTTTGAAAAACTTTAAATGCTCTGTATAGTCTTAAAGACTATTTCACGAAAACTTTCAGTGGAGATGGTCACGGTTGGAATTCGATCCTCAGCAGAGCTCAACTCGATAAACAGGATTCTCACAGATTAATATGCCAAAAAGGGAATTTTAAAACAGGCTTGTTCACCATCATGCGTAATTATGAAAAATAAAACGCACATGAGGAAGAACAGGGCTAGTGACGTCAGGATGAGACGAATGTTTGTTTACAAGAAACAACAGTCAAAAACATTCCGAAAAAAACTCTACAATAAGGAGTTCAGCAAAAAGCAATATTATCGAGGTTTTTTATGAAAAGATACCGGGATTAGTCAAAAATAATTTAAGCACTCTAGGAAAGAAATCAGAATATAAATATATAAATGAAAGGTATAGAAAATAATTCTAGCGAAAACCCAACAGTATTCCATAATATATAAGTGACTATAGCGTCAAAAAGGGGAAAATAGTTAACATAAGATATGGGGAAAATAATCCAAGCTCATCTCAAAGAGAATCAGGATATAGGTTCATCCACAGAATTTAGTGAAATCCAGGGAAAAATCAATAGAGCCTTAACTCATGATAAAATAAAGTTTAAAATACTCATCCTACAATTTGGAAAAACTTTAAATGCTCTGTATAGTCTTAAAGATTATTTCACGAAAACTTTCAGTGGAGACGGTCACGGTTGGTATTCGATCCTCAGCAGAGCTCAACTCGATAACCAGGCTTCTCACGGATTAATATGCCAAAAAGGGAATTTTAAAACAGGCTTATTCACCATCATGCGTGATTATGAAACATAAAATGCACATGAGGCAAGACAGGGCTAGTGACGTCAGAATGAGACGAATGTTTGTTTACAAGAAACAATAGTCAAAAACATTCCGAAAAAAACTCCACAATAAGGAGTTCAGCAAAAAGAAATATTATCGCGGTTTTTTATGAAAAAATACCGGGATTAGTCAAATATAATTTAAGCACTCTAGGAAAGAAATCCGAGTATAAATATCTAAATGAATGGTATAGAAAACAATTGTAGTCTAAAGCTAACAGTATTCCATAATATATAAGTGACTATAGCGTCAAAAAGGGAAAAGTAGTTAACATAAGATATGCGAAAAATAATCCAAGCTCATCTCAAAGAGAATCAGGATATAGGTACATCCACAGAATTTAGTGAAATCCAGGGAAAAATCAATAGAGCCTTAATTCATGATAAAATAAAGTTTAAAATACTCATCCTACAATTTGGAAAAACTTTAAATGCTCTGTATAGTCTTAAAGACTATTTCACGAAAACTTTCAGTGGAGATGGTCACGGTTGGAATTCGATCCTCAGCAGAGCTCAACTCGATAAACAGGATTCTCACAGATTAATATGCCAAAAAGGGAATTTTAAAACAGGCTTGTTCACCATCATGCGTAATTATGAAAAATAAAACGCACATGAGGAAGAACAGGGCTAGTGACGTCAGAATGAGACGAATGTTTGTTTACAAGAAACAACAGTCAAAAACATTCCGAAAAAAACTCTACAATAAGGAGTTCAGCAAAAAGCAATATTATCGAGGTTTTTTATGAAAAGATACCGGGATTAGTCAAAAATAATTTAAGCACTCTAGGAAAGAAATCAGAATATAAATATATAAATGAAAGGTATAGAAAATAATTCTAGCGAAAACCCAACAGTATTCCATAATATATAAGTGACTATAGCGTCAAAATGGGAAAAATAGTTAACCTAAGATGTGGGAAAAATAATTCAAACTCATCTCAAAGAGAATCAGGATATAGATTCATCCACAGAATTTAGTGAAATCCAGGGGAAAATCAATAGAGACTTAACTCACGATAAATAAAGTTTAAAATACTCATCCTTCAATTTGGAAAAACTTTAAATGCTCTGTATAGTCTTAAAGATTATGCCAGGAAAAGTTTCAGTGGAGATGGTCACGGCTGGTATTCGATCCTCAGCAGAGCTCAACTCGATAACCAGGCTTCTCACAGATTAATATGCCAAAAATGGAATTTTAAAACAGGTTAGTTTACCGTCATGCGTGATTATGAAAAATAAAACACACATGAGGAAAGACAGGGCTAGTGACGTCAGAATGAGACGAATGTTTGTTAATAAGAAACAACAGTCAAAAACATTCCGAAAAAAATTCTACAATAAAGAGTTCAGCAAAAAGAAATAATATCGCGGTTTTTAATAAAAAAATACCGGGATTAGTCACAAATAATTTATGCATTCTAGGAAAGAAATCCGAGTATAAATATATAAATGAAAGGTATAGAAAACAATTGTAGCCTAAAGCTAACAGTATTCCATAATATATGTGACTATAGCGACAAAATGGGAAAAATAGTTAACATAAGATATGGGAAAAATAATTCAAACTCATCTCAAAGAGAATCAGGATATAGGTTCATCCACAGAATTTAGTGAAATCCAGGGAAAAATCAATAGAGCCTTAACTCATGATAAAATAAAGTTTAAAATACTAATCCTTCAATTTGGAAAAACTTTAAATGCTCTGTATACTCCTAAAGACTATTTCACGAAAACTTTCAGTGGAAATGGTCACGGTTGGAATTCGATCCTCAGCAGAGCTCAACTCGATAACCAGGCTTCTCACAGATTAATATGCCAAAAAGGGAATTTTAAAACAGGTTAGTTCACCGTCATGCGTGATTATGAAAAATAAAACGCACATGAGGAAAGACAGGGCTAGTGACGTCAGAATGAGACGAATGTTTGTTTACAAGAAACACCAGTCAAAAACATTCCGAAAAAAACTCTACAATAAAGAGTTCAGCAAAAAGAAATATTATCGAGGTTTTTTATGAAAAAATACCGGGATTAGTCACAAATAATTTAAGCACTCTAGGAAAGAAATCAGAATATAAATATATAAATGAAAGGTATAGAAAACAATTCTAGCGAAAAGCCAACAGTATTCCATAATATATAAGTGACTATAGCGTCAAAATGGGAAAAATAGTTAACCTAAGCTGTGGGAAAAAATAATTCAAACTCATCTCAAAGAGAATCAGGATATAGATTCACCCACAGAATTTAGTGAAATCCAGGGAAAAATCAATAGAGCCTTAATTCATGAAAAAATAAAGTTGAAAATACTCATCCTTCAATTTGGAAAAACTTTAAATACTCTGTATAGTCTTAAAGACTATTTCAGGAAAACTTTTACTGGAGATGGTCACGGTTGGGATTCAATCCTCAGCAGAGCTCAACTCGATAACCAGGCTTCTCACAGATTAATATGCCAAAAAGGGAATTTTAAAACAGGCTTGTTCACAATCATGCGTGATTATGAAAAATAAAACGCACATGAGGAAAGACAGGGCTAGTGACGTCAGAATGAGACGAATGTTTGTTTACAAGAAACAACAGTCAAAAACATTCCGAAAAAACTCTACAATAAGGAGTTCAGCAAAAAGCAATATTATCGAGGTTTTTTATGAAAAAATACCGGGATTAGTCACAAATAATTTAAGCACTCTAGGAAAGAAATCAGAATATAAATATATAAAAGAAAGGTATAGAAAACAATTCTAGCGAAAACCCAACAGTATTCCATAATATATAAGTGACTATAGCGTCAAAATGGGAAAAATAGTTAACCTAAGATGTGGGAAAAATAATTCAAACTCATCTCAAAGAGAATCAGGATATAGATTCATCCACAGAATTTAGTGAAATCCAGGGAAAAATCAATAGAGCCTTAATTCATGAAAAAATAGAGTTGAAAATACTCATCCTTCAATTTGGATAAACTTTAAATGCTCTGTATAGTCTTAAAGATTATTTCACGAAAACTTTCAGTGGAGATGGTCACGGTTGGTATTCGATCCTCAGCAGAGCTCAACTCGATAACCAGGCTTCTCACAGATTAATATGCCAAAAAGGGAATTTTAAAACAGGCTTATTCACCATCATGCGTGATTATGAAAAATAAAACGCACATGAGGAAAGACAGGGCTAGTGACGTCAGAATGAGACGAATGTTTGGTTACAAGAAACAATAGTCAAAAACATTCCGAAAAAAACTCTACAATAAGGAGTTCAGCAAAAAGAAATATTATCGCGGTTTTTTATGAAAAAAAACCGGGATTAGTCAAAAATAATTGAAGCACTCTAGGAAAGAAATCCGAGTATAAATATCTAAATGAAAGGTATAGAAAACAATTGTAGCCTAAAGCTAACAGTATTCCATAATATATAAGTGACTATAGCGTCACAAAGGGAAAAATAGTTAACATAAGATATGCGAAAAATAATCCAAGCTTATCTCAAAGAGAATCAGTATATAGGTTCATCCACAGAATTTAGTGAAATCCAGGGAAAAATCAATAGAGCCTTAACTCATGATAATATAAAGTTTAACATACTCATCCTACAATTTGGAAAAACTTTAAATGCTCTGTATACTCCTAAAGACTATTTCACGAAAACTTTCAGTGGAAATGGTCACGGTTGGAATTCGATCCTCAGCAGAGCTCAACTCGATAACCAGGCTTCTCACAGATTAATATGCCAAAAAGGGAATTTTAAAACAGGTTAGTTCACCGTCATGCGTGATTATGAAAAATAAGACGCACATGAGGAAAGACAGGGCTAGTGACGTCAGAATGAGACGAATGTTTGTTTACAAGAAACAACAGTCAAAAACATTCCGAAAAAAACTCTACAATAAAGAGTTCAGCAAAAAGAAATATTATCGCGGTGTTTAATGAAAAAATACCGGGATTAGTCACAAATAATTTAAGCATTCTAGGAAAGAAATCCGAGTATAAATATATAAATGAAAGGTATAGAAAACAATTGTAGCCTAAAATTAACAGTATTCAATAATATATAAGTGACTATAGCGTCAAAATGGGAACAATAGTTAACATAAGATATGGGAAAAATAATCCAAGCTCATCTCAAAGAGAATCAGAATATAGGTTCATCCACAGAATTTAGTGAAATCCAGGGGAAAATCAATAGAGACTTAACTCACGATAAATAAAGTTTAAAATACTCATCCTTCAATTTGGAAAAACTTTAAATGCTCTGTATAGTCTTAAAGATTATTCCAGGAAAAGTTTCAGTGGAGATGGTCACGGCTGGTATTCGATCCTCAGCAGAGCTCAACTCGATAACCAGGCTTCTCACAGATTAATATGCCAAAAAGGGAATTTTAAAACAGGCTTATTCACCATCATGCGTGATTATGAAAATTAAAACGCACATGAGGAAAGACAGGGCTAGTGACGTCAGAATGAGACGAATGTTTGTTTACAAGAAACAATAGTCAAAAACATTCCGAAAAAAACTCTACAATAAGGAGTTCAGCAAAAAGAAATTTTATCGCGGTTTTTTATAAAAAAATACCGGGATTAGTCACAAATAATTTAAGCACTCTAGGAAAGAAATCCGAGTATAAATATATAAATGAATGGTATAGAAAACAATTGTAGTCTAAAGCTAACAGTATTCCATAATATATAAGTGACTATAGCGTCAAAATGGGAAAAATAGTTAACATAAGATATGGGAAAAATAATTCAAACTCATCTCAAAGAGAATCAGGATATAGGTTCATCCACAGAATTTAGTGAAATCCAGGGAAAAATCAATAGAGCCTTAACTCATGATAAAATAAAGTGGAAAATACTAATCCTTCAATTTGGAAAAACTTTAAATACTCTGTATAGTCTTAAAGACTATTTCAGGAAAACTTTTAGAGGAGATGGTCACGTTTGGGATTCAATCCTCAGCAGAGCTCAACTCGATAACCAGGCTTCTCACAGATTAATATGCCAAAATTGGAATTTTAAAACAGGTTAGGTCGCCGTCATGCGTGATTATGAATAATGAAACGCACATGAGGAAAGACAGGGCTAGTGACGTCAGAATGAGACGAATGTTTGTTTACAAGAAACAACAGTCAAAAACATTCCGAAAAAAACTCTGCAATAAAGAGTTCAGCAAAAAGAAATATAATCGCGGTTTTTAATAAAAAAATACCGGGATTAGTCACAAATAATTTAAGCATTCTAGGAAAGAAATCCGAGTATAAATATATAAATGAAAGGTATAGAAAACAATTGTAGCCTAAAGCTAACAGTATTCCATAATATATAAGTGACTATAGCGTCAAAATGGGAAAAATAGTTAACATAAGATATTGCAAAAATAATCCAAGCTCATCTCAAAGAGAATCAGGATATAGGTTCATACACAGAATTTAGTGAAATCCAGGGGAAAATCAATACAGCCTTAACTCATGATAAATAAAGTTTAAAATACCCATCCTTCAATTTGGAAAAACTTTAAATACTCTGTATAGTCTTAAAGACTATTTCAGGAAAACTTTTAGTGGAGATGGTCACTGTTGGGATTCAATCCTCAGCAGAGCTCAACTCGATAACCAGGCTTCTCACAGATTAATATGCCAAAAATGGAATTTTAAAACAGGTTAGTTCATCGTCATGCGTGATTATGAAAAATGAAACGCACATGAGGAAAGACAGGGCTAGTGACGTCAGAATGAGACGAATGTTTGTTTACAAGAAACAACAGTCAAAAACATTCCGAAAAAAACTCTACAATAAAGAGTTCAGCAAAAAGAAATATAATCGCGGTTTTTAATAAAAAAATACCGGGATTAGTCACAAATAATTTAAACACTCTAGGAAAGAAATCAGAATATAAATATATAAATGAAAGGTATAGAAAACAATTCTAGCGAAAAGCCAACAGTATTCCATAATATATGTGACTATAACGTCAAAATGGGAAAAATAGTTAACATAAGATGTGGGAAAAATAATTCAAACTCATCTCAAAGAGAATCAGGATATAGATTCAACCACAGAATTTAGTGAAATCCACGGAAAAATCAATAGAGCCTTGATTAATGAAAAAATAAAGTTGAAAATACTCATCCTTCAATTTGGAAAAACTTTAAATGCTCTGTATAGTCTTAAAGATTATTTCACGAAAACTTTCAGTGGAGATGGTCACGGTTGGTATTCGATCCTCAGCAGAGCTCAACTCGATAACCAGGCTTCTCACAGATTAATATGCCAAAAATGGAATTTTAAAACAGGTTAGTTCACCGTCATGCGTGATTATGAAAAATGAAACGCACATGAGGAAAGACAGGGCTAGTGACGTCAGAATGAGACGAATGTTTGTTTACAAGAAACAACAGTCAAAAACATTCCGAAAAAAACTCTACAATAAAGAGTTCAGCAAAAAGAAATATAATCGCGGTTTTTAATAAAAAAATACCGGGATTAGTCACAAATAATTTAAACACTCTAGGAAAGAAATCAGAATATAAATATATAAATGAAAGGTATAGAAAACAATTCTAGCGAAAAGCCAACAGTATTCCATAATATATGTGACTATAACGTCAAAATGGGAAAAATAGTTAACATAAGATGTGGGAAAAATAATTCAAACTCATCTCAAAGAGAATCAGGATATAGATTCAACCACAGAATTTAGTGAAATCCACGGAAAAATCAATAGAGCCTTGATTAATGAAAAAATAAAGTTGAAAATACTCATCCTTCAATTTGGAAAAACTTTAAATGCTCTGTATAGTCTTAAAGATTATTTCACGAAAACTTTCAGTGGAGATGGTCACGGTTGGTATTCGATCCTCAGCAGAGCTCAACTCGATAACCAGGCTTCTCACAGATTAATATGCCAAAAATGGAATTTTAAAACAGGTTAGTTCACCGTCATGCGTGATTATGAAAAATGAAACGCACATGAGGAAAGACAGGGCTAGTGACGTCAGAATGAGACGAATGTTTGTTTACAAGAAACAACAGTCAAAAACATTCCGAAAAAAACTCTACAATAAAGAGTTCAGCAAAAAGAAATATAATCGCGGTTTTTAATAAAAAAATACCGGGATTAGTCACAAATAATTTAAGCACTCTAGGAAAGAAATCAGAATATAAATATATAAATGAAAGGTATAGAAAACAATTTTAGCGAAAAGCCAACAGTATTCCATAATATATGTGACTATAACGTCAAAATGGGAAAAATAGTTATCATAAGATGTGGGAAAAATAATTCAAACTCATCTCAAAGAGAATCAGGATATAGATTCATCCACAGAATTTAGTGAAATCCACGGAAAAATCAATAGAGCCTTAATTAATGAAAAAATAAAGTGGAAAATACTCATCCTTCAATTTGGAAAAACTTTAAATGCTCTGTATAGTCTTAAAGATTATTTCACGAAAACTTTCAGTGGAGATGGTCACGGTTGGTATTCGATCCTCAGCAGAGCTCTACTCGATAACCAGGCTTCTCACAGATTAATATGCCAAAAATGGAATTTTAAAACAGGTTAGTTCAGCGTCATGCGTGATTATGAAAAATAAAACGCACATGAGGAAAGACAGGGCTAGTGACGTCAGAATGAGACGAATGTTTGTTTACAAGAAATAACAGTAAAAAACAATCAGAAAAAAAGTCTACAATAAGGAGTTCAGCAAAAAGCAATATTATCGCGGTTTTTTATGAAACAAAATACCGGAATTAATCACAAATAATTTAAGCACTCTAGGAAAGAAATCCGAGTATAAATATATAAATGAAAGGTATAGAAAACAATTGTAGCCTAAAGCTAACAGTATTCCATAATATATAAGTGACTATAGCGTCAAAATGGGAAAAATAGTTAACCTAAGATGTGGGAAAAATAATTCAAGCTCATCTCAAAGAGAATCAGGATATAGATTCATCCACAGAATTTAGTGAAATCCAGGGAAAAATCAATAGAGCCTTAACTCATGATAAAATAAAGTTTAATATACTAATCCTTCAATTTGGAGAAACTTCAAATGCTCTGTATAGTTTTAAAGACTATTTCCCTAAAACTTTCAGTGGAGATGGTCACGCTTGGGATTCAATCCTTAGCAGAGCTCAACTCGATAACGAAGATTGTCACAGATTAATATGCCAAAAATGGAACTTTAAAACAGGTTAGTTCACCGTCATGCGTGATTATGAAAAATAAAACGCACATGAGGAAAGACAGGGCTAGTGACGTCAGAATGAGACGAATGTTTGTTTACAAGAAACAACAGTCAAAAACATTCCGAAAAAACTCTACAATAAGGAGTTCAGCAAAAAGAAATTTTATCGCGGTTTTTTATAAAAAAATACCGCGATTAGTCACAAATAATTTAAGCACTCTAGAAAAGAAATCAGAATATAAATATATAAATGAAAGGTATAGAAAACAATTCTAGCGAAAAGCCAACAGTATTCCATAATATGTGACTATAACGTCAAAATGGGAAAAATAGTTAACATAAGATGTGGGAAAAATAATTCAAACTCATCTCAAAGAGAATCAGGATATAGATTCATCCACAGAATTTAGTGAAATCCAGGGAAAAATCAATAGAGCCTTAACTCATGATAAAATAAAGTTGAAAATACTCATCCTTCAATTTGGAAAAACTTCAAATGCTCTGTATAGTCTTAAAGATTATTTCACCAAAACTTTCAGTGGAGATGGTCACGGTTGGTATTCGATCCTCAGCAGAGCTCAACTCGATAACCAAGCTTCTCACAGATTAATATGCCAAAAAGGGAATTTTAAAACAGGCTAGTACACCATCATACGTGATTATGAAAAATAAAACACACATGAGGAAAGACAGGGCTAGTGACGTCAGAATGAGACGAATGTTTGTTTACAAGAAATAACAGTAAAAAACAATCAGAAAAAAAGTCTACAATAAGGAGTTCAGCAAAAAGCAATATTATCGCGGTTTTTTATGAAACAAAATACCGGGATTAATCACAAATAATTTAAGCACTCTAGGAAAGAAATCCGAGTATAAATATATAAATGAAAGGTATAGAAAACAATTGTAGCCTAAAGCTAACAGTATTCCATAATATATAAGTGACTATAGCGTCAAAATGGGAAAAATAGTTAACCTAAGATGTGGGAAAAATAATTCAAACTCATCTCAAAGAGAATCAGGATATAGATTCATCCACAGAATTTAGTGAAATCCAGGGAAAAATCAATAGAGCCTTAACTCATGATAAATTAAGTTTATTATACTAATCCTTCAATTTGGAGAAACTTCAAATGTTCTGTATAGTTTTAAAGACTATTTCCCTAAAACTTTCAGTGGAGATGGTCACGCTTGGGATTCAATCCTTAGCAGAGCTCAACTCGATAACGAAGATTGTCACAGATGAATATGCCAAAAATGGAATTTTAAAACAGGTTAGTTCACCGTCATGCGTGATTATGAAAAATAAGACGCACATGAGGAAAGACAGGGCTAGTGACGTCAGAATGAGACGAATGTTTGTTTACAAGAAACAACAGTCAAAAACATTCCGAAAAAAACTCTACAATAAAGAGTTCAGCAAAAAGAAATATTATCGCGGTGTTTAATGAAAAAATACCGGGATTAGTCACAAATAATTTAAGCATTCTAGGAAAGAAATCCGAGTATAAATATATAAATGAAAGGTATAGAAAACAATTGTAGCCTAAAATTAACAGTATTCAATAATATATAAGTGACTATAGCGTCAAAATGGGAAAAATAGTTAACATAAGATATGGGAAAAATAATCCAAGCTCATCTCAAAGAGAATCAGAATATAGGTTCATCCACAGAATTTAGTGAAATCCAGGGGAAAATCAATAGAGACTTAACTCACGATAAATAAAGTTTAAAATACTCATCCTTCAATTTGGAAAAACTTTAAATGCTCTGTATAGTCTTAAAGATTATTCCAGGAAAAGTTTCAGTGGAGATGGTCACGGCTGGTATTCGATCCTCAGCAGAGCTCAACTCGATAACTAGGCTTCTCACAGATTAATATGCCAAAAAGGGAATTTTAAAACAGGCTTATTCACCATCATGCGTGATTATGAAAATTAAAACGCACATGAGGAAAGACAGGGCTAGTGACGTCAGAATGAGACGAATGTTTGTTTACAAGAAACAATAGTCAAAAACATTCCGAAAAAAACTCTACAATAAGGAGTTCAGCAAAAAGAAATTTTATCGCGGTTTTTTATAAAAAAATACCGGGATTAGTCACAAATAATTTAAGCACTCTAGGAAAGAAATCCGAGGTTAAATATATAAATGAATGGTATAGAAAACAATTGTAGTCTAAAGCTAACAGTATTCCATAATATATAAGTGACTATAGCGTCAAAATGGGAAAAATAGTTAACATAAGATATGGGAAAAATAATTCAAACTCATCTCAAAGAGAATCAGGATATAGGTTCATCCACAGAATTTAGTGAAATCCAGGGAAAAATCAATAGAGCCTTAACTCATGATAAAATACAGTTTAAAATACTAATCCTTCAATTTGGAAAAACTTTAAATACTCTGTATAGTCTTAAAGACTATTTCAGGAAAACTTTTAGAGGAGATGGTCAGGGTTGGGTCTCAATCCTCAGCAGAGCTCAACTCGATAACCAGGCTTCTCACAGATTAATATGCCAAAAATGGAATTTTAAAACAGGTTAGTTTACCGTCATGCGTGATTATGAAAAATAAAACACACATGAGGAAAGACAGGGCTAGTGACGTCAGAATGAGACGAATGTTTGTTAATAAGAAACAACAGTCAAAAACATTCCGAAAAAAACTCTACAATAAAGAGTTCAGCAAAAAGAAATATTATCGCGGTTTTTAATAAAAAAATACCGGGATTAGTCACAAATAATTTATGCATTCTAGGAAAGAAATCCGAGTATAAATATATAAATGAAAGGTATAGAAAACAATTGTAGCCTAAAGCTAACAGTATTCCATAATATATATGTTACTATAGCGTGAAAATGGGAAAAATAGTTAACATAAGATATGGGAAAATAATCCAAGCTCATCTCAAAGAGAATCAGGATATAGGTTCATCCACAGAATTTAGTGAAATCCAGGGAAAAATCAATAGAGCCTTAACTCATGATAAAATAAAGTGGAAAATACTAATCCTTCAATTTGGAAAAACTTTAAATACTCTGTATAGTCTTAAAGACTATTTCAGGAAAACTTTTAGAGGAGATGGTCACGTTTGGGATTCAATCCTCAGCAGAGCTCAACTCGATAACCAGGCTTCTCACAGATTAATATGCCAAAATTGGAATTTTAAAACAGGTTAGGTCACCGTCATGCGTGATTATGAATAATGAAACGCACATGAGGAAAGACAGGGCTAGTGACGTCAGAATGAGACGAATGTTTGTTTACAAGAAACAACAGTCAAAAACATTCCGAAAAAAACTCTGCAATAAAGAGTTCAGCAAAAAGAAATATAATCGCGGTTTTTAATAAAAAAATACCGGGATTAGTCACAAATAATTTAAGCATTCTAGGAAAGAAATCCGAGTATAAATATATAAATGAAAGGTATAGAAAACAATTGTAGCCTAAAGCTAACAGTATTCCATAATATATAAGTGACTATAGCGTCAAAATGGGAAAAATAGTTAACATAAGATATTGCAAAAATAATCCAAGCTCATCTCAAAGAGAATCAGGATATAGGTTCATACACAGAATTTAGTGAAATCCAGGGGAAAATCAATACAGCCTTAACTCATGATAAATAAAGTTTAAAATACCCATCCTTCAATTTGGAAAAACTTTAAATACTCTGTATAGTCTTAAAGACTATTTCAGGAAAACTTTTAGTGGAGATGGTCACTGTTGGGATTCAATCCTCAGCAGAGCTCAACTCGATAACCAGGCTTCTCACAGATTAATATGCCAAAAATGGAATTTTAAAACAGGTTAGTTCACCGTCATGCGTGATTATGAAAAATGAAACGCACATGAGGAAAGACAGGGCTAGTGACGTCAGAATGAGACGAATGTTTGTTTACAAGAAACAACAGTCAAAAACATTCCGAAAAAAACTCTACAATAAAGAGTTCAGCAAAAAGAAATATAATCGCGGTTTTTAATAAAAAAATACCGGGATTAGTCACAAATAATTTAAACACTCTAGGAAAGAAATCAGAATATAAATATATAAATGAAAGGTATAGAAAACAATTCTAGCGAAAAGCCAACAGTATTCCATAATATATGTGACTATAACGTCAAAATGGGAAAAATAGTTAACATAAGATGTGGGAAAAATAATTCAAACTCATCTCAAAGAGAATCAGGATATAGATTCAACCACAGAATTTAGTGAAATCCACGGAAAAATCAATAGAGCCTTGATTAATGAAAAAATAAAGTTGAAAATACTCATCCTTCAATTTGGAAAAACTTTAAATGCTCTGTATAGTCTTAAAGATTATTTCACGAAAACTTTCAGTGGAGATGGTCACGGTTGGTATTCGATCCTCAGCAGAGCTCAACTCGATAACCAGGCTTCTCACAGATTAATATGCCAAAAATGGAATTTTAAAACAGGTTAGTTCACCGTCATGCGTGATTATGAAAAATGAAACGCACATGAGGAAAGACAGGGCTAGTGACGTCAGAATGAGACGAATGTTTGTTTACAAGAAACAACAGTCAAAAACATTCCGAAAAAAACTCTACAATAAAGAGTTCAGCAAAAAGAAATATAATCGCGGTTTTTAATAAAAAAATACCGGGATTAGTCACAAATAATTTAAGCACTCTAGGAAAGAAATCAGAATATAAATATATAAATGAAAGGTATAGAAAACAATTTTAGCGAAAAGCCAACAGTATTCCATAATATATGTGACTATAACGTCAAAATGGGAAAAATAGTTATCATAAGATGTGGGAAAAATAATTCAAACTCATCTCAAAGAGAATCAGGATATAGATTCATCCACAGAATTTAGTGAAATCCACGGAAAAATCAATAGAGCCTTAACTCATGATAAAATAAAGTTTAATATACTAATCCTTCAATTTGGAGAAACTTCAAATGCTCTGTATAGTTTTAAAGACTATTTCCCTAAAACTTTCAGTGGAGATGGTCACGCTTGGGATTCAATCCTTAGCAGAGCTCAACTCGATAACGAAGATTGTCACAGATTAATATGCCAAAAATGGAACTTTAAAACAGGTTAGTTCACCGTCATGCGTGATTATGAAAAATAAAACGCACATGAGGAAAGACAGGGCTAGTGACGTCAGAATGAGATGAATGTTTGTTTACAAGAAACAACAGTCAAAAACATTCCGAAAAAACTCTACAATAAGGAGTTCAGCAAAAAGAAATGTTATCGCGGTTTTTTATAAAAAAATACCGCGATTAGTCACAAATAATTTAAGCACTCTAGAAAAGAAATCAGAATATAAATATATAAATGAAAGGTATAGAAAACAATTCTAGCGAAAAGCCAACAGTATTCCATAATATGTGACTATAACGTCAAAATGGGAAAAATAGTTAACATAAGATGTGGGAAAAATAATTCAAACTCATCTCAAAGAGAATCAGGATATAGATTCATCCACAGAATTTAGTGAAATCCAGGGAAAAATCAATAGAGCCTTAACTCATGATAAAATAAAGTTGAAAATACTCATCCTTCAATTTGGAAAAACTTCAAATGCTCTGTATAGTCTTAAAGATTATTTCACCAAAACTTTCAGTGGAGATGGTCACGGTTGGTATTCGATCCTCAGCAGAGCTCAACTCGATAACCAAGCTTCTCACAGATTAATATGCCAAAAAGGGAATTTTAAAACAGGCTAGTACACCATCATACGTGATTATGAAAAATAAAACACACATGAGGAAAGACAGGGCTAGTGACGTCAGAATGAGACGAATGTTTGTTTACAAGAAATAACAGTAAAAAACAATCAGAAAAAAAGTCTACAATAAGGAGTTCAGCAAAAAGCAATATTATCGCGGTTTTTTATGAAACTAAATACCGGGATTAATCACAAATAATTTAAGCACTCTAGGAAAGAAATCCGAGTATAAATATATAAATGAAAGGTATAGAAAACAATTGTAGCCTAAAGCTAACAGTATTCCATAATATATAAGTGACTATAGCGTCAAAATGGGAAAAATAGTTAACCTAAGATGTGGGAAAAATAATTCAAACTCATCTCAAAGAGAATCAGGATATAGATTCATCCACAGAATTTAGTGAAATCCAGGGAAAAATCAATAGAGCCTTAACTCATGATAAATTAAGTTTATTATACTAATCCTTCAATTTGGAGAAACTTCAAATGTTCTGTATAGTTTTAAAGACAATTTCCCTAAAACTTTCAGTGGAGATGGTCACGCTTGGGATTCAATCCTTAGCAGAGCTCAACTCGATAACGAAGATTGTCACAGATTAATATGCCAAAAAGGGAATTTTAAAACAGTCTAGTTCACCATCATGCGTGATTATGAAAGATAACACGCACATGAGGAAAGACAGGGCTAGTGACGTCAGAATGAGACGAATGTTTGTTTACAAGAATCAACAGTCAAAAACATTCCGAAAAAAACGCTACAGTATGGAGTTCAGCAAAAAGCAATATATCGCGGTTTTTATAAAAAAATACCGGGATTAGTCACAAATAATTTAAGCATTCTAGGAACGAAATCCGAGTATAAATATATAAATGAAAGGTATAGAAAATATTGGAGAGAAAAGCCAACAGTATTCCATAAAATATAAATGACTATAGCGTCAAAATGGGAAAAATAGTTAACATAAGATATGGGAAAAATAATTCAAACTCATCTCAAAGAGAATCAGGATATAGGTTCATCCACAGAATTTAGTGAAATCCAGTGAAAAAGCAATAGAGCCTTAACTCATGATAAAATAAAGTTTAAAATACTCATATTTTAATTTGGAAAAACTTTAAATGCTCTGTATAGTCTTAAAGACTATTTCACGAAAACATTAAGTGGAGATGGTCACGGTTGGAATTCGATCCTCGGCAGAGATCAAGTCGATAACCAGGATTCTCACAGATTAATATGCCAAAAAGGGAATTTTAAAAAAGGCTAGTTCACCATTATGCGTGATTATGAAAAATAAAACGCACATGAGTAAAGACAGGGCTAGTGACGTGAGAATGAGACGAAGGTTTGTTTATAAGAAACAACAGTCAAAAACATTCCGAAAAAAACTCTACAATAAAGAGTTTAGCAAAAAGCAATATTATCGCGGTTTTTATAAAGAAATACCGGGATTAGTCACAAATAATTTAAGCATTCTAGGAAAGAAATCCGAATATAAATATATAAATGAAAGGTATAGAAAGCATTGTTGCGAAAAGCCAACAGTATTCCATAATATATAAGTGACGATAGTGTCAAAATGGGAAAAATAATTCAAACTCATCTCAAAGAGAATCAGGATATAGATTCATCCACAGAATTTAGTGAAATCCAGGGAAAAATCAATAGAGCCTTAAAATTAAGTTTAAAATACTCATCCTTCAATTTGGAAACACTTTAAATACTCTGAATAGTCTTAAAGACTACTTCACGAAAACTTTCAGTGGATATGGTCACGGTTGGAATTCGATCCTCAGCAGAGCTCAACTCGATAACCAGGTTTTTCAAAGATTAATATGCCAAAAAAGGAATTTTAAAACAGGATAGTTCAACATCATGCGTGATTATAAAAAATAAAACGCAAATGAGGAAAGACAGGGCTAGTGACGTCAGAATGAGACGAATGTTTTTTTACAAGAAACAAGAGTCATAAACATTCCGAAAAAAACTCTACAATAAGGAGTTTAGCAAAAAGCAATATTATCGCGGTTTTTTCATGAAAAAATACCGGGATTAGTCTCAAATAATTTAAGTATTCTAGGAAATAAATCCGAGTATAAATATATAAATGAAAGGTACAGAAAATATTGTAGCGAAAAGCCAACAGTATTTCATAATATATTGGTGACTATAGGGTCAAAATGGGAAAAAACGTAAGATGTGGGAAAAATAATTCAAACTCATCTCAAAGAGAATCAGGATATAGATTCATCCACAGAATTTAGTGAAATCGAGGGAAAAATCAATAGAGCCTTAACTCATGATAAAATAAAGTTTAAAATACTCATATTTCAATTTGGAAAAACTTCAAATGCTCTGTATAGTCTTAAAGACTATTTCACGAAAACTTTCAGTGGAGATGGTCACTGCTGGAATTCGATCATCAGCAGAGATCTACTCGATAACCAGGATTCTCACAGATTAATATGCCAAAAAGGGAATTATAAAACAGGCTAGTTCACCATCATGCGTGATTATGAAAAATAAAACGCAAATGAGGAAAGACAGGGCTAGTGACGTCAGAATGAGACAAATGTTTTTTTACAAGAAACAAGAGTCATAAACATTCCGAAAAAAACGCTACAATAAGGAGTTTAGCAAAAAGCAAGATTATCGCGGTTTTTTCATAAAAAAATACCGGGATTAGTCTCAAATACTTTAAGCATTCTAGGAAAGAAATCCGAGTATAAATATATAAATGAAAGATAAAGAAAACATTGTAGCGAAAAGCCAACACTATTTCATATTATATAAGTGACTATAGCGTAAAAATGGGAAAAATAGGTAACGTAAGATGTGGGAAAAATAATTCAAACTCATCTCAAAGAGAATCAGGATATAGATTCATCAACAGAATTTAGTAAAATCCAGGGAAAAATCAATAGAGCCTTAAATCATGATAAAATAAAGTTTAAAATACTCATCCTTCAATTTGGAAAAAATTCAAATGCTCTGTATAGTCTAAAATACTATTTCACGACAACTTTCAGTGGAGATGGTCACGGTTGGAATTCGATCCCCAGCAGAGCTCAATTCTATAACCAGGATTCTCACAGATTAATATGCCAAAAAGGGAATTTTAAAACAGGCTAGTTCACCATCATGCGTGATTATGAAAAATAAAACGCAAATGAGGAAAGACAGGGTTAGTGACGTCAGAATGAGACGAATGTTTTTTTACCAGAAACAAGAGTCATAAATATTCCGAAAAACTCTACAATAAGCAGTTCAGCAAAAAGCAATATTATCGAGGTTTTAATATAAAAATACCGGGATTAGTTACAAATAATTTAAGGACTCTAGGAAAGAAATCCGAGTTTAAATATATAAATGAAAGGTATAAAAACAATTGTAGCGAAAAGCCAACAGTATTCCATAATATATAAGTGACTATAGCGTCAAAATGGGAAAAGTAGTTAACGTAAGATGTGGGAAAAATAATTCAAACTCATCTCAAAGAGAATCAGGATATAGATTCATCCACAGAATTTAATGAAATCCAGGGAAAAATCAATAGAGCCTTAACTCATGATAAAATAAAGTTTAAAATACTCATATTTTAATTTGGAAAAACTTTAAATGCTCTGTATAGTCTTAAAGACTATTTCACGAAAACATTGAGTGGAGATGGTCACGGTTGGAATTAGATCCTCGGCAGAGATCAACTCGATAACCAGGATTCTCACAGATTAATATGCCAAAAAGGGAATTTTAAAACAGGCTAGTTCACCTTTATGCGTGATTATGTAAAATAAAACGCACATGAGTAAAGACAGGGCAAGTGACGTCAGAATGAGACGAAGGTTTGTTTATAAGAAACAACAGTCAAAAACATTCCGAAAAAACTCTACAATAAGGAGTTTAGCAAAAAGCAATATTATCGCGGTTTTTATAAAAAAATACCGGGATTAGTCACAAATAATTTAAGCATTCTAGGAAAGAAATCCGAATATAAATATATAAATGAAAGGTATAGAAAACATTGTAGCGAAAAGCCAACAGTATTCCATAATATATAAGTGACGATAGCGTCAAAATGGGAAAAATAATTCAAACTCATCTCAAAGAGAATCAGGATAGAGATTCATCCACAGAATTTAGTGAAATCCAGGGAAAAATCAATAGAGCCTTAACTCATGATAAAATTAAGTTTAAAATACTCATCCTTCTATTTGGAAACACTTTAAATACTCTGAATAGTCTTAAAGACTATTTCACGAAAACTTTCAGTGGAGATGGTCACGGTTGGAATTCGATCCTCAGCAGAGCTCAACTCGATAACCAGGTTTTCCACAGATTAATATGCCAAAAATGGAATTTTAAAACAGGCTAGTTCAACATCATGCGTGATTATAAAAAATAAAACGCAAATGAGGAAAGACAGGGCTAGTGACGTCAGAATGAGACGAATGTCTTTTTACAAGAAACAAGAGTCATAAACATTCCGAAAAAAACTCTACAATAAGGAGTTTAGCAAAAAGCAATATTATCGCGGTTTTTTCATGAAAAAATACCGGGATTAGTCTCAAATAATTTAAGTATTCTAGGAAAGAAATCCGAGTATAAATATATAAATGAAAGGTACAGAAAACATTGTAGCGAAAAGCCAACTGTATTTCATAATATATTAGTGACTATAGGGTCAAAATGGGAAAAAACGTAAGTTGTGGGAAAAATAATTCAAACTCATCTCAAAGAGAATCAGGATATATATTCATCCACAGAATTTAGTGAAATCCAGGGAAAAATAAATAGAGCCTTAAATCATGATAAAATAAAGTTTAAAATACTCATATTTCAATTTGGAAAAACTTCAAATGCTCTGTATAGTCTTAACGACTATTTAACGAAAACTTTCAGTGGAGATGGTCACTGCTGGAATTCGATCATCAGCAGAGATCAACTCCATAACCAGGATTCTCACAGATTAATATGCCAAACAAGGGAATTATAAAACAGGCTAGTTCACCATCATGCGTGATTATGAAAAATAAAACGCAAATGAGGAAAGACAGGGCTAGTGACCTCAGAATGAGACGAATGTTTTTTTACAAGAAACAAGAGTCATAAACATTCCGAAAAAAACTCTACAATAAGGAGTTTAGCAAAAAGCAATATTATCGCGGTTTTTTCATGAAAAAATACCGGGATTAGTCTCAAATGATTTACGCATTCTAGGAAAGAAATCCGAGTATAAATATATAAATGAAAGATAAAGAAAACATTGTAGCGAAAAGCCAACAGTATTTCATAATATATAAGTGACTATAGCGTAAACATGGGAAAAATAGTTAACGTAAGATGTGGGAAAAATAATTCAAACTCATCTCAAAGAGAATCAGGATATAGATTCATCAACAGAATTTAGTAAAATCCAGGGAAAAATCAATAGAGCCTTAAATCATGATAAAATAAAGTTTAAAATACTCATATTTCAATTTGGAAAAAATTCAAATGCTCTGTATAGTCTAAAATACTATTTCACGACAACTTTCAGTGGAGATGGTCACGGTTGGAATTCGATCCTCAGCAGAGCTCAATTCTATAACCAGGATTCTCACAGATTAATATGCCAAAAAGGGAATTTTAAAACAGGCTAGTTCACCATCATGCGTGATTATGAAAAATAAAACGCACATGAGTAAAGACAGGACTATATATATATATATATATATATAAATATATATTATATACATTATATATACATACACACAAGGGCGGTGGATGGGAAGTAACGGTAGAGGGTCGGACGCCATGCTTTGACGCATTGAGTTACAGCCCTTGCTATTCTGAGTTCAAATACCGCAGAGAGTAACTTTGCCTTTCATCCTTACGGGGTCGATAAAGTAAAGTAACAGTAATGCACTGGTTAATTGCTGGCCTTGTGCCAAAAGTAGAAACAATTATATATATATATATATATACACTCGCACACACACAAATGTATATATATATATATAGCGAAGGAGGTTTGTTAAGGAACCAAATGGACCATAACACACCAGAGTACTCAAAACCTAGGGTAGTAGAGTGGATAATAGGAACAGTTTAACCCCGAAGGCAGTGATCAAGACGTTTTGACGGCTATTTCTGCTCCAGAAATAGCCGTCGAAACGGCTTGAGCTCTGTCGTCGGGGTTAAACGTTTTCCTATATATATATATATATATATATATATATATATATATATATATATATATATAGTAATAATAATAAATTTGAAGACTAAAAGCCAAAGAGGACTCGATAAGGATAAATATATATCAAATATATAATAACCGTAGAGCAAATATTTATTAAAATAACAGATTAAAGTTTAAGCAAAGAATCGCTGCTTTCACCCTTAACGGGATCTTCTAAAACTAACAAAGTCAATCTGTAAACCCAGAACTGGATATTTAAAAAAATGTTGCAACCGGAGGAAGACAGGAAGACGATACTTTGGTTCGTGGAAACGTTCGCTGGCAAAGAAAGGGAAAAAACGAATATAATATGTCATTAATAGGAGCGGTGAAAAACAATTACGCGCAAAGACAGAACCACGTTTATGGTATAAAAGAGGTCGTAGACTAAAGTTCTCTTAGGTGGTGCATAGAGACGTTCTCTGGCAATGAACGAAAAAATGAAGATAATACGTCATATGTGGAGCGTGGAGAACAAAGCACGCAAAGACAAAACCACGTAAATGGTATAGCAGATGTCGTAGACGAAAATACTAACTAGGAGACCAAATGAATCTCCGCTACAGAGTTAAGAACAAAGTAAATAAATACAATACAGACGTAATAGAAATAAATAAATACATACACGCAAACACATACGTACATACACAAGCATACGCAAAAACTTACCATAGGTATAAAAAAAACCGCACATATAAATATGTGTGTGATGTGTGTGTGTGTATGCGTGTATACAAATAAATAAATAATTATATAAACGTATATAAATAAATAAATACATATATAACAAGCGCACACACATACCTACATATAAATACACGAATGTTCGGAGACGTAAGCCAACCAAAACATGAAGTACACATATACACACACCCACCAAACTTACGAACCTGCATACTCACACAGACGCAAAACACCCGTATACACATAGCCAAACCATATGTACCAGAATATATAAAAATATACGCCATAACAATCAAATATACGTACGAGAAGGTATACATACCTTCACAAAACATACGGGTAAAATATACTTACCTATGCAAATAAGTAAAGGTCTAAACAAAACATACTTAGCTCCCACATCAAGACGTAAAATATCCACGTATAGATCGTCCTATCCCTTAGGGTATAACGTGGGGCTGTAATACAGGAAAGTTTTGTGCAATTTATGTTTACAAGCCGAAATTGCCTCAGATTTTTTGTTTAAGATGTGGTCTGTGGCGTAGAGTATTTCCAGGGCCTCAGCGGCGCAGAGGTCAGATGGTTTTTTATTTCCGTTATACGATCTAGCCCTAGCTAGGATCTCCCAGTGTAACTTATATTGGGTGTGGTTGTCTTTTAGACTCCAGATTTCGCTTACTTGACGTCATATTCCTTCTTAGAGGGTAACGAAAAGAATGGGTATGCATGTAAAGACGCTGCTTGAAACTATTGGCGGTTAACCCTATGTAGGCCCTACGGGACGTGGGTGTTACAGCCTTACAGTTGTAGACAATGTTGCTAGAGAGGCATTTCCCGGATAGGGGGCAATCAGCCCTATTCCTACAAGTACAGATAGTACTAACTACAGGGTTGCACGTGTTCCTACGACTAGGCAGTTTAGCGAAATTTGAAGCTGTGATGTTATGTGCAATGTTAGGAGTCGTAGAGCAAGAAATTTTCATAGTATTTCTATTAAAAATGTTACTATAATTATGTGTAGGGGGAAAATGCTTCGTAATAAGGGAAAGAAAGATCTTAGCTAATGCTGTGGCCACCTCCATATCATATGGTGGGTTATACCAACAAATGCGACGGGGTCTATTACTTCTAGGTCTATTTGCGTACTCTGTATATGCTACCTTATCGACAAATCCACTTCGAGCAAGAGCTTCATTGTAATAAGTGGAATGGTCGTTGAAAATACGCTCGTTGGTGGAAAGACGGGAAAGCCTCAACGAAACGTTTCGTACCAGGTTCTTGATTATGCTGGCAGGATGGTTAGAATGCTTACTTATGTAATTAAGCGTATCATTCGGCTTTCTATACGGGTAATACAACCCATTCAATAAATTGAGGGTAACGTTCGAGGTAATTAACGACCGAGAGATTGGCCTCAACCTGTATAGAGAGGTTGAAGCCTTTAAAGAAGGCTGTGAGTTCTTTTCTGAACCTGTCGCAAGCACGAGGTCCGCACTTAGTCATGGTCAAAAGACCATCGTCACGGTACAACCCACCGCCCGCGTTGGGGAATTCGTCCTTGATAGAGAAAAGAAAGAAAAGGCCAATAAGATCAGTAACCTCCGCAGAATCACTGGCGCCCATACTCACGTCGAATGGGGTACTATTGGATTTCTTAATCCAAATAGAGTCGTCGAAATTAATCACCGACTTTCGGGCATTGAGGATGACATCAACTTCGAAATCCTTAACCACTCTGAGTGTTTTAGCGAAATTGATAGCTCTAAGGAGAAGTGGTAAAGTGATAGAGGAGTAGTAATTGTTGATGTCGAATTGGATAAAACGCAATGTTCATTGTTACATATGCCGTTGAACCAATCAATCACCGCGAAGGAATTGTTCCACAGTGCAAGAGGGGCCAAACTTCTAATTTCAGGTATAATTCTATCAAGAATCGTTTTACTAAGTCTACCTAAATCGGATTTCGTAGGGTTAATAAGCCTAATAGAGGGGTTGTTAGGAAAATTGGATTTGTGATCCTTCAGGGTAAAGTGGGGAGAAATAGGGTCCAGAGGTTCGGTCCGGTCCAGGATGTTGAGATCAGATGTGATTTTAAACCCAGCATCGTTGATTTCATTGATGACGCACCGATTAGTTTTACGGTAATCCTTAGTTACAGCATTATGTTGTAGTTGATGATAAGTACTGCGCTCCACTTGATATAGGTTGCCAGTTTTGTCGGAATGGACGTGCACGGCATTAGAATCCTTAATAGAAAGAATTCTATTCTTCAGGTCTTGCTGGAAGGAATTGCTGCTATTCCGAAATTTGATACTCCGAATGAGTTCCAAGACATCATTTTCGAAGGGTAGCAATGCTGGGTTCCACGGTTATTATAGGTTTTAAATCAAAATTAATCCTGTTTGTTGTCTGCTTTTCGTCTTTGCGTGCTTTGTTCTCCACGCTCCACATATGACGTATTATCTTCATTTTTTCGTTCATTGCCAGAGAACGTCTCTATGCACCACCTAAGAGAACTTTAGTCTACAACCTCTTTTATACCATAAACGTGGTTCTGTCTTTGCGCGTAATTGTTTTTCACCGCTCCTATTAATGACGTATTATATTCGTTTTTTCCCGTTCTTTGCCAACGAACGTTTCCACGAACCAAAGTATCGTCTTCCTGTCTTCCTCCGGTTGCAACGTTTTTTTAAATATCCAGTTCTGCGTTTACAGATTGACTTTGTTAGTTTCAGAAGATCCCGTTAAGGGTGAAAGCAACGATTCTTTGCTTAAACTTTAATATGTTATTTTAATAATATATATATATATATATATATATATATATATATATATATATATATATATATATATATATATATATATATATAAATCATATTAATAAATGGAAACTATCTTTATAAAAGAATATTTATTTTATTATATATATTTCAGGTGTACAAAAATGTTGGTACACTTGAAATATATATAACAAAATAAATATGGTTTTATAAAGATAGCTTCGATTTAATAATGCTATTGATATTATACTCCAGAAGAAACAGCTGAGTGATTCTAATGTGTTATAAAATAAATTTGTTGAATAACCAACAAATTAAATAACTCATTGCTTATATATATCATATGTACATATATATATATATATATATATATATGTATATATATATATGTATATATATATATATATATATATATATATATATATATATATATATATATATATATATATATATATATATATATATATATATATACAAAATATAGAATCAAATCTTCGAAGTATTGACCGGTCAGGAAGTTCACATAAATTATCGAAAACACAAACGCAGAAAATAACTGCAAACACAGTTTGAAGTTATGAATAATATCTTAAAACCTTTAGCATATTATTCTCGGTTCATAATGATTTCCTGTCTATGAGTCTCTTAAATTGCACACACTCATTCATAAACATACAGAGAACCTCATACACACACACACACATACACACGCACACACACACACACACACACACACACACACACATATATATATATATATATATATATATATATATATATATATATATATATATATATATATATATATATATGAGAGACGTAAAATAAGAAAATTATAAAATTAACTTACTAAAATATCACTTCCAACTAATTAGTTTCTGGAATGGAGTAAATATATTTTCCGAAGAAGACATCGAGAAACATTCCGTCGTCAGGGAAGTCTATTCTCATCTAAGTATCCAGGCAAATCATGGACTCTGGAAACTTATTAAAAAATAATTCAGTGGATAGGAAATAGCAAAGCGTGGACTGAATTCCTAGCCATTGAAAAAATCACTGCCTCTGCGTCTGTGGCAAATTCAAAAAGAATCAATCACGTGACATCGAGGTCAATCAGTGGAAAGTGGTTTGCTAATAAGAGAGCGGCCTGCCTGCTACCATAGCAGCAGTCATGGCCAATATTGCTCGACAAATAATTTGGAGATAATTATAAAGAATTTATATCTAGTAACATATATATACATACAGATGCATATCAATGCTAGCAAATATATAGGTTTTGTCTTAGTAACATTGTGGTTCAATGCATGGGGTTGCAGAACAATAATATGAGAGACGTAAAACAAGAAAATTATAAAATTAACTTACTTACTAAAATATATATATATATATACATACATACATATATTGTGTGTGTGTGTGTGTGTATGTTTGTGTGTGCGTGTGTGTGTGTCTGTGTGTGGATTTATATTAGTGTATATAAATGTATATTTAAATGGTCTCGTTTTTGTTTCTTTAGTCTGCTGATATGGATTTCAGACATTGTACTATGTGAACTATTCACGAGTTAAAATAAGAAATATTTAAAAGATTTAGACACATATACAAGCATATAAAATATACATACACACTCACATACATAAAGGCAGGCATACAGACAGACATGCCTACAGATATATATGTATATACATAAGTACACACACTACGAATAAAGAGAAACATTTATAATAAAACTTTCACAGTAGTGACACGGTTATATTTCAACAATGATGCATTGAACAGCAATATATTGATGTCAGACATTTGGAATAATCATTTGAGAGTAAAGATCATATAATTTAGTAGCTCCACTACCTATTACAATGATTTATACACTTAAAGAAGCCATACACCTCCACGAGCTATTTGTCAACATTATTCAAAGAATGTTCTGTAAAATATTGATATTTGCATAATTGCAGGAAACCAAGAAGTAAACTGCTGCGTTTCAACACGTACTACATGATATGGTTTCACTACAATTAAACAGTGCATAACCAGGCTATGTCGAAACACAAAACTCTAGATGAATACAAACAGTGATACAATATTTCCTTAGAAGGAATCATACGTAAACTCATAAGTTTGTACAAACTTGTACACATATATTTACATAATTAAAAATTCCGTTTTTCTTCATATGATTTTATAAGAACTATTAGGGGCGATGACTGGTTGTGAGAGTACTGGTCGGTTGAATTACTGGATGTTATGGCTAGGAACGATTTATTAAGCTCTACGCAAAACTTGTTCTTAAATTGTCCAAACAAAGCATTAAAATATTTGTTTAAATACAACCTACCTGTCACCCATTGCTCCAAACCCTAGTCTGCACCTCTCGCACTAACTATAATGTACACTCAGCTAACTGACTCACTCTATACATTCGTCTAGCTACAGTCATCGAGAGTGAATGACATAAATTAACATCTATAGTCACTCCCAAATAATGTATTGAAACACGTTTCAGGATTAAGAATAATCATCTGTGAATGAAATATTGACCATAAAGATCTATGCTTTAGTGTTTTATCAGCAAATATTGACTGATGGAGTAGAGAGGTGGGACTGCTATGAATAGGTAACTGATGGTTTTCAACAAACAACATTTTCCCGGATTGCGCCTGGGATGGGATATTTCTAGAGGTATATCCTATTGTCATTCGTAACCTTAGGACATACTTACCAGTCATCCTTTAACATATCCATGGTCGGTTAGCCCCATATCAATATTTATATATATATGTACAATTGTAAAATTGCTTAGAAATATCCAAGGGTAAGATCACTCATTCCATGGGACGAGTTACAAGTGACAAATATACAGGTACTTAAATTTCGTTGGGTTATGCACCTCAACATATTCAGCCTGTTATGGAAGCAAAGATGTCCTCCGGTCAGCTTTGCTTTTATAACAAGCTTAACGAGTTGGGCTTCACAATCCAACGAAACTTAAGTATCTGTATACGTCACTGTTGTAATTATGCATATATATATATATATATATGTGTGTATAAGAATGTATGTATAGTATATTTGGCAATATACAGTATGTTTAATTAAAAACTTTTGAAGTCCTCGCGTTCTTATTGTAAAGTAGTTACTTCTTTTTTCGGCAAAGGAAGGGAGAGAAGCTGACAGATTCTGTTTCACACTGTTGGTGTTCCTCAGAGAAACCTACTCCCGCCTCTGCCGAAAATTATAGAATTCCAGTAATATTCAGGAACTGATTATACAGAGCGATTGCCGGTCCAGCAAAAATTAAATATATATACATATATATATATATATATATATATATATATATATATATATATATATATATATATATATATATATATATATATATATATATATAAATATATATATATATATATATATATATGTATATGTGTATGTAAGTATGTGTGTATATATATATATGTATATGTGTATATATATGCGTATGAGTGTATGTGTATATATGTGTATATCTGTGTATATATGTATACATACATATATATATATATATATATATATATATATATATATATATATATATATATATATATATATACATATATATATATATATATATATATATATATATATATATATATATATATATATATGTGTGTGTGTGCGTATGTGTGTGTGCGTATATATGTATATATATATGTATATGTGTATGTAAGTATGTGTGTATATATATATATGTATATGTGTATATATATGCGTATGAGTGTATGTGTATATATGTGTATATATGTATATATATATATATATATATATATATATATATATATATATATATATATATATATATATAAATATATATGTATATATATATATATATGTGTGTGTGTGCGTATATGTGTGTGCGTATATATGTATATATATATATATATATATATATATATATATATATATATATATATATATATATATATATATATGTGTGTGTGTGTGTGCGTATGTATATGTGTGTGTATATGTGTATATCTAATATATATTTATGAAATGGGCAGTGGTCGAAATTCAAATGTGCACGGTTAAATAGTAGTAGACGTGGCCGGACTGACATGAAAATTTACCTATGTAAAAAGTGCCAAGGAAGCAAAGAGACGAGGTTTCAAATCTCTAACTTGAAAAATGTGGTCCCTGGGGCCCCAAAACTATCTCGTTCGGTGAGTTATTGCCCCCTGTTCTAATACTTTTGTCTTATTTACAATTTCATCATCCTTCTACATTTAACGATCATACAGTACCGTTTTATGAAATCAATTCTGCAGTACGGTCACTGTTTTCCATCAAAAGAAAAAAACCCTTGGCGATACTTGGTCTTAGTGTCCTAAATTATCATCATCGACACTCAATTATTAGCTCCACCCACGACACGATACGTTACGAAGGTAAATGTTTCGAAAAATTGTTAAACTGTATATCGCAACAATATATTGTTTAAAGACATTTTTTTTCTGTTGTTAAAAACTGTAAATCTGTTTAAAAATGTATTTCGCAGCAATTTTTTTTCCGTGAAAAACTCTAAATAAATATTTATTTTGTTCAAAAAATAAATCAAAGATCCAATTTTGTCTGTTAATATTTTAATAAATATTTATTCTAAAAATTCAATGTTTTTTCGTGTAAAAATGAAGCATGTAAGGAAATGAACATGTAAAAATCAAGCCGCAGCAACAGATGATGACGTGTCGTGGCGTATCGTGTAGTGGGTGGAGCTAATAATTGAATGTCGATAATGATAATTTAGGACACTAAAACCAAAGATCGCCAAACCCTTAAATTGCGAAGAAAGGCCGCGTGTTTTTATTTTAATTATAATACATGTTAACCACCACTAACAGTAAGTAGTATTTTTCAAATTGCATATCATCGACATTTCGCTGTCAATAAACAACGCTTTTCACGTCGCTCCACTTCTAATTGTACGCCGTCCCACCCCAAGTGCATATTTCTATTTTTTCCTGAAACTGTTTCTTTATAATAAACTTTCAAAAATTTTTTTTTTCAAATTATTAACTTAATAAAAAATGGCCCGGGTGCAACCGGGCTCAGCTGCTAGTATATATATATATATAAAACTGAGGTTGTCTGTCTGTCTGTCTACTAAAACCTTCGGCACACATCTCCTCTTAAACCGTACGTTCAAATTTCGGTGAAATTGCTACACTTATAGATGAAGGTCCATATATATCTTTTCTGCTAATTTTTGCATCTTTTGTGATATAAATGTTTTGATGTAGATGTCATGTTTATAATTAGACAGTGGTCAGAGGCATGAATGTGTTGGGACATCCGTGTGCGTTGCGTCTCATTCGATAAAATGTAATTACCCCAGTAATGCACCTGGGAAATTACTGGCCTTCTGCCAAAAGTACAAAGTATTATATTATACGTGCATTTGCATCACACATTAACGCAGCTCCAACTGAAGACATATGTATTAAGTAGTTGCTCGCAACGTGGTTCTGTATAGAACATAGAATATTTTCTGAGAGTATTTTTACGAATTCCATTTTTCTTCATTTATTTAATGCGGCATTCAACCGCACTTTTCATCATTTTCATTACTTATTATAAATCTCGTTGGCTTCCATGGCCCACATATCCTTCACCATCATGCCATGCTGGTTTTCGGCCTGGGTCTAATGACACAGAGTTTAGTAACCCTAACCTTTGTAGCATCTGACCGTTTCGTTCTCATTAACGGCTTGGTATTATATATAAAAAATGGGGCCAACCAAACGCACATTATTTGGATATGAACTGCCACAACAATAATAACGAATTCCCGGCCCACATCCGAAACGAAGATATTCCTTATTCTCTGTGTTTTTTGTTTGCTGTTAGTATAAACAAGAATATCAATGGGAAAATCAACTTTTTAATGAAAAAAAAAATGTATTCTCTTAATCATGTTTTGAAAAAGATGTACATACACTCTTTTGAACATTTGGAAAAGATTTCGCATAATCTGTGACTATAAATAAGGATAGATATATAGCCATTCCTATACATTCTTTCTCGTTTGAGAGGTGATTACATTTCAAAATGAGTGGGAACGTGAGGGATATATCAAATTTTTTATTATTATCTCCAAAATATTTGTCGAGCAATACTGGCCATTACTGCTGCTACTGTAGTAGGCTGGCCGCTGTCTTATTAACAACCCACTTTCCACCGATTGACCTCGACGTCACGTGTTCGATTCTTTTTGAATTTGCCACGGACACAGAGGCAGTGATTTTCTCAATGGCTAGGAAGTAAGTCCACGCTTTGCTATTTCCTATTCACTGATTTATTTTTTAATAAGCTTCCAGTGTCCTCGCTTTGCCTGGAAACTTATATGAGAATTGACTTTCCTGATGACGGGATGTTTCTCTACACCTTCTTCGGAAGATGTATCTACTCCATTCCAGAAACTAATTAGTTGGAAGTGATATTTTAGTAAGTAAGTTAATTTTATAATTTCCTTATCTTACGACTCTTATATTATTGTTCTGCAACACCATGCATTGAACCACAATGTTATTAAGACAAAATCTATATATTTGCTAGCATCAATATGCATTTGTATGTATATATATGTTACTAGATATAAATTCTTTATTATATATATATATATATATATATATATATATATATATATATATAATTTTGTTTAAAAACAGCAAGATAGTTTGAAATTAGAAATAAAAGTTTCGCCATATTTCTAAGTAAAGGCATTTTAGCCTGATTGTGGTGTTAAAAAGCCTCTAATAAATGGAACAAAATAGGTGTTGACGTATATGTACATACATACTCATTATTTTCCCTTAAGTACATTAAGGTTCTTAACCCCACTATCATGCTAAAATATCTTTAGTAAAAAATAGGGTAAAAGCTTCAATTTCTAATACACACACGCACACACACATACATACTCACACGCACACACATATATATATGGAGTAAATATATTTATTTGCCACAGACGAAGAGGCAGTGATTTTCTCAATGGCTTGGATTCCAGTCCACGCTTCGCTATTTCCATTCCACTGAATTATTTTTTTAATAAGTTTCCAGTGTCCTCGCTATGCCTGGAGACCTATACGGAAAAAGACTTTCCTGATGACGGAATGATTTTCTGTATGATTCTTCGGAAGATGTATCTACTCCATTCCAGAAACTAATTAGTTGGAAGTGATATTTTAGTAAGTAAGTTCATTTTATAATTTTCTTATCTTACGTCTCTTATATTATTGTTCTGCAACACCATGCATTGGACCACAATGTTATTAAGACAAAACCTATATATTTGCTAGCATCAATATGCATCTGTATGTATATAAATGTTACTAGATAGACATACCTTATAATTATCTCAAATTCATTTGTCGAGCAATATTTGGCCATGACTGCTACTATGGTAGTAAGCTGGCCGCTGTCTTAATAACCACTCGCTTTCCACTGATTGACCTCGATGTCACGTGATTGATTCTTTTTGAATTTGCCACAGACGAAGAGGCAGTGGTTTTCTCAATGGCTTGGATTCCAGTCCACGCTTCGCTATTTCAATTCCACTGAATTATTTTTTTAATAAGTTTCCAGTGTCCTCGCTATGCCTGGAGACCTATACGACAAAAGACTTTCCTGATGACGGAATGATTTTCTATATGATTCTTCGGAAAATATATTTACTCCATTCCAGAAACTAATTAGTTGGAAGTGATTTTTTAGTAAGTAAGTTAATTTTATAATTTTCTAATTTTATGTCTCTCATATTATTGTTCTGCAACCCCATGCATTGAACCACATTGTTAATAAGACAAAACCTATATATTTGCTGGCATTGATATGCATCTGTATGTATATAAATGTTACTAGATATAAATTCCTTATAATTATCTCCAATTCATTTGTCGAGCAATATTTGGCCATGACTGCTACTATGGTAGTAAGCTGGCCGCTGTCTTAATAACCACTCGCTTTCCACTGATTGACCTCGATGTCACGTGATTGATTCTTTTTGAATTTGCCACAGACGAAGAGGCAGTGGTTTTCTCAATGGCTTGGATTCCAGTCCACGCTTCGCTATTTCCATTCCACTGAATTATTTTTTTAATAAGTTTCCAGTGTCCTCGCTATGCCTGGAGACCTATACGAAAAAAGACTTTCCTGATGACGGAATGATTATCCATATGATTCTTCGGAAAATATATTTACTCCATTCCAGAAACTAATTAGTTGGAAGTGATTTTTTAGTAAGTAAGTTAATTTTATAATTTTCTTATTTTATGTCTCTCATATTATTGTTCTGCAACCCCATGCATTGAACCACATTGTTAATAAGACAAAACCTATATATTTGCTGGCATTGATATGCATATGTATGTATATAAATGTTACTAGATATAAATTCCTTATAATTATTTCAAATTCATTTGTCGAGCAATATTTGGCCATGACTGCTACTATGGTAGTAAGCTGGCCGCTGTCTTAATAACCACTCGCTTTCCCCTGATTGACCTCGATGTCACGTGATTGATTCTTTTTGAATTTGCCACAGACGAAGAGGCAGTGATTTTCTCAATGGC